>CAWUFW010009137.1:0-600000 GCA_963921515.1 Calotriton arnoldi
GCACGCCTTGGACTCACCGACTCCGTCTGCACGACGCTCATCGAGCCGCTGCCTGCACCGCATCGAGGGACAACGCACCTTGCATCGCTCCGTCTTGCACCGCAACCGCGACGAACGCCGACCGGCTCGTACACTCCGTACCAGCCACAACGAGAAAAGGTACTGTGACCGAGTCTGTTCACGACTCTGCTGGCCCGTATCGACGCGGTCGGCTGGAACTGTTAGACTCTGTGGTTTTCAGCATCACGGTAGGCTCGGACGGAGCTACCGACTCGTACGAACTTTGCTTTTGTGCTATTCCTGCAAAGAAGAAGTTAACGTATCAAGTATTCATTCGTAAAGTATAGTATTGTGGATTTTTGTCGTAATTGGTCTTGTCTTGAGTATATAAAATATTGGTTATTTTTCTAAACTGGTGTGGTGTCCGTTTGTAGTGCTTACACTGTATTACTGTTGGTTATGTGCAAATGCTTTACACACTGCCTCTGAATTAAGCCTGACTGCTCGTGCCAAGCTACCACGAGGGTGAGCAGGGGTTACTTCACGAGTGTAACAACCCTTACCCTGACTAGGAAGAAGGGTCCCTACTTGGACAAAGGTGCAAGCCCTTGCCAACTAGAGATCCCATTTCTAACACCTAGGCTTTCAAATTGATCGCAAACTTAACTTCAAGACACATCTGGACCAAGGTCGCACGAAATCTAAACAGCTGCAGTTTGCCTTTAAAATCTTAAAAAACAAGCTCGCAGGCGGCTCCACTGGTCACCTATTAAAGGTTATAGCAGCAAAATTCTTGCCCTCCATCTCATATGGTACAGAAATCTTGAACGGCAAGGACGCTACAGGTCTGAACCTAGCACAATCAATTCTTTTCAAGAAACTGTTTGCAATCCCCGCCATATTTCGCAAGCTCAAATCCGACTTGAATACGGTTTAAGAAATCTGATCCCCGACAGACAAGGTGCACTAGTCAAGTACTATTGGAGGATGCGGGATGCAGAGGATAACACACTCGCCCACCATTGTTGGGTAGAAATTGAAAAGCAAGCCAGGCTCAAAAACTCAATATTCAAAGTTTTGAAGGCTTCGCTCTCGGCACTGAAGCTAGAGGAGGCCTGGCTTACTGCTCCTACCTACCCCGGCTTAAAATCTGTGGTCAATAAAGCCATAAAACAGTATTCTTTATCATTAGATAAAACAGCTCTGGCAAAAAAAAAACATGCCTGGACCGTGATACAGACATACCAGAGGTTGCAACCCCAACCTTACTTGCTAGACCATTTTCCGCATCAAAAAAACCACTTCTTCACGCTACTAAGGCTTGGGTCATATCCATCAAAGGACCTAACCCCGAAATGGAAATACCCATGGCAATCAAAAGAATGCCGCCTATGCGGAGCTTGGGATGAGTCCTTATTGCACCTATTATGCATCTGTCCTGCTCTAATAGAAACACGCAAAACTGGCCTTCGGGAGGTCCTCAGGAAGGAACAAATAAGAACTTGTAGAGCAGTAGTGATTCATTGTCTCAGGGGCTCATCTATCCCACTGTCCTGCAGAGCTATAAACTTTTTAAAAAACGCGGCAAAAGAACTGGCCAAAGCAGAACCCGCTAACCAACTCAAGCAGAGCTAGAACACTTGGCTCCGAAATCCTTCGACAGCCTTGCTTTCACGTTAATACTTTTTAAAATATCGCTTTCTATATTTAAAAAAATAAAAATAAAAAAAATAACAAATGTATATTTTTGCATGTTTTATCCATGGTGGTTTTTCCACCCTTTTATGATTTTTTTAATGAAATCAAATAAAAGTATATTTGACTGACTGACTGATTGTCTTTAGGGTGTCTTCTGTTGTGAGTGGGGTCCAAGTGAGTAGAGTCTGTTGGGTAGCGTCGCTGGGGGTGGGGGTTGAGGCGGTGCAGTGGTCTTGCTCGTCAAAGTTATCATAGAGCGTCTTGATCTTGAAGTGGAAGAAGGAGCTGAGTCTGTTGCAGAGGTCTTGGGAGGAGGGGACGACTTTTGTCTTGGTGTTGGGTTTGGCAAATTCCTGTAAGATGGAGAAGAGTTCCTTGGAGTTGTGGGCATTGGGGAGGATTCTGTCTCGGAGGAAATTCTTCTTTGTTGATTTGATGAGTTGGTGGTGAGCTGTTTTGTAGGCGGTGCGAGATTTCTGGAGTTTTGGTGTTTGTCCACGTCTTTTTCAGTTGTCTGCAGAAGCGCTTGGATTCTAGGAGTACCGTGGTGAACCAGTTTGCTTTCTTATTGTGTCCTCCTGTAGTCTTCTGAAGGGGGGAGTATGTTGGCACAGTTGCCGATCCATTGGTGGAGGTTGCTTGCCGCGGTGTTGGCATCGGTCCTAGTTGGGGGTGGAGTGCAGGTGAGGGCAGAGGTGAGGTGTTCTTTGGAGACTTTGTTCTAGATTCTGCATGGGAGGCGGCGTGCATGCTTGTGTGCGGTGGGTTTTCTGAAGGAGACGTGGATGCAGTGGTGGTCAATCCAGAAAAGTTCCATGGTGTGGCTGAGGAAGATGCTGTTTCCTCCAGCGAAGACAGGGTCGAGTGTGTGTACTGCTGTGTGAATGGGGGTGGAGACAAGCTGCTTCAGTCAATGTTGGTGAGGTTTTCTAGGAGGGAGGTGGTGTTGGTATCCTTGTGGTTGTCCAGGTGGAAGTTTAGATCTCCAAGTAGTGTGTAGTCTGTGAGGGAGTGGGGTGCGAGGAAGTGGGTGATTACATTGGTGAGTGCGGGCCAGGTAGTCGGTAGATGAGGGCTCTGCGGAGCGTCGTTCTAGGGTTGGTCTGGATCTAGAAGTGGATGTGTTCCATGGGGGGGCGAGGCGTCGTCCGAGTCGTGGTTGTCGTGCGAAGGGAGTTTTTGTGGATGATGGCAAGGCCCCCTCCTGGGCGGGTGGGGTGGTCCTTCCTCAGGATATTGTAGCCGTCGGGGATGGCAGTTGCAATGTCTGGTGCAGAGCTGGCGATGGCCCAGGTCTCTGTGAGGAAGATGACGTCGGGCGTGTGAGTGTTGAGGAGGTCCCAGATTTCTATGGCGTGTCTGTACAGGGAGCATACGTTGAGGAGGATGCAGTTCAGTGGTTTGTGTGCACTGGCGTCCGGTGGGTTGGGGGCTACTGCTGGGGTCCGGAGGTGGGTGAAGGTGTGGCAGCAGTGGCGGCAGGATATCGGGCCTTGGGTGTTCCTCGGCATCAAGAGCTGGCAGTTGTTGTTGCGTCCGGGGTTGAGAGCATGGAGGGTGCTGGAGTCATACCGGCAGGGAATTGGGTGACCAGGGCTCCTGGCGCTGGTTGCGGTCGGGTAGCGGCCACCATTGAGTAGGGGTCAGGGGTAGGGCGATCAGCTGGGAGGCGGGAGCGACACTCTGGGGGGGAGGGGTTGTGGGGGCCGCAGTGGCAGGGAGCGCAGGAAGAGGGGAAGAACCCAGGGAAAAAAGGCAGAGAGAAAAAGCAAAAAAGTGGCAAAGTAGCAAAGTGGCAAAAGGCATAAAAGAGAAAGTGGCACGGTGGCAAAAGGCAAAAAAGAGGCAATAGAGAAAGAGAGGGAGAGTGGCAAAGAGGTAAAAGAGAAAAAGAGAGAAAGTGGCAAAATGGCGAAAGAGAAAGAGAGACAGAAGAGAAAAAGGCAAAAGAGAAGACAGAGGACACATAACAGAGCAGAAAAGTAGAAGAGCAAGGTGCTCTTCCACTAGACCACCAGAGATGAGGTGCAGGAAGTAGGCTGCGGGTGGAGGAGGGCCTCGAACACCTACCTGGTGAGGAGTTCGTGCTCAAGGGCAGACCCTTACCGGTGGAGCTTCGCGGGGGGAGCAGTGACACTGACCAGGAAGGTCAGAGGTCTTGCTCGCATGCTTGACCTGCATGCTACTATTAAGCATGCTTTATCCAACTCTTGAGATGGAAAAACAGGCAGCAGCAAATGGGGGTCATAAGCATAATTACAAATGGACCACCCCTATGAATGAATTCCTGGAATGAGACACATAGATGTGTGACACCAGAGTGGGGACAACGGTGAGTCCAGTGAAACATGACAGTGTGATGAAGAAAAAGAACTTCACAGTGAAATCTCAACAGTAGGTGAGGAGTGAGCCAAAAAAGAGCAGATCTAATTTAAGGTTTTGCATATGAACAGAAATCCAGATTGAGTTGTCCACTGACTAAAAAGAGATCTAACAATAGCAGGGCAGCAGCGTTACCATGGTGCCCCATCACCATAGAAAATTATCATTGATTCTGAGATTGATTCCATGTGCTGATTGTGCGTGAATCATGTTTCCAGAGCAGGGATTCTTGTATCCGAGCCTTCGAGTGTAATCATTTAATAACCCCTGCCATTGTTCGTATTGACCTTTGTTTATTGGGAAAAACTGAGAAGGAGCAAACAACAGTGAAGTCAATGTGGGGCTCCACAATAATCAATAAAGAAAGTTGGTGTGAGTTAAAGGGCTTTTTTAACATAATAATTTAAATCAATTTATTTGGTCAGTAGATATTAATATTTAGTCATCATCATTAGAGATTCAAATAATCCATTAGTGGGTATTTCAAAACAAGATAAAATACCGCATTTGTAAGAATTAAAAATAAAATGGAGAAAATACAGCAAGTGTGTTCAATAAAGGAAATCCCTAATCCAAATTAATAGAGATTTAGGCATGAATAGGCAATTTCTTCCATAAGCAGGGAAAGCTGTTAGTTTCAGACACCCACTGAAAGAATGCTTTAAAAAGTACATTGGAGTATGGCAGGGACTTTATAAAAAGTAGGCGATTTTGAGCCTAAGCTAGTCCGTAACTCGTGTGCATATTTTTCTATCACCATTAGGTGAGTTATTGAAAGAGAGATCATACGATAGAAGGGTGTGTACTCTCTCCGTCATGTATCCTGCTATCTTTAATAAAATGATTTCTCCTTGTTTTTCCTCAAAAAATATGATAGGGTAAATAACTAGTAGCCAAAAAACAAAAAAACTAAAAAAGTGGTTGCTATGTGTCTATTGCGCCTGAGAATATCTGTTTCCCCTCCTATGTTGTGCATTAGTGTGTGACTATGAAGGACATCGCTCCCCTCCCAGATCAGGATGCCAGTACCCCCTAAAATCTAGGGTAAGGGATAATTTTATGTCTATAGGAATTACCTATATTGTTATAGAAGAATTAACTAAGTTTTGTTGTCCATGGTGCATGAGCATCGTATCTGCATGTGCCTGCATCACCTATTAAGAGTGTTATTTTATAGTAGCATGCTGTGTAGTGTCACCTGAATGCCCACAACATGATTATGAATTTAATCTGTGCTACTGGAAGGAAGTCCTAAAATGTAAGTCCTTTCTTGTATTTTTTACTTTTATAGGTTATTATTCCCTTCAGCACCCATGTAGAACTCACCAGGTTTATTTGTCTGTTAGTTTATGTCTCTCAGCGATTAGTCCACCGGATAAAGTTAGGGATCATCAGCCCTGAAGAATGACCCAGACATGTTAAGGCTACACATTAGGGCAGAAACATGTTGGCTTAAAAGAGACGGTTTGAGCCATTGTCCTCAAACATACCGTCTGAATTTGTTTTTTAGGTATACTTAGGGTCCCCATTATTAAAGGTGATATACCGGGGTACCTCAAGGTATTTTTAATTAATCTGGACCCCATCTTTGTCCAGTAGTTTTTATCTAAGAACTCTCTCCTGTCAGTGTATGTCAGGAGGTTGAGTCCGCCCTGGTTGTATTTGCCTACCAGGGTGGGGAGAGGTTGCTGATGAAGCATGACACAAATATGTGTGTGAGGCTTCCTCTTCCATAAGATTGGTCTTCCTTCAGTTTCTGACAGGAATTATTTGATGTCCATACTTTGGACTTTGACTTATATCCTCATAATGTGGGAAACAGTCTATCTTTTCTCCTTGTGGAGCTACCGTACCCTTGTTGTGATTGAGTAATTTCATCTTTACACTATCTAGTGAATTTTCATCTGTCACATCTGCACTTTGCATCTGGTATTATGGAAGAAGTAATTTAACTCTTGGCTAGAAATAATACCCACGTTAGGATAAAGGGTATTTGTTGTGATACTGCCGCCCATGTAAGGAAAAGCGGTTGGGAATTTCATCCACAGCAGAGCACGATCTTCTCTCCACACTGAACAGCATATTTTTGCACAAACAAAGCCCTTTGGGCAATACGAATATCACGCAGTTTTATGGTTAACCGCGTCAGCCCTTCATGATTGTTTATTCTGTATGAGCACTTTATATGGGCAGGTTTGCACCAATTTTCTGTACTGCTGTAGGGAAGCCAGAAGCTCTGAGGTGGATGGTTCAACAGTACAATTTAACTAGTATACGGCATTTGGATTAACCCCTCCCCGGTTTTCACCTTTTATGCTAAAGTTTAAGTTTATCATGAGTCCCTGGATAATGTAGTCCATTATTTTTATTACTGTCAATTTTATGGTTGTTTTTAATTCACTGTTTTGTACTGTATAGAGGAATGGTTTTAATTAACTGAAATAAAAATATCTATCTATATATCTTATGCTGTATGGCACTCTGTACAAAGCCCACTTTTCATAGGAAACAAAAGAGTCAGACTGAACAGAGCACTGGTTAATGCCCTTCAGTTAATGATCCATGTGCATAGCTAAGAGAAGTCTGATTCACATCCTTAAGTAGTATTAAAGCAATATCTTGTGAAAAAAACCACAGTGCCATAGTATATATATTCTCTATATAATGCATGCCTCAACAAATTGACCATGTACTGTTCTTTCTTAGGTGCCAATTGCTGGAGAATTTTTTTGTGGGCCTACCAGTTAATTTCTTTAAATGTGGGCATTTTATTTTAATTTCTTTTTTATTTTTCACTTGTTTCTTTTGAAACAATTTTGGGCCCGATTCTGATGCGGGTTGGAAAAGCTTCCCGACCGATGGCCTGATTCTGATGCGGTTAGGAAGGCCTCCTAACGGCATTTGCTCCTTCCAAATCGGATCGGGAACGTGTCTTCCCGACCGAGGGCCCAATTCTGATGCGGTTAGGAACAAATGTTCCCATTGAAGTCAATGGGAGTTCAAACAAATCGTATCTGGAAACATCCGGATGCATCCTACTCTGCCGGTTGGACTTTCCCGATCCGAGTGGGTCGGAAACCATTTCCCAACCGATTCGGTCAGGAAGCTTTTCCAACCCGCATCAGAATCGGGCCCTAAGTGTGCTATCCCAAAAAAAGTGAAAACCATCAGTTTCTTCTCACACATATTTTGACAACCTCAAAGTACATCAGACTTAACTGCTCACACTATTTAGAGTGCTAACAGCAATTGTCGAGCAATGCTTGGTCAGTAGAATTTGTGTCTTTCGCTTCCTCTGTCTTTCCCATTTGTTTGTTTTCGTTTAATGTCCGATGAGAAAAAAAAGGGCCAGTCTCCAAAAATGAGTGCCAGTGGGCCCCACCGGCAACCACCGGCTCAAATTAAGCACTTAGGACTACAATCTTAATATCTTAATATCCCTTCAACCATATTTAATTTTTTACAATTTAAATTTGTTTTTGGACAAATATAATTATGGACAGTGGGTGTCCATTATCTTTGTTTTTCATTTAGAATCCAGAATTCATGCTTTAAGAGTTATCACATATTATGGTCAGCTTCGGCATATTTATTGTTGCCCTTTGTTACTGATAGCATTTATGCATGCCGTTCAGCTTAGAAATATACACTGCACTTGCTTTTAATAGGTCAACTGATATTTTGGAGTTCTTTATAAGGGCACAATCTGCCCATGTCACTCCTCTTGGGTTTGTTTCCAACCACTGTAACTTTGAAGTATTTGTCTGACAGTTGATTGCCACAATATCGAGTGAATAAATATCCTCCTGCCACAATATTTTATCCAGAATATTGACAATCATGCTACCATGATGGTGAGTAGCTGATTAAACCTGACCTGCAGTTAAATACCATTCGGATGTCTCCGGGCCTAAAGTTTATCTACACTTGAAAGGTCTTCAGTATTTTTTCACTGCCGTCCCAGCTCACAACAATATTGTTTATGTACCTCTTCTATATATTTATACGTGGGTGCTAATGGGTTATTATTAAATTCCGATTTCTACTCATTGCATAGTGGCATTCGCCTCTGTGTAGTTATAGGTATCTCAGGCTTTCCATAGGAAGATCCTTTTTTTTTTTTTTTGCTAATAACTTTAGCGCCAAATGACAAATCTTCACACAATTTTCCTCCACAAATGTTTATCCACCTCAGCTACTTTCTGGAATGTTTCAGGTGGGTATGTCAAGCTGTGCAGAGAGTCGAGAAAGATGGGGGGTGTCCTAATAAAATGTTTTCCTCATGCAAGTTCCCCAGGGACTTTGGAACAGCAATACAGAGAAAACAGCAGAACAGAATTACACCAAATTTGGCATAAAGCAAGATCATTAGCAGAAAGAGTGCTTTTTGTGACTTGGTGTAAATCTGTTAAGCCATTTGGGTGAAATTAAAGTTAATAAAACAGAAATATCTGGATGGCTGATCCTGTGGGACTTGTGTGAGAGTCCTGCAATACCGCAAATTAAAAGAAATACAGTACTTTGATCGCAATGGCTTTTTTCTCCCCGTCGGCCTGATCATCACCGGACCGAGCGATTTCATTGGTTGGTCACATCATGAAAAAAAATGTAGTGGCTTCCATTACAAGACACAGGGATTCAGTCCTCATGTCCTGAAACTTAAAAAATAAATAAAGGAAGTAGTAATGGGGAGGGGTCCCATAGGGACACTCTTGAGACCAAAATATATATATATTTTTTTTTTGGCCCTCTGGTCCCAAGGTTTGCTTGTGGGAGATTTTGTCAGCTCCCTTAGGACCCAGCGCAGTCCCGCACCACCCAGCGTGGACCATCCATGTGGTCCAGTTGAAATCCTATGGGACTGAAATTTTGTTTTTTAAAAAGGGAAGAATGTGGCATGGGTCCAGGAGCGATTGGCCAGTCACGGGGGTTGTCCGCCTGCGGGCATTGGGTGTGGTAATAAGATACTACTTTACGTTAAAAAAACAGAAACTCACTGAAAAAAACAAAGGTTAAAGTGTCATTATAGGTAGGTGTGGTAGTAAGATGTTATTTTATGCAAAAAAAACCACAAGAAATTCATTGAAAAAAAGCAAAGGTTAAGGTGACATTATAGTTAGGTATTGTCATACTGATATTATCTCCAAATGGGAGGCCCAAAATTGGGTAACACTCAAACTATTAACTTTGAATGCAAATTGCACAAGTGAGACATAAATCGCTGTGTAAAAACACGTTACTAATGTTAATTCCCAGGCGGTTTGTTTCACCTTCAACTTCCTTAAGACTGTATAGTATCTTGTGGTAAATGCGTAATCTTTAGAAACAGTTCCAGACAAAATAAAAAATGCACATTCATGAATGGGCGTGCATGCTTGTTATAATGCTCAGTAATTTTGAAAATGTTCTTGCAGTAAGTACTCTCTTTACAATCTCTTTCTGTTGCTGTTCGCATAGACAAGTAAATCAGATTGCATAAAATATGGTTGTGTGTACATATAATTAATAAAACTAACAAGCACACGGGTGGCACAGCTTTTCTTTGTAAAACAACGTTATTTTCCACCTGCGCTTGGATTCTGGCGAGCAGCTGTAGTCTGTTGACAACATAAATACTTAACTACTACAATGCCAGAGCTTCTCACCGTTCTAGCTATTTCTTGAATATACAATTTTTAATGATGAATTCTGTAGGGCAGTTATGATATTATATTGTGGCATCAGGCCAGTCTACTAAACCTCAGCACTCTGCCCAAAATTAAACCGTCTTTCTAGGAACATATGTTTGTTTTTTGGAAAACGTATTGGAGTGATTTCTTTACCATAGCAAGTACATTTCTAAATTTACTGGACTTATTTTGTCACACATTCTTGCGAGAAACAAAGTTTTCAAATTTAAAATAAAAAACTACTTCTCAATAAGCATTGCTAGTGGCAGATTCATAAATGTTTGTTCATCTCAGATTTGTACTAGCAGCTTAACAAAGTTGGAGCTAAAGCATATTGAGAAATGGCTGCATTTTTCAGATGCTGATATGCAAGTGGAATTAACAAAGATTTGACCTGCATGCATCCTTCAGGTGTCCCATAAATATCCACCATAAAATATTCATAGTCTAGTGATAAAGATGCAGACTTCAAAATGTGCCCAGAATTGTTTGATCCCGCGAAAATGAATTTATCTTCTGTCTTCCTTCCTTTATCTGCTAAAAGTCAGTGGTTAGAGTGAAATTAGTTTGCACCACTTCAGAAACAAACAGCCATTCATTACTAGATTTACTCTAGTGGAAATATTTGTGAATGGAATATTGAGGGTGTGCTTTTGTATAACACTAGTGTAACCTAATGAGATATTTGAAGCAAATTGGAGGAGCTCTGGGCATGTCCATATTTTCACCAGAGGAAAGCTTTGAAACTTAGGTGCATATAATCTGCTTTGAGGTAAAAAGTTAATTGAAAACCGTTCAATTTCTGGAAGAATTGCTGAATCCTCCAGTGAAATTGCCTACACTATAACAGTAGTGTGCTGGAGAAGAGTCCACTGTTTGTCATCTTCTATATTATCAGTATTTATATGTACTGGGGAACTGTCTGAAATGAAATTAAATGGATGACTCACAAGGTTTTTTTTAAATGCCCGGCTGAAACTTATGCAGTTTAACTATGTACATCAGACATATCTTACGCCACTGAAACTGCACAACATGTTTTCAGTAATTCCCAGTTATTCATATTGCTTTATATTATATGGCATGGTCATGCCCCCAATCAAAGGTCTCCTGGGGGATGGTGAAGAACTTGTCCTAGAGTGGACATGAAGGCAATGCTTGCATTCGCAACAGGAAAATTTGCTGGGCCTCTTGCTACGACCCAAAGCTGGAAAAACTGCAAGAGGTTTTGCTGACCTAGCTTTGGAAAGTGCTAACAAAGCAATCACCATTTGCTGGAAATCTCCCCATGCCCCTACAGTACCCATGTGGCGACTGGAGTTGTACAAATATGCACAAACTAAGGACATTACTCTAAGACAACCCAATTGTACAGCTGAGATTGCAGTAGACCTATGTGATCAGGACTCAATACCTCTAAAGCTATCCCCAAAGTCAGATTGCATATCCCCATGAACTGGGATCAATTAGATGTATTGGTTTAGGTGAATCCTCACAGCAATTCTAGCATTTCCTGCTGCACAGCGGTGTTCTCCAACACCGGGCTGGGTTGGTTAACATTCTCTTATGATGTAGTGCTTCTGTTTCTGCAATAAGATACAAGCATTTGCCCATCATGAACCATGATGGTTACGTTGTTTGTTTAGTTTGCCAATCAAATTGTTTTCTGTTTGATAGCTTTAGCAGAGTACAGCACTGGATTGCATAGAATATGACCACAATAGCTCTCTATTTATAGTGATCCTTTAACAGTGAATACCTGTTAAAGTTTAAAATCCATAAAACACATTAGAAAATATCAATATTGTTATGCACTGAAAATATTGTCACAGAAAACGATTTCCAAGCATGGCGAAGCATCCCAGGAATACAAGGACTAAAAGAGAATGGTTATTTTATTGTCTTTCGAAAGACAGCATGCAAGTTGATTTCACAAAGATCGACAGGAAGAAATTTCCATTGAAGTCGTCTTCCCTGGCAAAGAAGTGAGCGCTTGCTTAGGGTCTTTTTAGACTTGGAATTTCTAAAAGTTGCTTGCCTTTCCGGTGCAAAATACATGCTGAGGTATAATTTTTTAGACGTTTCTTTGAGTCATGACGTGTTTTACCATAGGTTGTCTCATGGATCAGCGTTAAATCTTTGAATAATCCTTGTGTAGAAGTTAACGTATTGTATTATAATATTGTGTGTTTTTTGTAGAGTACTCTATTGAACTTGAAGGATTATTGTCATTGTAGTTAACATTTCTGAGGTGAAATACCAAAGAGCTCTGAACACAGACATTAATATAGGTAACACCATTATTTCCCGAAACTTAATGGGCTCAGGTGATCTTACCGGATCAGTGCCAGCAACTAAAAAAGTTCTGCCTTCTGTTGGGACTTTGTGAACAAGGACATGTAACTTGAATTTGACACACTTGCAGCAAAGTCATTAAAATTTGGATTCTATTTGACAAGGTTTTAGAAAGGTCAGGATACACTGCATTGAAGAAATTCACTTGCAACGGCTTCTTGCATTTAGGATGTGTACTTTAGAAGGGATATTAGGTAGAAGGATTATTTATTTCAGCAAATACAGATATAAGAAAGATGAGCTAGTGACTGAGTTGATCTTTGCATGTAAAACTGGTCTTCATGTTGATCCCACGATTGCTAACACTGTCCAGAGGAATAAGAGAGTCATCCAAAGTCTATGGCCTAAATTGATGATGTAATAGTGGAGGTATACATGGGAAGAAAAATCTGCATTCACTTCTCATTTATCTTCAGGATAATGTGGCACATCCAGATTTCAATAGATGACAGGCAGTTCTGAAGGTGGTCAGTGTTTGACAACTTTTAAAACAATCTGAGTATCACTGAGTTACACAAAGAACATAGAAGGAGAAAACTGTAGTAAATGGTGCAACAGAACACATGAAGATTATACAGCAATGGTATGAGAATTTTGCCCTGGGACACCACCAGTGCTGATAATGAAACATTTTGTGCTGGTTTACTTTTATGACACAAAGCCCGTGCAAAATGTTAGGAAATCACCCCCTTAGAGTCTTAACTTCAATGGCTTAAATGACCATGTATCGCTGTCTTGAATCTTTGCATAAAACAACCGTATTTTTAAAGACATTTTGTTTAGTCCTTGGTAAGACTCAGCCATTTGCAGGCAACACCTTTCTACCACCTGAAGCACCTGTTGGATATGGAATATTGAGGAAGTCTTACTCTGGGTGGTTTGATAGTTTGAACAGCATCAGAAAGTGGCTGATATTAAAGAAGACCCTTAAAGTCACAGGCAACCCACTGAGAGGTTACACTGAAATGCTAAACAGGTTTGAGTGAGACAAGATCCTTGTGGAACCGCTAAGTATACTGGGTGTGGGGTGGGGGCTAAGGGCCAGATGTACGACCAGCAAAATTGCGCCTCGCAAATTGCGATTCATTTACCAGTCGCAATTTGCGAGGTGCAATTTGCCATGTACAACAGTGTGTTTAACACTGTTTGCGATTCCCAATGGGGTCGCAAATTGCGAGGCTCATTAATATTAATGAGCCTCTCGCAATTTGCGAGCCCATTGGGAATGACAGGCACTCCCAGGTATGGTGGCCTGCTGGGCTCAGCAGACCACCATGTCTGGAACTGCTTTTAAATAAAGCAGTTTTTTTTTAAATGCATCCCGTTTTCCTTAAAGGAAAACGGGATGCATTTAAAAAAAAAAAAATGAAACGTCCCTGGGACCACTGCCTGCCCTTAAAAAATATTTTTAGAGACAGTCACAAAGTGGAATGGGTCCCCTGGGGACCCCTTCCAAATTGCGACTGCATTACCACCCTCTTGAAAAGGGTGGTAATTTGCGAGTGTTTTGCGACCGCAATTGTGGTCACAAAACATTCATACATTGATTTGCCAACGCAGTTAGGAAGGGAACGCCCTTTCCTAATTGCGACTCGCAATTCCTAAATAGCGAGTCGCAAATAAATTGCGACTCGCTATATAGGATTTGTACATGGCCCTGGGCCATTTTGCATGCGCAAACGGGTTGCAAACCCGTTTGCGCATGTAATTTAGGGTCGTAATTCTGGCCCTAAGTGTCTTATTCTCACCCTAGACCATCTGTCACTCAGGAAAGAACTGAACCACTTGACTGTCATTTATGACAACCTCCACCACCTCCCTATTTCTAGACAGCAGGAGCAAGTCGACAAGGGTGTCAAAAGCAGCTAGGAGGTCAAGTGATATCAGCATCACCAGGACTTGTCCCTCTACAAAGTCCAAAAAAGTGGATTCTCCATGGATTTACCAATTCCTGCAGCAATAAGAGAATTTTCCATACCCATCCAACTCTGTAAAGGGCCGATATATCACATATTGTTGCTGGTTTGCAACTTCAAAAGTTTTGTAGAAAGTAGATTGTTATTGAATTTAGAATGTAGAAACACAGTGGATGCAATAGAATTCACAACTGTAACTTACAGTTTTCCAAAAATATTATTAGCAAGCACTTAACCCACTGTGTACTCTTTTGAGCTGCAACTGTTACGATTTATTTTGTCCAAGCTTTTTCAGTATTTATTTGTATTCTATATACAGTATATTAGGGTAAAACAATACAAGGAGGCACCTGTAGCCCACCCTTCAGGTGGCCCCCACTCAGTCTCACACCTAAATATTTCTGTGCGTTATAGGATTCTCAGATGCCCCTCAACAATTCTGCAGGGGTGGGCATACTTTTTTATACCACAAGATAAACAGAAGATAAAGTCAATGCTGATTGGTGGCTGAAGAAGAATTACATTAATTAAAGTATAGAGCAGAAGTTGGGCATAGGTGCTAAGTAACACCTTGTCATGAGAGTACCCATCAATTACAGCGAGCCCATCGTGTAGCAAGAAAATGCCCCAACCTCTCCATCCACTGGTTAGGTAGAAAACGACAACCATAAATGGGATGCAGGGGCCCCTACATGGAAGTGCTCCCTTTTATCCCCCAGGAGTTGCAGAAAACTGTTGTCACTGCTCTTGAGTTATACAAATTTGATTATTGTAATGCTCTTTATAAACATCTGCAGCAAACACTTTTAAACAAACTGCAGATCCTGGAGAATGCTGCAGCTCGCCATCTGCTAGGGATCCCTAGACATCAGTCAGCCTCACAGGCCCTAACTCAGTTACACTGGCTGCCTGTAAGGAAGCGCATTGATTTCAAAGCTCTGTGCATTGCTTTTAAAGCCTTCCATTACTCTGGCCCCGACTACCTTAAACGCAATTTTTCATGGTACATTTCATCTAGGTCATTGCCTTCTTCCTTGACCAACAATGTTGTCATTCCCAATTTCAGAAGGTCTCATTGGGGAGGCAGAAGCTTTGTAATTTGTACTGCTAAACTCTGGAACACTCTTCCTCTGAGTTTGAAGAAAATGACATGCCTTCTCCCTCAGGAAGACAAAAACCACAATGGTTCAGGGATAAAATTATGAAGCATATAATATCCACAACTCAATCACACCAAAATGTGTGCAATTTAAACAAAAAAATGTACCCACGCAAAAGGTTCTTTCAAAGTAGAAACTTTTTTTGTTCTTTGGATTATTCTTTGTGACGCAAAGTAAACAATACAATACAAAATCAAATACATAAACAAATGAACAATTTGTGCTCACAAAGGTACACTAAGCAAACATAAACAAAAAATTACAGTGTAAACATAAAACACACAATGACATAGGAATAACAATTCAAATATTTGTCTGTATTATAACAAGCGCATGGTCCGATATATGCTTCCTCTTGATTTACCAAAGGGGAACGTAGAAGATGTTTCGACCTTAGTAATTTGTTAGGCCATCATCAGGACATATAAGATATTGAAAGCAACCACAAAAATTAATTTGTAGCATATACTAATACCAATATCAATCCAAGCACTGATTCTCATTCACAAGGTCGGAAAAATCACGACCATCGTTATTCCATTGTTTCAGGGAACCGCAGTCTCCATATAACCTTGTGTATACAATGTTTCACTGGTTCAGAGTAGAGAAATATAAAATCAGTCAATGTGTCTAAGTATCGGGCCAACTAACAATTTTAAGCCCTGGAGAAATCAATTCACCTCAAACTACCCCACGGTGTAAGGCCCTTGGTGGTTGGATGTCACACAGTGCGGTAGTTTGGGGTGAATTGATTTCCCCGGGGCTTACAATTGTGAGTTGACCCGATACTTAGTCGCATTGACTGTATTTATATTTCTCTGAACCAGTGTAACTTTGTACACAAAGTGATACGGGGACTGTGGTTCCTTGAAACAATGGAATTATGATAGTCATGATTTTTCCAACCTTGTGAATGAGAAGCAATACTTTGATTGATATTACTATAAGTATATGCTACAAATTCATTTTTGTGGTTGCTCTCAATATCTTATGTGTCCTGATGATGACCTAACAAATTACTATGGTCGAAGCGCTATTGACGTTCCCCTTTGGCAAGACAAGAGGAAGCATATATTGCACCATGTTCTTGTTATAATACGGACAAATATTCTGAATTGTTATTCCGCCTGGTCAGTTCGATCCAAAAATGCTTGAGGTATGCCCCTGTGAAGGCTTCTTCCAACAGACCCTGGAACATTTGGTACTATTTTGTACATTTTATGAGTTTTTATGACTTAAGAATTTAATATCACTTTTAAAGTCCATGGGCTTTTGTCAGTCTCAGCGAGCTTTTTTTTACATTTGCAGTTACTAACTGATCATGCAGTAATAATGGCTGTTTCCTCTTTTCTGAAGGGTTCATTACACTGGAATAAGATTATGAATTTATAAAATTTTATTGAAAGTCTGTGGGTCGCACCTTGGGGTGCACCATGCCCAAGTGTTTTAGAATTTTTAGTATTCTACCATTATCACTATGATGATTTTAGTATTGTAAACTTATGCACTATGATTTTATATGTTTTGAACTTTCTATCTTTTATGATTATGTCGTATAATCGAATAAAGATTTATACAACGATACTTGTGCATGGACAACTAGTACCATTATGTATAGACACGGTGTAATTCAGCACAAGGTTATGTTTTTCCACTATATTTGAGCGGATTTTAAATATAAGACGTATTTTATATATGTGCTTTTATGGTTTGTTTAAAACCGAATAAAAATGAACTGAATTGAACTGATTGCACATCCCAAAATAAATGTTGCGTCAGAGCGGCGCCTAAAAAGTGACTCAAACCTGGTGCAAAATCTTAGTAAATCTGGGACTGAATGACTTGCAATCGCACATCGACTGACTTTGACTTCATGGCCTTATTGGATAAAAATTCTTTATGTGTGACCTTGTCATTTTATGAGGTCACTGCTGTCACTACAGGGCAATGAGGGTAGCAGCTGTAACTCCTGAATTGTCGAGCAGCGTCCCTTATTATTCATGGTCTCAGGTGTCATAAATGCACCAACAGGCACAAAATGTAGGCAGGATTTTGGGAGCCCACTTTTATTTCTGTACTTTCCACTCCTTGTCAGTCCACTATGCCCTCAGAAGTGTATAGTAGGCTTTTTAGCTAAATAAGGGTATTGCAAGAAATCAAAGAAGCCAACCCTGCCATATCATCGATGATCAAATGGATCACTGACAGAATATCGATAACAAGAATATCGACCTACAACAATATCGAAGTAAAAATATCGAATGCCAAAATATCGACTCCCTATCTACAAACAGGTAAGTACAAAAATATCGACTCCAAAATATAGTTGTAAAAAATATAGTCAGTCAAAATATCGAATTTTTTAAATGTATTAAAAGTAATGTAAAATTAATGAAATAATATATATAATTAACTAAAACATACTTAAAAATACTTAAATAACTTTAAAATTAATAAATAATTAATGTAACTTAAAAAAATAAACATACATTTTAATTTTTTAATACATAAATATATTAACATAATATTTATAAAAAATATTCAATATTTTTAGCGTAGGATAGCGGGACGGTAAAATATACTATTACCACTTCAGTCAATGCAACAGTAGGGAAAGCGTTGGATAGCGGGAGGGTAAAAATTACTATTCCCACTCCAGACAGTGCAACAGTAGGGAAAGAGTTGGATAGCGTAGGGGTAAAAATTACTATTCCCACTCCAGTGAGTGCAACAGTAGGGAAAGCGTTGGATAGCGTAGGGGTAATAATTACTATTCCAACTCCAGAGAGTGCAACAGTAGGGAAAGAGTTGGATAGCGTAGGGGTAAAAATTACTATTCCCACTCCAGTGAGTGCAACAGTAGGGAAAGCGTTGGATAGCGTAAGGGTAATAATTACTATTCCAACTCCAGAGAGTGCAACAGTAGGGAAAGAGTTGGATAGCGTAGGGGTACAAATTACTATTCCCACTCCAGTGAGTGCAACAGTAGGGAAAGCGTTGGATAGCGTAGGGGTAATAATTACTATTCCCACTCCAGAGAGTGCAACAGTAGGGAAAGTAATATTTTAATATTTTACTAAAAAATAATTAATTATCAATACTAATAAATATTATTAATAACACTAATTACCAATTATAAAATCTTTAATAATTAGTTTATTATAAATACAATACATATGATTTATTACAAATTAATTACCTATTAATAAATCATTAACAACCAATTAATAATCATTACCAGATTTGTATAAATATTTAAATAAATACCAATTAATATTTAATTAACAATAAATTAATTATCAATACCAATTAATATTAATTAATATGTACTTAATTTCAATTAAATTACTTCCCACCCTATTCCCCTATAAACCCACATCCTGCTACAACTATTTAATTAATATAATTAACATAATTACCAATTAATGAATTAAAAAATAATAATTACCAATTATTAAAATGTAATTACCAATTAATAATTAATTAACAATGAAGTAATTATCAATACCAATTAATATTTATTAATATGTACTTAATTTCAATTAAATTACTTCCCACCCTATTCCCCTATAAACCCACATCCCGCTACAACTATTTAATTAATAGAATTAACATAATTACCATTTAATCAATTAAAAAAAAATACCAATTAATAAAATTTAATTACCAATTAATAATTAATTAACAATAAATTAATTATCAATACCGATTAATATTTATTAATATGTACTTAATTTTAATTAAATTACTTCCCACCCTATTCCCCTATAAACCCACTACCCGCTACGGAATTAAATTACGCAAAAATTAAATAACATAAAATTCATTGCTTTAAAAAAATTAAACATACATTACAACAACTAATATACACTTTTAACACATATACTAACATACAATACACTTAGAAAAAAATTCGATATTATTAAAAATTCGATATTTTTTAATGCCTATATTATGTACTTCGATATTTTAACAATCGATATTACTTACCTTAATTTCGATATTTTTAACGACTATATTATGTCCATTCGATATTATGTCCATTCTATATTTTGGACTCGATATTGTGTCCATTCGATATTTTTGTTTCGATATTATGTCTGTTTACCGATCAAATTATGCATGATGTTTTTTCCACTACCTTGGCATTTGGGCAAATTAACGTCCATTAATAATGTTATTTTATTAAGCACTATTTAGCATTTGTTGTGGCAGGTCAGTTGCTTGGCCAACCACATACACATAGTTGCCAACAAGCCCCACGTCACAGGAATAACTTTCAGCTGCTCCTCGTTTTCCATTAACAGCGTACAGTTTGCTGAGCTTCCAGGTCCATAAATAAAATGTGCAAAGTGAAACTATATATCCCAGAATGCTTAGTGTTGTTGGCTGAAGAAACAGCAATAGAAAAAGCCCCTGTCATGAGTGGGCTGGACAGCTATGCTTCTATGGTTTTTTAAATCAACGCTTATGTTTTTTGGCAGTAGAGTAAATGCATTTTGCCTTGGTGTGGATGACCATATATCTCCTGGACATCAAGGGTATATGTGGCCAGGGTCTGGGCTATTTGTATAGAGGCCTTTGTATCCTGCTTGTTTAGTCAAGTGGGTAAGTGGAAGGGATTTCAGACTACAACTCCCAGAATGTATTACATTGCTGAATGAAATCCTGTGAGTGTAGACATGGGGTCCTGGAAATATGAAGCCATGGTAACTAGGGGGCATATTTACGAGAGGCTTGCGTCACGTTTGTACTACGCAAAGTGGTACATTAGTGATGCAAGCATCTAAGTCAGATTGCGTTGCTTTGGATGGCTTCATAAATCTGGAGTAAGGCAACACAGCGTAAATCACTGCGTTGCCTTTCTCTGTTCAAGGGAGGCGTTCCATGGGCATTGCAGTGGGTGTTCTCAATCCCATGGTTTTTGATGCATTCCCAGATTTACAAACCTAGCAAACCTGGGAATGCGCAAAAAAGATATGCCTCCCCAGGTGAGGCGTAACCAGGAGAAATACCTTTATTTCTCCTCGTTTTTTCCTCTTTATGTGTGCTGCATTCTTCAGCACACATAGAAAGTTGAAAACGCCTCTATGTATTTTTTGTGTGCTTCCTGTACAAAACAATCCTGCCTACAAAACAGGCACCCTTGCACCATGGTGCAACGGTGCCTGCGTTGGTGCTAGGTTGCTGCAAAGGCACCAGCGTAGGGGGAAAGGACAGGAATGCACCGTATTGCTTAAATACAGTGCTTCCCTGCCCTTTCACTGTGACACAGGGCAGCACAGCAAGGTGACGTGCTGCACTGCCTTGCACCACTATTTTAATAAATATGCCCCGAGGTGTCAAGTAAAGAACGTTACCAGACTTTTCGCAGCTTAAGCAGTATTGTCATAGTGCTTTCGTGGTATTCAACTTTCCGAATGCTGCACTAAAATTACAAGTGGCGCCATGGTGTGTTATGTGCAACGCATTCCCCCACTGCTGCCATAGGTATTTGAGCACTTAAATATCACAATTTGAATTTTTTACTTTTATTGATTTAGATCTCATCTGAGATCACCAATATAAACAGTTTTAAAAGATTGTTTGAAACCATAAACAACAGTTCCCATATAAACATGCTGCTAATACATTGATAGAAAGGTTTAAGTAACGCATAGGTTCACAAGTACGTCTTTATGAGAGCAACATACATTTCTTGATCCATGGAATTAGAAATGGTGGCTTTTTACCCTTGAAAACTGGTTTTACTCACATGGAAAGTGTGCTCGTATGGTGAAATTTCAATTTGAGCAAATGCATGGCTTCTCTTCTGGGGGAAGAATATTTTCCCAGTGCAGAAACAAAAAACAACTTAAAAGTTCAGTACTTTAGCGTTGCATTTTCATTTGCATCATTGGTGTAACACAAAATATTTTCCCAGTGCAGCAAGGAAAAACAACTTAGACATCCAGTACTTTATCGTCGCATTTTCATATACATCAGTGATATAACGCAAAATGATGGCCCCACCCTGCAGATTGTTCTAAGGGGCCCTGTGTCTTGTATACCTCACAGATACTCATTGGCCTTTGGCTGAATGGGGGTCCCCTGAAGGGCTGGTGGACACTTGAGGGTAGGACCCCCTGTACCAAGGGGCTGCAGGGGCCTGTGTTACACCTTTGGAATGCGTGATACATGTGTGAGTACTCCCCGGATAAAGCAACATTTGCAGCTTCCTAGGAGCTGTGCTTAAATGGAAATAAAGAAGTGCTGTTATTCACTATCCACAGTACATGTTTGTTTCTGGTTGGTGCTGGTACTCTCCCATTAATTGTACTGCGGCAGAGCTGAAAAGTACAGGTACTCTCCCTTTCAAATTAAGGAAGTGCAGGTATTCAGTACCGGACAGTCCTTGCCCATTTTAAAGCACTGCCTAAGAGTACTGCTCTAATTCTTTGTGAGTTCCTATGAAGTCAGAAATTTATGCAAAACATAGGCACTACCTTTCAGAGTATCCCTAATTCTAGGGCATTGGTGACGCCAAAGGTCAAAATTAGTTCGGATTTCAGGATCTGGGGAAATAATAAGTGGATACCGGCATTTCCACAATGATTACTGCTTGATTTTGTCTGGTATTCCACCTAGATATTTAGGCTGATTCCAGAAGCCAAAATGTCCAAACCCCTTCCAGGCGGCGAGTCCCCCCCCCTCCTGCTCGCCCCCCGCTTGCTACCGCCAACTGCACGCTTTCCCTTACAATCACCACTGACCACTTCTTTGGTGCCTGAAAAGGTCGCAGTTTATTTTCGATACAACAAATTTTGTTACATACAATTTTATATTTCAACGTCCATGGTCATAAGCCCTCTATGTCCTTGTTTAGCTTTCCTCAATTTCTTTGTGATCTGGACTCCCAGCCTCCTCGACTTTCTGGGAGAGGAGGGAGGGGCACCTTTCTCGGGGTTTCACGTCACGGGTCTAGGCTTCAACTTGCTACCGATTTGGAGGGTGTCCGTTGGGACCTGCCCGGGCTGCAAGTGCCGTCCCGCTCGCCCTGGGCCTTTTGGTGGGCCCTCCCTTCTCCCGGGGGTCCCTGCCGTTTGGCATCCCAAGGACATTGCCTGAGCGTCTACTCTCTCTTTCCTGAGGCTGAGTCCCTACCATCTTCTCCCTCTGTACCCCTGCCGTAAGGCATCCCAGGGGTCCTGTGGGAGTGTCGCCTCTATTCTTTCTCTGGCGGCACGCCGCCCCCTGGCTCCCTCACTGCCCCTGCCGTGAGGCATCCCAAGGCCACTGGGAGAGCCTCCCGTCTATCCTCTAGTGATCTTGAGTCCTACTAGCTTCCTTGTGTTTGATCCGCCACGCTCCCTACGGTTTCCCGATCGGAGGGTGCTCCCCCCATTGCCGCGGCCCTTCCTCCGTGTCCTAGTTGCAACCCATTAGTTCCAGTACCCCCACGATGTTCAGTAGGAACATGTCCATTCCCACCCCCGTGAGGTGTACCCCGTCTTCCAGGTGATACCCGGGGGACCTTAGGTTTATGAACCCGTGCCGCACGAAACCCCATCCCTGGGCCTTGCATATCCTGGCCATGGTAATATTAAGCTTTCTTCTGGATTTTTCGACTGCTCCCGGCTTCACCGCCCCGCGCCAGGCCCCCCGTGCTATGATTTCAGAAAATATCAGGTCCGCTGGGCGGATCAGGCGTGCCAGCGCCGCGAGACTGCTCTGCATGTTCTCTAGCAGCGCTCGTCTACCCAACGCTGCCAGGTCGTTCCCGCCCAGGTGGATCACTACCGCGTCCGGTCTGCCACCGTGCTCCAGTGCTTCCCGCGCCGCGGGTAGCAGTTGCTCCCATTTCATCCCTGCACGTCCCCACCACTCAATGGTGGTGTCCCGCAGCCATACGCCGCCGAATTTGCGTCTGGTTGTCGCCCACTGTTGCGCCCGCGTTACGTAGGAATGTCCCATTATCCACACCGTCTTCCGTGCCGCTCTTGGACCTGTATGGGGTGGGAGAGATTGGGCTCAGTAAACCGTGGGGCGTATGTAACGCCTGAATGCGCTGGATGCCCAGCGCCCTATCCCCTTGATCAGCCCTTCCCCCAGTCCTAGTCCCGCAGCTGTCGTGGCTGCCCCTATTCTGAAAGAGTGGGAGCCATATTCGCATGCGGGGAGGCCTATCTTCTCTAGTGCTTTTCTCATCACCGCTATGAATTGAAAGCGGCTGAGGAAGGACCCGTCCCTGTGTCTGAACAGCGGCCCCTGGCTCAGCTCCCTCTCTCCTAGGTGTTCCTTTAGTAAGCACACTGCGCAGGTGTTCGCATCTGTTGTGCAGAGAATCCTGGTCCTCCTGCCCTTGCCTGCTTGGTCCGTCTTGGACCGTCTTAGCATTATGTCCATGTGGCCTTCTTCTATCACCACGTCCCTTCTGTGTATGCATTCTGTGCCTGGGTCGCTTCTCGATGGGGCTACTAGCTCGCTGACCCGGTAAGCCCCAAAAAATGCTACTGCGAATGCTGCTCGGAAAAGCTCTCCCTCGTGTTTTGAGGAGCACACCTCTGCTGTTGCCTCCAGCATCCTGCTTAGTATTTTGACATGGATGGGGCGCCTCCTATCTTTGTTTGGCTGTTGCAACCACCCCCATCCCTTCATTGCCATTCTGCTTTTGAACGACCTGGTGGGATCTGCCTGTCCCTGCATCTTTGAGTAGTATGCCACTGCATTGAGGTGCGATTGGGCCCATGTTTTTGTCCTACCTGCCATAAAGGCCCACTCGATGAACCCGAGGACCTCCCCTTGTGAGGCCCACTTGTTCCCTTCAAACCCAGTCTTTCTCCTGAATGTTTCCCAGCACTTAGTGTAGCGGTTTCTTGTTTTTGGCACCAATGCGTTGCTCAGCAGCGTCTCCAACCCTGTTCTACCCATGCCCATGCTTCCTCTGGCATTTCGGTCATCCGTCTGTCGGCTGCTGGGGCGAGTTCCCTGAATTTTTTCCACTGAAATCGAGAAATGGCATCCGCCACTGAGTTTTCAGTTCCTGGGATGTGTCGTGCCCTACTCGCCATGTTGCCCTGCAACTGGTATCCCACTAGTCTACGCAGCAGTGCGCCCACTGCTGTGCATTTCGCCGCCCCTGTGTTTATTGCCTGTACTACCGCGTGGTTGTCTGACCACAGTGTAATTTGCCTGTTCGCCAGCCGCTGGGCCCAGATGTGGAAGGCCACCACTATGGGGAATAGTTCCAGCAGCGCTATGTTTTTTGTCAACCCTGTGCGTTGCCAGCCCTCTGGCCATTTTCCCGCTGTCCAAGTGGTCCCCAGTATTGCCCCGAACCCGAGTCCCCCTGCTGAGTCGGTGTAGAGCTCTAGCTCATGTGCCTGCACCCAGGGTTCTCGCCATATCAGGGTGCCATTGAACTCTGCCAGAAACCTGTCCCACTGTGCCAGGTCCTCCTTCACCCCTTGTGTGATGCGGATCCTGTGGTGCTTCTGCATCATGCCCCTGGTTAGCCAGGCTAGTCTCCTGGCGAAAGTGCGCCCCGCGGGGATTACCCGCGTGGCGAAATTCAGTTTACCTAGTAACTGCTGCACCTCCTTCAGTGTAGCTTTCTTCTGCTGTTGCATTAGCTTAATGCCTGCGTGCAAGTCGGCAACTTTTTCTGGTGGCAACCTGCACGTGCCGGCCACCGAGTCCAACTCGATTCCCAGAAAGGACAGTCTTGTGGTTGGGCCTTCTGTTTTTTCTTGTGCCAGGGGGATGCCCAGTTCCTGCGCCAGTTGCACGAATTTGTCTAGGAGTGTGTCGCATTCCTTCGTGCCTGCTTTCCCGATGAACAGGAAGTCATCCAGATAGTGTACCCGCCCGCCTTTTGGGGCCCTTGTACCCAGTTCCCATTCTAGGAAGCCACTGAAAGCCTCAAAATGTGCGCATGATATTGAGCACCCCATGGGTAGGCATTTGTCATGGTAATATTGCCCGTCCAATTTAAAACCCAACAGATGGTAGCTGTCTGGGTGGACCGGCAGTAACCTGAAGGCTGATTCTATGTCCGATTTTGCCATCAGGGCCCCCTTTCCTTCCTGCCTAATTAAGTCCACTGCGTCGTCCACCGATGCGTATGCCACTGTGCACTCGCTGTGGTCCAGCCAATCGTTAACTGATTCCCCTTCTGGGTGGGAGAGGTGATGGATCAGCCGGAAGTTTCCTGGCTCTTTTTTGGGGACCACCCCCATCGGAGAGACCACCATGTCTTTCAGCGGGGGGGTAGTAAACGGCCCGGCCACCCGCCCTAGTTGTACTTCCTTTCTCACCTTTTCCCTCGCCACCCCGGGGTTGTCCCTTACCGACTTCAGGTTTGGGCTTTCCCGCGCTCCCTTTGGCCCTTTGTAAGGTATGGGGAAACCCTGCGTGAAGCCATCCGCCAGCAACTGTTTGTCATTTGTTTTGCGGTACCCTTGTAGTAGTTGTAGTAGTCTGCCTGTCCTGATGGGGGTGGGTAGCGCCTGCCCTCCGCCCCCGTCCCCCTTGCCCCTGTTCTGCAGGGGCTGTATCTTATTTTTTGGTGCCTGTCTTCTCTTTGTTGGCCCCCGGCCCTGCGTTGCGTCTGCAGCGAATGCTGGGATGGTTGCCCCCGCATGACCCACAAGCGTGCTTAAATCTGCATGATGCTCCCCATTTACACTCGTCTTTGTCGAATTTCCAACATGCTTTATTGGACTTTTGTCCTGCCTGGTTTTTTCCCTTGAAGTCTTTCCCTTGGCTTTCGAACTTGCCCTTACTCCCGTACTGACGAAAAGTGTACTCTTTCGCACCAACCCCTTCTCTGGCTGCTACCATGTGTTTTGAGAAGCCCTCCATGTCTTGGCAATCCCATTCTATTACTGGCCACACCTGCATCTTTTCCCTAAAGCCCTCGTCATAGTGTAGCCATGCCTCCCCTTGGTATTGCTGCTGCGCCTCATGTATTTTATGCTCATATAGCCATAGTGCCGCCGCGCTTTGGGGGAATTTTTCAATGGAAACGCACGCTAGTGTCCTGAACGCTTTCAGCCAGTTTTCTATTGACCTCTCCACCCTAGGCTTTCGGGGGGCTCTTCTGTCCTCGTCCTTTTTGTCCTGCGCTTTCAGGTCTATCCCTGCCTGGCGCACCTCAAGCAGTGAGAAAATATCTATGAATTCTTTTCTCCAAATTCTCTCCTTAACGGTGAGAGGGATGAGGTTGGCCAGCCCTAACATTCTTGTTGTTGTAGGTGGATCGCTCGGGGAAGGTCGTATGTATTCGCTGGCCGGCTTCCCATTGCTATCCTGCCCTTCCGTGAGTCTGGGTTGGTTGGGGCTGTTCCCCCCGCTGGCCCCTATGCTCCCGTGCGGTGCTGCCCCCGTCTCTGCCGGCGCATTTTGTGATGCTGGGTTTGTCACCCCGGGCCCGTGGCCTGTTGCTCCCGTTGTGGGCCCCCCATTGCCCACTCCTGCGCCCGGAGCCAGGGGGGTCCCTTGTCCCCTTGGTCCCCATGTTGAGTACCTATTAAAAGGGGGTCCCATCTCTGGCCATTGCCACCAGGGCAGTCCGGATGTTTGCCCCCCCTCTTCCCTGCTCCATGCTTCCCCTTGGAATTCTGGCCTCCCTACGTCTCGCCCTGCTTGCCATGGAGTTTGCATGTGCCATGGAGCTTGCATTGCTACATTGTGTACCCCTAGCTGGGTCCCCATATTCACATTTTGCCCTGGGCTGGCGCGTGCTACCTGGCCTGCCCCGTGCCCCGGTTCACTGTTGCGCGTGCCATGCTTACCGGTGCCCCTGCTGCTTGTTTCGCCGTGTCTCTCATGTCCCTCTCGCGGGGCCGCCGTGGAGGCTACAGGCCCCTCCTCATCACTGCTGTCCTCGGACTCTATGCTGCTCACCACTTCCGGGGTTCTGTCCTTTTTCTTTCTGGCCTGCTGGGGGCCCTTTGCCCTGCCCTCCCTGTGTTTCGCCGGGGGGGGCGTTCTGGCTGCTTGCGGCTTCCCAGCTGCCCTCCTCGGGGCCGCCGTTCTGGCTGCATGCCCCTGCTCCGCTGGCTGTTTTGGGGCCGCCGTTTTGGCTGCAAGCCCCTTGTCTGCTACCTTCCTCGAGGTTGGTCGTGTGGGGGATGTTTTGCGCGGCCTCTTCCCTTTGTCTTGCGCTGCATCCTCGATCTGCTGGTTCATCCAGCTCCTTCCCTTTAGCGCCACCAGGACCCTGGCCTGTTCCAGCATGGCCTGCAGGTCCCCGTCCAGGTCTGGTCCTGCTCCTTCGCTGCGTCTTTTCTGCCCCCTCTGGGGGACTGCTGGCCTCTCCTGGTTCTCCCTGAACCTTGCCGGGAGCCGTGTTGTCCTCCCAGCTGCACCCTTCCTGCTGGGCATCCTGCTTTCTGTGCTGTGCAGTGCTTTCCCCTCCCCCCCGGTTGGCTTCAGCGATTTTTTGGGGTGTTGGCGCCCCCTAGCGCTGTTTCCGTGTTTTTGCGCTTGTGCCCCCGAACAGAGGCACGAGGAGCGGGTTCCGCTGCCCCCTGCTGTCCTTGTTACCCGCTGCAGCTGCTGCCAAGGGGAGGGCGCGTAGAGGGCGCGTAGAGCCGATCGGCTCGGCTGCTGAAGCAAAGGCGGGGGTGGAGGCTCCGTTCACGCTGCCACCCGTCGAAGGTGGGCCCACTGCTCTTCCCAGCTGTGGGGGTGGAGGCTCTGGTCACGCCGCTCCCGCCGCCGACGCAGGCTGGGAGAGAGGTTGTGGAAACCCGATCTGGCGATTTCCCCAACGGCGCGAAGAATTCCAGCTGAACTGCTGCTGGTTTGAGAAGGCGGGGGTGGAGGCTCCTCTCACGCTGCCCCCGCCGATAAAGGTTGCACGTTGGGGATGGCGGGGGTTGGAGGCTCTGCTCACGCTGCTCCTGCTTCTCCCGACCCCCGAGGTCCTGCTGACTGCCGCTGGAAGGGGGCGAAGAAGCCCGGGGCCCAAAGACTCGCTGCTCTGGTGAAAAGGGGGTGCAAAACCATCCAGCCGTCTTCTGCTCCGCAGTCGCTCTCAGCAGGGTCGTCCAAGGGTCGTCCAGCAGCCAGCCGTCGGTCGATCAGCAGTCGGTAGGTTTCTCTCTTCCTATCTCCTCGCCAAGGGGGGGTGAATTGTGGTTCCTTTGGGCCGTTGGCCCCCTTCTTAACCCCCCCTTGGGCTTACTTGCTCGCCCTCTGATTGGGGGGGAGCCTTCTTTGTTTTGTGGGCCAATCCTGGCCCCTTCCCCGGCTTAGCCGGGCATTTACATGTGGCGAGGGCGGGGAAGGGGGAGGTTCCCCCGCCGCCGGCCGGCGTTCAACCCGGGCCCCTATTGGGTCCGGCTCTGCCTTCCCGGCCCGGGTCCAAACCCCTTCCAGGCGGCGAGTCCCCCCCCCTCCTGCTCGCCCCCCGCTTGCTACCGCCTACTGCGCGCTTTCCCTTACAATCACCACTGACCACTTCTTTGGTGCCTGAAAAGGTCGCAGTTTATTTTCGATACAACAAATTTTGTTACATACAATTTTATATTTCAACGTCCATGGTCATAAGCCCTCTATGTCCTTGTTTAGCTTTCCTCAATTTCTTTGTGATCTGGACTCCCAGCCTCCTCGACTTTCTGGGAGAGGAGGGAGGGGCACCTTTCTCGGGGTTTCACGTCACGGGTCTAGGCTTCAACTTGCTACCGATTTGGAGGGTGTCCGTTGGGACCTGCCCGGGCTGCAAGTGCCGTCCCGCTCGCCCTGGGCCTTTTGGTGGGCCCTCCCTTCTCCCAGGGGTCCCTGCCGTTTGGCATCCCAAGGACCTTGCCTGAGCGTCTACTCTCTCTTTCCTGAGGCTGAGTCCCTAGCATCTTCTCCCTCTGTACCCCTGCCGTAAGGCATCCCAGGGGTCCTGTGGGAGTGTCACCTCTATTCTTTCTCTGGCGGCACGCCGCCCCCTGGCTCCCTCAGTGCCCCTGCCGTGAGGCATCCCAAGGCCACTGGGAGAGCCTCCCGTCTATCCTCTAGTGATCTTGAGTCCTACTAGCTTCCTTGTGTTTGATCCGCCACGCTCCCTACGGTTTCCCGATCGGAGGGTGCTCCCCCCATTGCCGTGGCCCTTCCTCCAAGTCCTAGTTGCAACCCATTTGTTCCAGTACCCCCACGATGTTCAGTAGGAACATGTCCATTCCCACCCCCGTGAGGTGTACCCCGTCTTCCAGGTGATACCCGGGGGACCTTAGGTTTATGAACCCGTGCCGCACGAAACCCCATCCCTGGGCCTTGCATATCCTGGCCATGGTAATATTAAGCTTTCTTCTGTATTTTTCGACTGCTCCCGGCTTCACCGCCCCGCGCCAGGCCCCCGTGCTATGATTTCAGAAAATATCAGGTCCGCTGGGCGGATCAGGCGTGCCAGCGCCGCGAGACTGCTCTGCATGTTCTCTAGCAGCGCTCGTCTACCCAACGCTGCCAGGTCGTTCCCGCCCAGGTGGATCACTACCGCGTCCGGTCTGCCACCGTGCTCCAGTGCTTCCCGCGCCGCGGGTAGCAGTTGCTCCCATTTCATCCCTGCGCGTCCCCACCACTCAATGGTGGTGTCCCGCAGCCATACGCCGCCGAATTTGCGTCTGGTTGCCGCCCACTGTTGCGCCCGCGTTACGTAGGAATGTCCCATTATCCACACCGTCTTCCGTGCCGCTCTTGGACCTGTATGGGGCGGGAGAGATTGGGCTCAGTAAACCGTGGGGCATATGTAACGCCTGAATGCGCTGGATGCCCAGCGCCCTATCCCCTTGATCAGCCCTTCCCCCAGTCCTAGTCCCGCAGCTGTCGTGGCTGCCCCTATTCTGAAAGAGTGTGAGCCATATTCGCGTGCGGGGAGGCCTATCTTCTCTAGTGCTTTTCTCATCACCGCTATGAATTGAAAGCGGCTGAGGAAGGACCCGTCCCTGTGTCTGAACAGCGGCCCCTGGCTCAGCTCCCTCTCTCCTAGGTGTTCCTTTAGTAAGCACACTGCGCAGGTGTTCGCATCTGTTGTGCAGAGAATCCTGGTCCTCCTGCCCTTGCCTGCTTGGTCCGTCTTGGACCGTCTTAGCAGTATGTCCATGTGGCCTTCTTCTATCACCACGTCCCTTCTGTGTATGCATTCTGTGCCTGGGTCGCTTCTCGATGGGGCTACTAGCTCGCTGACCCTGTAAGCCCCAAAAAATGCTACTGCGAATGCTGCTCGGAAAAGCTCTCCCTCGTGTTTTGAGGAGCACACCTCTGCTGTTGCCTCCAGCATCCTGCTTAGTATTTTGACATGGATGGGGCGCCTCCTATCTTTGTTTGGCTGTTGCAACCGCCCCATCCCTTCATTGCCATTCTGCTTTTGAACGACCTGGTGGGATCTGCCTGTCCCTCCATCTTTGAGTAGTATGCCACTGCATTGAGGTGCGATTGGGCCCATGTGTTTGTCCTACCTGCCATAAAGGCCCACTCGATGAACCCGAGGACCTCCCCTTGTGAGGCCCACTTGTTCCCTTCCAACCCAGTCTTTCTCCTGAATGTTTCCCAGCACTTACTGTAGCGGTTTCTTGTTTTTGGCGCCAATGCGTTGCTCAGCAGCGACTCCAACCCTGTTCCACCCATGCCCATGCTTCCTCTGGCATTTCGGTCATCCGTCTGTCGGCTTCTGGAGCGAGTTCCCTGAATTTTTTCCACTGAAATCGAGAAATGGCATCCGCCACTGAGTTTTCAGTTCCTGGGATGTGTCGTGCCCTAATCGCCATGTTGCCCTGCAACTGGTATCCCACTAGTCTACGCAGCAGTGCGCCCACTGCTGGGCATTTCGCCGCCCCTGTGTTTATTGCCTGTACTACCGCGTGGTTGTCTGACCACAGTGTAATTTGCCTGTTCGCCAGCCGCTGGGCCCAGATGTGGAAGGCCACCACTATGGGGAATAGTTCCAGCAGCGCTATGTTTTTTGTCAACCCTGTGTGTTGCCAGCCCTCTGGCCATTTTCCCGCTGTCCAAGTGGTCCCCAGTATTGCCCCGAACCCGAGTCCCCCTGCTGAGTCGGTGTAGAGCTCTAGCTCATGTGCCTGCACCCAGGGTTCTCGCCATATCAGGGTGCCATTGAACTCTGCCAGAAACCTGTCCCACTGTGCCAGGTCCTCCTTCACCCCTTGTGTGATGCAGATCCTGTGGTGCTTCTGCGTCATGCCCCTGGTTAGCCAGGCTAGTCTCCTGGCAAAAGAGCGCCCCGCGGGGATTACCCGCATGGCGAAATTCAGTTTACCTAGTAACTGCTGCACCTCCTTCAGTGTAGCTTTCTTCTGCTGTTGCATTAGCTTAATGCCTGCGCGCAAGTCGGCAACTTTTTCTGGTGGCAACCTGCACGTGCCGGCCACCGAGTCCAACTCGATTCCCAGAAAGGACAGTCTTGTGGTTGGGCCTTCTGTTTTTTCTTGTGCCAGGGGGATGCCCAGTTCCTGCGCCAGTTGCACAAATTTGTCTAGGAGTGTGTCGCATTCCTTCGTGCCTGCTTTCCCGATGAACAGGAAGTCATCCAGATAGTGTACCCGCCCGCCTTTTTGGGCCCTTGTACCCAGTTCCCACTCTAGGAAGCCACTGAAAGCCTCAAAATGTGCGCATGATATTGAGCACCCCATGGGTAGGCATTTGTCATGGTAATATTGCCCGTCCAATTTAAAACCCAACAGATGGTAGCTGTCTGGGTGGACCGGCAGTAACCTGAAGGCTGATTCTATGTCCGATTTTGCCATCAGGGCCCCCTTTCCTTCCTGCCTAATTAAGTCCACTGCGTCGTCCACCGATGCGTATGCCACTGTGCACTCGCTGTGGTCCAGCCAATCGTTAACTGATTCCCCTTCTGGGTGGGAGAGGTGATGGATCAGCCGGAGGTTTCCTGGCTCTTTTTTGGGGACCACCCCCAGCGGAGAGACCACCATGTCTTTCAGCGGGGGGGTAGTAAACGGCCCGGCCACCCGCCCTAGTTGTACTTCCTTTCTCACCTTTTCCCTCGCCACCCCGGGGTTGTCCCTTACCGACTTCAGGTTTGGGCTTTCCCGCGCTCCCTTTGGCCCTTTGTAAGGTATGGGGAAACCCTGCGTGAAGCCATCCGCCAGCAACTGTTTGTCATTTGTTTTGCGGTACCCTTGTAGTAGTTGTAGTAGTCTGCCTGTCCTGATGGGGGTGGGTAGCGCCTGCCCTCCGCCCCCGTCCCCCTTGCCCCTGTTCTGCAGGGGCTGTATCTTATTTTTTGGTGCCTGTCTTCTCTTTGTTGGCCCCCGGCCCTGCGTTGCGTCTGCAGCGAATGCTGGGATGGTTGCCCCCGCATGACCCACAAGCGTGCTTAAATCTGCATGATGCTCCCCATTTACACTCGTCTTTGTCGAATTTCCAACATGCTTTATTGGACTTTTGTCCTGCCTGGTTTTTTCCTTGAAGTCTTTCCCTTGGCTTTCGAACTTGCCCTTACTCCCGTACTGACGAAAAGTGTACTCTTTCGCACCAACCCCTTCTCTGGCTGCTACCATGTGTTTTGAGAAGCCCTCCATGTCTTGGCAATCCCATTCTATTACTGGCCACACCTGCATCTTTTCCCTAAAGCCCTCGTCATAGTGTAGCCATGCCTCCCCTTGGTATTGCTGCTGCGCCTCATGTATTTTTTGCTCATATAGCCATAGTGCCGCCGTGCTTTGGGGGAATTTTTCAATGGAAACGCACGCTAGTGTCCTGAACGCTTTCAGCCAGTTTTCTATTGACCTCTCCACCCTAGGCTTTCGGGGGGCTCTTCTGTCCTCGTCCTTTTTGTCCTGCGCTGTCAGGTCTATCCCTGCCTGGCGCACCTCAAGCAGTGAGAAAATATCTATGAATTCTTTTCTCCAAATTCTCTCCTTAACGGTGAGAGGGATGAGGTTGGCCAGCCCTAACATTCTTGTTGTTGTAGGTGGATCGCTCGGGGAGGGTCGTATGTATTCGCTGGCCGGCTTCCCATTGCTATCCTGCCCTTCCGTGAGTCTGGGTTGGTTGGGGCTGTTCCCCCCGCTGGCCCCTGTGCTCCCGTGCGGTGCTGCCCCCGTCTCTGGCGGCACATTTTGTGATGCTGGGTTTGTCACCCCGGGCCCGTGGCCTGTTGCTCCCGTTGTGGGCCCCCCATTGCCCACTCCTGCGCCCGGAGCCAGGGGGGTCCCTTGTCCCCTTGGTCCCCATGTTGAGTACCTATTAAAAGGGGGTCCCATCTCTGGCCATTGCCACCAGGGCAGTCCGGATGTTTGCCCCCCCTCTTCCCTGCTCCATGCTTCCCCTTGGAATTCTGGCCTCCCTACGCCTCGCCCTGCTTGCCATGGAGTTTGCATGTGCCATGGAGCTTGCATTGCTACATTGTGTACCCCTAGCTGGGTCCCCATATTCACATTTTGCCCTGGGCTGGCGCGTGCTACCTGGCCTGCCCCGTGCCCCGGTTCGCTGTTGCGCGTGCCATGCTTACCGGTGCCCCTGCTGCTTGTTTCACCGTGTCTCTCATGTCCCTCTCGCGGGGCCGCCGTGGAGGCTACAGGCCCCTCCTCATCACTGCTGTCCTCGGACTCTGTGCTGCTCACCACTTCCGGGGTTCTGTCCTTTTTCTTTCTGGCCTGCTGGGGGCCCTTTGCCCTGCCCTCCCTGTGTTTCTCGGGGGGGGGCGTTATGGCTGCTTGCGGCTTCCCAGCTGCCCTCCTCGGGGCCGCCGTTCTGGCTGCATGCCCCTGCTCCGCTGGCTGTTTTGGGGCCGCCGTTTTGGCTGCAAGCCCCTTGTCTGCTACCTTCCTCGAGGTTGGTCGTGTGGGGGATGTTTTGCGCGGCCTCTTCCCTTTGTCTTGCGCTGCATCCTCGATCTGATGGTTCATCCAGCTCCTTCCCTTTAGCGCCACCAGGACCCTGGCCTGTTCCAGCATGGCCTGCAGGTCCCCGTCCAGGTCTGGTCCTGCTCCTTCGCTGCGTCTTTTCTGCCCCCTCTGGGGGACTGCTGGCCTCTCCTGGTTCTCCCTGAACCTTGCCGGGAGCCGTGTTGTCCTCCCAGCTGCACCCTTCCTGCTGGGCATCCTGCTTTCTGTGCTGTGCAGTGCTTTCCCCTCCCCCCCGGTTGGCTTCAGCGATTTTTTGGGGTGTTGGCGCCCCCTAGTGCTGTTTCCGTGTTTTTGCGCTTGTGCCCCCGAACAGAGGCGCGAGGAGCGGGTTCCGCTGCCCCCTGCTGTCCTTGTTACCCACTGCAGCTGCTGCCAAGGGGAGGGCGCGTAGAGGGCGCGTAGAGCCGATCGGCTCGGCTGCTGAAGCAAAGGCGGGTGTGGAGGCTCCGTTCACGCTGCCACCCGTCGAAGGTGGGCCCACTGCTCTTCCCAGCTGTGGGGGTGGAGGCTCTGGTCACGCCGCTCCCGCCGCCGACGCAGGCTGGGAGAGAGGTTGTGGAAACCCGATCTGGCGATTTCCCCAACGGCGCGAAGAATTCCCGCTGAACTGCTGCTGGTTTGAGAAGGCGGGGGTGGAGGCTCCTCTCACGCTGCCCCCGCCGATAAAGGTTGCACGTTGGGGATGGCGGGGGTTGGAGGCTCTGCTCACGCTGCTCCTGCTGCTCCCGACCCCCGAGGTCCTGCTGACTGCCGCTGGAAGGGGGCGAAGAAGCCCGGGGCCCAAAGACTCGCTGCTCTGGTGAAAAGGGGGTGCAAAACCATCCGGCCGTCTTCTGCTCCGCAGTCGCTCTCAGCAGGGTCGTCCAAGGGTCGTCCAGCAGCCAGCCGTCGGTCGATCAGCAGTCGGTAGGTTTCTCTCTTCCTATCTCCTCGCCAAGGGGGGGTGAATTGTGGTTCCTTTGGGCCGTTGGCCCCCTTCTTAACCCCCCCTTGGGCTTACTTGCTCGCCCCCTGATTGGGGGGGAGCCTTCTTTGTTTTGTGGGCCAATCCTGGCCCCTTCCCCGGCTTAGCCGGGCATTTACATGTGGCGAGGGCGGGGGAGGGGGAGGTCCCCCCGCCGCCGGCCGGCGTTCAACCCGGGCCCCTATTGGGTCCGGCTCTGCCTTCCCGGCCCGGGTCCAAACCCCTTCCAGGCGGCGAGTCCCCCCCCTCCTGCTCGCCCCCCGCTTGCTACCGCCAACTGCGTGCTTTCCCTTACAATCACCACTGACCACGTCTTTGGTGCCTGAAAAGGTCGCAGTTTATTTTCGATACAACAAATTTTGTTACATACAATTTTATATTTCAACGTCCATGGTCATAAGCCCTCTATGTCCTTGTTTAGCTTTCCTCAATTTCTTTGTGATCTGGACTCCCAGCCTCCTCGACTTTCTGGGAGAGGAGGGAGGGGCACCTTTCTCGGGGTTTCACGTCACAGGTCTAGGCTTCAACTTGCTACCGATTTGGAGGGTGTCCGTTGGGACCTGCCCGGGCTGCAAGTGCCGTCCCGCTCGCCCTGGGCCTTTTGGTGGGCCCTGCCTTCTCCCGGGGGTCCCTGCCGTTTGGCATCCCAAGGACCTTGCCTGAGCGTCTACTCTCTCTTTCCTGAGGCTGAGTCCCTACCATCTTCTCCCTCTGTACCCCTGCCGTAAGGCATCCCAGGGGTCCTGTGGGAGTGTCGCCTCTATTCTTTCTCTGGTGGCACGCCGCCCCCTGGCTCCCTCAGTGCCCCTGCCGGAGGCATCCCAAGGCCACTGGGAGAGCCTCCCGTCTATCCTCTAGTGATCTTGAGTCCTACTAGCTTTCTTGTGTTTGATCCGCCACGCTCCCTACGGTTTCCCGATTGGAGGGTGCTCCCCCCATTGCCGCGGCCCTTCCTCCGTGTCCTAGTTGCAACCCATTTGTTCCAGTACCCCCACGATGTTCAGTAGGAACATGTCCATTCCCACCCCCGTGAGGTGTACCCCGTCTTCCAGGTGATACCCGGGGGACCTTAGGTTTATGAACCCGTGCCGCACGAAACCCCATCCCTGGGCCTTGCATATCCTGGCCATGGTAATATTAAGCTTTCTTCTGGATTTTTCGACTGCTCCCGGCTTCACCGCCCCGCGCCAGGCCCCCGTGCTATGATTTCAGAAAATATCAGGTCCGCTGGGCGGATCAGGCGTGCCAGCGCCGCGAGACTGCTCTGCATGTTCTCTAGCAGCGCTCGTCTACCCAACGCTGCCAGGTCGTTCCCGCCCAGGTGGATCACTACCGCGTCCGGTCTGCCACCGTGCTCCAGTGCTTCCCGCGCCGCGGGTAGCAGTTGCTCCCATTTCTTCCCTGCGCGTCCCCACCACTCAATGGTGGTGTCCCGCAGCCATACGCCGCCGAATTTGCGTCTGGTTGCCGCCCACTGTTGCGCCCGCGTTACGTAGGAATGTCCCATTATCCACACCGTCTTCCGTGCCGCTCTTGGACCTGTATGGGGCGGGAGAGATTGGGCTCAGTAAACCGTGGGGCGTATGTAACGCCTGAATGCGCTGGATGCCCAGCGCCCTATCCCCTTGATCAGCCCTTCCCCCAGTCCTAGTCCCGCAGCTGTCGTGGCTGCCCCTATTCTGAAAGAGTGTGAGCCATATTCGCGTGCGGGGAGGCCTATCTTCTCTAGTGCTTTTCTCATCACCGCTATGAATTGAAAGCGGCTGAGGAAGGACCCGTCCCTGTGTCTGAACAGCGGCCCCTGGCTCAGCTCCCTCTCTCCTAGGTGTTCCTTTAGTAAGCACACTGCGCAGGTGTTCGCATCTGTTGTGCAGAGAATCCTGGTCCTCCTGCCCTTGCCTGCTTGGTCCGTCTTGGACCGTCTTAGCAGTATGTCCATGTGGCCTTCTTCTATCACCACGTCCCTTCTGTGTATGCATTCTGTGCCTGGGTCGCTTCTCGATAGGGCTACTAGCTCGCTGACCCTGTAAGCCCCAAAAAATGCTACTGCGAATGCTGCTCGGAAAAGCTCTCCCTCGTGTTTTGAGGAGCACACCTCTGCTGTTGCCTCCAGCACCCTGCTTAGTATTTTGACATGGATGGGGTGCCTCCTATCTTTGTTTGGCTGTTGCAACCGCCCCCATCCCTTCATTGCCATTCTGCTTTTAAACGACCTGGTGGGATCTGCCTGTCCCTCCATCTTTGAGTAGTATGCCACTGCATTGAGGTGCGATTGGGCCCATGTTTTTGTCCTACCTGCCATAAAGGCCCACTCGATGAACCCGAGGACCTCCCCTTGTGAGGCCCACTTGTTCCCTTCCAACCCAGTCTTTCTCCTGAATGTTCCCAGCACTTACTGTAGCGGTTTCTTGTTTTTGGCGCCAATGCGTTGCTCAGCAGCGTCTCCAACCCTGTTCCACCCATGCCCATGCTTCCTCTGGCATTTCGGTCATCCGTCTGTCGGCTGCTGGGGCGAGTTCCCTGAATTTTTTCCACTGAAATCGAGAAATGGCATCCGCCACTGAGTTTTCAGTTCCTGGGATGTGTCGTGCCCTAATCGCCATGTTGCCCTGCAACTGGTATCCCACTAGTCTACGCAGCAGTGCGCCCACTGCTGGGCATTTCGCCGCCCCTGTGTTTATTGCCTGTACTACCGCGTGATTGTCTGACCACAGTGTAATTTGCCTGTTCGCCAGCCGCTGGGCCCAGATGTGGAAGGCCACCACTATGGGGAATAGTTCCAGCAGCGCTATGTTTTTTGTCAACCCTGTGCGTTGCCAGCCCTCTGGCCATTTTCCCGCTGTCCAAGTGGTCCCCAGTATTGCCCCAAACCCGAGTCCCCCTGCTGAGTCGGTGTAGAGCTCTAGCTCATGTACCTGCACCCAGGGTTCTCGCCATATCAGGGTGCCATTGAACTCTGCCAGAAACCTGTCCCACTGTGCCAGGTCCTCCTTCACCCCTTGTGTGATGCGGATCCTGTGGTGCTTCTGCGTCATGCCCCTGGTTAGCCAGGCTAGTCTCCTGGCGAAAGTGCGCCCCGCGGGGATTACCCGCGTGGCGAAATTCAGTTTACCTAGTAACTGCTGCACCTCCTTCAGTGTAGCTTTCTTCTGCTGTTGCATTAGCTTAATGCCTGCGCGCAAGTCGGCAACTTTTTCTGTTGGCAACCTGCACGTGCCGGCCACCGAGTCCAACTCGATTCCCAAAAAGGACAGTCTTGTGGTTGGGCCTTCTGTTTTTTCTTGTGCCAGGGGGATGCCCAGTTCCTGCGCCAGTTGCACGAATTTGTCTAGGAGTGTGTCGCATTCCTTCGTGCCTGCTTTCCCGATGAACAGGAAGTCATCCAGATAGTGTACCCGCCCGCCTTTTGGGGCCCTTGTACCCAGTTCCCACTCTAGGAAGCCACTGAAAGCCTCAAAATGTGCGCATGATATTGAGCACCCCATGTGTAGGCATTTGTCATGGTAATATTGCCCGTCCAATTTAAAACCCAACAGATGGTAGCTGTCTGGGTGGACCGGCAGTAACCTGAAGGCTGATTCTATGTCCGATTTTGCCATCAGGGCCCCCTTTCCTTCCTGCCTAATTAAGTCCACTGCGTCGTCCACCGATGCGTATGCCACTGTGCACTCGCTGTGGTCCAGCCAATCGTTAACTCATTCCCCTTCTGGGTGGGAGAGGTGATGGATCAGCCGGAAGATTCCTGGCTCTTTTTTGGGGACCACCCCCAGCGGAGAGACCACCATGTCTTTCAGCGGGGGGGTAGTAAACGGCCCGGCCACCCGCCCTAGTTGTACTTCCTTTCTCACCTTTTCCCTCGCCACCCCGGGGTTGTCCCTTACCGACTTCAGGTTTGGGCTTTCCCGCGCTCACTTTGGCCCTTTGTAAGGTATGGGGAAACCCTGCGTGAAGCCATCCGCCAGCAACTGTTTGTCATTTGTTTTGCGGTACCCTTGTAGTAGTTGTAGTAGTCTGCCTGTCCTGATGGGGGTGGGTAGCGCCTGCCCTCCGCCCCCGTCCCCCTTGCCCCTGTTCTGCAGGGGCTGTATCTTATTTTTTGGTGCCTGTCTTCTCTTTGTTGGCCCCCGGCCCTGCGTTGCGTCTGCAGCGAATGCTGGGATGGTTGCCCCCGCATGACCCACAAGCGTGCTTAAATCTGCATGATGCTCCCCATTTACACTCGTCTTTGTCGAATTTCCAACATGCTTTATTGGACTTTTGTCCTGCCTGGTTTTTTCCCTTGAAGTCTTTCCCTTGGCTTTCGAACTTGCCCTTACTCCCGTACTGACGAAAAGTGTACTCTTTCGCACCAACCCCTTCTCTGGCTGCTACCATGTGTTTTGAGAAGCCCTCCATGTCTTGGCAATCCCATTCTATTACTGGCCACACCTGCATCTTTTCCCTAAAGCCCTCGTCATAGTGTAGCCATGCCTCCCCTTGGTATTGCTGCTGCGCCTCATGTATTTTTTGCTCATATAGCCATAGTGCCGCCGCGCTTTGGGGGAATTTTTCAATGGAAACGCACGCTAGTGTCCTGAACGCTTTCAGCCAGTTTTCTATTGACCTCTCCACCCTAGGCTTTCGGGGGGCTCTTCTGTCCTCGTCCTTTTTGTCCTGCGCTGTCAGGTCTATCCCTGCCTGGCGCACCTCAAGCAGTGAGAAAATATCTATGAATTCTTTTCTCCAAATTCTCTCCTTAACGGTGAGAGGGATGAGGTTGGCCAGCCCTAACATTCTTGTTGTTGTAGGTGGATCGCTCGGGGAGGGTCGTATGTATTCGCTGGCCGGCTTCCCATTGCTATCCTGCCCTTCCGTGAGTCTGGGTTGGTTGGGGCTGTTCCCCCCGCTGGCCCCTGTGCTCCCGTGCGGTGCTGCCCCCGTCTCTGCCGGCGCATTTTGTGATGCTGGGTTTGTCACCCCGGGCCCGTGGCCTGTTGCTCCCGTTGTGGGCCCCCCATTGCCCACTCCTGAGCCCGGAGCCAGGGGGGTCCCTTGTCCCCTTGGTCCCCATGTTGAGTACCTATTAAAAGGGGGTCCCATCTCTGGCCATTGCCAACAGGGCAGTCCGGATGTTTGCCCCCCCTCTTCCCAGCTCCATGCTTCCCCTTGGAATTCTGGCCTCCCTACGCCTCACCCTGCTTGCCATGGAGTTTGCATGTGCCATGGAGCTTGCATTGCTACATTGTGTACCCCTAGCTGGGTCCCCATATTCACATTTTGCCCTGGGCTGGCGCGTGCTACCTGGCCTGCCCCGTGCCCCGGTTCGCTGTTGCGCGTGCCATGCTTACCGGTGCCCCTGCTGCTTGTTTCGCCGTGTCTCTCATGTCCCTCTCGCGGGGCCGCCGTGGAGGCTACAGGCCCCTCCTCATCACTGCTGTCCTCGGACTCTGTGCTGCTCACCACTTCCGGGGTTCTGTCCTTTTTCTTTCTGGCCTGCTGGGGGCCCTTTGCCCTGCCCTCCCTGTGTTTCGCCGGGGGGCGTTCTGGCTGCTTGCGGCTTCCCAGCTGCCCTCCTCGGGGCCGCCGTTCTGGCTGCATGCCCCTGCTCCGCTGGCTGTTTTGGGGCCGCCGTTTTGGCTGCAAGCCCCTTGTCTGCTACCTTCCTCGAGGTTGGTCGTGTGGGGGATGTTTTGCGCGGCCTCTTCCCTTTGTCTTGCGCTGCATCCTCGATCTGCTGGTTCATCCAGCTCCTTCCCTTTAGCGCCACCAGGACCCTGGCCTGTTCCAGCATGGCCTGCAGGTCCCCGTCCAGGTCTGGTCCTGCTCCTTCGCTGCGTCTTTTCTGCCCCTCTGGGGGACTGCTGGCCTCTCCTGGTTCTCCCTGAACCTTGCCGGGAGCCGTGTTGTCCTCCCAGCTGCACCCTTCCTGCTGGGCATCCTGCTTTCTGTGCTGTGCAGTGCTTTCCCCTCCCCCCCGGTTGGCTTCAGCGATTTTTTGGGGTGTTGGCGCCCCCTAGCGCTGTTTCCGTGTTTTTGCGCTTGTGCCCCCGAACAGAGGCGCGAGGAGCGGGTTCCGCTGCCCCCTGCTGTCCTTGTTACCCGCTGCAGCTGCTGCCAAGGGGAGGGCGCGTAGAGGGCGCGTAGAGCCGATCGGCTCGGCTGCTGAAGCAAAGGCGGGGGTGGAGGCTCCGTTCACGCTGCCACCCGTCGAAGGTGGGCCCACTGCTCTTCCCAGCTGTGGGGGTGGAGGCTCTGGTCACGCCGCTCCCGCTGCCGACGCAGGCTGGGAGAGAGGTTGTGGAAACCCGATCTGGCCATTTCCCCAACGGCGCGAAGAATTCCCGCTGAACTGCTTCTGGTTTGAGAAGGCGGGGGTGGAGGCTCCTCTCACGCTGCCCCCGCCGATAAAGGTTGCACGTTGGGGATGGCGGGGGTTGGAGGCTCTGCTCACACTGCTCCTGCTGCTCCCGACCCCCGAGGTCCTGCTGACTGCCGCTGGAAGGGGGCGAAGAAGCCCGGGGCCCAAAGACTCGCTGCTCTGGTGAAAAGGGGGTGCAAAACCATCCGGCCGTCTTCTGCTCCGCAGTCGCTCTCAGCAGGGTCGTCCAAGGGTCGTCCAGCAGCCAGCCGTCGGTCGATCAGCAGTCGGTAGGTTTCTCTCTTCCTATCTCCTCGCCAAGGGGGGGTGAATTGTGGTTCCTTTGGGCCGTTGGCCCCCTTCTTAACCCCCCCTTGGGCTTACTTGCTCGCCCCCTGATTGGGGGGGAGCCTTCTTTGTTTTGTGGGCCAATTAGCCGGGCATTTACATGTGGCGAGGGCGGGGGAGGGGGAGGTCCCCCCGCCGCCGGCCGGCGTTCAACCCGGGCCCCTATTGGGTCCGGCTCTGCCTTCCCGGCCCGGGTCCAGATCTAATACTCTCCCAATCTGAATTCTGTTTATAACCCTGCCTGGCGAATCAGGATTTCCAGGTCACCCATAGTGAGGCCCTAGTCATGCAAGTACGTTTCCAGCTTTTCAAAGACCACCATTGTGAATAGGATCTAACGTTTTGTCTGAAAATGTAAAAGAAACCAAGAACTTCATAATATGTGTGCTCTGTGGGGCATATTTATGAGAGGCTTGCACCAGTGCTGCTCCAAGAATTGTGATGCAGCGGTGACGCAAGCAGGAAGTCATATTTATGAAACAACGCATTTGCTAAAATGCGTCATTTTATAAGGCTTGTGTGGTGCAAAATCTGTGCCAAAAGCAGCTGTTCTACACCTAATATAATATATGCAATGCAGGCATTCTCCTGCAAAATTCGTCGTAAATGTAATGCAGTTATATTTATGGTTTTGCCAATGCATCACACATCATTGTGAAGCACATCGCAAAGCCTGAAATGTGACAGAATTGCTGTGCATTGGCAATCCAGGCATAGGAAATTACGTAGTGGCTGTGGTAAAAAAAGAGCAACCACACAAAACATTTTGGCAACCTCAACAACACCATGAAGATCGTCATCCTGCAACTGGGAGTCGCTAGAAGACCATCACCACCACATAGGCAGAGAAGGAGGAGGGAGCGTGTGTTCCGGCAGCGCATATCCCTCATTAACCTCAGGGAGGATGATGTCATAAAATTCTACAGAATCAGGAGGGAGTCCCTCGTTCAAATGCTGCATAACATTGGGTAAAGTCTCCAGCCACCAACTGCAAGGCCCACTAACATTCCCCGACATGCAAAACATATGGCTGTGCTACACATGCTGGCATCTGGTTCCTTCCAGAGGTCAACAGCCAGATTGGCAGGAATTTCACAGGAATAATTTACTGCGTTCGTTCCCATTGCTGGATTCCCACATTTCCTTGGTGCAATTGATTGTACACATGTGCAATTGGTGACCCCTCTGCAACATTCCACCTCTTCAAAAACCGGAAGCACACATATTCAATCAATTTTCAGTCAGTCAGTCAGTCAAAGGCAACGTTTATTTAGACCATAGTCTTTAAACAGCAAAAAAACGGAGTTTGTAAATACCCAAAATCATTACAATTTCATCAGTGATTCCATAAAAAGGTAATCTATAGGCAAAAGAAAACGCCACAGATATCCTGATAATAAATGACATATTAACATACTTACTTAATATAAACATTATCAGCACAGCCCTGCTAAATAAAAGTTAAAATTTGATTTAAAAATTTTCTATTAGTAATTAAGTACATTTTAATAACATTCCCCTGTAAGATCACTAAAACCCTTCAATTTTTCCATTAAAACTTTTTACAGCCTTCATATAACTTCCAATAGCAATTGCAATCTCAAGATTAGACATATCTGTTAGTAGCTCTACCGCATGAGCCCGTAGCACTGTACCATATTTTAAAAAATCGGGCGTAAAAATAATTTACGCTGGGCTAAAACTAATACACAATCTACTAATATGTGCAAAATATCACATTTTGCTCCCAGTGTACATTTACAGTTACCATCGGGCTTTATCATTTCTGCTTTTATTTTCTCGTTTGCCATCCAAGGATTAAGACCAATTCGCAGTCTTAAAATTTCACATCTAAGCCAATAATTGGGTAGTGTATCCAGGTATGGGTACCAGGCTTCCTTCCGCCAAGAATCCCTCATAAATTGTACCGATTTCTTCTTACTCAAGTACTCCATATCTACTCTCCTGGACAATTCCTGCCCTTGGGATCTGAGTGTACTCTTAATAAATTCTACTTGCAGTGATTTTTGACAGATTCTCACATTTAAAGTCTCACCAACCATATGCAATTTCTTTCTAGTCTCCTTGGCCCATTTTAGGCTACTAGACTGAATCTCCTTTCTGTACCATTGTGAGACCTTCTGTACCACCCCGGGATCCTGTTGCTTCCAAAACCTTAGCAAGGCCACCTGAGCCTGTATACTCCATGATGTTGTTCCTAGCTCAATTCTGAATCCTGAATCATTGCTGAGCCAGGTAACGACAGTAGGGGTTTTAAATACTTCCCTTCCTCCAGGTCCCAATCACTTTTACCACTTAGGTAGAGAACTTCTGCACCATACAATACTTGGGGGGGTATCATTGCACTATAGGCCTTTAACAGCGGTCGGTGGGACATATCTCCGTATTCCCGGTTAAATTTTTTCAGCCCACATACCGATGTATAGGACTTTGCTTTCTGGGCTTCTAGGTGCGTATGCCACTTTAGAGTACTATCAAACCAGACCCCAAGGTATCTGTACTCTCTCACAATTTCCAGTTTTAATGGGCCCAGGAACCAGCTAAACCTGGGGTCTCTTTTCCCAAAGCATAACATTTTTGTTTTATCCATATTTACAGTTAAAAACTTTGCCACACAGTACTCTTTAAAGGCATTTAGCTTCCTTTGGAGGCCTAACTCAGTCTGATCAAAAATTACCAGATCGTCTGCGTACAACAGACATGACAATTGTTTTCCATTCATTTTCGGACTGCCACTTCTATCAACTTCCAAGGCCAAGGGCAAATCTGCAAAAAATATGGCAAAAAGTAAGGGGGCCAACACACAGCCCTGTCTAAGGCCGTTCTCAATAGCTATTTTTGGAGTCAAGGAGCCCATCATATCCTTTATGATCTGCGCCCAATTCCCTCTATGTAGCTCTTGAATTATAGCCAACAAGCCATCCAGAATGTTATATTTTTTCAAAGTCTCCCAGAGGCATTTACGATCCACTAAATCAAACGCTGCACGTAAGTCATCAAAGCAACAGTATAGCTTCCCTCTTTGCTCAATTGACTTCCGTGCTACTGCCCATAGGGCGAAGCAATGGTCGACAGTGGAATGGCCTTCCTTGAAGCCCCCTTGTTCTACCGGCACAATCGACCGCTGCTCCACCCAACCCTTTAGTCTGCCTAATATTATTTTCGCAAAGACCTTTTCCCCCAATGTCCAGAAGATTGATTAATCTGTAATTTTTCAGGGCTTTCATATCACCCTTCTTGTGTAGAGGTCTAATTACTTCTCCCTTCCAGTTCTTGGGGATTCTTCCAGAATCTAAAATAGCTAAAAACATGTATGACAGAAATTCAGCCCACCAATCTAACTGAGACTTTATTATAATAGCTGGGAGGTTATCAGGTCCTGCTTCTCGGGTTAGCTTTAACTTGTTTATGGTATTCTTCACATTTGCTACTGAAAAGTCTATTTTTAAATCTTCCACTAACCCGCTCCAATGCAGCAATTCTCCTACTTTAGGTGCACTACGTGTGCCATATAGTTCCTTCAAATATTCTTCCCATGCGGTCTCTTCTACCACGCAGTTCATAGCCCCAACAGGTTGTTCTGCTGCTGCCTGTATCAGCTTCCAGAACTGCTGTATATTTTTTGATTCAATGGTTTCCAACAGGTTTTCCCAGCACTTTTCTTTATAAATTCTTTTCGATCTACTAACTAACATTTTATATTCCCTTCTCAGTTTTTTGAGTTTTATAAATCTGCCCAGGACATATTTAACCCTTAGGATTCATGATTCTCTCCGTATCTCCCTCTTCTTCTTTAAACATTCTTCAGAAAACCACTCAGCTTGCCTTGCCGGAGTTTTATAATGGTTTTTAACCCTAGTTTTCTTATTTTTTAATTCAACTCGGAGGCATTGCACCACCTGTTCTATTTTTCTCTCAAACCATTCCATGTTCTGCCCTCTGACGCTTCCCAAATCTAGCTTCTGTTGTAATTTTGTCAACTTTGCTATATATTAGTCCGTTAGTCTTGTTGTCACCCACCTGGGGTACTCAACTTGTTGTGGAATTACTGTGTCTCGTGGACTCAGATTCGCCAATCGGACCTCAATCTGCAAGGGTTTATGATCGTTACCTTCCCTTTGCCATACCCGGAAACCCTTTATTCGTGCAAAGTTCCAAACAAAAGTAAAAGCGTTATCTATTGGGCAATTTTGTATACCTATTTTAAATGTTTTCTTGGCCGGGCAATCTTTTCCTATCCTTCCATTCAGACAGAATAGGCCTTTTGTCCCCAAACACTTTCCTAAATTTATATCTTGCCTTGAGGGTACGCAATCAGGGAAGTTAGCCATCCTTATATCGTAAGCTTCCAATATTTCCATAAACCAAGGGTCTAGCTTATTAGGATCCAATTTATGATTAAAATCACCCATTATTAAAAACATGTCAGTGCCGTACTTATCACTTAGGGTATCCACATCTTCTTTAAAATGCCCCATCTCCACCCCATATTCCTCAGGGGGGCCCCCATTGCATATAAACATTTATAAAGACCAGGTTTTCATGATTTTTGTCTGTGACCAACAGGGATATCCTACATACAAGCAGCCATTTACATTTTACACTTTGGGGCAACACCTCCTTCACCACTTTAGTAGATAGAAGGGTCATAATCCCGCCTGCTGGGCGTCCAAACCTTTTTTTCTTTGCGGGTCAGTGGAGTTGGACAAAGCCATCAATTGTAGGGGTTTTGTCGCATAGCCAAGTTTCCTGTAAACATATTATCTCAGCACTCTGGGCTAGTACTTTTATACTTTCTTGTTTTACCAGTCCCCCTAGCCCGTTTATGTTCCAAGATACAATCTTAAGGCTATGCGACACCCCACTATCCTAGTCCACTTCATTTAAACAATCATCTTCCCCATTGTACCACTGGAAGGGACCTGCAAGGCTACTTCCTTGGCTCCCATTCCCCCATAGTTTACAAATGTCTGAATTATTGACTACTATATTAAAATCTCCATTATCTTCCCCTTCTTCCTCTAGCAGCCTCACCTGCCCCTTACCTAAACCTGCATGACACTTTAGGAACCCTCCACCGGGTTGACTACCCCTCACTAATTCTCCATCTGGGATTATCCTTATCCCTTCCTTCAATACCTCACGCTCTGCTTTCCCAATTGCCACCTTTAACAAGTCGGAGTAAACTAACACCGTGGTAATTTCCTACCCATTAGAGTTTTCTCTAAAACCCACCTGACGCAGGTCTTTAGTTCCAATTCCTCTCAGACTCGGGCATTTTGAAAATGAGTATAAGAGTTGAGATCTATTTAGGGGTAAAATCTTCCTTATTTCACCCCCCCCCTTCTCTGATTGTACAGGTTCAAAGTGTAACCACCTATTTCCTACTACCTCCATATCCACCTTAGGGGGATTCACACCTACTTGCCATTTATTCTTCCTGGTGGCTACCATTGGTTTACTCTTGTCTTCTATTATTTCCCTAGCGTGAGTTTCTCTACCGGAGTTTTTCCCCGGGGTTAGTGCTTTTGAGCTCACTCTACTGGGATTCGTAGGGAGTTTTAATTGGACCTTCCTTAATCCCTCCACTACACCCTTCATCCTTCCTTTTTTCGTTCCCTTCTTCTCTTCAGCTTCCCTAGGATTCTTAGTGGGCTGCATCTCTTGGGGTACAATTTCTAGAGTGCCCACTTCACCCGCCCTCTTTTTATTACTTTTACCTTCCTCTTCTTCTGCACCTTCCTTCGTATTCGTCTCACATAGTTGATAGGCCTATAACTAGAATATTCAGCCCATCTCTTAATCAGCTTTGGACCTTTTGTGATATATACATTCTGTGAGCCTTCTGGTATCACTGTGACCCCAGCGGAATCCGGAGACTGCGGGTCTTCAGATATCACTCTGACCCCAGAGGAATCCGGATACCGCGAGTCAGGGACTGGTCTTATTATATTTGGCATGTGACCCCTAATTTCTTGTAGCTCACCCACAATCTTCTGGAGTTGCATTTTTTGGGTTTTTAAAATATCATTATTTAACATTGTCACTTCTAATAACCCTTGTAAGGTTCTTTGCAACAACACCATTATGTCCAACATTGAAGCCGAAGGGGTTGCTGAAATGTCTAGGTCTAGTATGGTGTTTCGTACAGATCCTTCTGTCATTTCTGTTCTCTGGATGCCAGGCTGCTCTAAGCTCTTATCCAAATTTGACCTTATGGCTCTATCTGAAACATCAATCTCTGACCCCTCGAAGTTATTCACCATTGGGTCTGATACCACTACTTCTTGATCCTGTGATGAAAAAATCTGTGGGGAAGAGGACAGCCGGGGTTCCGTAATAAGGTCATTATGGCTTAGGAATGATTGATCTGTCAAGAAAGATGAGCCCGCTATTTGGGCACAATGCTCAATTGGGTCATTCTCCTTCTGCTGTTCAATCTCTATATCGAAGGGCTTCATTGGTGAACATAGCCTTTTAAAATGTTTGACTTGGAGGCTAACGCACCCCATTTTGTTCCCTGTGCAGCTCCCTTAGCTGCTTCCTTATTTTCTCCTCTCGTAGGTACTTTTTTTACCCTTTCTCTAGGGCTTTCCATGCTTTCCCCTGCATCCCTATTTTCCATAGGGGGGTCATTAGGTACAAGCTCATGCTCATGCAAAAGCTCATGCTCCATATTCACTTTACAAGCCTTATTCTTTTTTGGGGCCATCACTGGGCAGCACATGCTTGTAATAGCTTCCTGGGTCCGTTATTGAGCGACAAAGTCCTGTATAAGTCAGCCTAGACCCACCAAAGGGTACGTTTATTATGCCACCACCGTCCTTCCAGGCGGCTTCCCAGTCTTTTTAAGCCCCTATGACAATTTATGACTGCTTGGACCCTGCTATTCAATTAACCGTATCAGGGAACGCCAAACAGTAAGTTTCCACACACGAACACTTACCTCTGTTGTGCTGCCACTGATTGAATTTGACCTATGACCTATGCCGTGCCGTTACAAAGCCACCACAATACCTTCTTTAGGGCTTATACACTGCCACATAAGGACCAGCGCCTTCCTTCAGTCATCAGATCCTTAATATTTTCACCGGCTGGGGGCCGGGGGCTGGAGGGCGATTCTCCCCCCTCCCTCAAACTCGTTCTTCTGTGCTCCAATGCAGCGGCGCGATCCTGGGCTGCCCTTAAGCGTCCCGCAGTTTCTCCGACAATTCTTCAGCGTTTTTCACGGAGCAGGGCAGCATTTTTTGGCAGACCTGCGGCTACTCCTCCTGCCGGCGTTTCGCGTCGTGTCAGTCAGTCAGCTGACTCTCGTACGTGCAAGGCATAGCAAACGGCAGCGGCAGCATGGCAACAACAGTCTTGTCAATCCAATTTTCAGGCCATAGTGGATCACCAGGGTTTTTTTAATCAATGTGCTGGCCAAATACCTAGGGAGTGCACATGATGCCCACATCTTTCGCCATAGTATAATAAATGAGTTTTTTCCAGAATGGCACAGATGGGAATGGCCTCCTCATTGGAAAGGAAAGCAGAACTATACCTCATACTAAGTAACAAGGTGTAATGTATGACATAATAGCCATCTCTCTGTTTGTCTATGGAGCATATGTCATGTGCACATAGTGGGAAAAACTCACTCCAACATGTAGACAATGATGTTCCATTGTGTTATTCCCTCACTAATCATGCAATGTTAGTAGCAAAATAACAACTGTGAGAAGTATTGTGTCATCTCACACTGTGTGAAAGGACAGAACCACATAATCTGCAGTGGTCTACAAATCAGTACACAAATTAAGTGGTATAAAAGTAAAGTCAATATGAATATAAAGGGTACATATTAGCCAAGTGTGAGATGAGTGTATGGTCATTGGTGTACCTAATCTTGGTATTCGATAAAGTTTCACTCAAATAATGGTTTCTTAACAAATCTTGTGTTCTAAAGTAAATGTGTCACACATGCCAGTAAACTGGTATGTTGACCAAAGTATCTGAAGCAATACGGGAAGAATTAGTTGCAAATACCATTTACGGTATGCACTGAGAGTGTAGGCCCAAATCATGTGTAAATGTCAAGTCCTGGTATGTGATACCAACAGTACAAAGTACACATATGGCTCAGCCATTCTTACAGTTTCGGTCCAAACATACACATCAACCCACATTGACTTACTTCAGCAATGTGATAGATGACAAGTATTGTGCTACAAATTGCCAACATTATCTGCATCTGAGTCCATCAATGTAGCACTCACAAAGTCAATTAATATACGGTCAAACATGTCTCACACCAGTAACAAACAGAGGATAAATTGCAACCAGTGTAAGGTATCAAGTGTACTAAGAATCCCAATCCCAACACTCTCTTGCCTCATCAGTGATGTCATAATTAATGCATCTAAGTACTGAATCACCTACAAGTCAAACTCACATGCACAAATGTGAAATCCTAAAGTGTTGTGTCTAGGTCTGTCAAAGAAAGGTATTTGTATCTACAACAGTTCATCCAATATAAAAGATGTCCTACATTGCCATTTCTATGTATCAATCTAAGATCACCATTACACCTCACCCTCCAAAAAGCATTATCTATTGGTTGACCACAAAATATATTAAGATCCATGGCACATGTTGAAAATGCACTACATGCACTAACAAAATAGGCACACTAAATTAAATGAAGAAATCCAAGAACGTGCTAATGTTATGTAGGCAAGCAACAACATCAAAGATTTCAAAAGGACAATTGTATGTGTGAATGTCAAACATGTTGGCACTGTCATAGCCTGCCTAGGGATCAATATATGCCAGATAAACAGATCAGAAGTTTGTAATTTTGCACAGATAGTGAGTGCAAATAACACAGAGAGGTCAAGAAAATTCCAAAATACCTATAATAGCAATCTACTGCTAAAACATAAAAGTCAGCATGTAGAAGTGTCCTAAGGATCAGGACATGATCAACATTTGCAATTACACATTGGACACGAAGATTCATGTGTAAACCAATGGTCAACAGTATCTAACACATATTGATCCAAACTGTAAGAAATGTGTCTGAGTTTGTCAGCAAGCATAACACACATGGACAGTTATGCCTCTATAACGATGTGCATAATCATTTACTGTTGTATGTTTGGATTTTCAGGTGACCAAGGATATGGGCTGCAGCCATGGGTCATGATCCCATTCATCCATCCCCCAATAGAGGCAGAAAAAAGGTACAACACGGCACACAGCAAGAAGAGGAATGTTGTGGAGAGGACTTTTGGAGTCCTAAAGTCCAGGTTTAGATGTCTGGACATGTCCGGGGGAAGACTGTTGTACTCACTCCCTATGGTCTGCAAAATAATCCTCAGCTGTGTCATTTTGCGCAACACCCGTGTGAAAACAAATTTCCCTTGGGACTATGAGCCAACACATATGAAAGAAATGAAAGAGGATGAAGACAGTGAATGAGGCATCCATCACACATTGGCCGGTCGGCGGAGATGGGACCAGATTGTGGCTAATTTCGTTAGCTAACCTATATCATCTGAGGATAAAATAGACAGAAATTGTGTCAAATGATCAACATATAATACATTTCAGAACTCATTCATTGTGTTGACACTATGTGAATTTCAATGTAAATCTCAAGTCACCCACATCTTCTCAACTTGATGTAGGCCTCAGCATTAAACAATTATGTAGTCTGAGCTGTTGATAGACATGGGGCCATAACTAAAACAAAAACACCTCAATGCAGCAAGATAGTGTGATGCAGTGTATTGCATGAAAGGAACAGGGCAGGATTGCCACATATCTACACATTAATGGTCCATTCCTGCACTCACGCACTTAAGCAGTGCAGTGCAATGCAGCTCAGCTAGCAGTCTAGCTGTGTTCTGCAGCAGCAAAGTGGGTTGCATATGGTACTCAGTGATTTTTGGAACACAAATCTCCCAAAGTGTCTGTACCTAGGGAAACCCCTCATTGTAGTGTGTCTCACCAACATGCTAGCATGCAGAATGGCAGCACTTTGCAGGAACAAATGTTGTTGCAGATACCATAACATATCATGAGTGACAGATGTCATGGGCAAAGGCCCATTGCCAGGTGTAGATGTTGAAATGTCATTTGTAATAAAGGCATACATGCATACGTGGGGCTCCTCAAAACAGTACACATGTGACTCATTTCCTGGGCAGATTGTCATACGTACCACATCTGGCCACAGTTGACAAAATACACATTTTCCATGTTGTGAACAGCAATGCGATGAGGCTCAAAGGCCTGTAACACACCTCTATGAACAGATGACCTTGCATTGTGTGGCATTATTCAGAGAAGTAAGACAATGGAGATGTTTTTCCAACCATCACATCACCTCATGAATACAGAGATGGTAAAACTGTGAAGTGTCCATGTCAAAAGTTAAGCAAAAATGTGTGTGTACATACATATTCTCATAGAACATGGTGCAATGGAGGTGTTGGGTAGGAAATTACCTCTGCATGTTAAGAGTAGTGTACCCCTGCCCTGAGTGTACAACTGCATAGTTGTGGGGCGCACTAAGTCATGTATCATCCCAAAGGGGAACATGGAATATGAGTGTGTGCCATTACATAGGCCTTTGTCATTGATTGCAGCCTTCTTGGTCCAGGAGGGCCACACAAAGATCTGCTCTCATAGTAGATGTGCTGCTACCGCCTTTGCCAGGAGTAAGACAGAGCTAATGTGGGGGTGACAGCATGCTTTGTACTGAACAGTAGTAGTGCACATGATCAGGTGACCCTGGTGCACTGCAGTGAGGCCTACTGGCTCACTCAACTTTTCAAAAGGTATGTTGCTGTGTGTTACGCTCACCCCTGCCCAACAATATGTTGATCATAAAACCTGTGCATGATAAAACCATGTTCAGAATGCATGTGCCTGTGCAAGACATACACAACACATAGGTTCAAATGTGGAACAGTGTGCACATGGTTAATGTATGTGTGCTGGTAGTGTGTGATCACCTTGACACACTCTACTACAGTCCAAAGGAAGTGTAGAACCAAACAGTGTGCGGTGACTGAGTGTGTGTGCTGCATGTCATAATGCTGGTGATACATGTGGATCACTGTATTGCTCACCGAATGTCATGTGACTTTAAACAGAGGGGCATATTATGACCATGGACACATAGTGCAGTCCAGAAAGTCACACTACTACACTGCTATGTGTGAAAGCAAAAGGGCAGGAATGTGCTGTATCTAATAGAACACAATGCATTCCTGCCTTGTATTTGTGCATTAAGGTGCACCTTCCTGCAAAGCAAAATATCTTGTGAGGCATATTCTGCCATATAATTGTGCTGCAGAATGGATCACACATTGAACGATGAAGTAATGAGGAGAGTTAAAGGTATAACTCCTTGTTACGCCACTCCTGGTAAGGTTGTACTTTCTGGTGCATTCCCAGGTTTTCCTGGTTATGTATGCCTGGGAATGGGTCTAAAACCATGGCAGTAGCATGGGTACACCGTTGCAGCGGTTATGGATCCTCTCTCTGGTGCAGAGTAAGGCAATGCAGTGATTTGCAAAGCATTGTGCCACCCAAGATGAATGACCCCTCACAGGGCTACACGAGGTGGATGGCTAAACAAATATCATAATAGATTTGAATTGCGAATGTACCACATTGAATTGTGAAAGCGCCACACAACTTGGTTCATACATATACCCATTAGTGCATAAGTGTCTACGCCACTACATTACATGGACAACCTTGCCTAGCTTTGTGCATAAGACATGGCTGTCTGATAAAAACGTGTGAAATATTGGAATTACACAAGATGGAGTTTGAAAGTCCAGTAAATCTGCAAGCTGGGTGGGGCATATACTGGAGTATGAAGGAGCCAGCCTGTCTCTGTGCTTCCCTAAGTGTGTGTTTCATCCATGACACATCACAAGGAAGAAGTGCTGATGCATTGCAAGAATAGAGAGGTTTGGCAGAATAGAGAATCCTACCTTGCTGTTCTGCCATGCTGCCTGCTGTTTCCCTGGCTGGGTGATAAGGAATGCACATGCACTCTGCACCAGTTGTTCTGATAGGAAGCCGTGCATCAACGCCAACGTGTGGAACTGACTGCAGAAGTGCCACTGCATCATGCAGCCATCACGCATTGGCCATTAGAGTAGAGCTGCATCATAAAAAATGACGCAAATGTTGGAAACTGGTGGGATATACCCAGGAAATGACACAATGGGCGTGGAAGGCAGCATAATAAGAAGTGTGAAAGCTAAATCCACTTTCTCTTACAGACTGCTAGCTTTTGCTGGGCGTTGGAGGTGTTTTGGAGAGTGGCTGGTGTTTTGGTGCAATTTTGGTCTTGTTGGTGTCTGGTATGTCCCTGTCTTGTGTGAACTGTGCGCCTTTTGTGTTTTTTTTGTTGTAAATGTTATCTGTATTGTCATTGTTTTGTTGGGTGTTTGTCTATTTAGGCATCTAATATATTGGGGGTAGGGATTAGGTTAAGTGGTGTTTATTTGGGGTATAGTGGGTATAGTGGTGTTTAGGGCATGGCGGGAAAGGGTAGGGCAAAGAATTTCACTGAGGGAGAGGTTGGGGGCCTGCTATGGCTCCTGGTACATTACCTGCCCAACATGCTGGCATCGGGGGGTTGGATCAACCAGGGATACCTCGCCAAGGTCAGAAAAAAGTGCTGGCACATGTGCAAGGTGTTTGGGGTTGAGCACACAGACTACCAGCTCAAACATTACTAGGCTGATGTCGTGGTACCAGAAGCAGATCTTGAAGACCACCTTGGATTGGAGATTGGAGGCCCCGTAAAGATGTATGTATGTACCATCTGCATGTAGTTATGTTAGTATCACATTTAAACAAACGTGTACACATGTAAGAAGCAGATAATTTATTGTGGTGGTTACAAACATCCAGTATAATGCTACATAATTGCTATACCCTGCTCCAGGAGGCTGTGCAATGGGTTGTGGGTGGTTGTTTAGATTGAACATGCATGTATCTGGACACATTACCTGATTTCACATGCATGCTTGAGCAGGTCATGATCCAAACATTGATGAAACCTGCACATGTGATGGGTAAGGAGGAATTTAATGTTCAATCTCCTATAATGTTAACCTTTTTATGTGAGCTTCATTGTTCAGCATACGTAGACAGATGAAAATGCCTCAGGTAATTCTATTTGTTCAGGAAGGTGGCCCTTTCAGGACTGAAAATTATAAACCTTCTTCCAAGCCATGCAACCTTCCACCATGTTGCAATGTAGCATGCATGGCCACTAGGCAGCACTCTGTGCACCAGTGCCATGAATAGTCTGATATGGTCCTTATAATGTTACATACAGTATATACCTGTTCTTTTCCATCACAGCACTACTTTGGCCTGTCTAGGGCCAATGGTTTCCGCTTGTGTCATGGTGCAAGGGGGCCTGAGATGATGCTGCCCAGCGGTACACAAAACATCATATGCCTGAGGCATGCTTCAGGCATGTGATGTTAGATATCTCTGACCATCAACATCCAGCCATCTCTGCCATGCACGGTGACTAGCTGCATCTCATATTCATACAATGTATACACATGTGTCAAGCTTGTTAAATATTCGAAATCACTGGTATGTCATAATATTGTTAATGTATTTAGACATATGTAGCTGCATTATTTACAATGCAATGTTCAAATCATTGTCTTGTAGGTGGACCTGTCCCATACACCAGGGGAGAAGTTAACACCTTCTGGGCTCCTAATGCTACCAGTAAGTGTAATAAGTACATGGTTGTAGCTCTGTAAGATTTGTATGTGATACATGATAGTTGTAACATTGTGATGTGCATGGGGATGTATCAATCACCTGCAGCCAAATTACAATCAGTGTGCAAATACAACTGAACTTGTACATAGAATAATGTTAAATTGACAAGGACTTATGGCAATGTGCATGTTGGGGCAATGCATGCAAGCCCATATAAATCATGGTTCTTTAGCAGCTATGTTGATGTTTGTTTATCTACTGTTTTGATGTATTTGGCACATGTACCATCATCAGGCACTAATTCTGCTTATGTTCAACACATTCAAAATGTGACATACAACACATGGCACAAACAATGTTTCAACAGATGTAGCAGCAAAGTGGAATGAGCTAAGCTAAGCTTGTCTGGACACGGTGTGGTTGCCTATGTCCATATTTGAGTATGAAACTGGTGTTCATGAGGTGGAGCACATTACCCAGACAGTGTTACCAAGTGTAAACATGATGGTATCATGAAATCTGATTCTGAGAAAGTGCTTGTCAAAATTCCACATATATTGCTTAATCTTGCAACATACTATGCTCATACATGCTGCATACGTCTAACCTATCCTGCTACATACATTCCGAGTGAATAACTGTAGGTGTGGTTAGAGATTCATGCTGATCAACACTTAAAATGTTTGGTGATCCCTACCTGTCCCAGTAGCTCTGTGTCAAGTCAAAGGTCAAAATGTTAAATCATGTAAGGCCGTGTCAGCAGGCTAGCCATCAAAAACAAACCATTTGTCCAGTGATAGATGCTAAAAATGTTGTTGTGATAGGGTCAATGTTTTCTTAATCATGCCCTTGAGTCATGACAGAGGACAAATGACATCTCAGCATGTGTTTCTGTAAAGGTGTTAGTACATTATCATGAGTATTTTTGTGTTATCATGTACTTAATGTAACCAGAGGTATGGTTGTTGTAACCCTCCCTCTGAGTAGTCCAGGTCATACTTATGGGAAATGGAGTGACAGAGGAACAAAAACACAGATGCCCTGGAGGCTGTAAGGATGTTGGCCTGATACCCATTTAATCATGGTGTTGTACAAATCATTACCAGACTGCCTGACTGATGCACATTGTGAGTGTAGATGTCCACATGGCAGGGTCATGGTCATATGGCTTGGCAGGTAGTTGTTAAAAGCAAAATGACAATTATGAACATTACCTGCGCCATCTTGTCTGGTGGAATTCTATGTGCACATAAGTTGCAGTCATTTTGATCTATCACAGCCATTTTGTACTCTGTTGGTCACCTTTGTTTCACCCTGCCCTTACTAGCATCCCTCTGACCCTCTGACCGACCTGGTATGTGTGCTGGGGGCTATAAACTCTATTGCCACAACAAACCTCAGCGCCACTTGCTGCCACAAACTCGTTTTTCCTCTCATCCCTGTTTTCAGACAAGCCTTTGGACGCTCTACCCTTCACTACACCTAGTTACACAAACAGGTTCCAAACACCAAAAAGACTCTTGCAAAATGATTTATTGCACTGCAAACAGCAAGACTTGTTGTTACCAACAATGGGACCTGTTTTTATCAACAGAACGGACTCTTAGATCTGACCGGTCTCACATGTTTTAGACCCTGAAGCAAGGTCCAGCTGCAAGATAAGATTGACTGTTTGACCTGGGTGGGAAGAGAATTACTGTTGGGCTTGTGTGACAACCTGCCCGGGGCGGGGACCCCAAGCTTTTGTAACCATGTTGATCAAACAAATGCATTGTGTCAAACCTGTATAAAAGGAAGAGCCAAGGGAGTTGTCAGCAGAACACTTCCCTCAGACATCCCAGTGTCTCAGTTGACGTGATCTCCTCATGAGAAATAAACCATTTTCTTCTCTTCCAGTTTCCAGCGCTTGCCTCATTATTTTGATAGCGAACCCAAAGTGAATTAGAGGTGGAACCCTGCACCGGGCAGCATTGAGGGTCTTAGAAGACTCGCTGCCTTTCACAAATTGGCGCCCAAGCGTAGGGGCCCATCAGCGATGCGTGGGTCCGGTAGAGAGGTCCTAACGACGGAGTGAACGACTAAACGATTGGGGTATACCTGCCTGAGAAGACCCTTGTCTGGCTGCCGATCGACTGAACTTCACTGGTTCCGAACGGACCTCTCTCGAGTGACCTGCGGTCCTGACTGGGACCTTAGAGGAACGCCGCATTGATTGTTGGAGTGAGAGGACAACCAGGCGCTGGAAGGGGAAGACTAAGAACTGTCCATACGGTCCGGGTAAGGTCGTGAAAAAACGACTTAAATTGATTGATTGATTGATTGATTGAATAGTTTGATTGAAATACTAGTATTCCTTTTTTGATATCGAGTTATTTGCGACATTTCCCTGCTTGCAAACAACAAAGAATAGGAATATTCTCTCTCTTTGCAGGCAGCGAAGGACAGGTAGTGCAGACTTTTTGTCTAAATTGATTGATTGAGATATTCATTTTGACCGATAAATACGTCATGCCTGTTTTCTCTAGATTGTTTGATTGTAATTGTTTTGGACCAGACCGTTCGTTAGAGGTCAGTCAGCCGGCACCGCCGGAAGGCACCCCTAACAAGGACATGTACGTAAAGTATGGATTAGCCAGCGTAGCTTATAGCAAACTATGGCATAAATACACTAGGAAGGACCGGGTAAATCAGTGGCCACTGACGGGATCTTTCGATCCCGCTAAAATAGAAACGTTAGAATTAGCTCTCCACAAAAAGAAAACTAGACCAGCCATGTTTGACAGTTTTGGCTTATGGCGAAAAGAGGCAGCTCAAAGAAAGAAAAGGGACGAAGCTAGACAAGATAAAGAAACGCGAAAATCAGCTTACCAAGCCTGTAAAAGATTAGAAGAAAAACTAAAAGAAAAGGAAATCGATAAAAAGGAACAGGAATCAAAAATATCAGATCAATGCCCTGTTAGAACGCCCTCGACTCTTTACCCCAAGTTACCAGCAAAACAAAGGGTAGATGATGATTTATTGTTAGGTCCCCCAATCATATACATGCCACCCCCTTACGCCCCTACTCATCCCGTAGTACAACGACAGGACCACCAAAGTATAGCCGGAGATGGCACGATCGCCTCAGTCTCCACCGCCTCTGCTCCCACCGAGTCACCCACACCAAATGCCTCATCAAAGGATACAGTAGTAGAGGTAGGATCAAAAGAAACAGGAGCGCCCAGGGTCCCGCGATTAAGTAAAAATGAGCGAGCAGGCATTGATAAAGTAGTTAAATCCCTCATAGATAGGAAGGAGACAGAAGAGTATGTAACTGACATATGCAACTCCTATGTTGAAAACCGCAAACGATACTTTATTGTACGTCTCTGTTACCACACTCTTACTGCATATGAAGAGAAGTACCAAGATGTAGGGCCCGAGCGGCTAGTGGCTCTCTATAGGAAGGTAGACACCGGAGATGAAGGCGACAACGATGTTACAGAACTCTTTTCATCCACACTGGAGGTATTCCGTCACCTCGTGGAACAAGGACGGATAGATAAGGACAGGACATCTAAGATAGCAGGACCCCCGGTGGAAAAACCAGATAGCATGATGCCGATAAAAGAAGCTGCCCCTTATTGGGTACCTCCTAGAGGACAAGGGACTCATGACGATATGAACCATCAAGACGCTAGAGGAAGGGTGGTCTACAATTGGGTGTATCAACCATGGGACAGACAGGACATTTTGACGTTCCGTAAATCTCTACCGGATTTACGAAAGAACCCCACCGCCTTTTTCACCGAGCTAGGTACCGCTCTGGGATCAACAATAATGACACTTGCCGACATAGACTTGTCCTCGGGTTATGTTTGCCAGCAGATGTGTGGAAACAGATTAGGAAAATAGACCATACCGAACTGCTTGGTCATACCTGGGAACAACTTAACACACTAGATAAACAGCGGAACCCTGGTCAAAAACCGGTTAAAGCAATATTGGACCTCCCTGACAAAATAGTACAGAAAGTGAAAACGCTGATCCCAGAGAAAAAGATAGACTGGTCCATAGTAACCGCGTGCCGCCAGAAACCACAAGAGGATGTCTCAGAGTATTTCTCCAGATTTGAAACGGTGTTCTCCGATTACAGTGGACAAGACATGTCCACCGCAACCGGACACCACTTATTTGTGCAGAACTATGTCAAAGGACTACTGCCAGATGTATCCCAGAAATTACAAGCCAGCGAAAGTAGTTGGGCAGCATCTAAACCGGCGGCCATTCTCCAAATGGCCCAGTACTATGAGCATCAGAGAAACGAAAATGACAGGGCTACAGAAAGGAAAAAGAAGGACTTGAAGGAAAGGGTAATGGTAGCACAACTCCAGGGGGCGAATACAGGAAGGGAGCAATATAGGGGAGGATACCAGCAGAATACCCCTAGAGTACAGCAACCTAGTAACAATTCATCGACATCATATGTAGGACGCCAAGACCTAGGACAGGATCAATGTGCATTTTGCAAAGAATATGGACACTGGAAAACCCAATGACCGGCTTTTTTTTTTGGAGCTGGTAGGGGCAGAGGGGCGAGGGAAATAGCCAGTAGACAGAGAGGAAGAGGACGTGGGAGAGGGTACGCGAGTGAAGCAAGCGAGGAAAGGCCAGGAAGAGTGAACACATTTGACCATCCCAAACAGAATCAGTACCAACAGACAGATTATGACAATACGTACGACTTTGCATAGGACAGCCAGGGGCAAGGGAGGGATCCAGTCGAGCTCTATGTTGATCAGCAAGGCCCTTATGTTACCGCTGAGGTCCTGGGCACAAAGTCACCATTTCTGGTAGACACGGGAGCAACACGTAGTGCACTATCCAAACGACTGATTTCAAGGGCACCCTTGTCAGGCTCACATGTGACCTCAATAGGATTTGACGGTACTCCCCCCACCAACCCTTTGTCCCGACCGATCTTAGCGACTGACACGACAGTTAACATATACACCGACAGCCAATATGCCTTCGGGGTGGTTCACCATTTTGGGATCTTATGGAAAGAAAGAGGGTTCCTGACTTCACACGGTACACCCATCCTGCATGGAGATTTAGTCTCCGCCTTGACGCAAGCAGTCCTCCTCCCCAAGAAGTTAGCAGTGATAAAATGCCAAGCACATAGGAAAGTGACTGATCTCATTGGACAGGGAAATGCACTAGCAGACGTTACTGCCCGAGCCACGGCAGGAGACAGAACTACGACACGAATGTATGTGACCAGGTCACAAGCTGAACGATGGACTGACGCTAGGACCACTGTAAGGGACATACAGACTACAGGCACACAAGACGAATTGACCGAGTGGGAAAAGGTGGGACTAAAAGACGAGAAAGATTGCTGGAGAACTAAAGACGGAAATAAATGGCTGTTACCCAATGCCTACCTCATCCCCATATTGACCATGGCACATTTACCAGCACACATAGGCTCCACCCCCATGATTGAACTAATCACCAGAGTATGGCATAACGTCAAGATAGCAGAATCTGCAAAACGCCTAGTACAACAATGTATAGTCTGCCTACAACACAACCCAGGGAAAGGGACAGTAGTACCACGGGGAGGGTTTGGAGTCCCTGACCACCCCTTTGAAACCCTTCAAATGGATTACATTCAACTAGAGAGAAGCCTTGGTCTAAAATATGTCCTGGTGGTTGTGTGCGCTTTTAGCAAATGGGTGGAGGCCTATCCCACCCGCGACAATACCGCCTTAGCCACTGCAAAAGTATTGCTGAAAGAATTCTTCCCCCGATACGGCCTTTGCAGAATTTTATGGAGCGAAAACGGCCCCCACTTCGTAGCCGAGGTGATACAGAACATACTGAGAGGGTTGGGGGTAAAACAAAAGTTCCATGCCGTCTTCCACCCCCAATCAGTGGGCCTGGTAGAGAGACACAATGCAACGTTGAAACTAAAACTATCCAAAATAGTTGCCACGACCGGGTTGAAATGGTCCGACGCCCTCCCATTGGCATTGTTATCGATGCGCTCCACCCCAACCAAACACCGACTGACCCCGTATGAGGTGGTCTTCGGCAGGCCTATGAGCATTTGGGCGGCACCAAGACCCACCTCCATTAACGATGTCCCGAACATATTAATGTCGGATTACTTGCATAAATTGACAAACGAGCTAACAATTATCCACCAACAGGTGCAGCAAGCCTTGCCCGACGTATCCAGGGGCCCGGGACATGAAATAAAGCCAGGCGACCATATATTAATTCGCAACTTCCAAAGAACGAAGAATCTGGAGCCTAGGTGGACGGGCCCCTGGCAAGTCCTGATCACCACCCGAACTGCCCTCCGAGTGCAAGGAAAACGAAACTGGCTACATGCCCATCACTGCAAATGAGTCCCTCCAACCCTGGCAACCTGTGAAGGGGTGGAGGTGCAAGAGGAAGTACTCGCGAGAGACCGACCAGCTCTGAGTTGCTACCCACAAGAAGACACCCTCGAACTATCAGAATTTCCCGACCCCACGGTGCCATCCAGGAAAGGGTACAACCTAAGATCGATGAAAGGAGGGGGCTCCAACGACCAGGCCACTAACTGAGTCAAGGTCTCAGATCGGTAGCACAGTCAAACAACGCTACCAGGAAAGCGCCAGACAAAAGTCTGTGGTCCTAACAGTTGTTGAGCTCCTCGAAGATGATGGAAGAAACTGAACACCTGCAAAACCACCGCAAAGACACCAAGACTGCTAACCTGCACAGCACAAAGACAATTGCACTTGTAGCCGCATTTCTCACCTGTCTCCTGCTAATGGTCGCACTCTGGATCATTGAAGAGAATGCACCTGCATACAGAACATTGTCACCCACCATGCAACCAACCACCAAGAAAGAACACTACCTGGTATCACTACCGCCACATCTCCGAGAACGACGCAAAGAATTCTGGAATAATTCTTTCGTGCAGATGTTGCACCAACACAATCTTGCCACCAATGCTACCAACTGTTGGGTCTGTGGGCTGTTACCACATGCCACTGAACATTCCATCCCTTTCATCCCTTCGCCCTTTTCTATTCACGGATCTTGCCTTGCCTGGATGATGCTCCTACAAGAAAGTTACAAAGACAATGCCACTTCCGACGGAACAATCGCCCAGTTCTACAACGAGTTCTGGCGAAACAAAACAGGAACGACAGCCGCCCCCTTCTGCCCTCACACCTTCAATGCGACGTTCCAGATTGATGTCCCCGCCAAAGAACGAGTGGAAATGCAAGTGTTCAATAATCCTAACAGAGCCACCTTTTCCTACCTGAAGAAAAGAACTGCTGCAACACTGACTGTGGCCCTATCTGTGGTGAACGTCTCTGGCCTTGTATGCATTGAAGGCCGTGGGACTAAGAATGTGGGTCACAGCACCTGTAGCATTGTAAGGACTTTGAACACTGCCAACCCCCAGCGCTTGTTGCATCACCCAATATGTACTTTGTTTGTGGAACCAAAGCCTACACCTGGCTCCCAAGAAACTGGGGGGCACATGCTACATCGCCTTTGTTTTGCCACCAACCTACACAGCCCCTGCAGAGCATCATCGAAAAGCGTTCTAAAGACATTGATCAAGCAGACTCTGCCTCATCACAGTTCCTCGACGCAGCAAAGGGCTCGTCCCGCTATGGGGTCCGATGGCAAACAGCCGAGCCATCAGACATCTGTCCCAAGCAGTAGAGACCGCCCTGAACGTCACTGCTGGCATCCTCACCAACAACACTGCTGAGCTCCAAGCGGTCCGTCTGGTTACCCTGCAAAATCGCATGGTCCTGGACGTGGTACTAGCGGACCGTGGAGGAGCATGCCGCATCATCGGTGCCAGCTGCTGTGTATACATTCCTGATAATTCACCTTCTGTCTATGAAGCAATCGAACATCTCCATAGACTATCTTCAGAAATTCATCAAGGATCAGAGACTTGGACAGTTGGAAGTTGGCTTTGGGGCATCTTGAAGGAGTGGGGTTGGAAAATATCAATGATTCTCTTGGTCCCAGTATTGACAATATGTGGTTGTTGTTTGGGTATACACTGTTGTAGGAAGGTGGAATCTGACTATATGGTTGCCCCCACTTTTTTTATGGTGTTTTGCTGGTTTATGACTTAGTTGGACTGGGATCCTGCTATTCAGGGCCCCAGTCTATCTGCTTTCTCTGTAAAAAGGTTTCCATGTGCCTTAGGCACATCTCTGATTGGAATCTGGAGTGCCCTTATAAGTCCCTAGTATATGGTATACTATGTACCAAGGGCATAGGTACCTCAGAGGCCTACCAGGGGCTGCAGCATGTATTATGCCACCCCTGGAAGGCCATCCAAACTGACACCACAGGTCTGCTACTGCAGCCTGGGTAGGGTGGTGCATGCACCCCTTACTGTGATATAGGTTACCTATATCACTAAATACATACACACATATAAACCTATAAGTCACTCCTAAGGCAGGCCTTATCAATCCTAAAGGCAGAGTGCATGGTTCCTATGTGAGAGGGTGCCCCTGCATGAGCAGGGCCCCTCTGCAGCGTTCGGAGACCATCTCTGATGCTGTTTGTAGTGCAGCCTGACCATATACTCTTAAGCGCATTATATCCTCGCGGTAAAATGCTAACTTTGGAATGGCTGCACCTAAACATGTCGTGTTTGGTGTCAAACATCTTGGAATACTACCCCCCACCAATCCTGGTGGCGGGGGTAGCATTCCACCCTTCTAGAGGGAAAGACATGTTAACTTTGGCTTACCCGGTAACTTCTTTCTAAAGCCCTGGCATCACAAAATGGATGCTGCTGCCACAGACACAAGTCTGGCCTCCTGCTGCTGGACGAAACTCCGGCAGGGGAGGCCTGGACAATAGGTTTCCTGTTGCAGGGAGGTGTGACCACCTCCCCAGACAGGATAATGTGTATTGGGGCTGGGTGGGTGCACTCTTAGAGTGCTTTGAAGTCCTGCACTGGGGGAGCAAAGGCTCCTCTGTGCATATGCCAGTTCAAACCAGCTCAGGGGCTACCTGCCCCTGCTCTGGCGTGAAACTGGACAAAGGGAAGTGGGTGTAGCCACCCCCTCCCTTGACCCTCCCATAGGTGGGGTCATAGAGTTAGTCCCTCCCTGTTTTACTGGTTAAAATGGGGAACCCTTGCCACAGCAAGATTAGATAACCCCTGGACGACGCTCTACAGAAGAATCCTGGCCCTTCGACGTTCCACTACCTTTGGAAGACAGAAGAATCTCCCTTGGAGTCAAGGAGTGACTCCCCTGCTTGGCAGGCACCAAAAATGACAACGACGGTCGCAAACTACGCCGCTCCCGCCGGAGTCCGAAGTCCCTGCAGCCCAGGAAGTGGATTTCCTGACCTCTCCCAGGCCATCGTGAGTCCTCAGCGAAGCTGAGGCAAGTGGACCCCACGAGTAACGAGGAACCGTGACCCCTGGGTACCGTGCACTATTGTCAAGTGCAACCCCTTCACAACGTTCTACGAACCTGTGCTTTGGACCACGTGTGGTCCCGACCTCCAGCAGGAATCCCTCCGAAGATCAGAGGCCTACACCGTCCCAAGTGACCGTGGGCCCCTGTTGAGTGATTCCGCCCGAGGTGTCTTCGCGATCCCTTGCCCGCTGGCTTGTGGGTCCCCAGAAGACTTCTTAAAGAAACCAAAGGGCTCCCCTGGTTGCTCCAGGCCTGCCCTGACTTACCCTCACTGGGTGAGTTCCACAGACCTTGCTGGTCTGCGCCATCGACTTTTCTTCATCTCCCCGAGACTTGCGGCTGCCAAGGCTTATTGGCTCCGATCGAGTTGCCGACACCGCAGTTAGCTGCAGACGTCGAGGGACACACCGAATCCAGCTCCTGGTCGTCGTCAACGCCTCCTGGACCACGTGGCTGAAGAGTCAAGGCACCCGCAACCGACCTGAATCACTCGACGACGGTGGGCATCCATCTTCCTTGCCCCGAGTCACTGCCAAGTGACTTTGAACACTGTCCCCTCTGCTTTCAGGTCATCCTTCTTCAGAATCCAGGCTTGGATTCCACCGGACACTTCTTCAGCTCCCGCAAGCAGCAAGTCTTCTTTGTTCGCCATTGAAAACGACGCCGCGACCCGACACCAAAGGACACCTGTGCACCCGGCTTCCCTGGGTGAGGTAACTCCAGCACTACGGTGCTCCTGTGGGTGTGGGCCCTAGAACGACTTACCCTGTAAGTGACTTGCTTGTAGGTTCTATAGAAGTATCCTAAAACTCTTTATTTCCAACCGCGACTTGCCCCATTGAAGTCAACGGCGATCCGCGCCTGTGTATCTACACTGCACGCGTCCCCCGTGGGTCCTTTACTTACCTGCCTTGGGTGGTTTCGTGAGGCCCCAGCACTTCTGAAGGCCCTAGGCCTTGTCTCCCTGCAAGTCGTTGTCCCTAAGTCTCTTACTTAGTATATGGTCTGGTACGCCCCTAGGGCCCCAGCCATATTTTGTGCTTAACTTATTGTGAAACGTTGATTTGTGCATATGTTTGTCTTCTAATCTCATAAAGAGATTAGTAGAGAGTTATTTAGAAATAAATACATATATATTTGATATATATACCTGTGTGGTGTCTTTTCATTTGGTGATTCAAGAGATTATATGGTAAAACAAGCTGCTTTACATTCCTCCGAGACTTAGCCTGAAGGCTGCTCTCCACAGCTACCACTAGGATAGCTTTCTTTAAAAGGTTGTCTTAAACCTATCTACCATAAGAGTCGATTTGCCCTGGTGCAAGGTGTCCACTTTAATTAGTGAACAGCATATACCAGGCCAACTTCTCACATTGGTGGGCAGCGTGTGGGATTCCAGCTTGCCATTGTTTTACCAGAAAATCTCTATTTGAATTACTAACTGAAAACCATTATAGGTACTCAAGGTACATATAAAGTCAAGCTTAGTATCAATAAGTTCTACTGAACTTAGAGCTGGGTGCCAAGGGATAGCACACCCTTTCCACAGCTCAAGCTAGGATCAGTAGGCCACAAACTAGTGTAGGTAGTACAACACTGCACAACACTAGAATGTCTTTAAGGGGAGGATCCAAAGAATCCTTGCAGGAAGCCATTGAGCTTCCACCCTCCAAGTATGATACACTCCCATTCTTGGAATTGAGAGCTTTATGCAACTTGAGAAAAATAAGGACAGGCCAAAGCCCCACCACCCAACACCTCAAGGAGTTGTTGGTGGCTTATGACCTTAGTAAGCCTGTAGGGACTGAAGGGGTAGGAGCTGAGGGTGGGGCAGAAGAAGAGGAGGAGGCCAGGGGTACCAATACCCCCAGCCCCCCTCTGAAACTGGCCAGGAGGGTGACAATGACCCTGACCTGGAAAACCCAATCCCTCCTGTGGATGATGATGAGGATGATCAAAATGATGCCCTCTTTGTCCCCCCAGGAAGGATTAAGAGTGTGTCCAGGAAGTCTAGATCTCCTTCTCAGGAGTCTAACCACTCTGGCACCTCTATAGGGAGCTCTGTCTCCTCTCACAGGAGGGAATCCTCTCATGAGAGGAGAGCCAGGCTGGTCCGGTATGAGGAAACTCAGCTGGAAATCAGAAAAAAGCAACTGGCTTTAGATAGGGAATCCCTAGATCTCCTCAGGGAGAGAAGAAAGTTGGGACTAGAGTCCCATGGTGGCAGCAATATCCCTAGAGATAGGGACAGGTCTTATGACCATAGAAACCTAAACAAGATTGTCCCTCCCTACCAGAGTGGGGATGACATCCACAAATGGATAACTGCACTGGAGAGGGCCTGTAAAGTTCAGAAGGTCCCCCAGAGGCAGTGGGCAGCAATCTTGTGGCTCTCCTTTGCAGACAAAGGTAGAGACAAGCTCCTCATTGTAAGAGAAGATGATGCTGACAATTACACAGTCTTGAAGAGTGCTCTGATAGATGGGTTTGGCCTAACCACTGAACAGTATAGGTTGAAGTTCAGAGACACCCAAAAAGCTCAGACTCAAGACTGGGTTGATTTTGTAGATTGTGCTACAAAGGCTCTGGAAGGTTGGATACATGGCAACAAAGTGCAGGACTTTTCAGGATTGGACAATTTGATTATGAGGGAGCAGATCCTTAATAATTGTCAAAACCAGCTTTTGCACCAGTATCTGGTGGACTCTGATCTGACCTCTCCCCAAGAATTGGGAAAGAAGGCAGACAAGTGGGTCAGAACCAGAGTAAAAACTAGAAATCAGGGTGGTGACCAGAAGAAAGATTCTACTAAGTCCCAAGAGAAAGATGGGGATAAATCTAAGGATAAGTCCCCTACAGGGCCCCAAAATTCCTCTTCTGGGGGTGGGTCCCAAACTCCTTCCTCTCCTGAAAAGAAACCCTATTGCCATGTCTGTAAAAAGCCTGGGCACTGGAAAACTGATCCCAGTTGCCCCAGGATTGGCAATAAAGAAAATGTTCCTCCCACAACTACTACCACCCCTCCTGGTACTACCAGTAGTAATCCTCCAGTTGGGAGTGGTGCACCCAAAAAGTTAGGTGCTTTTGCAAGAGGAACAGAGGTGGGCCCTAGTTTAGACAGGGACCCCTCAACAGACTCCTCTGACTCTGATGGTGGTATAGGATTTGCCACCTTTACCATGGGTCCCATAGCATTGGGCAGGTACAGATTGGAGCCAATAATTAATGGTCAGAAAGCTGTGGCATTTAGGGACACAGGGGCTAGTGTCACCATGGTGGCAGGGAAACTAGTCCCCCTCACCAGCTTTTACCTGAGTTTAAATACCAGGTGACCAACATTGATGGTGTCAGAACAGATCACCCCATGGCCATAGTCAATCTCAGCTGGGAGGGGGTCACAGGCCCAAAAAGAGTGGCAGTGTCCCCAACCCTACCTGTAGATTGCCTGATGGGCAATGATCTGGAAATTTCAGCCTGGGCTGAAGTGGAACACCAAACCCATCTTAGGATGTTGGGCGTCCCTGTAAAGGTTAGTGGGGCTGTGATGGCCACAGCCCCAGCCCAAGAATTTGGAGAGATGGAGCCTGAAAGAATGGCCCACTCTCCCCCAAAAGAGAGCACAAGGGTTGAAGAAAAGTCTTCTTCCCCCAGACAGTAGGTAAGGGTCAGCCTCCTCAGGGAACTGACCCTACCCCTAGTGAAGGAACTGCCACAGAGGTAGTCAGGCCTGGCCTGGCCACACCCCTGATGGCAGAGGACCCTTCCAAGGTGGTACCCCGTCTGGAGCAGGTAACCTGCCCCTCTCTACCCTGCCTCAGTCAGCCCAGGGCTGCAGAGGTCAGGGAGGTCAGTGGACCCCCAGGGCCCCCTGTCCAGAGGAAGCCCCCCATCAGCAGATTAGGGGCACCCAGTCTAGTAGCCCTAGCCAGGTGAAAATTCCTCTACACACTGAGGGATCCCCCATACCTTTATGTAGGGACCTCCCCCAGAAGGACTCTGGTAGGCAAGGGCAAACCTGGGACCAGAAGGTTCCAAACCTGCCATGTCCCTCCAGTAGTCCATCCAAAGGGACCCAACCCCCAGCTGTAGGCAGCCAAAGGTTGACCCTTAGAGCAAAGTGCAACTCAGTCATGGAAAGACAGGCATACATGGTGACCAGTGATCTGAGGAAGCTGAGGCCAACATTCCTAGGGCCTCACTTCCCTACTCAGACACCTCACCAGCCTTGTACTTTACCTAAGCACACCACAGGTAGTGATTCCCCATGGTGGAGACCCTCTCATACCCTTAGGGTGAGGGATTGCTTAGTGGACCATAAGACAGGGGGCAACCATGCTAGTGCAGGTGCTTCCTTATATGACCACTTAGTCAATGAAGGCTCAACTGGCCAAGGTTAGCCTTATCTCCTTTCGTTTGGGGGGGTTATGTAGGAAGGTGGAATCTGACTATATGGTTGCCCCCACTTTTTTTATGGTGTTTTGCTGGTTTATGACTTAGTTGGACTGGGATCCTGCTATTCAGGGCCCCAGTCTATCTGCTTTCTCTGTAAAAGGTTTCCATGTGCCTTAGGCACATCTCTGATTGGAATCTGGAGTGCCCTTATAAGTCCCTAGTATATGGTATACTATGTACCAAGGGCATAGGTACCTCAGAGGCCTACCAGGGGCTGCAGCATGTATTATGCCACCCCTGGAAGGCCATCCAAACTGACACCACAGGTCTGCTACTGCAGCCTGGGTAGGGTGGTGCATGCACCCCTTACTGTGATATAGGTTACCTATATCACTAAATACATACACACATATAAACCTATAAGTCATTCCTAAGGCAGGCCTTATCAATCCTAAAGGCAGAGTGCATGGTTCCTATGTGAGAGGGTGCCCCTGCATGAGCAGGGCCCCTCTGCAGCGTTCGGAGACCATCTCTGATGCTGTTTGTAGTGCAACCTGACCATATACTCTTAAGCGCATTATATCCTCGCGGTAAAATGCTAACTTTGGAATGGCTGCACCTAAACATGTCGTGTTTGGTGTCAAACATCTTGGAATACTACCCCCCGCCAATGCTGGCGGCGGGGGTAGCATTCCACCCTTCTAGAGGGAAAGACATGTTAACTCTGGCTTACCCGGTAACTTCTTTCTAAAGCCCTGGCATCACAAAATGGATGCTGCTGCCACAGACACAAGTCTGGCCTCCTGCTGCTGGACGAAACTCCGGCAGGGGAGGCCTGGACAATAGGTTTCCTGTTGCAGGGAGGTGTGACCACCTCCCCAGACAGGATAATGTGTATTGGGGCTGGGTGGGTGCACTCTTAGAGTGCTTTGAAGTCCTGCACTGGGGGAGCAAAAGGCTCCTCTGTGCATATGCCAGTTCAAACCAGCTCAGGGGCTACCTGCCCCTGCTCTGGCGCGAAACTGGACAAAGGGAAGTGGGTGTAGCCACCCCTCCCTTGACCCTCCCATAGGTGGGGTCATAGAGTTAGTCCCTCCCTGTTTTACTGGTTAAAATGGGGAACCCTTGCCACAGCAAGATTAGATAACCCCTGGACGATGCTCTACAGAAGAATCCTGGCCCTTCGACGTTCCACTACCTTTGGAAGACAGAAGAATCTCCCTTGGAGTCAAGGAGTGACTCCCCTGCTTGGCAGGCACCAAAAACGACAACGACGGTCGCAAACTACGCCGCTCCCGCCGGAGTCCGAATTCCCTGCAGCCCAGGAAGTAGATTTCCTGACCTCTCCTAGGCCATCATGAGTCCCCAGCGAAGCTGAGGCAAGTGGACCCCACGAGTAATGAGGAACCGCGACCCCTGGGTACCGTGCACTATTGTCAAGTGCAACCCCTTCACAACGTTCTACGAACCTGTGCTTTGGACCACGTGTGGACCCGACCTCCAGCAGGAATCCCTCCGAAGATCAGAGGCCTACACCGTCCCGAGTGACCGTGGGCCCCTGTTGAGTGATTCCACCCGAGGTGTCTTTGCGATCCCTTGCCCGCTGGCTTGTGGGTCCCCAGAAGACTTCTTAAAGAAACCAAAGGGCTCCCCTGGTTGCTCCAGGCCTGCCCTGACTTACCCTCGCTGGGTGAGTTCCACAGACCTTGCTGGTCTGCACCATCGACTTTTCTTCATCTCCCCGAGACTTGCGGCTGCCAAGGCTTGTTGGCTCCGATCGAGTTGCCGACACCGCAGTCAGCTGCAGACGTCGAGGGACACACCGAATCCAGCTCCTGGTCATCGTCGACGCCTCCTGGACCACGTGGCTGAAGAGTCAAGGCACCCGCAACCGACTTGAATCACTCGACGACGGTGGGCATCCATCTTCCTTGCCCCGAGTCACTGCCAAGTGACTTTGAACACTGTCCCCTCTGCTTTCAGGTCATCCTTCTTCAGAATCCAGGCTTGGATTCCACCGGACACTTCTTCAGCTCCCGCAAGCAGCAAGTCTTCTTTGTTCGCCATTGAAAACGACGCCGCGACCCGACACCAAAGGACACCTGTGCACCCGGCTTCCCTGGGTGAGGTAACTCCAGCACTACGGTGCTCCTGTGGGTGTGGGCCCTAGAACGACTTACCCTGTAAGTGACTTGCTTGTAGGTTCTATAGAAGTATCCTAAAACTCTTTATTTCCAACCGCGACTTGCCCCATTGAAGTCAACGGCGATCCGCGCCTGTGTATCTACACTGCACGCGTCCCCCGTGGGTCCTTTACTTACCTGCCTTGGGTGGTTTCGTGAGGCCCCAGCACTTCTGAAGGCCCTAGGCCTTGTCTCCCTGCAAGTCGTTGTCCCTAAGTCTCTTACTTAGTATATGGTCTGGTACGCCCCTAGAGCCCCAGCCATATTTTGTGCTTAACTTATTGTGAAACGTTGATTTGTGCATATGTTTGTCTTCTAATCTCATAAAGAGATTAGTAGAGAGTTATTTAGAAATAAATACATATATATTTGATATATATACCTGTGTGGTGTCTTTTCATTTGGTGATTCAAGAGATTATATGGTAAAACAAGCTGCTTTACATTCCTCCGAGACTTAGCCTGAAGGCTGCTCTCCACAGCTACCACTAGGATAGCTTTCTTTAAAAGGTTGTCTTAAACCTATCTACCATAAGAGTCGATTTGCCCTGGTGCAAGGTGTCCACTTTAATTAGTGAACAGCATATACCAGGCCAACTTCTCACAACTGTATACCACCTTTGTGTTCTCTTTGCATAACTACCTTACACCCTAAGACTATGGACACTCAGCTAACAAAAATGAGAGTGATGTATGATCAAGAGATACAGGACATTATGGAGATCGAAATAGACTGACAAGCTGGCTAGTTATGTTCAAAGGGGCCACTGTTAAAAGCAAAATGACAATTATGAACATTACCTGCGCCATCTTGTCTGGTGGAATTCTATGTGCACATAAGTTGCAGTCATTTTGATCTATCACAGCCATTTTGTACTCTGTTGGTCACCTTTGTTTCACCCTGCCCTTACTAGCATCCCTCTGACCCTCTGACCGACCTGGTATGTGTGCTGGGGGCTATAAACTCTATTGCCACAACAAACCTCAGCGCCACTTGCTGCCACAAACTCGTTTTTCCTCTCATCCCTGTTTTCAGACAAGCCTTTGGACGCTCTACCCTTCACTACACCTAGTTACACAAACAGGTTCCAAACACCAAAAAGACTCTTGCAAAATGATTTATTGCACTGCAAACAGCAAGACTTATTGTTACCAACAATGGGACCTGTTTTTATCAACAGAACGGACTCTTAGATCTGACCGGTCTCACATGTTTTAGACCCTGAAGCAAGGTCCAGCTGCAAGATAAGATTGTCTGTTTGACCTGGGTGGGAAGAGAATTACTGTTGGGCTTGTGTGACAACCTGCCCGGGCGGGGACCCCAAGCTTTTGTAACCATGTTGATCAAACAAATGCATTGTGTCAAACCTGTATAAAAGGAAGAGCCAAGGGAGTTGTCAGCAGAACACTTCCCTCAGACATCCCGGTGTCTCAGTTGACGTGATCTCCTCATGAGAAATAAACCATTTTCTTCTCTTCCAGTTTCCAGCGCTTGCCTCATTATTTTGATAGCGAACCCAAAGTGAATTAGAGGTGGAACCCTGCACCGGGCAGCATTGAGGGTCTTAGAAGACTCGCTGCCTTTCACATAGTAACTGGATGTTAAGTTTCCTATCACAGTTCAATGTGAATATTTTCGAGCACACTGTACAAATGTCAGTGCTGTAAAACCTATGGAGCAAAAGTAGACCTCAATGCATGGACACAGTCTCATTGGCATGGTGTGGCCAGCTGCCCAGATGCACTAGTCTGCACATTGACTTGCACTGAAATACCAAACCCACGGCCCCTATATATCCTATGTCCCATTTATGGGAGGTGATGGAGCAAGATTTCGAAAACCATAATGCATGACACATTCACTGATTAAAGACACGAAAAGCTGAAAGTACACTTTGCACACGTTAGGCACAGTGACACATGAAACTGAGACAAGTGTAGGTGAAGCACTGTAAAGTCGTGCTTTAAAATGTAAGATGTAGAAAACATACATACAAAGTAATACAAATACATATAAATGAGTTGTACTAATGAAAATTTCTTATGAACATGTTAATTATTAGCATTTACTGATGAAAAGGGCGCTATTAATAAAGTGGCCTAGTGTTTCTAATGCCTTCTATTAGAATGCACCATTTAGAAAAGTCGGTACAAAACTGTGTAGAAACTAGGTACAGGGGGAGGGAAGATGGCGGACTAGAGCCACCACGACTCGCAGGTACCGCGAGCGGCTCCCGTCCACTCTACTCCGCCGCCACCGGTATGAGACTGGAAAAGGAGAAGGAGAAAGCCAGTTTATGAAACTGTAAATAAGCTGTAAATCAACAAACAAACTTACGGGTATTTGGCATGTATTCGGCGGCCGCCTGTACGGATGCTTGGATCAGCGACGAAGGGTGTCTGGCGGTTCTGGCTGTCATCGCGGCTCGCCTACTGGTTTGCCGGCCCCCGCGTTTCTGGGCTCCACTGGATGGGTCTTGCTGGTCTTGCTGCAATCTCAGCGCCTCTGCCTGACAGCGAGATAGCCCCACAGAAAGTTGCTGCAAAGGCAGGCTGCACGGCTAAAGCTTCTGGAAATCAAGGAGGATTGCCTCTGGGGGGAGAGGACACGGCAGTAGAAGCATCAAGGAATGCGGCAAGAGGAGGCTCATCACGGGTCCACAAACCAGCACTGCGGCTGCTACAGTCGGGAAAAGCGGCGGAGCTGTTCTCATCTGGTGAGGTTACTGTGCAAACGGTGGATGCAATTGCTATTGACACTATCCTGAGCGCGATACTGGCATGCAGTCTAGGTACAAATGCAAGCCAAGAGGGATCTTCTAGCAGCAGTATCTCTCTGGACAATAGCTTTGTAGGGAAGGGAGCCCAAGTTAGCAATACACTGTTTCCAGCCGGCATGCCTGCAGAGAACAGCAATCTTGCGATTAAGGCAGCTCTTGACTGCAATAACTTGCAGATTGCAGGGAAGGGCCGGACAGTGGATGGTGAGCCTGTATCAGGGTCAGATAGACCCTTCTTGGAGCCCAGAGGTCTGGGAGGGGCTATGCCTATGGGGGACGGAGATCAGGATGGACGCAATAGGAGTAGCACTTCGCCTAATAGCCCAGACCTGCTGCTCGCAGTATAGCTCAGGATTTATTAAATGCTAATGCAGGGAGCCAGGGGATGCCTATGGTGCACAAGGAACAGGCGGCCAAGGACTGCTCACTTTCACTCATTGAGGCAAGATCAGGGAGTTCACCCGTATCGGACATTGCTAAACAAAAAGTGGACACGCAACGGGGATCAAGCTCCTCCCCTGGAAGTAAGAATGAGAAACCTAAGTCAGGGAGGCTGTGCAAGAGAGGGACAGATATGTTTGGAAGCAATTGGCACAATAGCCCTGGCACACGCATGAAAGTTACTCCAGAGGACAGCCCCCTCCGAAAATGGGTTCAATCGAAGGGAGATGTGAAATCCCTGATCTCCCGGTTGTCTGGTTCAGGTACAAGAATCGGGCTGGATCCCAAGAGGACAATTGACTCTGAAAGGGCCTCACTAAATTCAGCTACCCAATCAGAATTATCAGAAGTATTGACTACGCCTGCTCATCAAACACAAACCCCCGAAGTATTGGAATCTCCACCAAATTTTGAGTGTGTCAGTGAAGTGGTAGACATGGCTGCAAGACAATCACCAGGGATATTTAAAGAGCCATCACTTTCTTTAATTTTACAGGCATTGCAGGAGCAAAGGTGGAAGGCGCAAGATCACTATGCGCAGGCCAGGGCTGACAACCTTAGCATCCAGCAGTCTTTGAATGAGGTGACCAGTACGGTGGGGGTGCTAACGAGGGATATTGCTGAGTTACAAACACGGGTCACGGAGACAGAAGATACTATCACGGTAACCGCAAGAACAGTACAATCTCACGATGAACAGCTGCTTGCTATGCAAGCAAAAATAGAAGATTTGGAAACCCGGCAACGCCGGAATAATCTAAGATTATTTGGGGCTCCTGAAGGCAAGGAGGGCTCTGACCCACACGACTACGTGGTCCATCTGTTTCAAAAGGCCTTCCCGGAATTGTCGGACTGGGACTGGGACTGTCAAATCCAGAGAGCACATAGGTTGCCTATAACCCTGCATAGACCCAACACCCGCTATCCCAGACCTCTCCTGATCTTCTTTGGTAACTTTTTATTAAGACAGGCGATTTCTTTAAAGGATAAACCCAGTACTCCAGTAGCGGTTGACTCCTCATCCATATTCGTTAGATCAGACTTATGCAGAGCCACCATGGACAGACGATGGAAGATGAGACAACTCATCGATCCAATAAAGGCGGAAGGTGCCCAGGTTTTCCTGCAAGAGCCAGCTCGGCTGAAAGTCATAAAAGATGGACACTCACAATTCTTTCTCATGGATCGGGAGGCTAAGCAAGCTTTAAACCAGTGGCAGGCGGCTAGTGCCTCTGATAAGAGCTAGAAGCCTAAGGACAATAAGGACAATAAGTGCTTAACCTTGGCTCTGCGATGTTGTCATTGGATATATTGATGTTTGCTTTCTCTTTTCTTTTTTTCTCTTCCCTCTTTTCTTCCTTTTTTTTACTTTATTCATATTTTGACTATGGAACGGCTATGCCTTTCTTTTTCTTGGGGATGGTTTGGTGGCAGGTGGGGGGGCGGACGGAGGGCCGCTCTCGATGTGCTGCGGGTTGACAGCTGCCATCTCTAACGGCAGCTTATAAGGAGGATGATTCCTTCTTCAGGATACTGGGGGGGTGGGGAGAAAGGGATAGTGGGGTAAGGGGGAAAGGTGTGTGAGTGCTGCTAAAAAAGTCAAAAAGGGTACACATGATTGGAGTAGGAAGATGGCAGGGAGCAGGATAAAGGTATACAAAGACGACTGGAGGACAGATAAAGGGTTCATACTAAAAAGTTGCAGCAGGTGGTTAGCGTGTCAAGGGTTATGGCACTGATTAGGTGTTTGGCCTGGAATGTGTCAGGCTTAAATAGAGGAGCAAAACAGCAACTAGTACGGGAAGAGCTCAAAGTATATAAACCCCATATTGTACTCCTCACGGAGATACATATAGCATATAAGGATAGAGGCCTGCTTAAACATCTTGGGTACCAAATAGTAATTTGTACTTCACAAAATGCGTCTATAAGGGGTACTGCTATTTTGGTGAGTAAGGCACTGGAATGTAGAGTCCTTAAGACCTTGGCAGATAAAAGAGGGAGGTGGGCTTTGGCGCAACTCGAAATTATAGGTACGAAATATATGTTTTGTGCACTATATGGCCCAAACGTCGATGACCCTGCTGTTTTTGATTTTATTTTCCTGGAGCTACTAGATTGGCAGGGGGAACGAGTAATTACGGGGGATTTTAATTGTGTATTGGAGTATGCTATCGATTCTACTAGCCAGGCGTCCACTTCCAGAATGGCGAAGGTGAGAGCTACAATTCTGGAACGAGGGCGGCTGCATTCTTTAAAGGATGCGTGGCGCTCCCTATTACCAGCTGTCCCGGGATATACATACTATTCTGCTCCACACCGACAGTATTCCAGGATCAACATGGCATGGGTCTCTGATAGCATACTGATTACTTCCGATATGGAAGTGGGCCCCCGGATCACATCCGATCATAATCCTATTTTATTATCCTTTCAGGCTAAATCAGGGCCCAAAATATCTCGATCTTTCTCATTCCCGCGCTATTTGCTTACTGATTCTGATTGTTTGGCCTTTATTTATAAAAAAACTAGCTGACTACTTAGAGGATAACGTGGGGTCAGCCTCTCTGTGTGTAGTATGGGATGCAATGAAAGCATATTCAGGGGGGCTACCCAGCAGTATATTTGGCAGCAAAACAAGGAACGAGAAACGTTAGGCAAAGTGGCCTTCCAAAAGTTAATAGCCAGTGAACACCGCCATGCTGAAGCTGTTGGCCGAGGTGGGTTAGATCAGAGCTCACTGTATGCTTCTCTGATAGATGAACGAGTGGCAATGAGTAGGTCTTTAAGGGAGAAAGTAGCCGTGAGTTACAACAAGCATAGGACACTACAATATGAGTATGGAGACCAAATTGGGAAGGTGCTCTCCATCAGCTAATCGATAATCGCGCCAAGACGTTGATAAAAGCTATTAAAGGGGAGAATAGTATATTATATAAGCACCCTCAAGCTATTGCTGATCAATTCTCTATCTTCTATCAAAAGTTATACTCCCAAGAGGCGGTCCTGGATATGACAGGCATGCAGAATTATTTAGAGGAGAACAATCTGCCGTCTCTGAGGGAGGAAGACTCGGCTTTATTAGAACACAAAATTACGCATGAGGAAATCGAGGAAGCAATATTGGGGTTATTGTCGGGGTAGGGGGCCGGGGAAGATGCTATTCCAGCCGAGTTTTATAAGGTCTGCAAGAGTTTGGTGGTCGCGTTATTGAGGGAGGTAATTTAGCTAATAGGAGTAAGTGGCCGGGCTCCTGACTCATGGAATATCACTAATATTGTTTTTTTCTTAAAAAAGGACAAGGCACCAGAGGAGCGTAGCTCTTACTGGCCGATTTCTTTAATAAATACAGATGCTAAGATATTTGCCAAAATCCTGGCCACCTGGTTAGCCCCTATGATGCCTGGCCTGGTTTCCCCCCAGCAGCATGGCTTCCTACAGAGCAGAGATACCACCTCTCATGTCAACACTGCGGTGGGGTCCTTTGACGCTGCGGGGAAGTTAACATTGAATCTGGGCATGGTGTTGTTAGATGCGGAAAAAGCTTTTGACCGGGTGGCTTGGGATTATCTATGGGCAACGCTTACAGTATTTGGAGTAAGGAGAAGATACTGTAAGTGGATACAAGTTCTGTATTGTAGACCACAGGCTAAACTACTTTATGCTAGTGTGCAAACGGCTCCATTCCCAATCCGGTGTGGAACTAGACAGGGTTGCCCTCTCTCTCCCCTTCTTTTTGTGCTCTACATTGAACCACTCATCAGGGCACTACAGGCCAACACATAGATACTTCCTTTGATTATAGGGCAGCGCCAGCTGAAAGTCACTGCTTATGCAGATGACATAGCCATCTTTACTACCGATCCAGCGCCCGCAATAGAAGTTATTGAAACAGAAGCAAAGAAATTTGGCCTTTTCTCAGGTTATAAGCTGAATGTTAACAAGACGCAAGTGCTTCTTAACTTTCAGTCTGAACGTCCTATTACAGGGGGTCTGTCCGACTGCTACGTACTTAGGGGTATGTATTTCTCCTAAGATTGAATGCATACTGAAATGCTGGCACAAGCTCCCAAACAGCATCCTGGGGAGGTGCAATATTATAAAGATGAAGGTGCTACCGAAATTTTTGTATCTATTTCGTTCAATCCCGCTGCGTATTCCCAACTCTTTCTTCAACAAGTTAGATGGGGTCTTGAGTAGTTTTATTTGGGAGTACAAAAAATCGAGACCGGCAATAGGACTAATGAAACTTCCGTATAATCAGGGTGGATTAGAACTCCCCGGTTTTAAAATGTATTATTGGGCAGCATTTGTGGGGCGTCTTTGCAGTCTTTTGAGCTCAGATAAATTGGATTTTTGGCACCGGCTCGTTCTCGGTCCTGAGAGTCAAATGTTTTTATATAGAATTAATGACCCCAACTATTTTAAATGTGTACGTTTCAAGGCCATTAGGGATTGTGTACATATATGGCAGGGCAATATGGCTAGGTGCTCTATTTCTCTTGTACATGATAAACTTCCTCTTTGGGGCAATCCAATGCTGCCTGAGGTATTTCAGGACTCTGAGAGTGGGGAATGGGCAAAGTACGGTGTTTACTATTTGGGTCAGTTATATGATATTAACGGCTTCCGATCATTTAAAAACTTGCAACTCACATTTGCTATCCCTCAACAGATGTTTTTTAAATACCTTCAGCTTAGGGTCCACTTTACGAGACATCTCGCACTGCGAAACGTATCGAGTTCGGTGATGTGAGAGTGTTTGCGCAGAATCGGAGGGCAGCAATTAGCATGATGTATCGATGCTTGTGCCAGTTCAGAGTGGATGGCTGTGAAAAATTAGCAGCAAGATGGAGTGAGACTCTGGGGTCAAATGTCACTCTTGAAGGGGTCAGGATGGCATTTGACGTTATAGAACGATCAGTACATTCGGTCAGTCTTAGACTGCAGCAGTTCCGTACAATCTGTGCACTCTATTATACCCCGGAGAGGATCGCTAGATGGGCTCGAGGCGGGGGTGTACAAGTGGGGTCACAAGGAGGGGCACACTGTAAATGTCCCAAATGTGGGATGCATGCAGCTGACATGGTGCATATGTTCGCTACCTGTCCTGAATTAGCAACATTCTGGCAGAAGATATCATTTGCCATCAAGCTCCGATTAGGGGGTGAATATACTTTCTCGACAGCTGAGCAAATGTTGGGCTATAAAGAGGATAGTTGTGGCTGCAAATTTATCATCGCAATAATGCTGGTAGCAGCCCAACTTGCTATTGCCAGAGCCTGGATTTCACCAAGGCCTCCCTCAGCTGCCGAGTGGTGGGTAATCGTGAGAGAAACTTGTGAAAGGGAGAAGGCTCTAGCTAGAGCCAGGGGAATTCGACTCTATCTGGGGCTGTTTAGAGGATACATAGGGGCATATTCTCAAGGACTTATCGCCGATTTATCGGCACTTTAGCGCCGCGAAAGTGGCGATAGATTTTTCGCCCTATTCCCAAGCTGGTGTAAACTGCCAATATCGCCAGTTTTCCAGCGATAGCTGGCGCAAAAAACATCGCCACGGATGAGAGCGACAACTAACGCTAATGATATGCAGAGTAGGAGTTCCCGGGCAAAAACACACGAAAACACCACTTCGCGATATTCTAAACGGCAAGCCAGATCTGTGATGCGATCCAAAAACAGGAGATAAGGCACGTTAGCAGCAGGGATTTAACATCTGCCTTTTACTGGTGTTAAGCAGGCCGACAACCTGCAGTATGAAAGGGAGCCCAGGCAAGAGCCACATCTGAAGACCAACACATGTCATGGAGCTACTGATCATGCAGCTCAGGGACCCAAGAGGTCCACAACACCCACCGCCACCACCCCCCGGCCCCCCCGCCCTGGACTACCACCCAGGCAGTGCAGAACAAGACAGCTGACCTTCCGAAAACGACATGGCCCCTCAGCCACACAATTGCAGAATGTGGGGAGAGGTGGGAACTAAGTATGTGTGAAGGAGGCAAGTCACCCATGAATAAGAATGTACACAATGCCAAGTGTGGCGGTGATGTGCTGGACAGACTTCAGTATACAGAGCACAGACATGTCCATGTGGACATATGCTGCTGGTGTTTGTAGTGTTGTGGACAGTGGACGCAACCATGTTACCTCAGGCAGTGGGGAAGACCTCGGTCATGTAGCTGTATCGTCCCCCCCTGTAAACGTAAGCGGAGTGGGCTTGTCCAGCGTACGCCAGTCCAGCGTAGGAGTGTGAATAAATAGGCCGGGGCTCTGGGCGTGGTTCACTTCCGGGAAGGCCAACGCGTCTGCCAGGGTGGCGCCCCTCACCCTGCCACGAGTCTGCCGCCGTGACTGCCAGCCTCTGCAGCCGATCGCAGGCTTCCGCGACACAGGCCCCCAGCGCACCCAGCGGCACAGCACCGCGGAGTTATGTGTGTGCTGACTACTGCCTTCGGCCTACACTGCGGTCAGCAGGTCCCCCAATTCAAATTGAGTCTTGATTTATTGATGGCACAGTCCAGTAGGCAACAGACATTGCTTCCAGTGCGGCCCGCCCGGACGACGCATCATCACAGGCTGCGCACCCACTGAGCGATTCAGGTGCCACTAACTCTGTGCAGCTCAAGTCAACGCCACGTGGCTGTGGGCCCTTGCTGACCGCTGCCTCCGGCCTACACTGCGGTCAGCAGGTCCACCAATTCAAATTGAGTCTTGATTTATTGATGGCGCAGTCCAGTAGGCAACAAACATTGCTTCCAGTGCGGCCCGCCTGGACAACGCATCATCGCAGGCTGCGTACCCGCTGAGCGCTTCAGGTGCCACTAACTCTGTGCAGCTCAAGTCAACGCCACATGGCTGTGGGCCCTTGCTGACCGCTGCCTCCGGCCTACAATGCGGTCAGCAGGTCCCCCAATTCAAATCGAGTCTTGATTTATTGATGGCGCAGTCCAGTAGGCAACAGACATTGCTTCCAGTGCGGCCCACCAGGATGGCTCATCATCGCAGGCTGCGCACCCGCTGAGCGCTTCAGGTACCACTAACTCTGTGCAGCTCAAGTCAACGCCACGTGGCTGTGGGCCCTTGCTGACCGCTGCCTCCGGCCTAAACTGCGGTCAGCAGGGCTCACACATATCAAATCCAATCCAGACCTGCAAGGATACGCCATCATCGCTGGCTGCACACCCGCCACCACTGCCAGGACCACCTCCAACCAACAACTGCCAGAGTCGGAGGAGTCTTACAGCCAGCCTATCAAAGTTGCTCACACCTGTCTTGGATGCCATCATCAGTTTGATACCCTGCTCAGCTTTTCAGGTGCCACTAACTCAGTGCACCACAAGTTATGGACCCTTTATGATTGAGTCTTGTGTGTGTGATACGATGATCTCTGTTCTAGTTGTTGCCAGCACCAACCACTCCCTGAGGGCTGGCTTACACTCACCCCACACCCATCCAGCACAGGCGTCACTGGACATGTGACCCTGGTAATAAAAAGGGTCCGGCGCACGTGTCCGTAGCCAGTTCCACTATCTATCTAAGTGCGTCCGTGTGGTCATTATGTATGCATGATGGCCCCGGGCCCTACCACATTACATTGTGCTGTGGACAGCGGATGCAACCATGTCACCTCAGGCAGTGGTTAAGACCTTGGACACGTAGCTTTGTCGTTCCCCCCTGTAAGCGAAAGCGAAGTGGGCAGGGCCGGCGTATGTCAGTCCAGCGTAGGGGTATGAAGAATTTGCCCGGAGCTCTGGACGTGGTTCAGTTCTGGCCTGGACAAGGAAGTAACTAATGTGTGTGTCTCTGTTGTAGTGTTGGCGCCACCCGGCCCGCAATCGACAATGTTGCAATGTAGCATGCACCCAGAGGGCGGGCTTGCACGAACGGAGAAATGAAGGAGCGCAAGACAGGCTCGCGGTCTTGGCTCATACATGCCAAGTGTTTTGTGTAGCTATATTGCCGCAGCATGAGCCAAATGCCTAGCCTTAATAGCAGCGCGAGTTCAGCCAGGCATGAACTCTACATCTGTGTCCGCCCTATCCTTACCATAGGCCTACACTCACGTGGCCGCCCACCTTCAACGGCCAACATCACAGTGTCGTTGTCAGGCTTGTGGACATGCGCAGACAGGCATGACAATGGTGTGCCGTAGGAGTGCAAGTGATGCAACCGCGCAGCGCACACAAGTAAATAGGCTCGGGGGCAGGGAGGAGCAGCTGTGAGGCAACATAATACACAGTGATGCCACTCATTTGCCACCTGCAAGACATGTTAAACATGAATCCCAAAGTCGCACACATCCCACCCCACCCCCAACAAGCCACATCACATTTCCTGAATGCAAGCAGATGACAAACTAACATTAGGGATGAAAGCTCCATTGTCTGAACTATCAGGCGTAAGCACATCTGCACCTCCGACCTCGGAATTGCATGTGCCTGGCACCCCCTGACAGATACTATAGCAGCTGATGACGACTACCACACTACGCACAGCCCGACAAAAGACCAATGTATACACACCCCACACACAGAAGTCCTTGCTCGAAGTTAACTTGCATGGAATGGCCTTCACACTTACTCCCACACCTTCACAGACGTACAACCGTTGCACACTAAAACAACTCATTGATCCGACCTGTGGCATTTCATCCACTGAACTGGCGCAGGTCAGAACAGTGCCGCTTGAACCAGAGCCACTAATGCAATGGCAGAACATCCCGGACACATGCACAACCCTTGTCACCTGGAACTGTACCGTGCACGTATGCTGCATTTACTGGGGGCACTGCCATTGGTAGTACTGCGGATCAGTTACCAGCTAAGCTTCCGCCTTGCCAACATCACCTGCGTTCAGCCTGTGTTGCATTGTCGATCGTGCATATTCGAGTGGTCCATGGATGTCTGCCTATCCAACAGGACAGTAGCTGAACTGGATTTTGACATGTGTGTGCGCCCCCTGTTGGCCCATGACCAGGAGTGTTACCGTGATACCCGTTTATGGGATGCCTTGATACTTGGCATACATGCTGGCAGCTGGACCTGGGAGATTGCACAACTCCTCGTGTGCAGTGACCACATTGAACTGCTCCCCTATTGGGCTGTAGTGCTAATTGGTGAAAGGGGGTGGACGCGCACATCTGTCCGGACCTGCTAATATATTGCCTCGCCGTCCTGTTTGATGAAGTTGACAACGACCTCATGTTGGAAATGATAGCCTACGAAGCTGCAATCGCTTTCATGGATGAGTAACTTCGTACCTGCAGCCACAACATATTAGAACCCATTGCACATGTCCCAACACCTAGTTGCATCTTGGAGATCTGGTCACATATCCCACGACAACAGTGTACATGGCTGCATTCGCCTGGACTCCGAATACATGAGCGGACATCAACGCGGGTTAACACACACCTGTGAAAGGTGAGGCACTCCCCCGGAGTGGACAGCGGCGCTTGGCAACGTTCCTCATTCTGACATACTGCTGCATTGGTCTGTATGTTGTGGCACTTATCTTGCCTGTACTGACATGCATATGCTAATAAAGTCTACGCACCTTCACTTGTATTCAACTGTGATGAGTGTTAATTTGAATGACAATGTGTGTCTCATTGCCTATCTGGGTCACGGCCATACATGCGCATTGATAGCATTACCCAGGGAGTACCTTTTTGTGGAATCACTGTCCCTACATTCATCCATACTTTCATACTTGATTGATCATAGCCATGACACATCTGTGTGAATTAGAATGGTTTATTCACATTCAGTGGAGTGTTGAAGCTGGACCAGTACAGGGCCATGCAGACCCCACTTTACATTGTTGCCCCTTGGAGGGCCAGCCAGAGTCCTTTAGGGATTGACAAGTTCATCGGAAGAGGAAGACTTCAGTCCGCAGTGTGATTGCTGTGTCATTGGTAACCAAACAAAATATGGCAGTCCATGTCGAGGTCCAAGGTGAGTGTCGCTGAGTGTATCGGGGGACAGTGGAAGGTGTTATTCCAGGGCATGATGCAGAGGGCAGAACCCAGCTGAAACAGGCCATATGGCGGAGATGAATGCTACCACTTCATTCTTACCACATAGCCAGATTCATCATCATCTTCGTCCTCTGATGTGTCAGGTGCCTCACATGTGGGTGGTGGTGTTTAGTCTGCATCACTGTGTGGCACTGACACATCAGGGGCTGGAGGTGGAATGTCTGCCGCACTGTGTGGCACTGACACTTCAGGGGGTGGAGATGTGGATGGAGTAGTAGCAGCAGCATTCATCCGCGCCAGGCCTTGTGGCGGCAATGCCATGACGAGGATTTGCAGGGCATGGAAGATCACAGCTACATCTCGCTGGTGTGCAGCCGTGGCAAACATTCTTTCCACCTGCATCCACTCCAAGCTCTCCATCTTTCTCCTTATGTGTCCCAACTCCCGGCTGACATCGCTGGAGCCACACTGACTAGACAGTTGTTCTTGGCTCAGAGTCATGACTCCAGCGATGTCAGCCATGGATTGTTGGAGAGCATGGAGCGGACAGTGGGTGTCCGTTAGGGACTGTAAGTCGTCCCTGATGGGACTTAGACACCCACGTATGGCATCTAGTTTAGCTGCCATGAGGTCGAACCCCACCAGCAGCTGATCAGCCATCTTCTCCTGGCACCCTAACACACGGCGTTGGAATCGTGGGGGTCCTGGGAGACAGCCGTGGTGGTGGGTGCTTCCTGCTGTGTGGTCTGTGAAGGGAGTGGGATCTCCTCGATGCAGCTGGGCTGCCCTGCTCCTGGAGGTGGCGTGCCGAAGCTGTCCATGAGCTGTTGGAGGGCGTCGGTGTCGATGTTGGGGAGGTCCTCTTCATCATCAGTACTGAGTTGTTGGGTCTGCTCTGCAGGAGGTGTTGATTCTCCCTCTGCAATGTGAAGGGGAGATGCAGATTGACATTGTGTTCACATGTATGTTCACGCATTGTACAAGTTTACTAACAGACTGCATGACAATGTACATTGTGACTGTTTGTGAGGAGATGCCTATTTGATGTGGGACAGTTGACATTTCTACACCATCAGGGATGTGAGGTTGTACTTGTACATTATCATCTCACAGTTTCCTGCTATGCCAAATGCGAATGGCCATTTTCTACACACAAGCGGCAGCAGTTGTGTCCTCTGTTCTGTTGTGAAAGTGTTGCAGTTTGTACCACATTGTTGTCAATGTTGAGGTGCTCTGATTTTTATGTGTGTGTACTGCATTGTGGGTGTGTTGCCCCTTCAGCTCTGATTTGGCTGGCCCTTATCCCTTTCAGGCGGTGTGCCTTTCACTTCTGTGCTTATACAGTGCTGAGATATTGCAGACTTGGGTAAATTGGGCTCTTGGTCGGAGTTGTGACTCTTGGGCATGGGTTGTCCGCAGATGTGCTATACTTAATTGTGCATGTGTGCCATTGAATGAATGAATGAATGAAGGAACATTTATAAAGCGCGTGGTTACCCAGGGGCATCCCAGCGCTAAGACGTCCAGTAAGCTACGAGGAAAGTAAGCTACGAGGAGATTAATGAAAAAGAAAAGTTTTCAGAAGTTTTCTGAACTTGAGGTATTCAGGTTCGGAGCGTATGTGGAGGGGAATGCTATTCCAGAGTCTAGATGCGTTGTATGTGAACAGTCGGCCTCCACTATGTGCACGTTTAATCTTCGGTACACAAATTAATCCTTTTTACCGCGATCTAAGGGCTCTGTTGGGTACATAAGGTTTACTCCAGGGACGGATCAAGGGCGGGCCCTTTCCTGAAAATGACTTATGGGTGATACAAAGGGCCTTAAATTGCATTCTTTCCTGGACGGGTAACCAATGCAGGGTAGCGAGGGCAGGCCTTGCAGAGGAACGTTTGGGAATGTTCAGGAGCGTACGGGCCGCACAGTTCTGTACTGTTTGTAGTCTTTTAATGGTAGCCTGGGGGGCTCCCAGGTATAGGGCATTGGCGTAATCGAGCCGTGAGAGTACGAGAGCCTGCACCATCAGTCGTCTCACCACAAACGGGAGCATGGGGAGTATCTTTCTAAACCTTCTTAATAGGCCATAGCATCTCGCTGCCACTATACGTGATTGCTCTCTGAAATCGAGATTGCAATCAATCCATACTCCTAGACTCTTTACTTGTTTTTTTGGGGCAGGAGGGGAGCCTAGGCATTTGGGCCACAGGTGATCCACATTTAGGGGAGCAGACTTCCCCAAGAGCAGAAGTTCAGTCTTGGATCCGTTAAGTTTCAGAAAAGAACTGCTCATCCAATTAAAAACTTTCTGAAGGCAGGTGGCTAAATCAGGGTCTGGTTGGTTGGCTTGCTTCAAGGAGACAATTAGTTGTGTGTCGTCGGCATAAGTAATGATCTGTACCCCAAATGGGAGTACTAATTCAGCCAACGAACTCATATAGACGTTGAACATCGTGGGGCTCAGGGAGGATCCCTGCGGAACCCCACAAGTCAACGGAATGGGTTTTGAAGAGCATTCCCCTTCAAAAACCAAATAAACCCTGTTTTGAAGGAAAGACTGTAGCCACTTTAGTGCCAACCCAGTCACTCCGGCGTCCCTCAGTCTTTGTATCAAAAGCTGGTGATTGACAGTATCAAAGGCCGCGCTGAGGTCCAACAGGATAAGAGCAGCGCAGCCTCAGTTGTCAAGGGTCTTCCTAATTTCTTCTACTGCAGCTAAAATGGCAGTCTCTGTGCCTTGTTGGGGTCTGAAACCAGTTTGCGTAGGATGTAGACGATTGTTATCTTCCAAGAAGGCCGATAAAATCGAATTGATATATTTTTCGGTAAGTTTACTGACTCCTGGCAGTAAGGAAATTGGACGATAGTTACCCCAATTCTCTGGATCAAGGTTTTGGTTTCTTTAGAAGCGCTTTCACCCTAGCATGTTTCCATTGTGGTGGCACAATCCCGGTTTTAAGTGATGAATTTATACAATCAAGTATAACTGGTGACACCACCTCTGAAATTTTATGGAGAATAGTGGGGGCAACATCTAGGGGAGAACCCGATTTAAGTTCTTTGAGCAATCTTTGCAGGGTGTTAAGATCCAGAGAATAGAATTCCTTCAGCAAGATGGGGACGTCAGGAGTGATTATATCACTTGATCCACACATTTGTGGAACGGTAATAGGAGGGAAAGAGTTGTAGATGGTTTGTATCTTTTCTGAAAAGAAATCGGCAATTTGCTCACACCGCAATTGAACATTATTGGTATCAATAGGGAGGGTAGGGGGGTAAGAAGAGAGTTGGCGATTTTAAATATCTCCCTTGAGGAGTTTGCAGCTAGAATAATTCCTTGATAATAGAGGGCTTGAGTGTTTTTAATTTCATCTTTATATATTTTGATAGCTTCTCGGTATTTAATTCTACTGGCAACGGAGAAGTCCTTCCTCCAACTTCTTTTGTGCCTTTTACATGTCTGTTTAAGCTGGCGTCGTTTTTGGGAATACCAAGGGTTTTTTTTTTTCCCCCACCTTTTCTGAGATTTCCTTTTTTGGGAGGACACAATTAAGTGCAAGATCAAGCCAATTATTAAAATTGTCGTTGGCAACAATGGGGTTAGGGTGAGAAGGGGGAACGGTTTCCTTTAGATTGCTAATAAAGGTATCTACGGGGAGTTTTGACCATTTGCGAGCAATTTTAGTAGTTCTGACAGTTAGTGTGTTAGCGTCTGGTAGTGTCCAATTAAAAGGGACTAGAAAGTGGTCTGACCATGGAATAGGAACAGCATCCTCTACCAAAAGATGATTTATGTTGGAGAAAATAGGGTCCAACAGATGTGCCCATCTCCCTTGTCCCCCCAGTCCCTGGTCGTTACTCACCCTGTTGCTGTTGGCTCAGGTCATGTTGTGCAGTGTCCGGTCCCCCAACTCCTGCCACCGTCTCCCCAATGATGACTTGGGTCACCATTTCCTCCATCTCATCCAGCTCCTGGTGTGTCGCTGGACTCCCACCTCCAGTCTGCATTGCTGCTTTCAGGTTGGCGGCGAGTTTCAGCTTGGTTTTGCGCTTCACATCAGTCCAGCGCTTCTTGCAGTCGTCCACTTCCCTTCTCTTCACTCCGACTGCATTCACCTTGGCCAAGATGGACTGCCATATTGTATTTTTAGTTGCCAATGACACAGTGGAGGTGATGAACAGTTGGTGGTGGTGTTCTATCACCTCCGTAATGAGGATCTGGTTTTCCTGCGTATTGAAACGCGGGTTCTTCTTCTTCTTCTCCTTGCCCTTCCCTGACCCCGAGGTCCCAGGCTGGTCCTCCGTGGGGCTTGTGGGGTTCTGGTTGTCCTCTGTACTTGCTCCGGCTACCTCCATGGTGCTTCGCAGTTGTTTGTGCTTTGTTTGTGTTTTTTGTTGCCGCTTTTATAGTGGTTTTTCCCGCCTGACTTTGGGACTTGCAGGCCTGGTGCTGCTTATCGCTGAATTTTTTATCGCAGTTGGGCCCATCGCAACTTTTTTCACGTTCGGGTTTAGATTTTTATCGCCGTCCAGGTAATTTTATCGCGGACATTTGGCGCGTTATCGGGAAACTATTGCATGTTACCGCCGTGTTGAGAATACGACGTTAACACAGAGTTATTTTCCCGCGATAGACGGCGATATGAAAAATTGCAATAACCTATTTTGGCGATGATTATCGCACGTTCTTGAGAATATCCCCCATAGAGTACTAGCCTAGCCGGGATTATGTATTAGAATAGGGCCCTTTTTCTTTCTTTTCGTATAGCGAAACTATGCTTGTTTGCTAAGTGCTGGGGATTCTGTACTGTAAATTATGTTGTTATTCTTACTGCCCGCTGTCACTGTCGCTGTGGCTTAGAATATCTTGATGTAATTTTGTTTTTGACAATAAAAAAAAAAATATTCAAAAAAAAAAAGAAACTAGGTACAATCTTGACATTTCACATAATAATACTAGAGAGTCTATAGTTTATGAAAAGAGAAAAACACATTTTGTAGTGTGAATTTAGAAAATTATATACTTATATGAATATTGAGCAAAATTGTGGTAGTAGGGAATCTCTAACATTAGCTATTTCCATTAAATAATAACTGGTGAAAGTTCTACGTATTCCCTATTTGAAATATATTTATTACATTATATTTGATGTTGATTTAGAGTTTCTTTCATTTGAAATGTGTAATGTCAATTTAAAGACTTTTCCTAAAATGCTCTTTTTCTCTAATGGTGACCTTTCCCCTGACCTAATACAATTGTCCTCTTAAAATTAGTGAAATGTTGCTTTATTTGTTCAGTACATGTGTAACTTTCAAAATTTCTAAATGTTTCTTCAGTGTACACAGTGAATATTTCCTGTGGAAACAGGATTTCAGCTGCCTCTATAGACTGATACTTTGTATTTCTTTTCCCCCAATGTTAGGCCTATGTGGATTTTCGAATCTTTCGTTTCTCATGACTAGAATGAGAAAGCATGTTACTGTGCAAGTGTCCTAGGTGACTTTATGTGAATCTGAGCATGTGACAGTCTTTTGATGGTGGTGTGATTCTACATCACTGGGACTTTGTTAGAGACTTTATAAAAGAAGAAACCCCAAAGGAGGGGCACCACCATTCTGATTTCTCCTACTCTGAGACCCAAATGCTATGCTGATCGATTATTGATGATTACTAAGAACTATCCTCTGACTTTTGGATTGCTTTGCTGATGCTACAGTCGGTAGCTGATAGACCTTCTTTGCTGTACCATTTTAAGTTCATTTTCCTTTATTTCTTTTGTTCTATGCTAATAGACTTGCCCTTCATGGAATTTAAATCTAAAACCTTTCCCCTTCTTCCCAGGATTTAAGCTCTTAGACAAATTAACTATTCTTCTGTCTTTAATGGTAGTTTGACTCTGTAATTCTGTAAACTGATTTTTATAATAACCATCCAATAAAGCCTTGCCTAAATGTTTGGCACTTTAATGCAAGCTGCGCTATTCTTAACTGAAAATCTGAAAAGATTGCTTATTGCTATGGATTTTGGATCTTTAATACAATAACCAAAATAATCTAATATTTGTCTGAGTCTATTATTGAGTATTGTTGGTTCTTCCATTTAAACTGCTATTTTACTGATGACTTAAATATGTTGTAGGGAGAATCAGCGAGCTCTCTCAGAACATAAAGTATTACCTCTTTTGTTCTGTGTTGCTGTTGCAGAGCTTTTGGTCTGCATAATTCTAGTCTGACTTAACTTCTTCAGGGGTTTGGGCCTTCCTGTTGCAATTCTTTATTTATATAATATGGTCTTAAGAGTTGTGTACCTAAATCTAATCTCAAATTTGTGAATTAGCTGTCAATGAATGGCCCTTATTGGACAGCTAATGTGATGTTTTGGCCACCCTAATTTTCCCCTTTATCGGCGGAGAAAGATTCATCAGAGGATCATTGCCTCTGTGGTAAATAGAAATGCTGCAAATTGTCTAATTGTAAAGACCCAGTACGATTAGAGTAATAAAGAGAGTAAGCGTACAATAAACTTTTACCATGCTTGCGCTGGAACAGAGGCATTCATACAATGTAAGATATTAAGTCATGTGCTGCACTGTGCAAACGTTCACATGCAGAGATGCACTGTGTCAACTGCATTCAACCCATTAAACTACTCACCTTCTGGTGGGGTAACTTATACTGGCTAGTACCAACGTAGTCACCCTTGCCTCATGGTGCAAGGTTCCCTGCATCATTAACCACAAAGGTCTTGCACATATGAGTACTCCAGCATGCATACACACACTCCTGAGATGCATTGCCTTATATAAATTGTGTGGTGACGAAAGCAGCCCTGGGAGAATGTGTGTACTGACTTTTGATTATGTTAATGGCATCATGGTATTGCTAAAACTGTTTACCAGAAGCTATATGTCAGATTTCTTGGTATTTGACTGAGGGTAGATTAGTGAAGTTTGCTATAGTTTTGTCTTGCAGGGGGTGACCAAACACCCTCCATCTATGTATTGGCTACCTGTCACTGAGTACGTCAAGGCAGCAATGTGTGTTGCCTTATGTAACTCCAGATATGTAATGCAGCACTACCTAGAATCATCATTATGACCCAGGGTCTGCACTTAATCTCAAGCATTGATAACACCCAGATCATACACTGACTCTCAGGAGACACCAACACCCCCAACATTTGTTTCATTAGGCAGCTTACGACCATGCCTACCGTATGTCAGAGTGATACTGTTCCAGAACCTCTCAAAACAGTAGTGAGGATATTCTTTAACATGTACCCACCTTGGTTAGCCACACAACCAGGCCCACACACCTCATCCTCCAACCATCCCAGAAACCTGGATAACCATGGTGAATCTTTTCTTCTTAGGGCTCCCTCCTGACACCTGTGAGACCACCACTCACACCCTCATCACATGTTGACTGTAGTACTCCAATGCTCTCTACCACAACATCTCTTTACTAGAAGCATCTTCCTAAATCAGAAGTGCTCGCACACCTGTTAAAGTTTTTACTCTTTTTGGCACACCTTTTAGATCTAATAGATTTTAATATAGCGTTTTCTCTTACCGGACATTCGTTTAGAAGCTGAATTAGTCCTCCGCCGTGTACTCTGCTTGCACTCTGCTTAGATGTTCCGGTCCTAGCCCTGTTCCGCTGCGGCTTGTGCCGATTGCGCGGAGGGCGATTCGGACCGGAAACACTCCATATGCACTTCTGGTTCATTAGGGGCATCTGGTGCTTGCGGTCCAGTTCCCGCCGCATCCACTATTTAACCAGGATGCCAGAGCAGATGCGCGCAGCAGGCACTCAGCAGGCACACAGCAGGCGTGCCAAAGGCGTGCCAAAGGCAAGCCCATCTGCCCCTGGGCCACACCCAGCACCACGACCCTGTCCGTTTCACCCCAAGGTTGGGCCCATTGTTAAATATTCTAGGGACTTATTAATGAGCCTTAACAGGACAGCCAAATCCCACAAATGCCCCATGCTGGAATTACAAAGCGAGCCTAAATTATGCAAGTACTGCTCGCTAAATCTGCGGTGTACAAAAACCAGAGCCTCCTCCATTGCCAACCAGGAAAGACCTCTACAGACATCAACATCTAAGATCTTTTTGGGTATGCTCATCAACGCAAGGTCTCTCATAAAACATAAAACAGAATTTGCTAAAATGATGACTGCACATAAGATAGATATGGCCTCCATCACCAAAACCTGGGCGGACGGAACATCCGACCCAGATCTAGTTTTAGCCATTCCCGCAGGTTTTGCGATCCTCAGAGGAGATCGACCAGACAAACGCGGCAGGGGTCTAGCCATTATCTATAAAGTTAATTTGGCAATTAAAGGATCCACTACGGGAAGTAGTCCAGATTGCGAAGTGCTATCTTTCAGGATTACCCTAAGCTGAAAATTACACATTTAATGGACTCTTGTCATACAGACCCCTTGGTCCAAAAAACAGTTTTGCTAGCGTCATTAGCCCCTTTATTGAATCTAGCATTGATATTAGTGACTTCTCGATTTTGGAAGATTTTAACTATCACCTAGAAAAACTGGAGGACTATAATACAGCCTATTTAGTGGACATGATGACCAGTTTTTCTCTGAGACAGGTGGTCGAGCACAGTACGCACAACGCAGGACACACATTAGATGCCATTTTTACATCAAACCCTTCTTTGAAAGTCTTAGAGGTTCTGCCGATCACCTGGTCAGACCAGAAAGCCATAATGTTTTTTAGTAACTACCGCACATCATTTACAGCGTCCCCACAATCCTCGCAGATCACTAAAAGGTCGTGATTGGAGGAATATCGACCCTCAGACAATGCGGACGTCTCTAACCAATTCAAAGCCCAACCTGACAACAGAGGTTAACTTGGCAGCATGTAGATTCGCCGACTGGATCAAAGCAGTAGCTGACACCCTAGCCCCGGAAAAACCTTCTCCACTAGGCGAAAAAACCTTCTGAACCATGGTTCTAAGATGCACTGAAGTCAGAAACAATTATGTAGAAAGTCGGAGAGACGGTGGAAAAGGAACTACGGCTTAACGGAAAAAACTAAATATGCTCAAACACTGTATGACTACAAAAAAATGATAGTAGAAGAAAAAAGCAAGTATTTCTCAGCAGAAATTCTGCAGGCTAAAAACTCTAGTAAAGAACTCTTTGCAACAGTCAAAAGCCTAGTCAACATACCAGAACCAATCAGCATGGACAGCAGTGAGGAATTCTGTAACTCTCTGGCACGGTTCTTCAAGGATAAGGTGGAGACCGTGTACAGATCCCTTACTGACAGAGACACCGATTCAATTAGAAGTACGTCAGCTGTTGCATCCTCCACACCGTCTAATTTGTTTGTTTACTTTGATCCACCAAATATAGAACAGATATCCCAGGTGGCTGGAACATCAAATTCTGGAGCTCAATCGGATCCATGCCCCCTAAAATATTTCATCTTGTTCCGGATCTCATCAGTAAACAACTGGAGATAACATTCAAAGAGATCACCAGTTCTGGTATCTTCCCCAGTCCCTGGAAGACAGTCTCAATCCTACCACTCTTAAAGAAACCCAATCTGGATCCAAGTGATCCCAGCAGCTACAGACCAATTTCCAGGATACCTTTTCCAGCTAAGGTTCTGGAAAAGATATTAAACTTCCAACTTACAACCTTCATATCATCTGCGGATCTGCTAGATCCCTCGCAATATGGTTTCCAAAAATGGCACAGCAAGGAAACGGCTTTGGTCATGGCAGCTGAAGAGCTAAGGGCAATCCTGGACACAGGTGGCAAGGCTGCATTAATTTTATTCAATCTTACCGTGGCTTTTGACACTGTGAACCATGATATACTGATCAAAAGGCTTTCAGAGGCAGGGGTAAGGGATTCAGCTCTTAAATTGTTTAAATCCTGTCTGAGCAACAGGGATCAGTGCAGAACATCTTCATCAGAGCATTTTATGCTGCCCTGTGGTGTTCCACAGGGCTCTTCATTGAGCCCTGCGTTGTTTAACCTTTATGCGACCCCTTAGGCTGGAATAATCAGGCAGTTTGGCTTCTCTGTGATATCCTATGCTGACGATACCCAGCTAGTGGTGTCAATCTCTAGCAATATGGAGGAAACAGCAGAACGGTTCAACTGCTGTCTGACCCAGGTGAACCAGTGGATGAGCTCGAACTGCCTAAAGTTGAACGGGGGAAAGACGGTGGTACTTCTGCTGGGTTCTGACACTTCCTTTTGGTCGCACAGGTGGTGGCCAGCTGGTTTGAGAGAATTTCCGGTCCCAGTCAAGAAGGTGAAGAATCTGGGCATCATATTTGACGACAATCTAACCTTTAAACACCAGATCAGCAATCTTTCCTCTACTATCTTCTTTATTTTAAAGATGATTAGGAAAGTTCGTACCTTCATACTGCCGAATTCCGTGAAAACACTAGTGACAGTATTAGCTCTGTCCAGACTTGATAATGGAAATGCCCTTTATATGGGCTTGCAAAAGCAGCATCTACTCAAGCTGCAACGTCTGCAAAATGCAGCAGCCAAATTGCTGCTGGATATACCTAAATTTCAATCAATCTCCCACAGACTGAGAAAGCTGCACTGGCTCCCAGTGGAAAAAAGGATAACATTTAAATCCATATGCCTAGCGTTCAAAGCATTGCATGGGAACAGGCCTCAGTACCTGAAACAACACCTAACCTGGTATTTACCTGTCAGAAAGCTAAGATCATCACAGAGCAAACTCCTACAAACCCCCAAATTCATCGAAGCTCGTTGGGGCAGAAGAAACTTTATTTTGAGAACAGTGAAATCTTGGAATTCACTCCTGACTGACATAAAAATCAGCCCAACACTGCTCTCCTTCAGAAAGGCACTAAAACCTTGGCTCTTCATTAACTAAATCTCACTCTCACTCTCCTTCTGGCACCTTACCACTCAGCGTGTAGACTCCGTTGGGCATTCATGCGCTATACAAATTCTCAAATCAAATAAAATCAGCTGCTAGCCCTGTTCCGCTGCGGCTTGTGCCGATTGCGCGGAGGGCGATTCGGACCGGAAACACTCCATATGCACTTCTGGTTCATTAGGGGCATCTGGTGCTTGCGGTCCAGTTCCCGCCGCATCCACTATTTAACCAGGATGCCAGAGCAGATGCGCGCAGCAGGCACTCAGCAGGCACACAGCAGGCGTGCCAAAGGCGTGCCAAAGGCAAGCCCATCTGCCCCTGGGCCACACCCAGCACCACGACCCCTGTCCGTTTCACCCCAAGGTTGGGCCCATTGTTAAATATTCTAGGGACTTATTAATGAGCCTTAACAGGACAGCCAAATCCCACAAATGCCCCATGCTGGAATTACAAAGCGAGCCTAAATTATGCAAGTACTGCTCGCTAAATCTGCGGTGTACAAAAACCAGAGCCTCCTCCATTGCCAACCAGGAAAGACCTCTACAGACATCAACATCTAAGATCTTTTTGGGTATGCTCATCAACGCAAGGTCTCTCATAAAACATAAAACAGAATTTGCTAAAATGATGACTGCACATAAGATAGATATGGCCTCCATCACCAAAACCTGGGCGGACGGAACATCCGACCCAGATCTAGTTTTAGCCATTCCCGCAGGTTTTGCGATCCTCAGAGGAGATCGACCAGACAAACGCGGCAGGGGTCTAGCCATTATCTATAAAGTTAATTTGGCAATTAAAGGATCCACTACGGGAAGTAGTCCAGATTGCGAAGTGCTATCTTTCAGGATTACCCTAAGCGAAAATTACACATTTAATGGACTCTTGTCATACAGACCCCTTGGTCCAAAAAACAGTTTTGCTAGCGTCATTAGCCCCTTTATTGAATCTAGCATTGATATTAGTGACTTCTCGATTTTGGAAGATTTTAACTATCACCTAGAAAAACTGGAGGACTATAATACAGCCTATTTAGTGGACATGATGACCAGTTTTTCTCTGAGACAGGTGGTCGAGCACAGTACGCACAACGCAGGACACACATTAGATGCCATTTTTACATCAAACCCTTCTTTGAAAGTCTTAGAGGTTCTGCCGATCACCTGGTCAGACCAGAAAGCCATAATGTTTTTAGTAACTACCGCACATCATTTACAGCGTCCCCACAATCCTCGCAGATCACTAAAAGGTCGTGATTGGAGGAATATCGACCCTCAGACAATGCGGACGTCTCTAACCAATTCAAAGCCCAACCTGACAACAGAGGTTAACTTGGCAGCATGTAGATTCGCCGACTGGATCAAAGCAGTAGCTGACACCCTAGCCCCGGAAAAACCTTCTCCACTAGGCGAAAAAACCTTCTGAACCATGGTTCTAAGACGCACTGAAGTCAGAAACAATTATGTAGAAAGTCGGAGAGATGGTGGAAAAGGAACTACGGCTTAACGGAAAAAACTAAATATGCTCAAACACTGTATGACTACAAAAAAATGATAGTAGAAGAAAAAAGCAAGTATTTCTCAGCAGAAATTCTGCAGGCTAAAAACTCTAGTAAAGAACTCTTTGCAACAGTCAAAAGCCTAGTCAACATACCAGAACCAATCAGCATGGACAGCAGTGAGGAATTCTGTAACTCTCTAGCACGGTTCTTCAAGGATAAGGTGGAGACCGTGTACAGATCCCTTACTGACAGAGACACCGATTCAATTAGAAGTACGTCAGCTGTTGCATCCTCCACACCGTCTAATTTGTTTGTTTACTTTGATCCACCAAATATAGAACAGATATCCCAGGTGGCTGGAACATCAAATTCTGGAGCTCAATCGGATCCATGCCCCCTAAAATATTTCATCTTGTTCCGGATCTCATCAGTAAACAACTGGAGATAACATTCAAAGAGATCACCAGTTCTGGTATCTTCCCCAGTCCCTGGAAGACAGTCTCAATCCTACCACTCTTAAAGAAACCCAATCTGGATCCAAGTGATCCCAGCAGCTACAGACCAATTTCCAGGATACCTTTTCCAGCTAAGGTTCTGGAAAAGATATTAAACTTCCAACTTACAACCTTCATATCATCTGCGGATCTGCTAGATCCCTCGCAATATGGTTTCCAAAAATGGCACAGCAAGGAAACGGCTTTGGTCATGGCAGCTGAAGAGCTAAGGGCAATCCTGGACACAGGTGGCAAGGCTGCATTAATTTTATTCAATCTTACCGTGGCTTTTGACACTGTGAACCATGATATACTGATCAAAAGGCTTTCAGAGGCAGGGGTAAGGGATTCAGCTCTTAAATTGTTTAAATCCTGTCTGAGCAACAGGGATCAGTGCAGAACATCTTCATCAGAGCATTTTATGCTGCCCTGTGGTGTTCCACAGGGCTCTTCATTGAGCCCTGCGTTGTTTAACCTTTATGCGACCCCTTAGGCTGGAATAATCAGGCAGTTTGGCTTCTCTGTGATATCCTATGCTGACGATACCCAGCTAGTGGTGTCAATCTCTAGCAATATGGAGGAAACAGCAGAACGGTTCAACTGCTGTCTGACCCAGGTGAACCAGTGGATGAGCTCGAACTGCCTAAAGTTGAACGGGGGAAAGACGGTGGTACTTCTGCTGGGTTCTGACACTTCCTTTTGGTCGCACAGGTGGTGGCCAGCTGGTTTGAGAGAATTTCCGGTCCCAGTCAAGAAGGTGAAGAATCTGGGCATCATATTTGACGACAATCTAACCTTTAAACACCAGATCAGCAATCTTTCCTCTACTATCTTCTTTATTTTAAAGATGATTAGGAAAGTTCGTACCTTCATACTGCCGAATTCCGTGAAAACACTAGTGACAGTATTAGCTCTGTCCAGACTTGATAATGGAAATGCCCTTTATATGGGCTTGCAAAAGCAGCATCTACTCAAGCTGCAACGTCTGCAAAAATGCAGCAGCCAAATTGCTGCTGGATATACCTAAATTTCAATCAATCTCCCACAGACTGAGAAAGCTGCACTGGCTCCCAGTGGAAAAAAGGATAACATTTAAATCCATATGCCTAGCGTTCAAAGCATTGCATGGGAACAGGCCTCAGTACCTGAAACAACACCTAACCTGGTATTTACCTGTCAGAAAGCTAAGATCATCACAGAGCAAACTCCTACAAACCCCCAAATTCATCGAAGCTCGTTGGGGCAGAAGAAACTTTATTTTGAGAACAGTGAAATCTTGGAATTCACTCCTGACTGACATAAAAATCAGCCCAACACTGCTCTCCTTCAGAAAGGCACTAAAACCTTGGCTCTTCATTAACTAAATCTCACTCTCACTCTCCTTCTGGCACCTTACCACTCAGCGTGTAGACTCCGTTGGGCATTCATGCGCTATACAAATTCTCAAATCAAATAAAATCAGCTGCTAGCCCTGTTCCGCTGCGGCTTGTGCCGATTGCGCGGAGGGCGATTCGGACCGGAAACACTCCATATGCACTTCTGGTTCATTAGGGGCATCTGGTGCTTGCGGTCCAGTTCCCGCCGCATCCACTATTTAACCAGGATGCCAGAGCAGATGCGCGCAGCAGGCACTCAGCAGGCACACAGCAGGCGTGCCAAAGGCGTGCCAAAGGCAAGCCCATCTGCCCCTGGGCCACACCCAGCACCACGACCCCTGTCCGTTTCACCCCAAGGTTGGGCCCATTGTTAAATATTCTAGGGACTTATTAATGAGCCTTAACAGGACAGCCAAATCCCACAAATGCCCCATGCTGGAATTACAAAGCGAGCCTAAATTATGCAAGTACTGCTCGCTAAATCTGCGGTGTACAAAAACCAGAGCCTCCTCCATTGCCAACCAGGAAAGACCTCTACAGACATCAACATCTAAGATCTTTTTGGGTATGCTCATCAACGCAAGGTCTCTCATAAAACATAAAACAGAATTTGCTAAAATGATGACTGCACATAAGATAGATATGGCCTCCATCACCAAAACCTGGGCGGACGGAACATCCGACCCAGATCTAGTTTTAGCCATTCCCGCAGGTTTTGCGATCCTCAGAGGAGATCGACCAGACAAACGCGGCAGGGGTCTAGCCATTATCTATAAAGTTAATTTGGCAATTAAAGGATCCACTACGGGAAGTAGTCCAGATTGCGAAGTGCTATCTTTCAGGATTACCCTAAGCGAAAATTACACATTTAATGGACTCTTGTCATACAGACCCCTTGGTCCAAAAAACAGTTTTGCTAGCGTCATTAGCCCCTTTATTGAATCTAGCATTGATATTAGTGACTTCTCGATTTTGGAAGATTTTAACTATCACCTAGAAAAACTGGAGGACTATAATACAGCCTATTTAGTGGACATGATGACCAGTTTTTCTCTGAGACAGGTGGTCGAGCACAGTACGCACAACGCAGGACACACATTAGATGCCATTTTTACATCAAACCCTTCTTTGAAAGTCTTAGAGGTTCTGCCGATCACCTGGTCAGACCAGAAAGCCATAATGTTTTTTAGTAACTACCGCACATCATTTACAGCGTCCCCACAATCCTCGCAGATCACTAAAAGGTCGTGATTGGAGGAATATCGACCCTCAGACAATGCGGACGTCTCTAACCAATTCAAAGCCCAACCTGACAACAGAGGTTAACTTGGCAGCATGTAGATTCGCCGACTGGATCAAAGCAGTAGCTGACACCCTAGCCCCGGAAAAACCTTCTCCACTAGGCGAAAAAAACCTTCTGAACCATGGTTCTAAGACGCACTGAAGTCAGAAACAATTATGTAGAAAGTCGGAGAGACGGTGGAAAAGGAACTACGGCTTAACGGAAAAAACTAAATATGCTCAAACACTGTATGACTACAAAAAAATGATAGTAGAAGAAAAAAGCAAGTATTTCTCAGCAGAAATTCTGCAGGCTAAAAACTCTAGTAAAGAACTCTTTGCAACAGTCAAAAGCCTAGTCAACATACCAGAACCAATCAGCATGGACAGCAGTGAGGAATTCTGTAACTCTCTAGCACGGTTCTTCAAGGATAAGGTGGAGACCGTGTACAGATCCCTTACTGACAGAGACACCGATTCAATTAGAAGTACGTCAGCTGTTGCATCCTCCACACCGTCTAATTTGTTTGTTTACTTTGATCCACCAAATATAGAACAGATATCCCAGGTGGCTGGAACATCAAATTCTGGAGCTCAATCGGATCCATGCCCCCTAAAATATTTCATCTTGTTCCGGATCTCATCAGTAAACAACTGGAGATAACATTCAAAGAGATCACCAGTTCTGGTATCTTCCCCAGTCCCTGGAAGACAGTCTCAATCCTACCACTCTTAAAGAAACCCAATCTGGATCCAAGTGATCCCAGCAGCTACAGACCAATTTCCAGGATACCTTTTCCAGCTAAGGTTCTGGAAAAGATATTAAACTTCCAACTTACAACCTTCATATCATCTGCGGATCTGCTAGATCCCTCGCAATATGGTTTCCAAAAATGGCACAGCAAGGAAACGGCTTTGGTCATGGCAGCTGAAGAGCTAAGGGCAATCCTGGACACAGGTGGCAAGGCTGCATTAATTTTATTCAATCTTACCGTGGCTTTTGACACTGTGAACCATGATATACTGATCAAAAGGCTTTCAGAGGCAGGGGTAAGGGATTCAGCTCTTAAATTGTTTAAATCCTGTCTGAGCAACAGGGATCAGTGCAGAACATCTTCATCAGAGCATTTTATGCTGCCCTGTGGTGTTCCACAGGGCTCTTCATTGAGCCCTGCGTTGTTTAACCTTTATGCGACCCCTTAGGCTGGAATAATCAGGCAGTTTGGCTTCTCTGTGATATCCTATGCTGACGATACCCAGCTAGTGGTGTCAATCTCTAGCAATATGGAGGAAACAGCAGAACGGTTCAACTGCTGTCTGACCCAGGTGAACCAGTGGATGAGCTCGAACTGCCTAAAGTTGAACGGGGGAAAGACGGTGGTACTTCTGCTGGGTTCTGACACTTCCTTTTGGTCGCACAGGTGGTGGCCAGCTGGTTTGAGAGAATTTCCGGTCCCAGTCAAGAAGGTGAAGAATCTGGGCATCATATTTGACGACAATCTAACCTTTAAACACCAGATCAGCAATCTTTCCTCTACTATCTTCTTTATTTTAAAGATGATTAGGAAAGTTCGTACCTTCATACTGCCGAATTCCGTGAAAACACTAGTGACAGTATTAGCTCTGTCCAGACTTGATAATGGAAATGCCCTTTATATGGGCTTGCAAAAGCAGCATCTACTCAAGCTGCAACGTCTGCAAAATGCAGCAGCCAAATTGCTGCTGGATATACCTAAATTTCAATCAATCTCCCACAGACTGAGAAAGCTGCACTGGCTCCCAGTGGAAAAAAGGATAACATTTAAATCCATATGCCTAGCGTTCAAAGCATTGCATGGGAACAGGCCTCAGTACCTGAAACAACACCTAACCTGGTATTTACCTGTCAGAAAGCTAAGATCATCACAGAGCAAACTCCTACAAACCCCCAAATTCATCGAAGCTCGTTGGGGCAGAAGAAACTTTATTTTGAGAACAGTGAAATCTTGGAATTCACTCCTGACTGACATAAAAATCAGCCCAACACTGCTCTCCTTCAGAAAGGCACTAAAACCTTGGCTCTTCATTAACTAAATCTCACTCTCACTCTCCTTCTGGCACCTTACCACTCAGCGTGTAGACTCCGTTGGGCATTCATGCGCTATACAAATTCTCAAATCAAATAAAATCAGCTGCTATACAAGTGGCAAAGTATCAAACTCAGCAGTGCCAGACAATTAGTCAGCCTACCTTGCGACACACATATCACACCTCACCTCCTTAAGAAACAATGGCGCCCCATTCAGACACACTGTTAGTTGAAGACGCTCATGCACACCTATAAAGTACTACACTACTAGGGGCCCAACCAGCTCACAAACCATATGCTTCCAACAAACAATCATGGACCTCTGCTGCGCATCACTTGCTTTCACTCCCAACCGCAATATCCATTCGAGCAAGACAGGAGGTAGGTGGTCTCTTATATGGCAGCCAACACCTGAAACAATTCACCCAGCTGCATGCAATATGGTTTAGTGCTAGTGATAGTACATCTGGCTCTTCACATGATCCTACTTGGAAAGCCTTCACATACTGTGCACCTGGATGCCCCTCGGGTGAGGAGTTTAACCTTTGGCACCCCACATTCCATTCCACTGTTGACTGCCTGGCACCTGTACAAGCACACTTGCTTCATGGTGCAAGGGGGGCTGCATTGTTACTGACATATCTACCTAGTTTCCAAGGTCCCTGCATGATGTGCTACTCCAGTCTAGGGTTTTTGCTTGGTGTTGTGGGACTTGTAGTCCTGGTCAATCATGATCTACATTACACTACAAGTCCCAGGACTCAAACGACAATTTAGAATGGGCCAGCACATCACGCACGGACCTGTGGAACTTGGCAGGGCTGGATTGGACTGAATGATTTATGACTGCCCAAGTAAATGACATTTATGTCATGTATGAGTTAACTTGTGAGACATTCCTGCCCTTTCCCTTGCACACAGCACAGTACACTGCAGGAAAGTATGTTGCTGCACTGCATGACAATTTGAACCATATATTCCCTTGTTTTGACTTATTTTCACTTACCCTGTAGTTCCTCATGGTCCTCGACCGCAGCACTGTCCTGTTCTTCCAAGTCTGCCGCCAACTCTGTTGGGATGAGTGACTCCACCTGCTCCTCCAATGGGTCCAACTCCTCCTGGAGATTGGGTCCTCCGGTCCTCATTGCTGCCCTCAGATTCTTGGCCAGTTTCTCTTTGGTCCTGAGCTTATAATCATGCCAGTACTTCTTGTACTCCTGCACTATGCTTTTTGTTTGGCCTACACTGTTGATCTTATCCACTATGGACTGCCAAATGGCTTGCTTCTTTCCTAATGGCAATTTGGAGGTGATAAAGAGAAGGTGTTCATTCGTTGTCACCTCAGCTATTAAAATCTGATTCTGCTCCTCACTGAAATTGGTCTTCCTCTTCTTCTTCCCCTGGGCTGCTGTCTGGTCATCTTGGCTGGGGTTGGTGTTACTGGCCTCCATTTATGAGTCTTCGTGGTCCTGAATTGCAGAGGATTCCAGAGCCTAATTTTTTCACTGCAAATGCATTGCTTTTCAAGCAACTTGACAGCTGATTTGTGGCACTTTACGACATGCAAATCAGCTTTGCGTCACGTAGGTCAGAGTTGCGTTGACACTTTGAGTTGTTTTACTGTCCGATGTGTCGGAATTTCCGACGCACCTTCGGGGCTTGCGATAAGGTGTGCCATACCATAAATATGGTGCAGCCATGTCGCACACAAGGAACACAACACAGCGCTACTTTTTGTGATGCAACGCTGACGAAATGCAGTGTTTCGTCAGTTCTCGTAAATATACCCCTGTATGAAATGAAATGAAATTTGTACTTGTAAAGCGCACCCATACCCCCAAAGGGGTGTCCAGGCGCTGTACGCATACCACTGTGGAACCCTTCCTGGCTTTTCCCTGTGAAATGTCCACTCCTGGGCACCCCCAGGGTGAAGCCAGGCATCCCAGCACTGTTGGGGCCGTTGTGGAGATTAAGCAAGCTATTGCCCAGAGTTGCACCCATGATTAGAATAGGCACCGAGGCGAGAATTATCAGGTCCGAGGAAATTGAGCCCAAGACCCGCCGAGGCGAGAATTGAACCCTGGTCCCGGGCCAGATCTCTGCATCAGGGTCTGCCGCTCTAACCATTGAGCCACACTTCTCCAATGTATGTATTGCATGTGAAAGCATGGGGCTTATTTAATAGAGCGTTGTGTCAGGTGTGCAATACACAATGCGGTACATGTGTGACGCAAACCTCAAAGTCAGATTTTTGAAGCCACGCAAAGCCACTTTGTGAGGCACTGAGTGGCTTAAAAAATATGGAGTAACGCAATGCAGCGCAAATCGCTGTGTTGCATTACTCTGCCTTGGAAAGCTGTTCCAGGGCGTTGCATGGGTGATCCCACACAACTCCATTAGATTTTGACTCATCCCGAGATATACAAGAACTTGTAAACCTGGGGATGCACCAAAACCTTTCACCTTCCCAGGGGAAACGTGATGAGGAGAAATATCTCTATTCTGCACACATAGAAACAAGAATATGCCTCCCAGGGTAGTTTTTGTGCAGGAAGATTCCCCTTCCTGCACAAAAACAATCCTACATGCAACACCATGGTGCAAGGGTGCCTGCATTGGCGCTAGGCTGCCATAACGGTACCAGCATAAGGGAAAGGACAGGAATGCGCTGTATTACCTTAAATATGGCGCATTCCTGCCCTTCCCCTGTCATGCAACACAGCAAGGTGACTTGCTCCTCTTCACTGCGTGACTTTCCCATAAATGAGCCCCTATGTTTCTTAACCAACCTCTCTGCACGAACAGCTCCTCTTCCCAAAATTTAAACAAGCTTTGGCAAAGCCAATAGGTTTCGTCTATGCACAATCCATTGGTTTTGTTAATGTTTTTTCGCCATGTTACAGAGCAGAGTTTAAAACAACATGTAGGGGAGAGGATGTGGCGTAAGGGCCAGAGCTGCTGACTATGGTGCTGGGAACCCTTTCGAGTCTCGGCGTTGGCTCAACATCCTGTGATTCTGAGCAAATCACTAAATCTCCCTGTGCCAACAAAATAAATGTGTCCTTGTGTATAGTAACTGGTGCTCATGTGAAGCGCTCCAATACCTTCAGGTGGTGTTAATGCTATATAAAGTGGAATAAAATCCAAGGATTGGCAATAGGTTTCACCTATGCGAATTCTATTGATTTTGTCAATGTTTTTTTTTACATATTGCAGAGCATTTGAGCTTTTTATTCGACGTAAAAAAAAGTGCCATGACGCAGACAATAGGCAAAACCTATTGGCTTTACCGATGCTTGTTTTTACTCACTTTGGCATGGAGGTGTTTTACTATTTGTTTCATTCCCTTGAGTTACTCTCAACAAATATTAATCACAACCCAAAGACATAAAATGAATAGGGTGAAATGTGTCAGTCATTGATAAAAATCTTTGAGATATGTATAATTTTGTTGATAAAGTCCCATTTAAAGTGGCACAGCCTTTAAAACTATTTACATAATCCAAAGATTTTGTTAGAGTATACTGACTTGTTTTAAAGAGAAGTATTGGCAAAGTCAATAGGTCTTGCAATGCCCAAGCTATTAGCCTTGCAATGTGAATGTCTTTTAGTCATGTTGTTTTGCAGCACATCTGCTGTTCAGCATGACTGAAAGTCACTGAAAACCCTGAATCACAGGATCTTGAGCCGACGCCGAGTCTCTTCGCCCCCAGTTGACTTTATTGTTCTGCCTCTCCTGCCACAAAAAAGTGCTATGACGTGGCGTGCGCTGGCCGCATCATAGCACTTTTTTCAGTGACTTTCAGCCATGCTGAACAGCAGATGTGCTGCTAGACAGCATGGCTAAAAGACATTCACATTGACAAGATCAATAGCTGGGCATTGCCGAGATCCATTGGCTTTGCCAATGCTTGTTCAGTGTTGACGGGGTCTTGCTGAACAAATGTGGAAGCAATAGTGAGAAACGGTTGAGGGACGTTGAAGTGAAGTGAGGATGTGGCATAACGGCCAGAGCTGCCAACAGGGGAACTGGGGAATCTTGGGATTGGCTGAGCAGTTGGTGATTCTGGGAAAATCACTAACTCTTCCTCCTGCGTACAACAATGAATGTGTCATTGTATAATGTAACTGATGAGCACTTAAAGCGCTCCAATACGATCAGCTGGTGTTAGCACTATGGCAAGATTGAGGACAGAAAAAGCACTCCAATACCATCGGATCATGCAAAAAGTGAAAAAATAAAAGCAGCAGCAATGAGGGAGGTAGTGGGGGGGCGGGTCAAATCAGGAGGGCATGGGGAGATGGGAAAGAAACGACAGGAGAGGGCAGGAGAAAGCAACATATCTTATTTGAAGCAGGATCAGCGACAAAAATGAATTTGTCATTGTGGAATGTAACTGGTGAGCATTTAAGCCTTCTAATTCCAAAGGGCTCGTGTTCGCGTGAAAAAAAAAATAAACAAGTGCTGTTCGTGTTTTAACAATTTTTTTAAAATGCATTTGTTTATGTACATGCGCATGCCTATATGTGTGTATGTGTACAAGGGAGACGGCCTGAAAACACAAGTACTCCTATGGAGTGATTGAAAACGAAAATAAAAATAGCTGCACAAACCAGGAGCAGTGTACAGAGACATGTACTTCGTCCATGCGCTATATGAGGGCCAAACACAAGAAGAGGGCATGACGCCTGCATGCCATGACGAATATCATCAAAGAAAATTAGAATGACACTGAAGTTTACCAATGGCAGAAGATGGGCAGCCTGTAAGCCCACAGATAGAACACAACACAACTCTTCAAGACAGCGCATGCGCTGCCTAGACGAGACCTAAAAACTAGATTTCGTACAGGAAAAATCCACAGGCTTAGCCAATGCTTGTTGTGTTTAGAAACAGGGAGATATAGGGGCCGATTCCGATTCGGGCCGGAAATCTCTCCGACCGAGTCGGATTCGGAGAGGTTTCCGACCGAACTGGACTCTAGCAGTCCGACAGAACGAGTACGATGCGGAGCATGCTAATGGACTCGATTCGGTCGGACTCCCATTGAAGTCAATGGGAGCCGGTCGTACGACGCGTACACGGGCTCCGATTGACTCAATGGGTGCGTCGCGAACAAGGGCGCCCCCTACAGCGAGTACGCGTCGGTGCGACTCGTGCCGTACAGGCATTAGTGGGGGGCCCCATGGGTCCCCCCTGTGTGCGACTCACGCGGCTACGCATACAGGGGGGTCCGACACGGACCCCCGAAGTCCGGCTCCGACTGCTCTTTCGAGCCAGACGGCGCGAGTCGGTCGAACTGTTCGAGGCGCGCATCGTACTTGCCCGGTCGGGGAACGTCTCCATTGCGTGGTGCGAGTCGTGTCCGTACGAGTCGGTCGGAGCGGTTCGGAGCTGGGAACGAGTCGGTCGGGGATTTCGCATACGCTCGCATCGTACTTGCTCGCGCGGACGGGTGTTCAAATCGGTCGGGAACAGGGCGTCCGAATCGGATCCGGTAAAGCCGAATCCGATTCGGTGCCCTATCGGCCGAGATCGGAATCAGCCCCTAAGTGGTTTTCCTTAATCACAAAATGTAGAACTGAGGTTGAGACTAGGGAGATGATATGACGTCCTTTTGGGAGAGGATATGGCATAAAGGACATAGCTGTCGACTATGGAGCTGATAAACAGGGTTCGAGTTTTGACGTCGGCTTAACATCCTTGATTTTGGGCAAATCACTTAATTTTGCTGTGCCTACAAAAATGAATTTGTCCTTGTGTAAAGTAACTGGTGCTAATGTAAAGTGCTCCAATACCTTCGGGTGGTGTTGGCGCTATATAAACCTGCACAAAAAATATTAACTGGTGCTAATGTAAATTGCTCCAATACTTTCGGGTGGTGTTGGCGCTATATAGAATTGCACACAAAAAAAGTAACTGGTGCTCATGTAAAGCACTCCAATACCTTAGGGTGGTGTTGACACTAGATAGAACTGCACGAAAAAAACAATTGCGAAAAGCAGAGTTGGGGGAAGAAGGAGATCGGGGGGGAGAGGGGATCTGTGCAACAGGAGGTCAGACTGAACAAGCAGCAACGAGCGGGAGGTTGACGGGCACCCAACAGCAAATGCGGGCTGCCACAGGGAGATTAATTTATTTGTCTAAGTTTATTGTGTCCTCGTGAAAAGAAACTGGCTTTAATGTAAATGCTCCAATACCTTTGGGTGGGATTGGCACTATATAAAACTGCACACAAAAAAAAGTAACTGGTGCTAATGTAAGCCATCCAATACCTTCGGGTGATGTTGGTGCTATAGAAAACTGTACAAAAAAATGTGAAAAGCAGAGTCGGGGGAGAAAGGGATCTGTGCAACGGAGTTCAGTGGGGTAAGCAGTGATGGGCGCGAGGTGGATAGGCAATGAACAACAAATTCGGGCTGCCACAGGGAAATTTAGGTGATTTGGCCAGAATCACAAAATGTGGAACTGAGGCTAGGGAGACGATGTGGCTTCCTCTTGGGAGAGGATGTAGCATAAGGGCCAGAGCTGCCGACTATGGAGTTGGGAAACCAGGTTTGAGTATCAGCATCGGCTACACATGCTTGATTCTGGGCAATTTTAATCTCCCTGTGCCTGCAAAAATTAATGTGTCCTTGTGTAAAGGAACTGGTGCTAATGTAAAGTGCTCCAATACTTTCGGGTTGTGCAGTCGTCAAACATGCTTAATCACAAAGAAAAAAGTAGTGATATAAAAGGATGAGGAAAAGTTCAGAGGGAGTACTTGGTCCAAGCTCCACACACAAAGAGCAACACAACAGGAAATAGCATGCTGCAATCAGCAGCAAGCAAGGAAAACAGAGTGACAAGCATACGAACAAATGGAAAGTAAGCGAGGGCTGTAAGTCCCTTTTAAGATTTTTTTTTTAATAGAAAAGACTTCGCAAGCTCAGCGCAAGAGCTGTGCAGCCAAAACCTAAAAAGGCATCAAAGTAACTTTATAAATTTATTTATGGAGAGAGTGGTACATGGGCATGTGCAGGGAACCACACGTTAAATGTTTTTTCTACTCTTGACCAGCAAACTAGGGGTCATGTCAAATCCTACCCTGCAATTTTCCCATTTCTCTTAAACAGTGTGCAATTAGTATCACTGTCTGGGGACGGTAAACAAAACATATCATTTTTTTAGGACTAGTGTTTAATTCGTCTGGTAGCCCTTTGAAGCATAATCATTCAGTCAAACACATAGTTTACGGTAAAAAAATATGGCATTTCCATTTGTCTAACTTTTTTCATCTGTTCGTCTGCAGAGTGCTTTTTTACAGGAAGGTACAATTTTACGGTAATGGCTGCCATACGAGTGTCTTCTCTATCGCTAAAAATAGCGATGATACCTTTTCTGTCGCAGCTACATATGCTAATGAATACTATGAGGAATTCTTACAGGTCTTCGTGTCTCTGCAAATAAACGCTCAAAAATCTGTCGACATCAACAGCTCTTCGTGTGTTGAAATAATTCCACTGACGGGATGAATACTCACTGTGGCATTTACAAGTCCCTAATGCCTTTGACAGTCATTAGCTTGTGACATAATAATGCCGCAATCAAATTAGAGGAAAGACTTCTGGCGCGAGCTTCTGCTTGGGTTTGGTCTTGGTGTGAAACCATAAAGAGGATTTTAGGAGAAAGAAGTAACCCTGCCAAGTATTTTTCTGCCGTTGGTCTCCTGAGTCTCGCAGACATTTTTGGAATATTTAGAAAATGCCCATCTGCAAACGCTCTGAACCCAATTGCCACAAGTTTTCAATGCATTTCCATAGTTGCCGTTGCATTTTCTAGCTCAACCCTGTTTTGCATTTGCAAAGAGCTGATGAGCGGTGCATGGAGATATAAACAAATTATGCAACGGCGATCCTTTCCATTGTCAGCTATATTGCGAGGATTTTCAGAGCTCCAAACAAAATGACAACTTGCTGTTTGCCCGCTCCCAGGGGCATATTAACAAGGCGGCGATAAACAATTATCGCCGCTTTTGCGGCCGTTTTCGGCCGAAAAGCGGCGATAATTATATCGCCTTATCAGCAAAGACACGCTATCGTGTGTTTTGCTGATTTTGCTCCCGTTTCCAGCACGCCTGACTTCGCATCGATAATGAGATGCAAAGTAGGCGTGTCTGTGGAAACAACATGGGTAAATATCGCGAAGGCAGCTTCGCGATATTTACAATGCGGGGAAGCAATTATTTTAATCGCGTTAAGTATGCCTTAACGCAGGAATTTAGGGGCATATTAGCAAGGGCACTATCGCCGCTTTAGCGGCACTTTTTGCTGCTAAAGCGGCGATATTTATATCGCCCTATCAGCAAACTGTCTCTAACAGCAGTTAGAGACAGTTTGCGGGCATTAGCGCCCGTTTTTTTACCGCTTTGCATGTCAGCGATATTTATCGCTAATGACATGCAAAGTGGGCGTTCCCGATGAACAAACCTGGGAAACACTCGCTAACAGGCCTATCGCCTATTAGCAAGGTGGCCATGTCCCCAGTTAGCGACGTGAAAAGTCGCGCTAACCGGGTCATCGCCATTTATTTAACACCTGCAATTAGCAGGTGTTAGCCATACCTAACATGGGGGGGTGGATTATGCTGATACGACCACAGGGTCGTATCAGCAAGGTGTTCTCCCTTCTCCATGCAACATCGCTGGTTTTTCAGCGATGTTGGCCCATTTCCCCAGCTATCGCTGGACTATTCATCGCCATAGTGCTAATCGTTGCTAATACAGCGTTAGCGTGGCAATATATTCCAGCGATAGCCGGCGATAAAAAAAATCACGCTAAGCAGGGTTAGCGATGATTATCGCCTCTTCTTGCTAATATGCCCCTTAACGTCTGTTAAATTCCTGACTAAGGCATACTTAACATGGGGGGTGGATTCTGTGGCTAAGACCACAGGCCCTATCATCTAGGATATCGCCGTTTTCCCATGGAAAACGGCGATATCCACGCTATCTCTGAAATTTTTATCGCCTCGGCGATGCGCGTTGTTAATAACGCGCTAACCGGGCGATAAATTACAGAGATAGCCGGCGATAAATATGCAAGCGCTAAGCGCGCTTTGCGATATTTATCGCCGGCCCTTGATAATATGCCCCCAAGTATCCTAAAAAACAGGCCTTTTTGAGGCCATTGATTGCAATCAGGCAACCTTCTCTGTCCTGTTAATACATACAAGGCAGCTGCCTTCAGGGGCATTAATGCAGCACTGGTCTTGTTTCAAGCGGTAAAATGCAGACAAGGCGAAATTTGTGCCAGAGCTGTACAACAGGTTGTATATTCAGGCCTGGTTTGTGCGTTTTGCAGGTGTTGTTTTACCTCATCGGTGTGAGCTTCAGTAAGACTGCGAGTGATTTCACGAGCATGTGATTACCGTGTCACAGCTGTCAACAACAGGGATGTGTTTTGAGTTCCTTTAATCACAAATAAGGAGGGCAAAATCGATTCAGACTACATTAAGCAGCTACCAAAGAAAATGTGTGTGCCATGTCTATCAAATCTGGTACAATTAATTGTCATCAAGTAGCCACAAAGGGCCATATTTATGACCTGGTTTGCGTGGCTCTTGCACCACACAACGTGGTGCAAGAGCAACGCAAACCTTAAGTCAGATTTTTGAAGCCACGCAAAGCCATTTTGCGTTGCTTCGAATGGCTTCAAAAATCTGGAGTAATGCAACGCACCGCAAATGGCAGCATTGCATTACTCTGTGCAAGACAGGCATTCCATGGGCGTTGGTGTTCCCATGCAACTCAAATGTTTTTTGATGCATTTCCAGATTTACCGCATCCGGGAATGCACCGAAAAGATATGCCTCTCCAGGAGAAGCGTAACAAGGAGAAATTTCTTTATTTCTCCCTGTTACTTCCCCTTTCCATGTGTGCAGAGTTGTGCAGTACACATAGATAGAGGAATATGCCCCTAAGGATTGTTTTTTGAAGGAAGGTGCCCCTTCCCGCACAAAAGCAATTCTGCATTCAACGCTGGCACCCTTGCACCATGGAGAAGGTTTTGTACAGCGCACATCCTTAAGTCATGTATTTCGAGATCCTGTTATATGTGATATTAATAATAGAAGAGCAAGTGAAATAAAACAATTGCCTAGGATCACACAATTTGGTAAAGTCGGGAAGCTGGGATTAATCCCGGGTTTTCTGGTTTCACATTGGGCAATTCAGTCACTAGATGTATATGCTTCACTTCCCCTATACCCACCTTACTGCCTCCCCAAATCGCCACCCTGCTGGCATCGATGCAGACCTTGGTCACATCACAAACCAAACTTTGCTGCCCTTGGAAAAATGTTTGAGAGTACCCATGACCTAAACCAGCACCCAGATCCAGCTGGAGCAAGTCCCTGACCCCCAAGTGTTGCCCCTGAGTCCTGGACCCTTGGTGTGGCCTCAAAGAGGCTGAATTGACGTTTTTGGGCTTTTCGCTACTGGGGACGGGCCCATTGACACCAAAACTGTGTCACTCACATAGCCTCCCAATGTGAAGTTCCGTCAACCTGACCCTTTGCGCTACAGCATCAACTGCTCACGGGGGGAATCATCGTGAAGTACCGCCCCACTGTTCATGATGACAACAGGATCTTCACACTACAGCAACATCTGTCCACGACGCCTGGCTTACTACACATCAAAAACCGTTTGCCACACTTCTCTGCTCCTAGCAGCCCCTCAACCACAAACAGGACTCTTTGCACTGAACTGAGAAGGTAACTTTTCAGCTGGACTAACCTGGTCCTTGTATCCAACCCATGCTCCTTCGCGGTTGGCCTGAACTTATGACTTTCAATCAATCAATGGCTTATATAGTGCACAGATACCTTGCCCGAGGTGTTCCGGCACTTTCTCCCGGTCTCACACAACCAGATAGTGAGTGGTGCTTTGGGCTTTTTGTCTCTATTTTCACTTAAATCTAAAAAACTGCATAGCTCCTGTTCTACTGATTGGATTTTTGTCATTTTAGTCTTGATTTATTTATTAAAGTTTCCTTTATTTTCCTAAATTGGTGTGGGATTTTTCTTGCATTGTGTTTTCACATGATTACTGTTTGAAGTGCTGCATAAATACTTTACACATTGCCTCTAAGTTAAGTCTGACTGCTCTATGCCTAACTACCAGAGGGTTGACAACATGATAATTTGGGGTTTTCTTGTGCCTCACCCTGACAAGGATTATGGTTGCTTCTTGAATAGGATTTCACTACCCCTCTACCAGCAACCCCTTTTCTCCCATTGGTGATCAGAGGTGGGATTAGGACTTGTGTTTGTGCTGTGCCACATAGAATTTTTGTTTCACTGACAATCCCAGATAAATAATCTGAGACCAATACGAGCCCTTTTAAATTGTCCTTTTTCTCTCAATTGGTCATTTTTTAAAATTTTATTCCTGCCTTACTTTCATATAATTGGGGCGCTTCTCTCTTGTCGTTGCACCTGTGATACCGTGCCAGAATGAAAATGAATCTCAATTGCCTTTCATACTACAATATGAGGGAGCTGACAGATTTCTGCAAGGAGAAGGGGTGGCTGTGAAGAAGGAGTCCACTAAGAAGGACCTGTGGGAGGCCCTGTATAATTTTGAGGTGAAACACTGGTATGGGATACCTTCAGAGGTCCAAGAGGGTGATGTCCCTGAGAAAGGGGGAAATCACGTAGCAATTGCTCCAGATGGGAGAGGATGCCCCATGGAGGTTGAGGCTGCTGTATCCCCTGCTGGAAGAAGCATATCCTCCCACACCCTGTCTCCTGAAGAGTTGAAAGACAGACAGGCTGAGAGGGACCTGAAACTGCAGCTTGCCAGACTGGCTGCAGAGGAGAGAAAAGAAGAGGCTGAAAAAGCCTTAGTGGAGGAGAGAAAGGATGAGGCAGCAAGAGTCTTGGAGGAGAGAAAAATGTTGTTGACTCAGGAACTGAGTCTATAGGAGCTAGACTTAAAGGCAAAACAGTTGTCAGAGTACAGCAAGGATGGTGGCATCGAAAATACAGTATCAAGTGGTAATAGAAGGAACCACATACCCAGGGACATGGTGCTTGAATTTGTTGTGGGGGATGACATAGACATGTGGTTTGTTAATTAGAAAAAGGGGTCCCCTGCATAAGGATGGCTTGTCAAGAGCAGGGAAAAAGCATTATAGCTAGAAAAGATATCTTAAGCAAGAACTGTTACATTTAAATGATGGGCATATGTCTACACATTAATCTTAAATGATGAACTTAGTGCAAACAAGGACATGGACAAGATCCGATATATTTTATATTCAAAGTATCAAAAATATTTATTAAATGTACAATTGATAAAAAAAGCTGAAATATTCTCATAAAATTTGTTTATACAACTGTTCAGAAATTAACTTTTGTAGTGGTTCAAACAGAGTTACATATTGTAAGCATACAGTAGAGTACTTTGATATAGATACAGTCAATTGAACATGTTTTCCATTGATCCTGATATTATTTGTGACTAAAAACTGTTAATTCATAAGTTGTAATGAACAATTGATTACAGTGTGACATATCAGTTTATGACAGGCTTGCAGATATATTTACTACGCGCGTTTCGGCGAAATGCCTTCATCAGGAAGCCTTCACAATCATATCTAGGGTTGAGATAACCCAATCAATCTGGTGAGTAGACTGCGAATGCAGCCAGGAAGTCGGTGGAGGTATGTTCACCAGGTACGAAAATATCATACACTGTCCAAAGGCCCACTGTCTGCAACAGTAATGTATATGTGTCTGGACACACCAGTTAAGCAAATCCAGGGATACAATCGTACAAACTCTGTCTGATTGATTCATGACTAGAGGACGCTGATAGTGAGTAGGTCTCTCGAGATGATGCAGGTCCGAATATCAAGAGAATGGCAGCAAGCGGGAGGAAGCTGTAATGGGGTGGTTGTGAATACCAGTGAACCGGATGTGTTGCCATGCTTACACAAGACAAGTGGTTTGAGAATATGAAGTAGCTCTAGAGATACTTAGGATCCCTGAGGAGGATTGGGGAGCTAGCCTCTGGAGGCAGATAGCTAGTGAAGTGGGTTCACTGACAAAATATCGAAGTATAAAATATAGATGTTAAAAATATAGCCCCAAAAAACTATAGAATGCAAAAATATCGACTCCCTATACTTAAACAGGTAAGCACAAAAATATTGAATCAAAAATATCAAAATTAAAAATATAGATGTAAAAAATATCGATTTAAAAATATTAATAAAACAAAATAATATATATTACATATATAAAATATTAATATTATCTTTAACAAAATAAATGACATTTAATATACATTTTAACTAAATATAAAAATAAACTTAATTTAAAAAATATAAACACACAAACAATAATTTATACATATACATATATTTACTTTAAAATAAACTATTAACTTTATCTTTATTTGATTGTTTAACTTTTAAATTATATAAAAATAAAATATATACATATATCAATAATTTAAAATTAAAGAAAACCATTCTATAATTAATTAAAACATTAAACTATTAAAAAAATTAAAACGTACATTTTGCAATACAATAAATACAACAGTAGGCAAAATGTTGGATAGCGGAAGAATTAAATTTACTATTCCAACTCCAGTGAATACAACAGTAGGTAAAGTGATGGATAGCGGAGGGGTAAAAATTACTATCCCACTCCAAAGACTGCAACAGTAGGGAAAGTGTTGGATAGCGGAGGGGTAAAATTTACTATTCCAACTCCAGTGAGTGCAACAGTGGGGTAAATGTTGGACAGCGGAGGGGCAAAAATTACTATTCCCACTTCAAAGAGTGCAACAGTAAGGAAAGTGTTGAATAGCGGAGGGGTAAATATTACTATTCCCACTCCAGTGATTGCAACAGTAGGGAAAGTGCTGGATAGCAAAGGAGTAAAAATGACTATTCCCACTCCAGTGAGTGCAACAGTAGGGAAAGTTTTGGATAGCGGAGGGGTAAAAATGACTATTCCCACTCCAGTGACTGAAACAGTAGGGAAAGTGCTGGACAGCGGAGGGGTAAAAATTACTATTCCCACTCCAGTGAGTGCAACTGTAGGGAAAGTTTTGGATAGCGGAGGGGTAAAAAGTACTATTCCCACTCCAGTGAGTGCAACAGTAGGGAAAGTTTTGGAAAGCGGAGGGGTAAAAATTACTATTCCCACTTCAGTGAGTGCAACAGTAGGGAAAGTTTTGGATAGCAGAGGGGTAAAAATTACTATTCCCACTCCAGTGAGTGCAACAGTAGGGAAAGTGTTGGATTACAGAGAAACAAAAATTACTAACAACATTTAAACAATTGAAAAAAATTAAATAATCTTAAAAATAAATAAACTATATTTTAAAAATATACGATTAAATATATTAAACATATCAAAAGAACACATATTACAATATTAATTACATATAACAAAAAGGTATCAATATTATATAAAATAAATTAAGAAATACATTTATAAACAATATTTATTTAAAAAGGAGCAAATATTAACAAACAAACAAATTATTTAAAACATAAATGTATCTATTTTATTTCCTACCCTATAACACCACACCAATAAAAAAGATTTCAACATTTTTATTTAAATTTATTTCCATAATTAACATAATTAATAATGAATTTTAAAAATATTAATAAAAATAATAATAAACATTCATTGAGTACACATTATTTAACACTATAATATCCACAACAACTAATTAATAATTCATCAATAAAAAATAAATTACTTCCCACCATTTACACCTATGAACACCACAACACATACCTAAAATTAATTACACAATTACCATAATTAATTACTAATTAATTAATTAAAATTAATTAACAACTAATTATTAATTCATCAATTAAAAATAAATTACTTACCACCCTTTCCACCATTTTTACCTATAAACACCACAACACACACCTAAAATTAATTACACAATTACCATAATTATTCGCCAATTAATTAATTAACAACTAATTATTAAATAATTGATAATAAATTAAAATACACATTTAACACTATAACATCTCAATTAAACACATATTAATAAATAAAAAGTATTCAATAAATATAATGTAATTAAATTACTTCTCACCCTATTCCCCTATAAACCCACAACCCACTACAAAACTAAAAACGCAAAATTCAAATAAAAAAAAGAATAACTACTAAAAATAATCAATACATTTTATATAATTAAATTACTTCCGACCGTATTCCCCTATAAACCCACAACCCGCTACAGAACTAAAAATGCAAAATTCAAATAAAAAAAATTAATAACCACTAAAATTTTAACACATATAATAAACATACAAACAATTTTTATACAAAAAAACATACATCACACACATATAAAATATATACTAAAATACATAACATTAATAAAAAATCGAAATTTTTAACAACTATATTTTTGCAAATTATATTAAACACTTCGATATTTTTTTAATCGATATTACTTACCTAAAATCAATATTCTTGACCACGAGAATTTGTCTGTCGATATTCCTGACCCACAATATTTTTGACACAATATTTGTGCAATTCGATATTTTTTACTCGATATTTTGTCTCTGCATCCAAGAAATATGGTCTCACACCAAAAAATTACAGGTTAAGGTTCAGGGGCAGTCCTGGGGGGATTTTGTGGATTACTTATGTAAGGCACTGGATAGTTGAGTGAAGGGTAGTGAGGTAAACATCTATGATGGGCTGTACAATTTGATTGCCAGAGACCACATGTTGAGTCATTGTTTTCCAGAGCTACACCAACATCTGGTTGACTGCAAGCTTACTGAACCCAGCGAGCTTGCATAGGAGGCAGACCTCTGGGTTAGTACCCGAGTGTCTAGGAAGGCATTGGGGAATGATCCTAAGAAGGGTGGTCCAGGTTCCCCCTGGCAGAGTAAGGGGGAGGTGCACGGTGACCCAGACCTGTCCCAGCATAGTGTGAGGGGAAACGGTTTCCTTGTCCCTTCTAAAGACAGGAGGGTAGGTTATAGTTGGTGGACCCAGGGTGCCCCATTTTCAACCTCAGTGCTTGGACTGCTCCCAGTTGGGGAACAAGCAAGGGAACCTGGTCTGTACCAAGAGACCATCCCCAATGGACCATCCCATCCCCTGTAACAATAGCTCAATGGTGTCAGGAGAGCTAGAAGGGGCGGCCACCCAGGGTGACCTGACAGTTCAGTTTGCTGGGAGTACCACTCACAAGGGGAGAGTACAGAGGCCCAGATAGAAGGGCAGGAGGTGGAAAAAGTCCACAGTGGGAGGACCAGTGGATATGGGGTTGCTAGCTATGAGGAGTCAGCATGCTAAGACTGATATCAACTACATTAGAAAAGGGTCTGACACCCTCTACCTGCCAGATACAATCCCTTCTTTAGGATGGGTGTTCACTCCAACCCTTGATTTCCACAGTCAATATCAGTTCAGCAGAGTGTAGGAGTGCATGCCAAGACTGACCCTGGTGAGGCCACTTCTGACCCGGGGGTTCTCCCTGCTCCCTTCACTACCACAGGGACAGAGGACTGGAGACCTGCACCAGGAGACCCCCACATGACACAGGCAGAGTGTGTCACCCTTGAGGGGGGTAGTGGTTCCCCACTGGAAGTCCTGGCCCGTCAAACCCCTTTACGATGCAGGCACTGCGTCATCGTCGAGTTGCGCTGTCCGTTGTTGTCGAGCCATGCAGTCTGTCGAAGTAATGTCGTCAATCAGCTCCTACGTCAGTGTCAAAGGGCAATGTGTTGTTCCGATCGCCGCAAAGTCATCACTGCTTTTATTTTGATGGTTCTGGACAGCAGAGATCAGTTTCCGGGGCACAACTCACAGATGACAGAGTCCAGGTTCTGTTGCAGAGTTGAAGTAAGTCTTTGATGGCCCTGAGACTTCAGAACAGGGGTCAAGCCAGCAAGCCCTTGGAGTCACTCTGGGTTCAAGTGAGATGGGTCCAGTCCTTGTCCTCACCAGGGCAGAGATCAGAAGGGAGCAGGGCAGCACAGCAAAGCAGAAAAGCAGTTCTTCTAGAGCAGCAGTCAAGCAGAGTTGCAATCCCTGGAGTACAGCAGTGTTTCTTTCTGGCAGAGTTCTTCACAGGTCCAGTAGTGCACTGTCTTGGTGAGGTCAGAGGCCCAGTACTTATACTCATATAGCCTTTAAAGTGGGGGTGACTTCAAAGCAGAACCTTGATATGCACAGGTCACCTTTCAGCCCAGCCCTGTCTGCCAGGCTATCTGTGGGGGGTAATCAGCACTTTGTGTGGGAAACAGGACACTGCCTATTCAGGTATAAGTGTCAGCTCCCCCCTCTCTTCCTGCCCAGGAAGTGTTATCAGAGGGAATACACAAAGTACAGCTGTCACCCACCCCAGACGTGCATTGGAGACAGGCTGTGACAGAGAAATGGCCACCTTCTAAAAGTGGAATTTCTAAAATAGTAATGTTAAATCCATCTTTACCACTAAAGAGGATTTCTCATTACTAGTCCAAAGATATGAAACATATGCAGCTAATCCTTTCTAATCAGGAATTGCAGCTTAAAAGCGTGTAAAGGAATTCTCAATGCTAGCCTACGAGAAGAGAAGGCCTCACTGTAGTGAAAACTAATTTAGCTGTTTTTCACTATCAGGACTTAAAAGTACATATCCTACCTTTTATATACACAGCACACTGTCCTTAGTGCTACCCAGTGCCTACCTTAGGGGTGGCTTATGTGTAATAAAAGGGGCGTTTAAGGCTTGGCAAGTGGTTTTAAATGCCAAGTCAAAGTGGTAGTAAACTGCACACACAGACCTTGCAATGGCAGGCCTGAGACAGGTTTAAATGGCTACTTGTGTGGGTGCCACAACCAGTGCTGCAGGCCCACTAGTAGCATTCAGATGATTGGTCCTGAGTATATGGTATGCCACTTTGCAAGGGACGTATAAGTAAACTAAATATGCCAATCATGTATACACCAATGTCACCATGTTTAGGGGACAAGTACATGTATTTTAGCACTGGTTAGCAGTTGTAAGGTGCTCAGAGGCCTATGGCCAACAAACAGATACAGTAAAAAGAGGAGGTAGGCAGGCAAAACATTTGGGGGAAGACCATCCTAAGGATGACAGGTCTAACAACAACCCTACAGGCCAGCATCAATAGCTATGTGAGGGGAGAATCGGCCCTGAGAATCTCCCTTAAGAAATGCATACAATCCCTTTATGACGGCGGACATGGGGCAGTAGACGTCAGACTGTACTACTGGGCAGCCCAGCAGGTTATGGTTAATGATTGGATCTTTGGGGACCAGGGGACCCAGCTACGAGGCTAAAGTGGACTCGCTTTACTGGGCAGGCACCATGGTCTTCGCTGTATGGGGAGCTCCTCCCGCCGGCTCTCCCGTCCATTAAAGCAATTCCTGTGATTAGCTGGAAAGAGGCACTGCAGTGGATACGATGGTGGAGGATGCCCACTAGGGAGACGCCATTGCGGATGGGCACATGGCTATCGGTAATGGTAGGACTTCGGGGTTTCGAGAGCTGGGATAAGTTGAGGGTCTCTAAATTGGGAGATGTCCGGCAGACACACTATATGATGTCCTATGATCAACTTACAGCTGAATATGATTTACACCGATCCTAGTTATTCCTTTATCTATAACTACAACATGCACTGGATAGGTACAAGGCTCGCTTAATGGCTCTCCCAGAGTATAGCTCATTCAAAATCCAACTCACAATGTTGGCCATCCTGCTGATGATTTGATCTTCTCTGAGTCCAATTCCATGCAGGGAGCTGCAGCAAAGCTTCGCATTGGCGGTTGATGAGAGGAGACCATTGGTGGTGTGAGTAGCAGGTCGGTGTCGTGAATGGTCACTGGCGATGGCATGAAGAGTCGTTCATTGTTGGAGCTTCACATTGGCAGTCAATGTGGACTGTCACCTTTGGTGCTGAATCTTGTAGTTGCAGAAGATGTGCATTGGGGTGCATTGCAGACATTGCTTAGAGCCTAAAAACTTCTGAATCTTCACCCTTAAACTTAGCACTGGTGATTCTGAGGCAAGAGGAGTGCACTCTAATGTCAGCCAAGGATCCAAAACCTGGAGGGGCACATCTTGGGGATCAGTACTCACTTCAGCAGAGGTCAGCAGCCGGGCTCGGGCAAGTCCAGTTGCTGCTGGTCAGCTGGTGCAAAAGCAAGGCAGATCTCTGGAAGCTTGTTGTGTTCCTGTAGCTCAAACAGGAGGTCAGTCAACTGACCCTTGGAGTCACTTTTGGGAAGCTTGGGTTCAAGGCAAGCAGGTCCAATCTTCCTTCTTCAGACAGCAGGGCAGTCCTTCTTCTGAATCTTCCATAGGTCCAGGAGTGTTCTGATGAGAGGTTCTGATGGGCCCACTTTTATCCCCACTGCCAACCTGTGCGTGGGAGATGCCAGCTCTGTTCAACTTTCCATTTCATGGGTTTGGGTCCAAGCTGTCTAGGGTAACAAATGGCAGGCAGACCAAGGTATGTGCTATCTTTGTCAGTGGCAGGGTAGTCAGCCCTTAGAAGTTAGGAAGGGGTGAGCAAGCCCTGTGGCTACCCTTTGATGCTCAGGAAGGCTGAGTACAACCCCCCATGATTTCCTGTTCAGGAGAGAAACACCCTGCTCCAATCCCAAGGCCCTTTTGTCTAGTGTCTGAAAGGAATACACAAAACACCACAGGAAAGCCATTCACAGTCATGTGACCCTGGACAGTGGCAGAAAGGCTCATTCAGTTAAGGCAGGAAAATGGCAACTTTCTAAAAGTGGCATTTTTAGAATAGTAGCTTAAAATCCGACATTACCATTCAAGAGGATTTTAAATTACAGTTCAATTAAGGACCATTGCTTCATCTGTTCTTGAACTGAAGTTATCACTTGTTAAGTGTAATAGGGTAACCCAGTGTTAATCTATGGGAAAGATAGCCTTACAACAGTGAAAAACAACTTTAGATGTTTTTCACTGTCTGAACATGTGAAACTTAAATACACATATCCTACTTTTTAATACACATATCCTACTTTTTAGATACTATGTACCCTGCCCTAGAAGTGGTCAGGGCCTGCCTCAGGTGGGACTTATCAGTATTAAAAAGGAAGTTTTAGGACTAGCAAAAGGTTTATTTTGCCATTTTGATACTGCAGTTTGAAACTGCCCTGCAGGTTGGAGTGGCAGGCCTGAGACACGATTTACAAGATACTTTGGTAGGTGGCACAATAATTGTTGCAACCCATTAGTAGCATTTAATTTACAGGCCCAAAGTACAGATAGTACCATACACTAGCGACTGACAAGAAAATTAAAAGTGCCAATCAGGTGTAAGCCAATTTTACCATGTTTTCAATCAGAACACAAGAACTTTACAACTGATTAGCAGGAGAAAAGTGCACAGAGCCTTAAATGCCTACAAAAATGTGGTCAGCAAAGGAAGGAAAAATCTGGGATGACCCTGCAGAAAGGGCCTGGTCCACATTCGTCATCACAATTAAAAAGTGTTTGTTCATGTATGCCTTAATAGTATTCAATAGCAGATTTGCAGTTACCCAGAGGCATGAGTTCTAGTGACAGTGTAGCTATCAATATTGGGCCTGATGTCCTGGCTTACCATTTATTTGAAAGCTGAGATAGGCGCAAACATTTCCTAAAGGATTACTTTTGTTGTTGCTTAAAGGTATAAATATTGTGCTGATCCAACTGGGATATTCAGTTTGAATGAATTTACACATTTGCAGATTTTGTTGCACCAGCAACAAAAAACGCATATTGAATGAGGAAATATGGTGTTGCGGTCCTTATATCAACCAAACTGGGTAATATCAGCTATAATCTAGTAATAGCTGATAGAAACCTAATAGTTCTAAATTATTCAATGTAACAGTAAAGCTGGCAAATTGTAGAAAAGCTGTTGATTGAATAGAAGGACAGTAACATTGAAAATTGATTTCCTATGCCAAATAACGACATAGTGAATTGTCTAGAATAGTAATGAAAGGAGAGATATGGGGTTGTACTGCAGCATTAGTATATTGTCAGCAAAACTAGGCTCGCACAAAAGATGATTAATAAACTATTTAAGGGTGACACACAGAAAGCCTATTCTATGACTAACTTTTAGTGGTTTGATAACGACGGTTTGAAGGCACAAATAGCAAATTTTGAATTTTTTTCATTTCCAGAATTTATGCCCCTCTGGTTTTCTTTTATTGTTGTGTTTTTGGTCCAATACTGTATTGCTGTATAAAGTGTTCACTGTATATTTTCTTGGAAGTAGGTTTTGCCTTTTATGTAATAAAGATAAACTGGACTGGACTGCTGGTCAATAATTTAATCTATTGTAGGTGCAACTAAATCCCACACTGTTGTCTTAAATTCTGCCTTATGAATGGCGCAATGTTAATGCCAACGTCATTATGATATTTTAAAACAAGGGATTCTGCAATCACTGTATACAAAAAGTCTCTAATTTCTTTATAATAGGCAACTTGAGACTCACCCAAAATGTCGTCAGAACTGAACTGTAAGAACTTATTACAGTTGAGTTCTGAAGTCACATTGCCTGCTGCCAGCCCCAGCAGGTGATGGGAAAGTCAGGGCACGTTACAGAGCATAATTAAAGCAGCCGTTTAAAGGATGAAAACAAAACATTACTTTTCTTTCTTCTGCTCTGTTTTACTAGTTCTGCAGTGGCTAGCAGAAAGGCGATATTTATGACAACATGTTTATTTTTTGCGCTCCTTAAGTAATTACAGAAAAGATAGCATCTTTGTGCAGGTTTCTACTGCTCTTTTTATTTGAAAAAAGACTTGTTTTAAATAGATCGTAATATCTTTTTTGCAACAAATTTCTAACAGCTTTTTTGATGCTTTTAATTTTCCACTGGCGATTCAATTTTTATTCTTCATGTTTGCTACATGCTCTATCTTTCTAATGAAAGAGCTATGCACCAAGCATTTGGGCGGTTTGTGGGAAAGGTGATGGTGTGACAATGTATTATATAGGATAAAGTGTCATAGGGATTCTGCACACACAGAGCTATGCACAGGATAATAGAACCTCGGAATATAGTGGTGAGCCAACCATAACCCTTAGCACCTAAAACCCCAACCCAACTAGCCTTAGCGTCCCATTAGCACCAATGTACCAATGATTGGACAACCCAGAACACGGTATCTCTCTCTCAGGACTCGCAAAAGCAAGAACACTCTTTCGTCACTCACTCGTACCTGTCCACAACATGCGTAAGAAGAGACACTGTATAGGTTAAAATGTTTATTTCAACTTACGTGCTCTAAGATACAGTACACGTGTCAGTACTACTAGCATAATACATATGAATAATATAATCAGCATAGTTACAACTCCATAGAATACGAACGGGGAAAGCATCTCATAAAGCAGTGGATATATGTCTAACTAACATTACCACCCTCCCCATGCTGGAAGCCAGTTTATTATAAAAATAGAAGACCTCTGGGCTTTGACTAGCGAACCCCCATACCTCAGTCTCTAGATGCAAAACTACATCAGCAGACAATGACAGCTCTTCTCCCCGGAAAGGTTGTCTCCAAGTGTCCCTAGCGTGGACCAACCGCAATATTAAAAGCACACTAATTTTTCCATGGCAGCTGTACCCCAGTGTTATGTCTAGGTGTGAGGGACTGGCCAAATCAACAAGACAAGGAAACGTTGTTATTCGACCTTGTACATGTTGTGCAGTCTGAGCCCAAAGTGAACAGGAGAAAAGGTGAAAGATAGAAAATGCAGACAGTGCAAACAGAGCCTGGCAAGCGCAGAGGTCGATAGAACAACGGCCCAGAGTAACGTGTGCAAAGGAAAGAATTATGGCAGCCAGCCCCAAGACAACTTAGCGAGGCAGGCCAGGACCAGGAAGCCACAAACCACAAGACACCCTCCCCTGGACAGTCCATCAGCCAAGACAAAGGTCGAAGACAGAGTTCAAATGGGCCGAGCAGAACAAAAAGGTCCGTAGGCCATGAAGTCCCAAGGAGGGAGAGGGGCAAAAAACAAAAGTGTCCAATGACATATGAGAGCCAGCAAGGCATGCCATTCAATCCAGGAGCGTGTAAGAACAGAAGAACGCAATAGCATCCAGGAGGATGTCATTGGAAGTGTCAGAAAACATAGACGCCATCCAGTCCATCAGATCAAACGAGCAGGAATGTTCCTCAGAGGACGGAGCATCCAAAAGCAATGCGGGACAGCTTGCGTGATATTCAATATAGCTCTGTTGTAGGAGATCCTGAGCAGCCGCCCATATATCCCATTGTGCCAAAATCCCAAGTGCAGCCGCACGCGTCATACAGCCAGTAACGGAACAGTCCTGTTCATGGGCCTCTAAGGGACCCACCAACCGAACAAAATCCGGAACAGACAACGACGAATTGGAGAGGCAATAATCCATGGTCCAGGTGAAAGGACAGCGGATGCAAGACATCACAGGTTGCACGCAAGTGAAATACGCAAAGCGAAAAGAAAGGGTATATGACACACTGATGGTCGCCAATGGCAGGACACCGAAACTGTCCAGGAGACGCTCACGGAGCAGCTGTAGGCGTTCGGGATCGAGAAGGGCCCATCGGGGAGCAGCCATTGCACAGAAAACAGACCAACAGCAAGATACCAGCCGCTAAGGCGAGGATTAATGGAAATCCACCAAAGACGCTGGAAAAAATAGAATGAATGAACGCCGGTATCACACCGAAAATAGTTTGGAAGGTGGACACCAGGCCGGACCCCACAACTTTAAAAAAGTGCACCAGACCCTCAGTGTTTGATGCGTTAAAAATACGATGAATTAACTCCCCGAAATGTTGGGGGAGGTCAGTGTTCAAAAGGGCCTGTATTTCACTGTGGGTACTCGCCACCTGGAGAATGAATGTCTCCCGGGCGGATGTGAGCATAACCTCCTCATTCAATAAAATGGCCTTTATTCTGCTCAACTTATTGAAATCTGCCTCCATGGTAGGAATGGAAGGCCAAATAGAGTTATCAACGATGTCGTGAGGGGGAGGAAAAAGCACATTCTTGCAGCAGACAACTCTGTGAGAAACCGTTACAATATACGGAATGCCGGCCTGTAGGCCACAACAGTCTTCGTTATTTAAAAGCAAATAGCTACCATTAGTAAGCAAAGTAAAAGTGGGAGAATTAGCAGGAGCAGGAATACCTTTTAGCACACATGCAAGATTTGGAACGGAAACGCTACAAGCTCCGTGCAGCTTAATATGTTTACAAATAAGTGAATGACCTACAGTTGAATCACAAGACTCCCCCGTGAGAAAAACTTCCTTGCCGTCTCTAAGGCATTTATACATGAAAGGCAAGGACCAGAGTTCATGCAGGAAGGCACTACCCAAAGGCTGGAAACGGCCCACAGGATAATGTTTCATGCATGAGCTAAATTCAAACAAGGAAAAAGGTAAAGCGATAACCCCATGAACTAGCCACACAGCAGAATCTAGTTACGCTACAGAGAATGGTAAAGGATCCACTTTCTCAATATGTAACAAAGTGTAAGATGCATCTTTCATGGACATGAACTGCTGTTTTTCAGTCAAATTAAAAGGCAGAAATAGGGCGGTGGTGTTCACAAAATTCCAAGGAACTTTACCTAACTTAAGGGTTTGTAAAGTCCACGCAAACTGCATTACTGAACGCAATTGATTTTGACCATGGTATAATATAGAAACATCATCTTGTACAATATCAACAACAGAGGACACAATATTCTCTAATGTGTAAATGCGGGAAGACAGGGTATTTATACTATTGTCAACAACAGCAAGCACCTTTTCCAAATTAGCTTGGTCTATTTCCCGAAGACGGGATGCAGCTTCCATTTGTGATAGCTTCCAGAGTTCATTATACGCTTCATAAATGAATCTCTTTGGTCGTGGACCACGAGGCCCCAAAACAAAGTCGGACAGTTCAATGTTGCCTGAAAGGAGGGATAAATGCTGTTTAACAGAATCTAGGGACGAATGCTGCAACCACTGTTTGCATAATTTACCAACAGAATATGTGGTGACAGTACGGGAATCAGAAAACCTCGGATCAGGCCTGTCCTGCTTGTAACCAGGAACTGAGCTGTGAAAACGCAGTTGGCATGCATTAGACGATATGGGCCATACCAACCAGGGTGACTGTACAAGTGTAGAAACATTGAATGAATTGTCCTGAAACATGGCCTGCAAAGTCGCAAGGGACATATTAAAACGCAAACTATCATTGGGAGCGCTTGACAGGGATGGTAGGGAAGGTGCATTTAACTGTTTAGTAGTAGCCAAACCCCAACACGTAGACTGATAGATGGAAGCATTTAAAAACACAATTTGGGCTGGGATAAGGCATGCACGGTGCAAAGCCTCTGTGCTCTGCACCTGCCATGGCTTTGAGCCCCAGATTGATTTCAAATCCACAGTGTCCCTCCAGTACTCATAACCACCCACAGCTAAGGCTTTCAAAAAGGAACCCGAATAAAGTAATTTGGTGTGGGTCAGCATGATTTTCTGAGTTAATGGGGCATTCAGTTTAAAATAATAGGACCCAGGGTTTGATCGATTGAAATCAGTGAAATAGGTAAATTTATTTCTAAGAGTCTGGGAGCTACCTGGTATGGGGTTTGGGCAATGTTCCCATTGGGTGTATGTAACAGGGCTACGTAGTGCACTCGGTTTGTGGAGAAAATGGTTGCCCCAATGCTGGTAGCAGTACAAATCGGCATAATTTCCAGAATTCATATACAAATTCTCAGCACTAAAAGCAGCATAATATTTTAAATCAGCAAATAATGCTTCAACGGCATGCACATCCCAATCATCAGAATGAATATTACTTTTTACTACATCACCCATCGAAACTCGAAGGACATTTGGTACATTAATAATTTCTGTCGGACCATGGATTTGAAAGTTTACCGCATCCCATACGATGCCATCAGCAACTGGAAACGCTGAAATGTTCACAAATGTTTGGTCACGCTTCATGATGTGAGAGGAGGAATGTGGAGCCAAAGTTCCAGCAACACTGTTCACAGCAGAGCGTTCAGGTAAATAGTGACCATTGATGAGTAGAAAAAACACTGTGACAAAGCCAATGGACATGAACAAAAAAATCAAGAACAGCACCAGCCAGAGATATGTCCAGGGTGGAACCAAAAAATTGTTTCTAAACCAGGATACAAAAAGACTGAACTTGGACGGGACATTTGAAGAGGTGGAATCCGAGTCAAAGGAAAAACGTGTCGGGCTCAGTGGCGTTGTTGGTTGGTGTGCCACCGACTCTGTTGCGGGATAGGTATACTCGTCCTCGTCGATGCAGGGGGATGCAGGGGGTTCGAATATATTTTCAGGCAAATCAACCATCTCCATGGTAACATCAGTGACCGTTCGGGCATGAGTGCCTCGAACACATGTCCGATAAATGGTAGGACAAGAGACCGCTGGTGTAACACTATTTAGGATCGGCCAGATGTTGTAGCTTGACATTTTCCACTGAGATGTATCTGTTCTCCTTGCGACTAGGAAGCGGTGGTAAGATTACTGTACGTGTTCCCTTCAAGCCCAGAACTGGAACCGGTGCACGAAAAGAGGGGCCGAATTCTTTTTTATTCTCCACCTTCTCTCGAACCAGGTCACCAATCTTCGGAAGCCAGCCGGCAACCGGAAACTGCAGAGCAGGGTCTAAGGCTGAAGGTAAATGTGCAATTGCAAGTTTGTCTCAGGCTTCTTGTAAGTCCTGTAACATAGCAGAATGGTTATCTACATCAAACTTGGCGGATTGCGCCGCCATGTCTAGACCATCAAGGTCAGGCACAAACATTCGTATGCCAAAGAGCATTTCGTATGGGGTCCGCCCACCCAGAGGTCTTCTAGGGAGATTATTAAGTGCACGTTGTACGGTATACAAGTGGGCCAGCCAGTTCCTGCCAGTACCTATAACTCTAGCTGTCAAGGATTGCTTTAAGTCACGGTTCATTCGTTCAACGATAGAATTGCCCTCAGGCCTATACGGAGACGAAAATTTCACCCGCACCCCCAATGAACCCATTGCGTCCTTGTAAGCCTTAGAGGCAAACGCCGGACCTTGGTCAGAATGGAAGGTGCCGCATGCGAAAATTCCCACAAAGACACGCAAATCCCTGATGACATTTCGAGCGTCAGCACTCCTTTGTGGCCAGACCCAGATGAGCCGTGTGCACGAGTCCACTGCCACTAAGATATATTTATAGGCAGTGTCTGAAGAAAATGGACCGCAGTGATCCAGGTAAACACACCCAAAGGGTCTGTTAGAAATGCAGAGCGAGGTTTGTGGTGGTCGTGTAACCGTGGAAGGCTTAATCTGCTGACAAACGTCACAGGAAAGCACATAGGTACGGGTGTCTTTATACAAACCACGCCACCAGTAGCGCTGCTGTAAGATGGAAACTGTCGCAGACACACCAGCATGAGCCGAAGCCATGCCTTCCTGTGCTGCCGTTATCAAGGAAAACCTGCGGTCCACGTTGGGGATCAGCCGATCCCCAACACCGGGTATTGTTACATAAGGAGCCTGTTCGGGACCTAACTGATAAGAATACTTGGAAGGAAAACCCCTAGGGTAATTAACGCCTCCCTTTGTCGCAGCAATAGCTGCCAAGATATCGGTGTCTATTTTAGACATGGATCTAGTAACTGCTGCTACTGAACACGTGCCTACTGCTGATTTGGCAGCTTCATCTGCCAAACTGTTACCAACAGCGTGTGCGCCCACCCGCTGATGGCCTAAGGTGTGAACCACCTGTGTGTGCGGCAGACGTTGTTGTAATTCTGCCACTCGAACCCAAAGCGTTTTATGCTTGATTGTGTTGCCTTTAGCGTCTCTATAGTCGTTTTGCGACCAGAAGAATAGATTGTCATTGTATGATTGAACACAGTAATAAGAGTCGCACACAATTAGAGTGGTCACATCAGGATTAACGAACTCAAGTGCAAGCACCAAAGCGCGCAGCTCGGGCAATTGTGCGGTACTATCCCCGAGTGTCTGAGTGTGCACTACGGAGGATTTGAACTCTCCATTCACAAAGGTACCTGCAACAATAGCACATGCGGCTGAATAAGCATGCTTGGACCCTGTGGCTGGTTGTGCCGATCCATCAGTGTAGATCACACAATCGTAATCCTCAAGCGGCAGTAAAGACAAAGGAGGAGGATGAACGAATTCATACTGTAAAAACTCCTGAGTCTGAAGGGAAGAATCAAAAATGAAAGTGACATCCGGAGACGTCAAAGATGTTGCCCATTGAATCCAACGGGGGTGCAAAGCTTTAGAGTTCGGTACACTTGCTTTCGTCACTGCCTCTAAAGCAGGATATGGTGTTAACACCAGTATGCGTTTTCCCTGTGCCAGTGCGCGCTCCTTTAGAATCGCTATTTGCACTGCTGTTAGAACTTTTTCTACAGAGGAAAACCGCATTTCCGCGGAAGTGTACAGATGTGACTTGTATGCGATGGGTACAGTATCACCTTCGTTAAAGGTTAAGTACGTGAAACCCACTGCCCCTGGTATGATTCTAATCACAAGGTTTGTGTGGTTATCACGCGTCAAAAGAAATTTAGATTCAAGAAGGTCAGTCTGCAAAGACTGTAAAATGGAGGTATGCTCCGGAAGCCAACAAGACTTCGAAAAGGTAGGTTGTATCAAAGCATACAGTGGTTTGATATGCTGGGCGTATTCGGGAATGTATGTACGCCCGAAGTTCAAAAAACCCAGCAAGGACTGAAGCTTCTTCAGATTAGTAGGAGGGCACAGAAGTGCACATTTCTCTAGGAAATGGGGGCTAAGCCCTTACCTTCATTGTTGAGCTCATAGCCCAAGAACAAAACGGTAAATTCAGCAATGTGAGATTTAGCAAAGTTAATCTTGTAACCTTGAACCGCGAATTCAAGAATAATGCGGTCTACTCGGGTCAGATGCGGAAACAATTCGTCATCTGTCAGATAAATGTCATCTACGTACGAACATGCGTCTGGATCTATGCCGTCTAACAAAGAGACAACACGAGCGGCGAATACGCCTGGACTATTCTTGTAGCCCATAGGAAGACGCCTGAATTTGAACATTTTACCACCGGAAGTAAAAGCACACCATTGGCCACTCTCCGGGGCCAAGTTGTGCGTGTAGAATCCATTTGAGAGGTCAAGTGTCGTTTTATATTTTTTACGAACAAGACTGTCTACAAGAGCAGAACTGTGGGTATTTTGCACCGCAAAGGTCCGACAATAAGTGTTCAAATGCCGGTAATCCAAAACTAAGCGGTACGATCCATCGGGTTTAGAAACCGCGAAAAGGGGATTGTTCATAGGTGATACGCAGGTTTCGATTACTCCCTGATATTCCAACTGAGTCAGAATTTCGGAAACGGGGCCTTTGGCCTCACGTTCTATGGGATATTGGGGTTGTGGCTGCGGTAGTGACCGCAAAGGTATTTCATGGGGGGGAGATTCCTCATCCCAACCCACGTGGTTGCGGTATAACGCAGGAGCCAGGGACACTCCCCATTCAGCTGCTAGAGCCTCCGCTTTGTCCTTTGGGACATGTCGAGAAAAGCTCGGAAGGATTACCTCCTCCCCTTTGCGCGCAGCAAGAACGAATGGGGGTGGCCAATCCACCTCCGCTAACAAAATGTCATATGAAGAGGTTAGATTTTCCCAAAAAATCCCTTTAATTATACGCTGTATATCACCTTCGATTTGAATGACAATATTATAAAGTCGGTCAGGGGGTGCCACTCTGGTGTCAGCTGTCTCGACAGTAATGAATGTTTCAGTTGCTGTCGCCTCCATATGAGGACGTAGCACCTCCCGCACTATGGTAACTTCCGCGGCGCTGTCTAGGAGGGTTACTGCCCACGTCCAATTCAGGAGTCTCATTCTCACCGTCTGTGGCATATTTCGCTGTTACAGCGGCAACTTTCTTCTTCTGAAATTGTGGTCGAAAACGTTGAAAGTCTTCTGCTTTTCCTCTGACTTGTTGTCGAGGTTGGTCTCGTCCCTGGGGAGCCTCTCGGTCCCTCCCTCTATCCTGGCGGTCTCCTCCACCGGCCTGTGACAAAGTCTGTGCCTGTGAAGAACGAGGAGAACGCGCATCAGGGATCTGAAACCTATCCAGTGATTTAATTCTCGCTCTATCGCGTAAATCATAAGTACGTTCAGAAGAGACTGAAACCGGGGATGCGCCTCTCGACCCCGGCTTCTTTTGTTGCTTACCCTGTTTTTTCAGCCTCCAACTCTTTTTAGTGAAGACTGGTTTCTCATCCTTCTCAGGTTGAGATTTAGTTTGTTGTTGTTGTTGCGATTGTGTTTGCTGTTTTGCAAAAGGCTTGTTGCCCAGGCTATTTCTGCCAATAGTTTTGTAAGCCTGGGTAATAATTTTCGGTAATTCGCGAGGCCTGTCCAATTCTGGGACTAAAGCCAAAGCATTCGCTACTTGAAAGTTCACTGCATCGCCCTTGACATTCGCAAGGATCAGCTCAGCTACTACTTCAAACACTCCCACCAGTCTCATCCCTAATTCCACAGCCGCTTCAGGGCCATGTTCATCCTGTACTTTTTAATTACTGAGGGGAGAACTGTCATGGAAGGAGTACCAAAACACTTAGAATATACTGCTGCGAATACCTTACCCCAGTTGTCACATGCTGTCAACTCGGGAATTAAGTCTTTTGGCAAACTAATCGTAAGAATGCGGTGTTTATCCACCGGGGTTGTGTGTGGAAAAACTGCCTCCAAATGGTCAAATTTTTCTGCAAGCCAATAAGGAAAATCATCCTTATTTTGTGGACGTTTGCCCATCACCGAATTCACCATGACAGGACATATGGTCACTCCGCTTGCAGCAACTGGTTGGCCGGCAACTCCAGGAGCGGCTCCATGGATGCTGCCTGTAACATATCGCACTAAAGCTCGATGCACTTGCACCAAAGCCGCATACATAGTGCGCAGTTCCGCGACTGGTATAGTCATATAGCGCGGATGTGGGGTGTACCCGGCCAAAACAGGCCAAGTGGCCCCCTCAATAGATAAGGGGCCTAAACGAACCGTGGTAGTCGGTTGTGGGAGGGCGCCATTAAACCAAACACGGTGCTGCCAAGCCGTGAGCGGTACTTCAAGAGTAGTATAAGGTCGATAGACAGCAGGAACATTAGTGGGTTCATATTCATGGAACAGATTATCGTTCGCGTCCACCGCAGGAAAAGTGATCCAAGAGTAGAACACCTCAAAGTGGAAAGCCGGATCGGCTTGAACCACAAAGACTAGTTCGACTCCCGTGTCTGGCACTCCATACACCCGTAAGTGATCCCGGAGTGCTGTGCGGCTATGCGCCGCTATGTCTATACCCGCCATTACTAACGGGATTACTCGACAACCTAACACGAGGCAACACAAAAAGGGTTATGATTAAGAAACTTTTTTTAACAACTTCAAGCTTGAAAGAACCTACAAAAACTTCAATATAGGAGGTATCGCCGTCACGCAGGCTTCCGGAAGCGTACGTGAGGGGATTGTGGACAAGCACAAGTACTACTCAAGCGTCTCGCAGATAAGCTGCCCCACTCGTTGGTCGCGCAATGTCATAGGGATTCTGCACACACAGAGCTATGCACCGGATAATAGAACCTCGGAATATAGTGGTGAGCCAACCATAACCCTTAGCACCTAAAACCCCAACCCAACTAGCCTTAGCGTCCCATTAGCACCAATGTACCAATGATTAGACAACCCAGAACACGGTATCTCTCTCCCAGGACTCGCAGAAGCAAGAACACTCTTTCGTCACTCACTCGTACCTGTCCACAACATGCGTAAGAAGAGACACTGTATAGGTTAAAATGTTTATTTCAACTTACGTGCTCTAAGATACAGTACACGTGTCAGTACTACTAGCATAATACATATGAATAATATAATCAGCATAGTTACAACTCCATAGAATACGAACGGGGAAAGCATCTCATAAAGCAGTGGATATATGTCTAACTAACATTACCACCCTCCCCATGCTGGAAGCCAGTTTATTATAAAAATAGAAGACCTCTGGGCTTTGACTAGCGAACCCCCATACCTCAGTCTCTAGATGCAAAACTACATCAGCAGACAATCACAGCTCTTCTCCCCGGAAAGGTTGTCTCCAAGTGTCCCTAGAGGGGACCAACCGCAACATTAAAAGCACACTAATTTTTCCATGGCAGCTGTACCCCGTGTTATGTCTAGGTGTGAGGGACTGGCCAAATCAGCAAGACAAGGAAACGTTGTTATTCGACCTTGTACATGTTGTGCAGTCTGAGCCCAAAGTGAACAGGAGAAAAGGTGAAAGATAGAAAATGCAGACAGTGCAAACAGAACCTGGCAAGCGCAGAGGTCGATAGAACAACGGCCCAGAGTAACGTGTGCAAAGGAAAGAATTAAGGCAGCCAGCCCCAAGACAACTTAGCGAGGCAGGCCAGGACCAGGAAGCCACAAACCACAAGACAAAAGTACCCCCTGCCATACATGATAACAATATGCAAGTCACCTCAGAGTTCCATAACCTTATAAGGGAAGTCAGCATTTGGCCTTGTTCCTCTACCTAGTCATGGAACTCCTCTGTGACCTGCAATATCCTTATATCGTACTGCAGGGGCACTTTATCTCATATATTAGTTGCAGTGGCATATGATTCTGATATTGAATTTCTCTAAGCTTTGTAATGGTGTCACCAAGGTCACTGGCAGGAGTTAAGATTATTTCTGCAGGTCTATTGTATGTTTCTCCCAGATAAAAGAAAATGCAGACATTTGCATTAAACGTTTATAGGGAGAATCTAGGTACATTTCTGCTATCTGACAAACAACATATAACACACGTAGAATAGCGTTGCCTTATTATTATTCTCATCGTGTTCCTGATGTCCGTGCTGACCTTGAGCCTCGCCGAATAAGATGTGTAGGTACCTCGTCTGCAGACTGGTTCTGTCGGATCATGTAATTTCTTTTTTTGGTTATATTCATTTAAATGAAGTGAAGAAATGTATCTAGGAAAATAACGCTACAACACAAACCCAATAACAAAGTGAATCATGACTTCAAACATTTGAAAGGAGTACTTTTACTTGAGTTTTCCAAGTTTCTGGTTCATAGTACAGAGTTACCATCAAGCAGGGCTGTCTGGTAATACAATTAATGGAACGCCGCACGTGAAGGTGATTTATAGTGACATAGTGGATAAGGTGACAAGGTGTCGGAATCAGTGTATTATACAAGTAGGTGACGCAATCAGCAATGAACTTGTATTTACAAATTAAAGGGAATTTTGAAAGTGGAGTCCAATTTCGTGCTAGATAGTATCTCAGGCTCAAGAATGATGTCACAGTGATTTATAAGCAAGGAGACCTATTGAAGTATGGACAGATAAACCGTCAACGTTTCGACCCTGACAGGAGCATTAATGAGGTATTGTCAATGCAGGTCTTCTTCAGGACTGGGAATTGAGAGGGACAGCCTGCAGAAAAAAATTGTGGGTAAGTGTATATTCATCGCGCTATTTACAAACATGCATGGACTTGTGGTGAACCAAGTTAACTCACCGGTTCTACAAAGATCCAAAGGACATGGGATTCCTAAAGCCTTGGGATAAGTAGAGTTCAACTGGGTTTACTTGATGGATTAAATCTGGCTCCTAGAGTTAAAGATTAAAGCGGGGAACTGAGTAACAGATTCAATACATAGGGAGGGCCACGTAACTCAAAAATATTTACATTAGTGGAAAGCTTACCTGGTACCAGGATGGAAACCAGGAATCCTGTGCTCCTAATGAAGGGAGCGTGGTAGGTAATGCCTCTTATTTAAATGGCAAACCCTGAGGTCATGGATCAGTTCGCCAAATTGAAGCTGTGGACAAGACAAAAGGGTCCTTAATATGAGGTTCTTTTAAACAAGACAAGGGTGATGGCTCGTGAGTACAAGAACGAAACATACCTTATTTGATACCGCTAGATAAAGGATATTGTGATTGCTCAAGGGGTCCGGCGCGTTTACTGTGCCACCCACGGAGTAAAGATTAAATCCTGGCCATGCGGTAACTAGGAAAAAAGGAATCGAATCTTAATGTGCTGTGAGGGGCAAATATAGTGAAACGTAAGGATGCGCTTTCCTTTCACACAGACATACCTTAGATGCTGCAGGCCGATGGCAGAGTTCAATACTCTCTGTATGTGGCTGCCGACGCGCTCGCTTATATGCAAAGTCGCACATAGAGGAAACGTATTCAGTCTAACGTGCACAGGGCTTGTGCAGCAGCTAGAACCGGCAGCATCGGTGTGGAGATTAAAGGGAAAACAGACTATCCGGTTTCCCTGTCATTCTATAACCGGCTGAATAAAGGGCATTGATTGTGCCAGGAATCTAAGTGGAAGTATTGTATATACTCGACGTAAATGCTCCACCTGGGCAAACAACACTTTTTAGCAACGTGGACATAGGATCATTGTATTCTGATTTAACAAATGTTTCTGTTTAACAATTTTTTTTTTTAATCATATACATTTTCATTCGTATGTCACATGTGGGTCAAGTCGGATAAGAATACAATAAATATTATATGAACAACAAAATGTAGCGACATTGTAGTGTATTTTGGATGTTGTTTCCAGTGGAATAACTTTGGATTACAAAAAACTATCTACTTTAAATGAAGGTTGTGGACATGAAATAGAGGTATCATATACTCACATGGTAGTGAGACACTAGACAGACCGTGCACTAAGGATGGATATTGAATCTGCATCGAAAACGAAAGAAGGCAACCCTACTAGTTAAGGTCACGAGGATAGAATAACGTATTCAAAACGTATTCACACAAATGAGCACTGGACACATTATACACTTCGGGATAGAGTGGGATCCCTATTGAGCATACATCTAACCCCGGGAGGATAGGCATAGAGACTGGTATTACCTATTCCTTAATTGACCCATCTGTTTGTGTGTCTCCTCCATTTCGTTCAAACCCAAGGCGACTGTGTTTAATGAATGTATTCACTTACATTTCTGAAAATTGAGTAAAGCTAACAGATTTCCTCCTCTGGGATGTAAGTGTACCTTCTCAAGCACAGTCCATTTAAGGCTTTCAGGCTGATGTGATAGGTTGACAAAGTGTTCAACTAGGGGTGCCCCCTGTGTTCGGCATCTGATCCTGCTAATGTGTTGTAGGATCCTACATTTGATTTTTTAGGTGGTTTGACCCACATATAATTTGTCACAAGGCCATTTGATGACGTAAATTAGGTTGGTACTATTGCAGTTGGTGAGGTCTGCAATTGTATAGGTACGATTGGCATGTGAGAAAGTGTTTCCTTCAATAGTTAAAGGGCAGGTCTTGCACCGACCACACTTGTGGTGGCCTGTGAGGGGAGGTAAAGTGAGTTGCATCCTTAAATCTGGTTGTTTCAGGGTTTCCAGATAGGCACTGACCACAGAGTCTTTGACATTCCTTCCACGTTTGAAAGCGAATAGTGGATCTTCAGTGATGCTAATTTCTGTCGATACCAAATTACAATATTTTTTAATGATCCTCTTGATCTCATGGCTTTTAGGGTTGTAGGTCGTCACCCACACGATATTGTCACTTTGATTGGTCTTGGACTTGACTTCCAATAGTGCTTCGGGTGGGCAGTACCAAGCCCTTTTCTTGGCACGTTTAAGTAGACCCAATGGGTAACCTCTGTCTTTCAGCCGCTGTGTCAGTATGTCTGACTCTTTAAAGTAATCAGATCTGTGAGAGCAGTTACGACGTAATCGCAGAAATTGCCCATAGGGCAAGTTATCACGGAGACTCCTTGGGTGGTTTGAATTGTATTTGAGCAAGGTATTGCACTCAGTCGGTTTTCTGTATAGATTGGTAAATATCACACCTTGTTCAATTTGTAGAGTGAGATCCAGAAAACTGATTGATTCCCTACTGGATGACATGGTAAACTGGATGTCGCTCGATCTCTCATTAAGCCACTTGCAGAATTCATTCAAAGTTACTTCACAACCTGACCAAATCATAAAAACGTCATCAATATATCTCGTCCACATATTGATGTTGTCTATGTAGGGGTTATCGAGACTATAGAGGTGCTCATCTTCATAGGCATCCATGAACAGGTTGGCCAGGCTGGGAGCGAACCCAGCCCCCATCGCCACTCCTTTACACTGCAAATAGTGTTGATTTTGGAATACAAAATAGTTTTTTGACATTGCTATTTCCAGCAGAGAGATCAAGAAATCAGTTGGGACCCAGTGTGGTGTCGGGCGTTTGTCCAAGACTGATCTGATCACTTCTAGAGACTTGGTTTGTGGAATGCTCGTGTATAGAGAAGAGACATCAAGTGTGACCAAAACTTGTGCCCTTGCGTCAAATGGTTGGTTCTCCACAACTTGAATCATATGCATGGTATCCCTTATATGTGACCTAGTCTGTTCGGCCCATGGCTGAAGGAAATGGTCTATATATTGGTTATGGGGTTCCAGGAGGGAACCACAACCCGAAACAATTGGTCTCCCAGGTGGCCTCTCGAGGTTTTTGTGTACCTTGGGAAGGGTGTAGATGGTAGGGATCCTGGGATTCTTTTGGTTTAAAAAATCATACTCGGGCTCACTGAGGTATCTTTCCTCTAGTCCTTTTTTTGTGAGATTTTGTATCAGCTTTCGGATGTCATGTGTGGGATCCTTTGGAATAGGCTGATAGCTGCGTTGATCACTCAGCTGTAGTAAGATCTCTTGTATATAATCGTCCGTATTCTGTATCACTACAGAACCACCCTTACCCATCGATTTAATGACGATACTGCTGTTATGTTTGAGTGATTCTAAGGCTTGTTTTTCTTCCAAGGTTGTGTTGTATTGAATATACTTGTTTTTTTCCAAAGTCTCCATAATTTCTTTCAGAACAATTTGTTCATACGCAATGATTTTTTGACTCATCAAGTGGGCTGGTGGGGTAAAGGTGGAGAGTGGCTTGAATGGTGTGGCTGCAGAAGAGGGGGGAATATAGTCTCTTTGCGCAAAGTAATAGTTTAATCTTATCTTCCTAAAGAACTGCTGGAGTTCTAACTTGGTATTGAAAGAATCAGGGGGCTTGGTGGGTACGAATGACAAGCCCTTGGAAAGGATCAGTTTTTCAGCATTTGTTAGAGTGTAGTTTCAAATGTTTAGAATAGGATCAAGTGGGTCAACTGTTCTTTTGTGTAATGCAATAGTGGTATCTGCTTCATCATGGAAATTTTCAACCAATAAGATGTTCTTAAAAGAGTCATGGGTCCTATTGTTTGGTGCAATAAAGATATCTGTTTCATCTAGGAGATTGTCGATCACTAGGGTGTTCTAAATGTTTATAAGTGGCGCAATTGTGTCCATTCCTACAGGTTCCTGTGAGCTATCTAACAAACTGGTTACGTTTGAATGTTGGTCATGAATGTCTATGTGACTAATGTCACTTGATTTTACCAACGGTAGACCTGGCGCCGAGTTTATATCTCGCCATGATTCTCCTGAGGGTAAAATCGGACACGGGAGTTGCCTCTACTGTTGCTGTTCTGGTTGTTGCGCCCTCGGTTCCACCCCCTTGATCTCTCCCAGTTGGGATCTTGGCCCCCACCTCCGTTGGGTCCCCATGTGGAATCCCCTATAAAAGACTGTAGTTCTTGATATCTTTGTGTCTGGCCAGTGGAACGACTACTGGAAGGTCTGGTAGACAGGTGTCCAGAAGGTTTGCCACCTTTTCAGATTCCTCATTTGGTAGTGGTCTGATAGTGAATCTGACAGACCTTCCAGTAGTCATTCCACTGGGGACCTAACAGAGGTGGGGGCAAGATCCCAATTGGGAGAGACCAAGGGGGTGGAACCGAGGGCGCAACAACAAGAACAGCAACAGGAGAGGCAACTCCCGTGTCCGATTTTACCCTCAGGAGAATCATGGCGAGATACAAACTCGGCGCCAGGTCTACCGTTGGTAAAATCAAGTGACATTAGTCACATAGACATTCATGACCAACATTCAAACGTAACCAGTTTGTTAGATAACTCACAGGAACCTATAGGAATGGACACAATTGCGCCACTTATAAACATTGAGAACACCCTAGTGGTCGACAATCTCCTAGGTGAAACAGATATCTTTATTGCACCAAACAATAGGACCCATGACTCTTTTGAGAACATCTTATTGGTTGAAAATTTCCATGATGAAGCAGATACCACTATTGCATTACACAATAGGACACTTGACCTACTTGATCCTATTCTAAACATTTCAAACTACACTCTAACAAATGCTGAAAAACAGATCCTTTCCAAGGGCTTGTCATTCATACCCACCAAGCCCCCTGATTCTTTCAATACCAAGTTAGAACTCCAGCAGTTCTTTAGGAAGATAAGATTAAAATATTACTTTGCGCAAAGAGACTATATTCACCCCTCTTCTGCAGCCACACCATTCAAGCCACTCTCCACCTTTACCCCACCAGCCCACTTGATGAGTCAAAAAATCATTGCGTATGAACAAATTGTTCTGAAAGAAATTATGGAGACTTTGGAAAAACGCAAGTATATTCAATACAACACAACCTTGGAAGAAAAACAAGCCTTAGAATCACTCAAACATAACAGCAGTATCGTCATTAAATCGGCGGGTAAGGGTGGTTCTGTAGTGATACAGAATACGGACGATTATATACAAGAGATATTACTACAGCTGAGTGATCAACGCAGCTATCAGCCTATTCCAAAGGATCACACACATGACATCGGAAAGCTGATACAAAATCTCACAAAAAAAGGACTAGAGGAAGGATACCTCAGTGAGTCCGAGTATGATTTTTTAAACCAAAAGAATCCCAGGATCCCTACCATCTACACCCTTACTAAGGTACACAAAAACCTCGAGAGGCCACCTGGAAGACCAATTATTTCGGGTTGTGGTTCCCTCCCGGAACCCCTGAACCAATATATAGACCATTTCCTTCAGCCATGGGTCGAACAGACTAGGTCATATAAGGGATACCATGCATATTATTCAAGTTGTGGAGAACCAACCATTTGACGCAAGGGCACAAGTTTTGGTCACGCTTGATGTCTCTTCTCTATACACGAGCATTCCACAAACCAAGGTTCTAGAAGTGATCAGATCAGTCTTGGACAAACGCCCGACACCACACTGGGTCCCAACTGATTTCTTGATCTCGCTGCTGGAAATAGCAATGTCAAAAAACTATTTTGTATTCCAAAATCAACACTATTTGCAGTGTAAAGGCGTGGCGATGGGGGCTGGGTTCGCTCCCAGCCTAGTCAACCTGTTCATGGATGCCTATGAAGATGAGCACCTCTATAGTCTCGATAACCCCTACATAGACAACATCAATATGTGGAAGAGGTATATCGATGACGTTTTTATGATTTGGTCAGGTTGTGAAGTAACTTTGACTGAATTCTGCAAGTGGCTTAATGAGAGATCGAGCGACATCCAGTTTACCATGTCATCCAGTAGGGAATCAATCAGTTTTCTGGATCTCACTCTACAAATTGAACAAGGTGTGATATTTACCAATCTATACAGAAAACCGACTGAGCGCAATACCTTGCTCAAATACAATTCAAACCACCCAAGGAGTCTCCGTGATAACTTGCCCTATGGGCAATTTCTGCTATTACGTCGTAACTGCTCTCACAGATCTGATTACTTTAAAGAGTCAGACATACTGACACAGCAGCTGAAAGACAGAGGTTACCCATTGGGTCTACTTAAACGTGCCAAGAAAAGGGATTGGTACTGCCCACCCGAAGCACTATTGGAAGTCAAGTTCAAGACCAATCAAAGTGACAAGATCGTGTGTGTGACGACCTACAACCCTAAAAGCCATGAGGTCAAGAGGATCATTAAAAAATATTGTAATTTGGTATCGACAAAAATTGGCATCACTGAAGATCCACTATTTGCTTTCAAACGTGGAAGGAATGTCAAAGACTCTGTAGTCAGTGCCTATCTGGGAACCGTGAAACAACCAGATTTAAGGATGCAACTCACATTACCTCCCCTCAAGGGCCACCACAAGTGTGGTTGGTGCAAGACCTGCCCTTTAACTATTGAAGGAAACACTTTCTCACATGCCAATCGCACCTATACAATTGCAGACTTCACCAACTGCAACAGTACCAACCTAATTACGTCATCAAATGCCCTTGTGATAAACTATATGTGGGTCAAACCACCCAGAAAATCAAATGTAGGATCCTACAACACATCAGCAGGATCAGATGCCGAACACAAGGGGCACCCCTAGTTGAACACTTTGTCAACCTATCACATCAGCCTGAAAGCCATAAATGGACTGTGCTCGAGAAGGTACACTTACATCCTAGAGGAGGAAATCTGTTAGCTTTACTCATTTTTAAGGAATGTAAGTGGATACATTCATTAAACACAGTCGCCTTGGGTTTGAACAAAATGGAGGAGACACACAAACAGATGGGTCAATTAAGGAATAGATAAGACCAGTCTCTATGCCTATCCTCCCGGGGTTAGATGTATGCTCAATAGGGATCCCACTCTATCCCGAAGTGTATAATGTGTCCATTGCTCATTTGTGTTAATAAGTTTTGAATACGTTATTCTATCCTCGTGACCTTAACTAGTAGGGTTGCCTTCTTTCGTTTTCGATGCAGATTCAATATCCATCCTTAGTGCACGGTCTGTCTAGTGTCTCACTACCATGTGGGTATATGATACCTCTATTTCATGTCCACAACCTTCATTTAATGTAGATCGTTTTTTGTAATCCAAAGTTATTGCACTGGAAACAACATCCAAAATACACTACAATGTTGCTACATTTTGTTGTCCATATAATATTTATTGTATTCTTATCCGACTTGACCCACATGTGACATACGAATGAAAATGTATATGATTAAAAAAAAAGTTTGTTAAACAGAAACATTTGTTAAATCAGAATACAATGATCCTATGTCCACGTTGCTAAAAACATGTTGTTTGTCCAGGTGGAGCATTTGCGTCGAGTATATACAATACTTTCACTTAGATTCCTGAAACAATCAATGCCCTTTATTCAGCCGGTCATAGAATGACAAGGGAACCGGATAGTCTGTTTTCCCTTTGATCTCCACACCGACGCTACCGGTTCTAGCTGCTGCACAAGCCCCATGCACGTTAGACTGAACACATTTCCTCTACGCGCGACTTTGCATTTAAGCGAGCGCGTCGGCAGCCACATACAGAGAGTATTGAACTCTGCCGTCGGCCTGCAGTATCTAAGGTATGTCTGTGTGAAAGGAAAGCACATCCTTGCGTTTCACTATATTTGCCCCTCACAGCACATTAAGATTCGATTCCTTTTTTCCTAGTTACTGCATCGCCAGGATTTAATCTTTACACTGTGGGTGGCACACTAATGGCGCCGGACCCCTTGAGCAATCACAATATCCTTTATCTAGCGGTATCAAACAAGATATGTTTCGTTCTTGTACTCACGAGCCATCACCCTTGTCTTGTTTAAAAGAACCTCATATTAAAGACGCTTTTGTCTTGTCCACAGCTTCAATTTGTTGAACTGATCCGTGACCTCAGGATTTGCCATTCAAATAAGAGGCATTACCTACCACGCTCCCTTCATTAGGAGCACAGGATTCCTGGTTTCCATCCTGGTACCAGGTAAACTTTCCACTAATGTAAATATTTTTGAGTTACGTGGCCCTCCCTATGTATTGAATCTGTTACTCAGTTCCCCGCTTTAATCTTTAACTCTAGGAGCCAGATTTAATCCATCAAGTAAACCCATTTGGACTCTACTTATCCCAAGGCTTTAGGAATCCCATGTCCTTTGGATCTTTGTAGAACCGGTGAGTTAACTTGGTTCACCACAAGTCCATGCATGTTTGCAAATAGCGCGATGAATATACACTTACCCACAATTTTTTTCTGCAGGCTGTCCCTCTCAATTCCTAGTCCTGAAGAAGACCCGCATTGACAATACCTCATTAATGCTCCTGTCAGGGTCGAAACGTCGACGGTTTATTTGTCCATACTTCAATAGGTCTCCTTGCTTATAAATCACTGTGACATCATTCTTGAGCCTGAGATACTATCTAGCACGAAATTGGACTCCCCTTTCAAAATTCCCTTTCATTTGTAAATACATGTTCATTGCTGATTGCGTCACCTACTTGTATAATACACTGATTCCGACACTTTGTCACCTTATCCACTATGTCACTATAAATCACCTTCACGTGCGCCGTTCCATTAATTGTATTACCAGACAGCCCTGCTTAATAGTAACTTTGTACTATTGTCTTTTTTAAATTTATTTGAGTGGTTTTATATAGCGCTGGCTAGACCCAGAAGTATCAGAGTGCTTTACATGAGTATGGAGATAGTAACTGTAAAAAACAATAATTCAACAGCATGGCAAAAACAATATATCAACAGCATGGAATACCAACAGAAAACAAAAGAGGAATGGCATGAAATTACACATATCAAATAAACAGATAGATAGTACAATATCTATATACATATATAGCATGAAAATTGGAGATTGAGTGCAGGGCGCAGGTTAAGACCCCCAATATTTATTGAGGAGGTGCATTTTGAGGTCCTTTTTAAAGCTGATATAGGAAGGGTTACATCGCAGATCTTTGGGGAGGGCATTCCAGATGTTTGGGGCGTTTCCGGAGAAGGAGCGGAATTGTGTGGATTTTTATTTAGCAGGGGTGGGACGAGGAGGAGAGCGTTGGTGCTTCTCAAAGGTTGTGTGCTGCCCGCTTTGCAGAGTTTATTGGTGAGGTACGGCGGTGTATTATGATAGAGGACTTTGTGCGTAATGCAAGCAGTTTTGTAGGCAGATCTGCCTTCGATGGGGAGCCATTTAAGAGTTTTGAGGGCAGGGGAGATGTGGTCGGAACATTTGCAGTCGGTGATGAGCCTGGCTGCAAGGTTGAGCACAGATTTGAGTGGAGCTAGGTGGACCTTGGGGATTCCGGTGAGGATGGCGTTACCATAATCAATTCACGAAAGGACAAGTGAATGGACTACTAATTTAAAGTCATCAGTTGGAATAAAGGGTTTAATTTTTTTGAGATGACGGAGAGTAAAGAGGGCTCCTTTAGCCGAATTTTTGATGTGAACATTGAGAGTTAGGCTATTGTCGATGGAAATACCAAGAGATTTTACTGAGTTGGACAAGGAGAGTGAACAGTTGAGGGCATTAAGGTCGGAGATCCAGGATTGAATGGGGAGAGGGTTATTTTTAGGGGAGAAGAGAATGATTTCAGTTTTTTTAGGGTTGAGTTTGAGATGATTTAATTGGAACCAGGATTGGATCTTAGTGAGGGTGTTGTTAAGGTGTATGATGTCTGCATGGGTTTTGATCTTATAGTAGAGTTGGGTGTCGTCGGCATAGAGGTGGTAGTTGATTCCAGCTTATTTAGGAATGAGGGTGAGGGGTTCCATAAAGAGGTTAAAGAGAGAGGGAGAGAGAATAGATCCCTGGGGGACTCCTAGGGAGACCGGAGTGGGGTTAGATAGACAGTCGTGAATTTTGATTTGCTGTGTTCGGTGTTGTAGATAGGAGGCGAACCATTTGTGGGCAGTACCATTGAGGCCGAAACGATCTCTGAGCACATTAAGTAGGGCAGAGTGGTTGACTGTATCAAACGCTGCGGAGAGATCAAGGAGGATAAGAAGGCAGGTCTCGCCATTATCAAGGGAGTGGTGGATGTCATCAACAATATTAAGCATGGCAGTTTCGGTGCTACAGCCTTTCCTGAAGCCTGATTGTAGGGGGTCCAGTAAGTTGAAATTTTCGATGTGTTTGTCTAATTGGAGCAGGACACATTTTTCAAGGGCTTTTGAAAGAAGGGGGAGGTTAGAGATGGGGCAGAGATTGTTTAGGTCATTGGGGTCGGCATTAGGGTTTTTAATAATGGGAGTGATTTGTCCAAGTTGAAGGGAGGTGAGGACACATCCCGTGGCAAGGGAGGTGTTGATGATTGTGGTCCAAGATGGGGTAATGATGTGCTTTAGGTCTTGGACAAGGTTAGATGGGAGGGGGTCTTTGGTATGGGAGGACGGTTTAAGTTTAACAATGATGTTAAAGACTTCATGCTCAGATACAGGGAGGAAGTTAACCCAGGAGGCGTTGTTTTTTAGTTGTGAGTTAGGGTGGTTGGGTTCAAGAGGTGTAGTTGAGGGTAAGTGAGGGGAGTAGATTAGGGGAGGTGTAGTAGTAGGTATGTGTGGGGAGTAGTTGGGGTGAGGTGCAGTAGTGAGAAAGTGTGATGAGGGATCAGGGGGTGAGGGGAATGTGGTGTGAGCTTTGAAGGTGATGTCAGGTGTATGTTGGGTCGTTGGTTGGGATCTGTGTTGAAAGGAAGGATTGATCTATTTTGGCAATTTTTTCTGAGAAGAAGAGGGCAATTTCTTCACATCTAGCAGTCGAGGCCGCCGGATTTGGAGGTGCGGTGGATGTTTGGTTACGAACGATGTTGAACAGTTTTCTGGGTCTATTTTTGGGCCGATCGAGTTGTGTACGGAAGAAGGATGCCTTTTCCTTAAAAATGTGTTTCTTGTATGTAGATCTAGCTAATCTGAGGAGTGTCAGATGTGAGGGAGAGGGATGGTGTCTCCATGTTCTTTCCATCAGTCTTAGTGAGCGTCTTTCATTGTTGAGCTCTGAATTAAACCATGATGTGGAAGGGATATTTCTTTGGTTTTTAAGTTTGGGTGGGGCCAATTGGTCAAGGACATCAGTGACAGCTTTATTAAAGTGTTCAGTAAGCTCATTTGCGTTTTGTGAGGGAGGAGTGAGGAGAAGTTGAGCTTGGAGTTTAGACTCGAGAACACCAGGGGGGACCAGTTTTAGATTTCTGGTCCATTTCTTAGGTTTGTTGATTTTAGTGGGGGGGGGGTGGTGCTGTGGTAGCAATGGTGAACAGTATGAGGTAGTGGTCAGACCAGTCGATGGGGATGATATTGGTCAGGAAGGCCAAATCCTTATTGGTAATAATGGCATCCAGTATGGCTCCTTTGGTGTGGGTTGGGGACTGGCATAGTTGTTTGAGGTCATTAATCTCAAACAGATTAGTGAGGATTACTATGAACCAGAAACTTGGAAAACTCAAGTAAAAGTACTCCTTTCAAATGTTTGAGGTCATGATTCACTTTGTTATTGGGTTTGTGTTGTAGAGTTATTTTCCTAGATTCATTTCTTCATTTCATTTAAATGAATATAACCAAAAAAAGAAATTGCATGACCCGACAGAACCAGTTGTTGTTTGTATCATATGTGCCCAGGTTCTGAGGGATACTGGGTTACCCCATTGCTTTTCATACAGCCATCAGAACTGACAGGAAAAACACGATCAGACACGAAGTATGCGTTTGGTTGATTTATTTTTTAAGGGCCGCCCCCTACAGATTTGCATCATGTACTACAGAGCCAAGTTGGCACGCACATCAATTCAAATTGCATATTTAGCGTCCAATCTGAAGTACAGAACAATGTGTTCGAAATTGTTAACAGACGACTTTTAAAAGACATGTGTGTGGGGTGCAAGCCTTATCACATTACTGCTTGAGAACCTTTTTTCTATGTTTATGAATGTGTTTGCATTTTCATCTTTCCAGATGATGGGTGTAATTACATTTCCAGCTGGTTTATGGAAAGCATGTACATCTGTAAAGACAGGTGGATTTGCGATGCACGCAACGCGCACTGCCCATGGCATTTTGTAGTAACAATAATGTTAAAGTTTCCATAACACAATTCATGACAATTTAACCGTTATGGATGTATATTTCTTTGGTATGCATTTTAGAAATGCTACAAAATGTCACATTCATTCGCAGATACAGCAAGAAAGATTGCCTTTGTCATGACCTTAACCTGCCAATAAATGCTGTCCTTCCCACGTCTGGGTTGTGTGTGTCACACAGTCTATTCTAAAACTGTGTGTGACAAAGCCTCTAAATACTGATTGGTGAAAACTAACCTGCCAAGAAAACAGCAGCCAAGGCAAGGTGGATGAAACTCAAGACATGGCTACTGGCCCTAAAGTTGATAAAGGTTTGCAAACTAAACTGTGGTCCACCAACTCCTGCTTGGTGGTCGCCCAATAGTTTTATTTCAATTAACTACAGTGGTCAGTTGTTTCTAAAAGAGGCTACGGTGTGATGAAATGTTTACCCATGCAATAACCTGAAGCCCTCATTTGCTCTTCCTGATGTTTCATCTTAGGTTCTCCTGAAGAGTTAGGTGTTAAATCAGCCACAGCACAGTTATCTTTTAAGCTGCGCTGGCACACATTTTTTGTAATCAATTTAATATTTTTCTGAGTCCCAATTCTAAATTTCAGCCTCTAATCTCTTGCAGTATGGTTTCTATGGCAAAATGTTTGGAAAGTCGCTCATTCTGCTAATGTAATAACATTTCCAGATAAGAGAGGATGTTTAATTTGTAATTTCAAAGGCGTGACTGCAAGCAGCAGAATGCAATTTTGTGACCATTAAGCCAGAACTGAATGAAGGTGCCATTCAAAACACAGAATCACTTGACAGATGTTCACAAACGGTGCCAACCCTAAACAGCACAATGAAAACTTTTCTGTTCCTTGTTGTAAACATCTACTGTCCATTAAAACCAATTTGCTGTTTTAATCATATTTATGCCTGTCTAAATCAATCCTCTAGGGAAGGAAGGTGCGTTCTGCACATTATGGAAGTTCTTGCACCTCTATCAGGCTCCCAGGTTTCTTGCATATCTTTCCTACAACCTCAGCCAGATGGCATTTCCCTTCTTACATGTTTCAGTGATGTCAAGGGGTCTATGATGTTTCCTGATGAGCCAGAGACTTAACATGGGTGGTATAGTGTTACTCCTGCAATGGCAAACCAGCGATGGAACATAACCATACTACTATTAGAAAAGAATTAGGGTACTACAGGTCAAGAACGGAATGAGGAGCATTCACAAGACTTCTTATGATTGTAAGGCATCATTATGATGCCCTTGGGACCACCACAGACAGGCCGTCGGTGGCGGTCCCACCGAAAGTCAGCCCTTCGGGCCGACTGCCCCATTACGATGCAGGCGTTCGGACCCTTGACTGCCAGGGGACGGACCGCCGCCTCTGACTGGATCTAATGATCCTGATGGGGCGGCTGTCAGAATCGTGATCCTCAGGCACCGCTGTCGGGATTACGATGTCCCTTTCCGACTGCCTGTTCATGAAAAGGTAGCGGAAAAAGGACTTTTGGGGCCTCAAGCAGAGCCCCCGTGGGCCACTGTAATGTTGCCCTGGAGGCACATGTAGTGCCTCCACGCACATTCATGCACCATGTGTCAAGCACCACATGGTGCCTGGCACACAGGGCCTGATTCACAGAACTAACTTACGTCAAAAACGTAAAGTTAGTACTTTTTAGTATTCACAGAATACACTTACTCATTTTGGTATTCACAGAATGAACTTACTCATTTCGGTATTCACAGAAGTTAGTAGTCCTAACTTTAGGACTCCTAAATGCCTTCTGTGAATACCAAAAGTCTTAAAGTTAGGATTTTTCTCAGTTTAGGAGTAGTAAAGTTAGGACTCCTAACTTTAGGACTCCTAAATGCCTTCTGTGAATACCGAAAGTCTTAAAGTTAGGATTTTTCTCAGTTTAGGAGTAGTAAAGTTAGGACTACTAACTTCTGTGAATACCGAAATGAGGAAGTTCATTCTGTGAATACCAAAATGAGTAAGTGTATTCTGTGAATACCAAAAAGTACTAACTTTACGTTTTTGATGTAAGTTAGTTCTGTGAATCAGGCCCATAGTGCATAAATGCGCAAAAAGTGCTCAATAAACCTGCGGCTTGTGCTGCAGTCCTTTTTCAGGGCCACAGCACAAGCAGCAGTGTTATTGAGCACTTTTCCGCCCGCCTGCCTGGCAGGGAACATTGCAATTGGGCGGTGCGACCGCCAATGTCTTGTCGGGTTGTCCCCTGTTCGCGGTAATGGTGGTCATACTTCGTCTGGCCGCCATCGGAATGAGTCCCCATGTACTGAACTAGAAGGTAATTGTGGTCGAAAGCTATGTATTCACTGATAGAGATTTGTGGTTACCAGCTCTACAGCAGGGGTTGCTGCAGTCCAGGAAGGAAAAAGTAAGCATGCATGTCCTTGTATTGAAATAGCGGAAGTGCTGCAGTTCAGAAAGGAGAGATGTACCTTGTCAGAGGTGTCTTGTGCACCTCGGTACTGTAACATGAACATGCACAATAGGTTATGACTACTGAGGTATATTTGCACTCTTGTGTTTGAAGGGTTATGGAATTGGAATATCAATGAGGCTTTTAGGTGGATTTCGGTGTATGGGGTATATTAGATGGAGTGCTGCAGGCCAGGCACAAAGGATTGATGTGAATTTGTAAAGCTGCGTGTGGTCCACAGTACAGGAAAAGCACAAGTAAGGCAGACCAAGACCTATTTAGTTGCACTGGCAGAAGTATCTGTGTGAGGTCCTCAGTACTGTTATTGAAAGGGGGTGCGGGTCAGGATTGATAATGCTCAAGCAGAGTTGTGTATCAGCTTATGGCAAAAGAGAGTACCTCAGGAACTGAGAAGCTCTTGGTGAGTTACATACACTATCAGATAAGGAAACATTTTTAATTATACATTCTTTATCAGATTTTTTAATGACCATCAAAACACAAGTGAAGAAAGCAACAAGAAAAGCAATTTAATTTCTTTATTTGACTTAAGATGTTCATGAACAGTTATGGAGTCTTTCCAAAAATGTATGCCCTTTAGGGGATTTAGTATGGCACAATTATATATACATTTTCTCACCAGTGTGCATGGTTCAGGTAACTGGAAGCCTGAGTAGATACTGGCTCAGGATGTCTCACTGGATTGACGCATTGAGAGGCTCAGTTAGATTTGAGCACCACCACCTCTATCTGTAGCAGCTCAGGCATTGTAGATCATTATCCCTGATAGGTATCCTTGACTAGGCTCCCACAGATGTTGAACAGGTCACTGGAATATGTAATCTGCAACCTTTGTGTCTATCAATTTCACACTGTTTTGAGAGTCAGACACAGGATTTGCTGTTGTGGTCAATTGGGTAGTCTGACAGACCCTGATGTATTAAAGTGTTAGCAAGACCCCTTTTAGAACAACATTTAAACCCTGCACATTAAAATGTTACTTTTGGCCCAAACAAAATATTTTTGGGGACGAGAGCCGTCAACTAAATCCACTATGAATGATCTGGCCTGCTGCAGTGACTCAACGCAACATAAAGGTGCTATTTACGTCCCACCGGTTTCAGAGGTCCCCAGCTGCAACTAGATTTTTGTGCCTATTTTGCATCAATCTACAGCAGGTTTTGAAATCAGTTTTACCACCTCTTCTTTGAAATCTCCAGATTGGGCTTTAATTAAAACCTTCGGGTCGAGTTTGCGCTATATAAATCTGCCCAAAAAAAAAAAAGTATTCTATGTATGTCGCTCACCATTTTTGACGGTCACCAACCGCCACTGCCACCAGCTAATAGTGAGCTAGATCGTTTTATGCTTAACTCATGATTATGGCGTGAAAACAAATATTTATACTTGTTTTACTGAGACCCTGATCAGTCATCAAAGTCAACTTCTATGATTCCACTATAACTTAAGACCTAAGGCTTCCAATGAAGCAGTCTTTTTAATCACCTGCTGAGTAACCACAGAAACGTGAAAATCTCAATTGCCAAAAGTGTGAATGCATAAAGTGGTAGAGGGTTGCTGGGCAGGCAGTTGGAAGCAGTGAACTACCTAACAGGTTTATGCACCCCACACTAAAGCTGGATACCTGATCAACCAAGGATACACTGCAGAGTGCTAAGAGGGTATTCCACCAGAAATCTGCCGTTAAGCTTATCGTCCTACAAAAATACTGTGACCAGAGATGAGATGAGATATTGGGTAAGGTAATATTTGGGCAGTGGTATTTCATAGGAAGATATATTTTTTTATTTTTGTACTTAATATTCTGACACACAACACAATATACTTATGTTGCTGCACTTGTAGGATCATTATGGCCTTCCATGGTCTAGGCAGACACAGCTCAGTAATGCATGCATATGACTCTTGTCCATTATTAAGGCATGGTTGTTGGGCGCATCCCACCTCAATTACTGGCTGTAAAGTTGATAATAAACTTGGGCCCACAAACATGTTTCCAATGGGAGAACATAGTACTAGGTTGCCTGGCATCACCTGAAATTCTGCAGTTGTACAAAGAGTTCTACAGGTAGCATGAGGGACTTTGACAGAAAATTAACACTATCATACACTGGATGCAAGGTACACAGAATGCCCGGAGCATTAGGCTTTTACAACAAGCCTAACAAACCAAGTTCATCAGGTTGGAACATGACAGGAAAGATAATCATGCACATATGTTCAAGGGCGCCGAGGAGTGTCGCCCCACTGGCTCAGAGCCAGCAGCTAAAAAATAAAATTATATTTGAAGATCATTTTATTTTTAAGCGGCTGGCTCAGCCAGCGGGTGCAGGAAGGGGCAGTGTCGGGGCATGGGAGGGGAGAGGAGGAGTGCTATGTGTACTTTCTAAGTGAGCATGTGTGTTTGGCCAGCCGTCTCGGGCCGGCCAAACACACATACTCTCTTAGATTTTTCTAGCCTGGCTGTATCAAACAGCCGAGCTGGAGAAACGCCACAAACTCTCTGTCCTGAGCGGAGCATCTTTTCAGCCCGATAAGGCCAATCCCTGTGCTGTTCGCCGCTGTGCAGGGATTGAACAGGGAATTCTGTGATGTAGTCCCAGTGTCTGCTGGGACAAGTAAGAACCAAGTCGCGATGCGGAGGCGGCCGGCAGCAGGTAAGTTCACCTTTTTAAAAATTTATTTTACATCACCGCCACCCTTTTCATGGCAGGGCTCACCACCATTGAAAGGGTCTAGGTGGCCAACACACAATATGCTCAGCCGTATCAGCACCGCCAGCATATTGCGGTCTCTGACCACTGAACTTCCATGATCCCCGTCGGTTGCAGCAGTACTTTGGTGGTCTGACCGCCAAACTCAAAATACAGTGATTGGACTGCCGGGGCAGTGGTTGCTGCACCACCACCACTGGTTCGCTCGTAATTGTGCCCAAGTCTCTTGCAGAAGAATAACATCAAAACCAGATATAAATTCAAACCAGTCTACATCATCTATCTTTGAGCCTATCCCAGACACATTCCAGCAAATTAATTTAATACTTCCATTAAGGCGTTTCCCTCAACCGGAAAACATGGCAACATTGCATTTGGAATCTCAGGATGCCACCTTGGGAGCCCCATTGGTGGGCCACCCAGGCTAGAAATATCATATTGGGGGCTGCTAGTGTCCAGCGAATCAGACTTTGCCAGAGCCTGGAGGGGAATCATACTCTTAGGGGGGACAGCCACATCGGCTGTGCTTGAGAATTGTCAATCCCACTCATTGAGATCTTATAAGGGTGAGGATCTATTATCACAAGGAATCCTCAAGTCAACCCTCTGAGATATATTTCGGGGCTATTGAACATACACTAAATTCCCATCAGAATTCAAGTGTCTGGAAAAAAACCCCAATGATAATACATTACTAGTACCACAAACAAACTGTTGTTGAGGATGACATAAAATGTGCTTAGCAATAAAAGGATATCTAAAATTAACGATAATACAGTCTCCAGGGACAGTTTTCTCTAATGGTCCAGTTTAATCCACCCGCCTCACCATCAGGATATTGTGAAAGTCCTTTAGGGTATAGGTAGAATGGTCAGCTAGCCAGTGAGCCACTTTATTTTTGAGTTGATCAAAAGACTCTGTATGCAGGACACCCAATTTAGGAACATTCCCCAAAACCACCACACAGGAACAGCACTCAAGCGGCAAATTAACATAAGAAAAACAGTTTTGTTGACCAAATTTATTCCTGCAGGGTTGTAATCCTGGTTAGGTCTCCCTCTTTTGGGGGCCTGCTCACAGAAATATATGATGAAGACCTATCAAGGAAATGGGGCAAGGGAGCCAGAGGCATCTCTATCTTCGGTAGATGAAGATGAAGGAGGGGTTCTCTAGGACACAACCGGGATAGCCTTAAAGGCTGCTGATGCCGTTGGAACCAGGGATCCTATCCAATTCTCCTTGATCTTGGTAATTTCAGCTTCCATCTTGTCAAGCCTGACAATCAGGGGTGCCAGGCTAGTTTTCAGAGTGTCAGCAAACAGCATCATAAGGGGGGCCCAGGAAATCGTGCTTGACGATTCTGAGAGCCCCACGCCCAAGAACAAAGAAGAACCAGTTAAAGGGCGGTTTGAGGCGGCCTTCCTACTTGTACTCACATTTTTCAATTTATGGTGGCGCTTAGGTGCAGGGCTCCGACCATTTGGTGACTCCTGTGTCACCAAGCCTGTAGCTGGCTCAACAGGCTGCATAACTTCCAAAATCTCCGTATCCAAAGGAGCTGGCAAAGGTAAACACTCTACACAGTCCAAACCGAATGTGGTCCCCAGATGGAGATTAGGGGGGTCAACTAGGTCCAAGGATAGGCGTTTCTCCTCCAGGTCAATCTGTTTAGTAATACCCCCAGAGACTGGACCTAAAAACTGTCAATGGTCGTACAATTAGGGGTCAACCGTGCTTTAGTGAGCGCTGCTTTCCTCTTCCCCATCTTGTTGGCCCAAGTCACCAGACTCCGAATTGGAACAAGTTGAAATTCAGCCTTACTTACAGACAATTGGCACCCTCACAAAGATCAAAAAGAACGGGCCCAGCCCAGCCTCGACCGCCTGCTGACGGGAACAGACGGGCCCACAAGTGATCAGCGTGGCGGAGAGACAAACACACTTTAGAATGCTTCAGAGCGCTGATCAGGGTGTGTATCTGCTCCTCCTCCACCGATGCAAAGTTGCCTCTAGGCGCAAGTCACTGTGGGACATGGAGTCCCCTTCAAAGCAGGTAGCACGGGTCCCCTTAAATCTATACACATTGTGAAAGAAGAGGTGAAACACCAGCACAGTGCTCACTGGAGTGATGGAGCTACAAATATAGGGGCCTATTCACAAACTGCATTTTGTGGTACTTTAGTAGTACTACCAAAGTACTACTAAAGTACTACAAAATGCTAGTCACAAACTTATACCTGTAAATCTCCACCTATACCTCTCCTAACTCTTATATGGGGAGATTCCCACACATATATGTTTACTACTTATTCATAAATGTGGGAGGGACTGGGAGAGTGGCTGTAAAGCGAGGCACGTACTACTAATTTGAAGAGGGTTGGGGAGGAGTATGGAGTGGTTTAGGGAGAATTAGGGAAAGGTTTAGGGAGGGAAATGCACATGTGCCCATCCACAAAACAGTAAGCCCATTACCATTAACAGACTGCACTTTGAAAGTGACTTTGGCCAAAAAGGGACCCAAAACAGTAATAGATTACTCCATCTCAGAGCTGGAGTAGGTCCAGCACCATACAAGGCCAAACACTGTAATACTTCAATACCCTTTCTTAGAACATAATGGCATTAGATACTTAAAATAAAACCTATTGTGAAGTAATGTTAAATTCAATTACATTTATTAAAATATAATTACATTTCTTTTATCTAATTTTATTAGTTACTTTTAATAACTATTACTGCATAATAAATCCATTTTTTACTTTTATTTTTTAATTTAAACTTCAGAAAATATTTCTATTTAATTTAATAGATTCTAACTAATTCAAGATGTAATTCAAAATTACATTACAATTGATGTAGTATTTTTTTATTTTGTTCTACATGTAAAATAAATATGTACAGTTAATTTACATTAATATTTAACATAAAATAGGTTTACTCATTTTTTTAAGTTAAATACATTTTTTTACATTTCCAATACTTTTCCATAGGGAGACTTGACCCTTGGGGTGGTGATATCCCTATCGCAAAGTATAGGGAAAATAAACAAGTTTATTATTCTTTACAATAAATGTGTATAAGCAATATGCTAAATATTAATATAAATCTGTTTTAAGTATTTATTTTAAATGTAGTACAAAATAAAAAAAATCAACTTAATTTTTATTTAAATAACTAACTAATATGAGTGTGTTAAGTAAAGTTCAAATAATTTTTCCAAAGTTTAAATGAAAAAATAAATTTCCACCTAATCAAAAAATATATATTTTGTTTTTTGCATTAATGATTATTAAAAGTGATGAATAGAATCAATTAAATGTAATTTAATTAAACTTTAAGAAAATATTCATGCAATATTATTGTTTTGATTCAAGAAAGGATATTAAAATATTTTATAATTCAATCCTAAAAAGTAATATTTTTAGATATTTAAAAAAAATATTCATCGATATTTTAAGCAATTTAATTTAGTAATGCTGGTTGTCCTAGACATGTTGCCTGTCTGTTTTTTGGTGGTTTTGTTGGTTTATTGTGTAAAAAAGTTTCTTTTTTGTATCTAAATATATGTTTGATTATTTGTTTCATGTAATGTATGATGTATTTATATATATTGCAGCCCTGAAGAAGCCCGCCACGGGTGAAACGTGTTGGCTGTATTGGCTTTCTACCATAAATATCTGGAATAAAGGATCAATTATTCAAAGACTCCCTCCCGTCTCATATGTACATGCCTAGCATTTGTGCTTCGTACACTTCAATGTTTGTTTATGTTGCCTCTCAGAGCTTTCTGATTTCATGTTTAATTATTTGTGGTTTTATGGTGGCAAACCATAATTTGAGGTGGGCAATTGCAAACTGGTTCTTGTGCTGTTAAAAATTCCCTTGACTACACGAGATTGTGCGATAGCTAGTTCCCCTGGCCATCATTGTTTGTCTAATTTTACTTAGGGGCATATTTACCTGCCCGTTTGCATCACTCTTGCACCACACAACATGGTGCAAAAGCGACACAAATTTAAAAAGGATATTAATGAAGCTACGTAAGGCCACCTTGCATGGCCCTGAGTGGCTTCATAAATCTCAAGTAATGCAACGCAGCGCAAATCATTGTGTTGCATTACTCTGCCAGGGAGGCGGTTCCATGGGCATTGCGTGGGTGTCCCTATGCAACGTCCATGGATTTTGGTACATTCCCATATTTACCAGAAGTGGTAGACCTGGGAATGTGCCAAAAACCTACGCCACCCCAGGTGAGGCGTAACGAGGAGAAATATGTTTATTTCTCCTCATTTCTTTTCTCTTTCTATGTGTGCTGCATCCTGCAGCACACATAGAAAGAGGAAAAAGCCTCAGGGGATTGTTTCTGTGCAGGAAGGTGTCCCTTCCTGCACAAAAACAATCCTCCTTACACAACAGACACCCTTGCACCATCATTGGCACTAGGCAGCCAAAAGTGTACCAGCGCATGGGAAAAGGCAGGAAAGTGCCATATTGACATATTGATACGGTGCATACCTGCCCTTTCCCTGTCACGCAGTGCAGCACAACAAGATGATGTGCTGTGCTGTACTGCATGACTAAACCATAAATAAGGCCCTTAGAGCCATATTTATGTCAAAGTAAAGCAACACGGTGCAGCACATCAAGTCACCTTGCTGTGCTGCACTGTGTTACAAGTAAAGGGAAGAAATGTGTTGTATTTAAAAGAATGCAACGCATTCCTGTCCTTGTCCCTGCAATGGCGCTATTTTGACTTCCTAGCGCCAATGCAGGAACGCTTGCACCATGTGCATTGCAGACAGGATTCTTTTTGTGCAAAAAAGGACACCTACCTGAACAAAAATAATCCTGAGTGCAAAAAATAAGAAGGAGTCAATGTAAACAGATGCATTCTCCAATAGGCTATTCTGCGACGCCACTACTGGTCTGACTGGGGGATTAGACATATTTTTATGCACTTTCGGTAGATGGTTAAAAGTGGGAAGAACAGGATGTTCGCAGTATAAAAATCGATATTCGTCTTGGTCTAATACCACACGATCTCGCCAAATTGTCAGGTGTTGATGAAAACTTCTCACACAATTATCATAATCAGTTCTCTGAATGGGTAGATAACATTGTTCATCACTGAGTTGCCGCATAGCTTCATGGTAATATTGTTCCTTCTTAAATAGAACAATGTTACCTCCTTTATCCGAAGGTTTACTTCAGGGCTTGATTGTGGAAAAACGGATTGATATCAGGGTGTTTATGTGATTACGTACTTGGATGATGGTATCCTATTACTTTGATTCAGTAGCGGTCGGTGGTGGGAGTGCCGCCGGGCGCTGACTTGAGGCGGGGAGGGGCAGGGTGGGGGGTAGTAAACTACGGATTACGGGCGATTACAGGTAAGTACACATATAAATAAATAAAACGAATTTCGTTTCTTGCGCTGCATCACATTTGGCAATGCAGCACGGGAAACAAAATTCGTTTTATTTATTTATATGTGTACTTACCTGTAATCGCCTGTAATCCGTACTTTACTACCCCCCACCCTGCCCCTCCCCCGCCCCACGTCAGCGCCCGGCGGCACTCCCACCACCGACCGCTACTGCTTTGATTGTAATACACATTATGTAATGACCTCTGCTAACAGAATCATGGATTTCCACCCTGATACTCCACTTCTCACCATTGAGGTTATATTTATGATTTATCGTGTTTTTTGCAATGTGTGTTAATTGCTATTATTGCTTACAGCACCTCCTCTTCCATAATTGGAATTGGAATTGAAATTGAATTTACGCCATATTGCACTATGTGTGGTGTGCGGTAATTGTTAATATCGCAACGAGAGCTGTCATTTACCGAGTAACAAGTATCATCTTAAAATGGCCACCACAATAACATCACATTGTGTAGAGCGCACAGAACGTTATCGCTTTTGATGAAATGTTATACATGACAAATTCCTCCTGGGTTTAAATTGTGAATGAATTGTTACTTAAACTGACGTTGAAGAAGGCGTCATGCCGAAACGCGTATGCCAGTCCTTTTTGACTAAGCCAATAAAAACAATTTGTTGATATCTACCCGCGAGTGCACCCGTTACTGGCTATGCTATTGTGGCCGTTGGAGTTTCTTACTGTTCTGCAGTTCATCACCTCTGGAGTTGCACCCGGGACGTGAGGTGCGGCGGAAGGCGGTGCACATTGAAAAACGGATATATATATCAAACAAATCCTCGTTTTTTGCAAAGTTCCCTGGATACTGGAACCAAAACAGGAACGGACTCCACTTTCTTGGTGCAAGTTTTCTTTATTTGTTTTTGCGTTATGCCGCCATGGCGCGTTTCGACCTTTGCAGGCCTTGATCACATGACTGGTGTACGAGCCCTTCCCAAATTTAAAGTGCCAAGTGCATAAACTGTATGGAAAACAGACTATCGTTCTGAATCCAACAAACACAGTACATGATAGCAGCAAGTAATACATTTTTGAATCTGGACACAATTTTAATACCCATGTATTTGATAAATAGGTAACTAAAAATATCTGTATAAATACAATAAATAAATGAATATGCCACTCACTTAGAAACATGTGTAAAAGCACTTAAAAACCAGTTGAATCGCAGTTGCAGTATAATACATGCCTGCTGCTCATCCTATTATGTCATGGTTTGTGTGCTAAGTTTGTATTAGGCATATATTCAGTACCTAAGAAGCCAGAGTCAAAGGAATGCAAAAGTTAATATCGCCCCAGTGGGCCCATCTCCGCTGCTAGAGTTGTAAGGTGCTTGAAAACGTGCAAAAGTGATGAAGTGCTAGCTTACTTTTAGAACTACCTTAAAGTGCATGAATTCTCATTTGAAGTGCTAATGTGCAAAAAGTACTAGTTTCTTAGATAAAATCCATCTGGAAACAATAAAAGGAAGGTTGTGCGCAGGGGGTGTGGAGTACAGCAATTTCTTATATCATGTGCAAATTCGCATATATATCTTTACGAGAGTGTTACTGACCTACTGGATCTGACCTCATGACTAAACACTACTACAGCCAAGTGTACATGTCCTCAGTTGTGTTAAGCCCCTGTGGGCTTTTGCTGTCGAGCTGCAGGCTATACCAGGTCTCCAGCCTCCTAAGAATTGCCTCTCTGTCGCCCCCTCGTCTTAACTGTGGGACCGAGTCCACAACATAGTATTTCAACTGATCTAAATCATTGTTGTGGACTTCCCTAAAGTGACGGGCCACCGGATATGTTGAATCCAAATTTGTGATGGCCCTCAAATGCTGGAGAATCCTCTTGTGGACTTGCAGTTTCGTGCCGCCCACGTACCGCAGTCCACAAGGGCACTCCAGCACACAGATGGCAAATTCAGTTTTACATGTAAGGAGCTTCTGGATTCTGATAGGCTTTGCCTTAAAGGGCGTGACATAAGATGTTTTGCTAGTACCAAACTTACACGCCCTGCAAGTGGAACATCTAACAAACCCTTTCCGTGCAGACAACCAGCTAGAGCCCGACTTAATTTCGGGACTGCTACTAACCAAAAAGTCACTTGTGGATGGGGCCTTCCTGAAAGTTATTGTTGGACTATGTGGCAGTATATCCCCCACCACTGGATCACTCAACACAAGGTGCCAATTTTTCTTTATAATCCTGCACAGACTGTGTCTCTGTTTATTAAACGTCAGGATCAACCTAGTGTTACTGGCCTCTGGCCGTGTGTTGTTCGTTTGTCTAACCTTGCTATGTGATGGTTTGAATAGCAGGTCATTTCTGCATTGGTCCCTGGTTTTTTTCATTGCCATATTGACCGTTTGCTCAGAATAGCCTCTGGCTAGGAAGCGTAGCTTACATTCTTCCTGTGCCGTAATTGGATCACTGTTCCTACTGAAAATTCTCCGCACCCTAAGCATTTCTCCGTATGGAATACTGCATATGGTATGCTTAGGGTGGAAGCTTGTTGCATGTAGGACAGTGTTTCCTGCAATCGTCTTGCGATGTAATTTAGTTTCAAGGCGACCATTGGCAACTAGGACCTCCACATCTAGGAAACAGACTGAGCTCTCACTGATGTTATTTGTGAAGTGTAAGTTGATGCCGTTGTTGTTAATACTGTTAACAAACTCCACTGGGCTCTCTCTGCTCCCTCGCCAAATCACGAAAAGGTCGTCAATATACCTTGTCCACTTAATTACATGGTCTTCCAGGGTTCTGGTGTACATTGTATTTAAAATCAGTGCTTCCCACCATCCCATATGGAGGCAAGCATAGCTTGGAGAAAAGCTTGCCCCCATTGCTACCCCTCTTATCTGTTGGTAGACTTGTTGTTGGAACAAAAATAAATTATTTTCTAGGCAAAATTTTGTCAGGCTAATGAGCATTTTGTTATGTTGATAGAATGCAATAGACCTGGTGCCCAGAAAGTATTCCAAAGCCCTAATACCATCTTTGTGGTGTAGGCTGGTGTATAAATTAGATACATCCAATGTCATTAACAGGTAATCATCTTGCCACTGACAATTGTAAAACTTGTTTTAAAAAGTCAGTAGTGTCCTGTATGAAGGATGGTAGGGCTCGAACATGTTCCTGTAGGAAGAAATCAATATAAATAGACACATTCTCCAGCAGGCTCTGTTTGGCCGAGATTATAGGTCTTACCGGTGGCTTCAAAATGTCTTTATGCACCTTGGGGATAAAGTAAATAACGGGCATGGTTGGATAATCATTCTTTAAAAAGTTGTACTACTCCTGACTAAGTAATCCCGCACTTTTCCAAGCAAGAAGCTTAACAAATAAATCATTTTGTACAACAGTAATTATTTGTTTGTTGCTCAATTTGTAACAATTACGATCATTTAGTTGACACAAAGCTTCCTCCATGTACTGATTCTTCGGCCATATCACCACATTGCCTCCTTTGTCGGAGTTTTTTTATTACTACTGAGTCGTTGTCTCGAAGTTTCTTTATCAATTGGTGATATTTATGTTGATGTGCATTCTGTTTTTTGGAGAGTGAAGGGATCTTATAGTTAAGATTTTTCACTTCCACCATTATTAATTCATTAAAAGTATCAATTGAATCCCTTGGTAGGATTGGTATAAACGTTGATTTCGGTTTCAATCCTGTATTCAAGGTTGCAGAGACATTTATTAGTTGTTGTTCCATAACCAGTTGCGTAGACCCTGGCTGCTCTAATGTGGATTCGTGATTTTGTAGAGCATGTAGATTTCATAGCAAGTTGACATCCGAGGCTGATAGGGTGCTGACACTACTAGGAGAGGCCTCTCCTGTCATTTGTATTAGTGGTTTGCTTTTTTTTAGAAGATGAAACTTTTTTAATTTCAATTTTCTAATAAATTTATAAATATCAGCCCTTGTTTGTGGATAATCAAAGTTGCTCTCCGGGCAAAATGACAACGCGAGCGATAGGAGGTGCTGTTCCGCATTGTCCAAAGTAATTTCTGACAAGTTGATTATTGTATTGGTGTTTTGCGTGCTTTGGATCACTTGCGCCTCCAGTTTCTGTTGACTGATTTCTTGTTTGCGCCCGGTTTCTCGTTGGCGCTTTCTTCGCCATCTTTCCCGGCGCCTTGCATTCCTCCTCTGTCTGATTTGAAATTTGCAATCCTGGGGCGCAACGTTTGGCGCCTTTCCTGCCGTAAAAAAGTCAATTCTTCGGCTAGCGTAAGTTTTGTTTTTTTAATATTGCTTCCGCCGACTGTGCCAGTATTTTGTTCTGGCTCCAATTCTCTTTCCACAGCTGAGCTAAGGTCAGAAATAGATGATGTCGCCTGTACCTCTCGGCTAGGATCAGCTGTGGCTCTTGTATCTGTCGCAAATCTAGCTCCTTTGTGCGTAGCTTTTGCCGCATCGTATTTTCTTGAGAAAGTGAATATCTGCCCGTTGTCGTAATCATTCTTGTCTCTTTGAAATTTAAAGGTCTTGCGTTTTTTGATGATGTCTTCCTCTTTTTTAAGTCTGGTAAGCATGTCTTCTCTAAATTTGTATGATACGCCACTGCCTTCCATTGCCTCAATTTGTTCATTTATCTGATCTATTTGTTTTTGTAGGTCAATTCTGTCAATGTCTGCATATTTTATCAAAATTTCCACAAGTTTGCTTGACGCTTCCAAGTTACTTCCGCCCACTCCCGTAGCATATTGGGGTTAGGGTTCTCATAACTAGGTGCAAGCATAATGCGAAGCCCACGTGGAATCCTGCCTGCTGCTAGATATTTTGATAGGAACTTATGCTCCCACCACTTAGCTTGTTCTGATTTCATGAGTTTTTCCAATTTTTTATATAGTTCGTTTAAATTTGAAGGACTCCTTCTACTCCCTTCATTACTCACATGTGTTTGAAGTTCTATACTGGGAGTCTCAGTAAACATCTCGTCTGCTGCCTCCTCCCTGCCTTGTAACACATCGGCAGACATTTTATCACGCTGATGTCTAAGTGCAAGGCTTGTACTATCGACTGGTAGTGCCTCGCTAAGCACACCTCTCTCCGGACACTGAAGGATTCTCCTACCTTGTGTGGTTTTGTCGGTGCTACACGCGTCCTCCGACATTAGTCTCCCTGCTACGCCACAGTCGGTTAGTTGTTTTCCGCCATCCGGGGCTGCCACGACTTTTCTCCTCATGGAGACTTCTTCTTCCGGCTCACATTCGGATTTGGCTTCCTGTCGTTTGGCCCAACACGAGAGGTGGTCCGTTTAATCCAAGGAAGCCACCTTGGAACATATCAAACAAATCCTCGTTTTTTGCAAAGTTCCCTGGATACTGGAACCAAAACAGGAATGGACTCCACTTTCTTGGTGCAAGTTTTCTTTATTTGTTTTTGCGTTATGCCGCCATGACGCGTTTCGGCCTTTGCAGGCCTTGATCACATGACGTGTGTACGAGCCCTCCCCAAATTTAAAGTGCCAAGTGCATAAACTGTATGGAAAACAGACTATCGTTCTGAATCCAACAAACACAGTACATGATAGCAGCAAGTAATACATTTTTGAATCTGGACACAATTTTAATACCCATGTATTTGATAAATAGGTAACTAAAAATATCTGTATAAATACAATAAATAAATAAATATGCCACTCACTTAGAAACATGTGTAAAAGCACTTAAAAACCAGTTTACATATATATGGATAATCCCTGAAATGATAATGAAACCTATGCTATGAATATATATGTATGTATTTATGTGCCATAATACATGAAAAAAACAAAAACATGCTGTATTATTTTTTTTTTTAATAACAAATGTTATTTGGTTTTCCTGATGCAATATGGGCCACAGCCCTACAAGTACCTGTAAGAAGCAAAATGAGTCAGGAGTACCATAATATTTCAACAATTGTAACTCCTGCAAGAACTGCAGGTCAAACAATATGAACACGGTGCAGACAATCCTAGATCCCAGTGGTTGCGTAAAAGTTACATATGTGCAAAGGCAGACATTTACATGACATGGAATGAAACATTTAATAAACATTGGTATTAGTGGTGAGTTCTATCAGGGGTCTAAAGATGGGAGGGGGGAAATGCTGTATTATTTTAGTTAATTTTCAATTATCGAGGCTGGTTAGAAAGAGATGAAAGACTAACACACAGGGGATTAAGAGGCCCACAATTGATTAGAAAGGCTTTATATAAACAAAAATAGCAGTTTCCTTATTTTGTTTAGGTTCACTTTGATATGAAAACATATGGACATTTTTCAAACGTGCAGTTCAGGGAAGAAGATCAATACTCAGATGAGAAGGATGATGATTCTTCTGTAATTAAATGCAAAAGACCAAACATTTTCAGACTTCAGTGCAAAATCAAGATTTTTTTGTCAAATGTAGATGATTGTGAGGGTGCCATAAGCCTCTCACAGGTGAAAATGGTGAACTTGGCAATATCGAAGGAGCTGAAGCATTCTGAAAAATGACACCGATTGAATCCAAAATCACAGACACTGTTGGCGGTTTGGTGCTTACCAGGGTTGGCTTGCATGGTAATGACCTAGATGGCGGCATTGGTGGATTACCATACATAGCTTTTTTAACGATGGGCAACTGCATTGCAGTGCAATATCCTTAATGCACTTTGATTCGTCAAAATTTTCCGCAAATGTCAAGGAATATTATTGGCAGTAGTTTTGGTGGATTGTCCAGATAAACTGTTTCAAAATAGATCATGCACCAGAAAGCTGGTCTCACTTGTGGAGCATGAAATTTGTGAAATATCAACATCCAGCTCTCACTTAACCTGTTTAACAGATCTCCCCCAAAGTAGAATGTCATTGGTCCACAACATTGTTGTTCATTCAAAAAAGAATTCATGTTCATCCTTGTTCCTCCTCAAAGAATTGTCACTTTGAAGTGGTCTTCCAGTCGGGGTTGGGCACAAGGCAACCAACAAAAAGCATTTGTTACGGAAACAGAAGCAAGACCACTAAATCTTCTGGGCACAAAGGACTTCCAATGTTTCTGCATGAGACATGCATGATTGACAATAGTCACAGCAGCAATCAAACTACTATAAGGATGATGGAAGTTCTGAGTATTAAGTGCAAGACAAGAATCAGATTCTGGAATGTACTGACTATGTATGGCACAGGAAAGCTGGCTCAAGTAACATTTGAGATGAAGCGCTACAACCTATACATCCTGGGGGGTCAGTAAAAGCAGGTGAAATGGATCTGGCAGAACGAAAACTGCCAGAGGAGGGATGGTTCTGTACTCGGTTTGGGATGACAACCAAAATCACGAAGGAGTGGCCATCATCTGGAGCAAGGGAAAAGAAAAATGGCTACTTGAGTGGAAGCTAGTCAAAGCAGACTAATGACAGCCATGTTAAATGGTGGACACATCACTACCCTTATCCAGTGCTATGATGTGAATGACGCAGAGAGGAAACAGTCAAGGACATATTTTTTCGAACAGACGCAAGCTGAGCTTGAAGCCATGCTGAACCACAACATCAATGCTAACTAAAGTGAGAAATACCAACACAAACCATGACAGAACCATGGGAAAGAAGGCTGTGGAACAATGAGCAACAATGCAGAAAGATTGTTGGAGTTTTGTGCCACAAATGATCTGTTCATAGGAGGGACTCTCTTCCCTCACTGTGATATTCACAAACTAACTTGGTGTCCACCCAATGGCAGTGACAGAAACCAGATTGGCCACCTGATGAGAAGTGCCACCTGGAAACGCTCACTGCAAGATGTCAGAGTGACCGCTGTTGTGAAGCTGAAGCTCAGAAAAACAAAACATATAACATCAGGATGACAGCACTTCGATGCAGAAAAAGTACAGGACCCCAAGAATGAGAAGGTTTTTATCTTACAAATCAGGAAAAGGTTCCAACTCCTGGCAGCCATGGAAGATCAGTAAGAGCCAGCTGCAGAAACAGTCAACATGAAATGGGAACAGCTCTCTTCAATATATGTGAAGAGCAGTTAAACATGACTGGGGACCAAGGCAAGGAAGAGGAAAGAATAGATATGGCAGGACACAAAGCAAGCTATTGAAGACAGGAGGGCAGCAAAAATAAAATGCATTGAGGCCTAATCTAAGAGGCTACAGGAGAAACAAACAATAATACATAGAAGCAAACAGAGTAGTTAAAAGAATGACCAGAGCAGACAAGTGAGTGTACATGAATAACCTTGCCAGCCAAGCAGAGGAGGTACCCAGCAGAGGAGAATGGGGGATGGTTATCAATATCATGAAGATAGTCGAGAATCTTGTGCAACATACAACAGACAGATTTGGATGTGAAAAGCACTACTGCCATAAGGTCTCTTAAGAATGGAAAAGCTCCTGGCCAAGACAACCTGAATGTAGAAATGTTCAAGGCAACCCCTGAAACAACAGCCAAGATCATCCAACCACTGTTTACATTGATCTCAAAGGGAAAGAAAGTACCAGGGGGCATATTTATCAAACTTTCACGCAGGCAGCACAGCAAACCACCTTGCTGTGCTGAGCTGTGTAAAAGGAAAAGGGCAGGAATGCGCCGTCTATAACATTATATGGCAGATTCCTGCTCTTTCCTTGCGCTGGCGCACAATGTGCTGCCTAGCGCCAACGCAGGCACCCTTGCACCATGGTGCAAGGGTCCCTGTTTTGCAGACAGGATTGTTTTTGTGCAGGAAGGAACACCTTCCTGCACAAAACTAATGCTCTGAGGCATTTTCCTCTTTCTATGTGTGCGGCAGAATGCAGCACACACAGCAAGAGGAAAAGATGAGGAGAAATAAAGATATTTCCCCTCGTTGCGCCTCACCTCTGGAGGCGTAGCATTTGGATGCATTCCCAGGTCTACCAGTAATGGTAAATCTGGGAATGCGCCAAAATCCATGGGTGGATGTGTGGGATCACCCACGCTCCACCCATGGAACAAATCCCTGGGGCAGAGTAACATAACGTAGAGATTTGCGGTGAGTTGAGTTACTCTAGATTTATCAAACCACTCCGGTGGCCTTGCGTTGCTTGAGAAATCTAACTTTAGTGTTGTGTCGCACTTGTGGCCCTTTGCGTGGCACAAGTGGGATGCAACACTATGATAATTTTGGCCCAAGCTAACTGAAACCAAAGCACCATTGTCAAGGTTCCAAAGAAGGGAGCATTAACCAATTCTAACAACTGGCATGGAATCAACCTTCTGTCAATCCCTAGTGAATCCTAGCATAAACATTACACCGCGGATTTTTGATGCCATGGACAAGCATTAAGATAAGAACAGGCTGGGTTCCACAAGGACAGAGGGTGTGTTGATCGGATCCTTAGTCTATCCAACATCATAGAGCAGTGCACGGAGTGGCAGAGACAACTATACATCAACTTCATTGATTTTGAGAAAGCCTTTGACAGTATCGACTGTGATAGTCTCTGGCATATACTGATAGCCTATGGCATACTGCAGCAGATAGTTCAACTCATCAAGAATTTCTATTAAAGTTTTACCACGATAGAAGATAGTGAGTATACCTTCAAAGTCAAGACCGTTGTGACACAGTGATGCCTGATGTCAGCGTTGTTCTTCAGCCTAGTTTCGACTGGGTGATGTGACCCACAACAGAAGACCAAGCCAGAGGCATCAGATGAACCTTATTCTCTACAATGGAGGGCCTTGACTATGTGGATAATGTAGCCTTGCTCTCTCACATACGCCAGCATATGCAGGAAAGGACATCTTGCCTCAACATCTATGTACAGCAAGTGGGCCTGAAGATCAACACAAAAAAATCAGAAGTTATGTCACTTAACATCCCAAACCCTTCACCAATCAAGCTGGATGGAAAGAACCTATCCATAACTGAAGAGTTCGCCTACCTAGGCAGTACTATCAGACATGGTGGAGGGGCAGGCAGTGACATCAAGAGCAGACTGAACAAGAAAAGGAATGCCCTCAAGATGCTGAACAATGGTGGAGATCATCTCTGTATAGCATCAACACCAAGCTGAGGCTTTAACAAAGCTGTGTTCTGTCCACACTCTTGTATGAATCAGAATGCTGGAGAATGATGAAAAGTGACATCATCAAAACTCACTGCCTTCCACACCAGTAACCTGAAAAGAATCTTTCACATTTTATGGATGTGAACCATCTCCAACTAGGTACTACTCCCGATATGCAAGCAAAAGAGCTTGGACACCGTCATTTATGAGAAAATGATTATGATAGTTGAACACACAATCAGAAGACAGCAAAACTCCATCACAAGAACAGTTCTCCTCTGGACCCCAGAAGGTAAATGGAAGATAGGCAGGCCAAAGAACACTTCGAGGCAAACTGCGGAAACAGAAATCAAGACCCTGAATCACACCGTCAAGAAACTGGAGGTTCTTCATTCTTGCTGTACATGCCAGTCAACATAATGTGCAGTTAGCAAAAAAGTCATCCACGTTGGAATCCACGCAAGAATTGCACAACCGACTATCAGATGTGCAGTTGAAATTCGACCAAACAGGTTTGAATACAATGAACTGAAGAAGGAGGGATATCAATCCAAAAACAGTCTTAAATGCAGTCAATAGCCAGATCCAATGGCTTTAAAAACATGGACCATGTGTTGCAGGGATTCTGCTGAGGAAACGAACTATGCTTAGGACCATAGAACATCGACATGTAGAGACTGAGTCACCATACAACCTTAGTACCTATGAGCCCGAGTCCTGGTAGCTATAGTGCCTCACATGCCCTCCTGCCCTTACCAGAGAAACAAGTGAATTGGCGCCCCAGAACACAACACTCTCGACCATCTCAGGGATCGTGGTAACAGGACACGCTCTCTCACTCGTACTCAGCCACAATAAGATAAATAAAAGACACGGAGGAAAACAGGAACACCGTTATGATGGCTATTGAACCATATACTCGAAAAAGCCCTGTCATGATATGACAGAGTAACCTAAACCCCACCCCCCTTCCTACCGAAGCCAAATCATTATATATCAAAGATCTCTGGGATTAGTGGTGGACCCTGTACCTTAGCATACACCGATGGACATTCTACATATCAGCTTAGATGTGATATTGTCTCTGAACTCTCGCTCCATGTGTGTTTTCTTACTCTCTTGTGCTCAGAAATATGACAAGATATTTGGGCTCATAAACAGCAGCTGCGTTCTTGTGTTATGTCTAGGTGCTAGTGCCTGACCAGAGAGAATAACAAGGGGCATTATTGTTTGACCTTGTCTATGGCGCTCAGACTAAATCCCAGGAAAAGAACAGAACGCGAAGACATGCAGGTTCCGTGTGAAAGTAGAGTGAGGCACAAAGCAAGTATGTTTATATAGTAACATGTGCAAATGAAAATGCAGCCTACAACGTGCACAACCAGGCTAACATAGGGAAAACCACAATAGGCCACGGAGGAAACACATGACACATGCCTGTTGTGCTTGATGCATGGAAGATGGTGTTTAATAAATCAGCAAAATGTGTATGGAAGTGAGTCTGTAGAAGTTGCTAAATTTCGGATGCAGACCAGGCTGCTTGCAGGGCAAATGTTTCTGCTGCAGAGTTTAAATACACTTCTTTATGTGTCAGGAATGCAAAAAGATTGTTTAATTTACCAAAGCGTGTATTTATCATGTCTATATTTGGCCAAGGTACACTTTCAAACACTTTATTTGAGGGAGGATACAATGTATAACACAATATTTCAATGTTTTATTAACAGTTATTATATGAACAAAATCTAGCAAAGAGGAATTTAGAGTGAAATAAAGGAGATATAAGTGCCTCCCACTTATGAAACCAGCAACAACCATAACCCCCTATCTCTTACACCCCACAACATTAACCGTCACTTTATAGCTTCGCTTATTTCAACATAACAGAAATCAACCTGTGCACATCTAGGTTCATAGGGGGTGTTATTATTACTAGGCCATACAACAGTGGAGGCTGTCCAAAAAGCAGGAGACACCTCACGTAAATAAACATTCATCGACAGCTGGCTAACAATTCCAATAGGCGGGGCGTTCCATCATTAGCATACTGCTAAGCATGCAGGGATAATTGCCACGTCCAGTGGTAATGCTGCAGGAAAACCAAGTGTGTATAGCTACATCTATACCTACAACATGTTATGTAAGGTCCTTTTATTGGAGTCTTACTTTCCACTCAGGGGGTCTAATGATCATCAAACTAAAAAATGTGTCCAAGGGGCTGTCTTAATGCTTTATTTATTCCGACCCTGACGCATGATTAAAATCAAAATTACATGATTAGACCACTTAGTTAAAGACAACAGACACATTTCAATGCCAAGGAATCATGTGGCAAATTCATCAGGGCAAGAGGACCTCAAATTCACCTATTGATTTAGCGCACCAAGCATCCCCAGGGTGATTGCCTACCAATGGACAATTGTATTGATTTGCTGATACCAATCAAAATGTTCATGACCACCTGTAGTGCTGGTGGTCTCTCCTACCTCAGAAGCATCCACCAACGCTTCACTTTCCTGTACTTCTAAAAGTGACTGCTGTATGTCCCTTGCATCATGGCAATTTCTTTTCTTACAGATAATGTCCTTTAAATCAAAAGCTATTGTGCAAATGTGACAGCAATGGACATCTGCTGTTCCCTGCAGGTCTCTAGCATTACATTCACAGCCATTCCGTCAGATTTGCAAAGGGTAGTCTGTCTCATTAATGTTAATTTAGCAAATTTTGCAAGATGAGAGTTTTGTTCTACTTAGATTAGTACATCAATTGCAGAGTAATAACATCCTCGGATTACATCACAGATGCTTCTCATGAAGTATGACTAATGTGCGACTTTGGGAACAGAGCATAATGCCCTCAGTCACACCTCACATCATAATTGTGATCTCTCCTCTATTTGGCCTGAGTGATTTATCCAATCCAAAGTGGCATAGAGAGATAACAAAATGTAGGACAGCAATTTATCCTGGCTGGCAATTAGGGGGGGTGGGGGGTGATGGAGAAGGGAAGCAGACCAACAACAACAAGGTGATGGATGGAATGCTTTAATTAATCTCAGTCACTGGCAATTGGTACGGGCCACATTCCAGTCCAGCATTTTTCACCCACCATGCCACTCTAAACAAAGGTTCCCCATAGGCAAATCAGTACTCACCATGCTCTTCATGTCCAAAGTCCATCCCAAACTGCCAAGCAAGGCCCCTTCAAGAAGGGTTCACAAGCAGCACCAGACTGTTTTTTCCCTACTTGGGGCTTGTCTTGTCAGTAGGGTGCAGCTTAAGTCCTATGACACAGTAAGCACGTGACTCACTTCTGGGCATACCCGCCACACTTAGGGCATCAACTGCAACAACAAGGTGAAGGAATGTTTGAATTAATCTCAGCCACTGGCAATTGCTTGGGGCCTCATCCCAGTCTATCGTATTTAGCCTACCATGCCAGGCTAGACAAAGACCCACCTTATGCAAATACCGACCCTGCTCAATATTTTGCCCGATCTGCCACGGAAAACTCCCTCCAGAAGGAACCACAAGCAACTCCAGATCAGTTTTGCCCAACTTGGAGCGCTTCAGTAGGGTGCTATTTGAGTCCTATCACACAGTGAGCATTCCTCCCATTGCCTTTTGTGTCTTCAATGTAATGCCCTAACTGTCCATGGGTATGCCCAGATGTGGGTCCTGTGCTTACTGTGCCATTGGAACCAAGCTACATACGACTGACACCAATCAGTGCGACACTGTTCTTGTGTTGATTGTGCTCTGATTCAAGGAGGACCTGACCTGGCAGTTCAGGCTATACTGCTCCATACTGATTTGTATACGGCTGGGCCCAAACTAAGTTGGGCAAAACAGTGATGGGAGGGAATGCTATACCGAGCGATTGCCAATCTTAGACTTATCGCAAACATTCCTCCCATCACCTTTTGTGTGTTTAATGGGTAACAGAGGGCACTGAGTGAGTGAGCAGAGTGTATCTTTGATTAACTTGTGAGTTTTTCCCTAATTTCTAAAACAATATTTATGCCTAGTATTTAAAAATTAAACTGTATGCTCACCACGAAAAAAAACATTTGGGCCCTCATAATGAGTTGTCAATATAATTTCTATATGTGAGTTGACTCCTGTTACTGCACATCTTGGAATTATGAGTTTTGTAGACTATATTGCTCGTGGTAAATTTCAGGGGCCACATTACACACAGTGGCCCGTAAGCGCATTGGGCATGAGCACCTTTTTTGCAACCCCAGGACACTGTATTATTACAGAGGGGTCTCAGACGCTTCTGTGGCCAATTCTGTAATATTGATAGCACCGGCACACATAGAGCTCAGGCAGTATTTTAAGAGGATGTTCCATCATTTGCACGGGAGAGTGGTCCCATGCAAACGAAGGAAACATTTTGCCTCTTCACCTGCGCCGTATTATGAACACAGGCACAGAGGCAAAGAGGCTCTCAGGAGGTGCATTGACTGCGATTCACAAATATGTGGCACACAGTCAGGGCGGCCCTAAGGGCAGCTATCTGGAGGAGGGAACAGTGGTCCCTTGGGCCCCGCCCAGATATCCCTCTGGAGGTGGATGTAGTCTCTCACTTCACCCACCTGCAAAGGGATCCCCCGCTCCCCCTGTTGAAGTGCAAGCCTGGAGGCACCAGCGCAGTGAAAGACGGAGCAGCTGCTTCTCACAGCCTGGGGGCAGCGAACTGATTGCAATGAGGTACACAGAGCAATTTGGTCTTGGCGCTCATGTCTGAAGGTGCACCATGGTGCAAATAGACACTGCACCTGTTACAAAGGATAGGTCCGGGCGCGACAAAATCTGTGCTCCCCAGTTACATTTCAGCAGTCCAAACCCGACGACGGTTAACAGGGAAAAATGCCTGGAAAACACCCGGACATCTGGATTTTGGTGTGGGATGCACCAAAATACCAGAACATGTGGAAATTGGTATGGTGAGCACCCACCCCTGTATGCTATACCCCCACAGTGGGAAAAACTCAAAATAGGTGATAATTATTGCTCCTGATAAATTCCAAACAGTACAATGTCTGAAATTATCATGTGCAAAACCTTTTTGCACAGGAACCCGGAGGACCACTCGTAATGAGGGCATCCGACTGCTAGTACGTGTTGAAATCTGCTTATCTGATACTGCCTTCCACGGTTTTTGAATGCAGTTGTTTTTGTGCTGTTGTCCGCCCATATTTTTAGCAAAAGACACACAATTGATGGACGGAATGCAGAACAAATCAAAACATTCACCCCCAGTCAAGAGATCTGGGTTAAATCCATCATTCTTTTGCTCACCATGCCACCCAAGTTTAGACCTGGCCATATGCAAATCAGTCTTGACCCTGTGCCTGATGGGAACAGTCCAGCCCGAACTGCCAAGCCAGGTCCTCCCTGGACTGGAAACAAGCATCCTAGGACCGGTTTCGGGGTTTCACCCCTCTTCAGCCAGGATAGGTTTATTCCAGTGGCACAGTGAGCCCAGGACCCACGTCTGGGCATACCTGGCGCACTTAGGGCGAGAAAGCAAAAGACACACAATTGATGGACGGAATGCAGAACAAATCAAAACATTCACCCCCAGTCAAGAGATCTGGGTTAAATCCATCATTCTTTTGCTCACCATGCCACCCCAGTTTAGACCTGGCCATATGCAAATCAGTCTTGGCCCTGTGCCTCATGGGAACAGTCCAGCCCGAACTGCCAAGCCAGGTCCTCCCTGGACCGGAAACAAGCATCCTAGGACCGGTTTCACGGTTTCACCTCTCTTCAGCCAGGATAGCTTGATTCCAGTGGCACAGTGAGCCCAGGACCCACGTCTGGGCATACCTGGCGCACTTAGGGCGAGAAAGCAAAAGACACACAATTGATGGACGGAATGCAGAACAAATCAAAACATTCACCCCCAGTCAAGAGATCTGGGTTAAATCCATCATTCTTTTGCTCACCATGCCACCCCAGTTTAGACCTGGCCATATGCAAATCAGTCTTGACCCTGTGCCTCATGGGAACAGTCCAGCCCGAACTGCCAAGCCAGGTCCTCCCTGGACCGGAAACAAGCATCCTAGGACCGGTTTTGGGGTTTCACCCTCTTCAGCCAGGATAGCTTGATTCCAGTGGCACAGTGAGCCCAGGACCCACGTCTGGGCATTCCTGGAGCACTTAGGGCGAGTAAGCAAAAGACACACAATTGATGGACGGAATGCAGAACAAATCAAAACATTCACCCCCAGTCAAGAGATCTGGGTTAAATCCATCATTCTTTTGCTCACCATGCCACCCCAGTTTAGACCTGGCCATATGCAAATCAGTCTTGGCCCTGTGCCTCATGGGAACAGTCCAGCCCGAACTGCCAAGCCAGGTCCTCCCTGGACCGGAAACAAGCATCCTAGGACCGGTTTCAGGGTTTCACCTCTCTTCAGCCAGGATAGCTTGATTCCAGTGGCACAGTGAGCCCAGGACCCACGTCTGGGCATACCTGTCGCACTTAGGGCGAGAAAGCAAAAGACACACAATTGATGGACGGAATGCAGAACAAATCAAAACATTCACCCCCAGTCAAGAGATCTGGGTTAAATCCATCATTCTTTTGCTCACCATGCCACCCCAGTTTAGACCTGGCCATATGCAAATCAGTCTTGACCCTGTGCCTCATGGGAACAGTCCAGCCCGAACTGCCAAGCCAGGTCCTCCCTGGACCGGAAACAAGCATCCTAGGACCGGTTTTGGGGTTTCACCCTCTTCAGCCAGGATAGCTTGATTCCAGTGGCACAGTGAGCCCAGGACCCACGTCTGGGCATTCCTGGAGCACTTAGGGCGAGTAAGCAAAAGACACACAATTGATGGACGGAATGCAGAACAAATCAAAACATTCACCCCCAGTCAAGAGATCTGGGTTAAATCCATCATTCTTTTGCTCACCATGCCACCCCAGTTTAGACCTGGCCATATGCAAATCAGTCTTGACCCTGTGCCTCATGGGAACAGTCCAGCCAGAACTGCCAAGCCAGGTCCTCCCTGGACCGGAAACAAGCATCCTAGGACCGGTTTCGGGGTTTCACCCCTCTTCAGCCAAGATAGCTTGATTCCAGTGGCACAGTGAGCCCAGGACCCACGACTGGGCATACCTGGCGCACTTAGGGCGAGAAAGCAAAAGACACACAATTGATTTGTTTGATATCCTTGACACCAGAACCTGGGCTTCTATTGGAATTCTCTAGGGCATATTATCAAGCCCCTTATCGCCGCTTTGGCGGCAGTTTCCTGCCGCTAAAGCGGCGATAATGTTTGGGCCGTTCTTGATAATATGGCCCACAGACTTTTAAACTTTGCTCACATTTCTGACTGGATTGCACGGATCCATTTTAAAACAGCTATTGTTTTACTTCACTTGTCCCTGCCACAGTCCTTCGGCACCTCGCTTAGTCGGCTATATTTACAAACACCCCTGCCGGTCCCGCCTGCGAAACCTCAGACATGCAAACACATCTTTTGTGTTCATTTCTCCTGTTTAGTAAAGTACTCCCGAATCTAGCGCTCCAACTGCTCCCGTGCAGCCCAGGCGCGACGCACAAACCCACATCACATTTATTTGAAAAATTGAGATTTTTCCAAGAGACACTTGCAGGAAAGTTCATAATTTTATTAATGACAGGGGCGTTTGGTTAGATGCACGTCATATTGTAAGTCTCTGCAGAGTGCTGGGAAACACATGGTGTTTACCGGTAACAGAAGAAATAAACCGCGAACGGCATGCAGTCCTCCATGCGCGCTGCTGCTTGGCCCGCAAGGTGGTACCCGGGCTAAGCCTTGGGTGCAGCCGCACCCTATCACCCATTGTAATTGTATCCACTCTTCACCCCAAAGACCCCGCACCACATCCCTGCGTGTCCTTAATACTGGGAGGGGGGGGGGCGAACCAAGGGGCATTCTGTTGTGTTTTTCCCCTCTCTCGCCCATTCCGCCATAGACCTGATGCTATTGGAACGTTTTACACGAGCATCAGGTACATTACAAGGATACGTTAATTTTTTTCAAGACCCGGGGATATTAAGTGTTTTGCCCACAATCACAGGATGTTCAAAAAGTTTTCCGCATGTGACCTTTGGGACCCTTCACATCCATCTGAGTTGTGTTGCCAAACAAAGATCTCCGGCATCCATCTACCTTGGAGGTAAACTTCGCACATTGCTACACAGGAAAGCTTCCAGCAACGCACTGTTCGAATCACACATGTGTGTACCTGCTCGCACACGGACAAAGCAACAACAGCATAATGTCACACCAGCAGAAACTGCACACCATAGGGACACCAGCTAACATAACATATTTTGGTGTTTGCAATACTGGGGATGGTCTAAAGCCCACATTAATTTCCATCTGGTCTGGGAGTAAGCTGAAAGAAGGTCATTCACAGGTCGCCAGCTTTGTCATACCAACCCCTATGAAGTATCCCTATGCCTGCATGTGCGACTGCTAGGGTTATGGTATATGGCGAGTCCCTTAGAGTTTTGTTACACCACTGTCTTTCAGTCTGCCTGACAGTGTGAGGAGGGTGGAGAGAGGTGAGGGGTGGAGGGAGGGCTGGTGTGGACGGTTTGTAGGCTCGGCATCACAATTTAAGTAAACGACCCCTTCCTGGTTCACAGGACGTCCTCAGTTAGAATTTAGCAGAGCCCGTCTTAAATTACACTCAAAAAAGTGGTCTGCACTGCTGGCATCCAAGTTCACAGCCTGCCACCATGCATCCTAATCCAAACTTCTGCAGTTGACTGACGTTGTGTGATTCTGTGCAAAGCACTTTATTTCACTATGGCTTCAAGTGTAAAAAAATGTATAAGATAATGGGGAATTCAAGTACGTAAAGTCTCTTCTTGATAAAAACAATCTTTTGTCGCCCCCAAACATTCTATTTAATGTACATTTCTCCGCTGCTTCCCAGCTGTTTTTGCACTATACAAATGTCAATACATTCATACAATAAATGGAGAAGCAAGTTTGATAGGATGATTTATCGCAGATCTTCTGTGCACAAAGATTGTGTGATTCCCATGAGCTCCATGAGGAAAGAAGTGAACGTTTGCAAAATACTAACATTGTACCAAGATAAACATACCACCATGCACAGACTATCTATATTATTACTTTTCTGACACTAAAGTTCGATATGTAGGTATCTAGTGGACCCATAATATGAGAGCGAATTTCAGCTTGCCGCAGTAAGCATTCTGGGGCTTGTAGTTTTCATTTCTCTATTGCCAGTGTGTCACTGCAGGGCCTGGCATGCATAGAGCTGTTGGCTGAAAACCCAGGATTGGGAAAGAGTCAGACCTGTGAGACAGGCTCATCGTATGCTCATACATCAAGCACCTTTGTTCAGCCCTCATGTTTGCAGCCACGCAAAGATATTTACAATTCAGAAGCTGACTGATGGGACAATTGTGAAACAATACTCATCATGTGACATAGTATTGCAACTAGAAACGCGTGTCTCAAAGACATCAAGCAAGAAATGGTTAAAGCATGCTCAAATTAAACCGTTGCTTTTTCTGCTCCATTTGCAGACGGAAGGGCCGGTCATATTAGTTAACAAGGCTTACATAAAGCAGAGGTCTCAGGTTTCCCATATCCATGCATGAGCAGCTCTTCCAGTCCACGGGGCAGATTTACAAGCCCCTTGCGTCACTTTTACGCTGCAGTTGCGTCACTTTTGTGATGCAACAGCGGCGTAAAAAATTCGGCAAATTTACAACGTGACGCATCTAGGGAGATGCGTCACATTGTAAAGCCCTGCGTGACATTATACCTGCGTCAGGTATAATGTATGCAGGGTGGGCGTTCCCACGGAGGAAGGCCTCGTAAACGTGACGCAGTGAAATCTACAAGATTTCACTGCGCCACTTTTAGGACGCCACTGCGTCAAAACCTTACGCCTGCTTGAAGCAGGCGTAAGTAGTGACGCAGTGTAGTGGGAATAGGCCTCAACACGCATTGCTGGAGTTGCGTCGTGCTTGCGACACGACTCCAGCAATGCGTGACTTTTCCGCCAACAGATGCGTCAGAATTTCTGACGCATCTGTCAATCCTTGCGCCATAGTGCGCCGTATATGGTGGCGCAAGGGTTTCTGAGGGTGGCGCAGCGAAAGTGACGCATCTATACCAATGCGTCACTTTCTTGTAAATCTGCGCCCAGGTTTTTTGGCGTTCTGAGACTTGGAGGCCTGTCTTTTGATGTTATAAACAGGATTACAAATCCTGTTTTACAAAAAAAAAAAAGCTGGCATTGATAGACTGCTCGCAAATTGAACTTGGAAACTCAACGGCTCCATAGAAGAGATTTTAAGGTAATGAAATCTGAAACAAGCCTTTGCAATGCAATAGGTCTCGCATTTATTGTAAATGACAATGCCTTTTATTTATGTTTTGGTTTTTAAAACATAAATAAAAGGCATTGTCATTTACAATGCCAATTGCTCAAACTCGCGTAAATGCGAGACCTATTGCATTGCAAATGCTTGTTTTAGGCCTTGCTAGGTGAATTCATTTGACAAGACGAGTCTCTTCAGTCAGGGCTGCGTTACCGACACAGAATGCGCTGCTCACGAAACAACACAGATAAGCAGCGTGGACTGCATTCCTTTCAGCCGTGAGGTTATATTGGACGATTAGCTTTCATTTACAGCGGGCCGTGTGGCGGCGAGCGGATCAGGAGTGTGTAACACACACGGGGAGGGTAAATGCTGGAGCAGTCCTGAGCTCAACTATGCAATCACAGAAGCTGGCAGCCCTCCCAGCTGTCCTCGTTTCACATACACACGGCTTGGCTACTCCCACATCTGATGTTACTTGAGTTCACATTTCGATCCATGGATAGCCTCAAAATACGCAACCTTTTCATCTACAAAATGGTGCCAAAATGACTGAGGCTAAAGTGTCATTGGCACGTGCATAATAACATTTATCAAAAAACACAATTGTCATTCTGCTTTGGAAATACAGAAAAATACATGCACACATTGGCTCCTGCTGAGAAAAAGTAAGGCTGGTTGAGTATAGGAATTGATTAGTAAAAAGGAGCTTTTCTATAGTGCCACATAGGTAACCTTACACGTGCTATTACACTAGTGTAGGCGCAGCTGTCATGGAAGTGATCATCTGAGCTAAGCTCTGGTATTCTGATACTTTATCAACACCTTAAGGCTGTAGCTACAACCAGGGGGCTGATTCAGTTTCAGGTGCGCAAATTGCATATTTCTGGTAATTTGCTGACATGTTTTTAGCAGGTAAAACCTGCCAATAATCTTCTAAGCAAATCGGAATTTCGCACCATGAATCGCATTCCAGGATGAGAATCAGAATTTACTTTATTTGCCAGAAAGCTCCCACCAAGTCTTGAAAAGCCTTAGACATGGAAAATAGTGCGTCGAGTGCAATTTACGCGTGAATAAATAGAAAATGTGCTATTAACCCATAGTCAAATAATGCCTGATCTGGGCTCCTATGTTCGGTGCAAATGGGATATTGCTTCCAGAATGGAATGCGCCCCACAGATGTAATCAGGGAAGTCTTTCACTACTTATATGTGCACGTATTCATGGAAAAGAGGAAATAGTGAAATAGCTTCATGGGCAAAAGGCGTTTGCTATTTTGTTTGTTTGACTATTGGACAGGCAAAAAGGAAATTTCGAATAGGGCCATGCTATATATGGTTTGCAGGTCAGGTGCATGCTCTAACACCAACTGTTGAACCACTACATGTGCTAAATTAGGGCCAGATGGACGACCTTACCAATTTGCGAGTTGCAAATTGCGTCGTTTTGCGACTTGCAATTTGCGACTCGCAAATTGGAATGTACAACAGTGTCTCAGGGGCATATGTATCATTCCAAATTGCGATCGCAAATGCCGAAATTCGCAGAATTTTGGCGATCGCAATTGGGCCTAGTGGTATGTATAAATGAACAACTGCCTTGCAAAATAAGGAATCGCAAAATTTGCGATTCCCTATTTTGCGATTGCATTTAAGGAATCGCAAATTGCGATTCCTTAAATGCAATGTAAGAAGCACAAAAAAAGTGCAATTTGGCCTTAAGGAATCGCAAATTACCACCAACTTCAAGTTGGTGGTAATTTGCAATTTCTGAAAAATGCACTTTTTGCATTTTTCAAAGTGCAATGTGGCGGGCATGTATGTGCGCCACATGTGCACCCATGCTTATTTCAGGGGTGCAACAGGGTGTCCTTTGACACCCTTGCTACCTTGAAATTGCATTCTCAATTTGCGATTCTCTAATTGCTAATTGCAAATTGAGAATATCTTCCCATTCATTCCTATGGGCCTCTAGGCCCATAGGAATGAATGGGGATGCTTTCCTTAATTGCGAATCGCAATTTGCGATTCGCAATTAAGGAATATGTAGGATTCGCAATTTTTTTTGCAAATCCTACATACATCTCGTGTTGCGATTCTCAAATAGCGATTCTCTAAAATTCGCTATTTGAGAATCGCAAAACCAAACTTTCATACATATGGCCCTCAGACACTGTTTGTGATTCCTAATGGAGTCGCAAATTGCCTGCCTCATTAATATTCATGAGGCAGGTGCTATTTGCGACCCCACTAGGAATGGCTAGCACTCACAGGGATGGTGGCCTGCTGGGCTCAGCCGATCACCATGTCTGTGACTGCATTTTAAATAAAGCAGTTTTTTCTTACATGCAGCCCTTTTTCCTTAAAGGAAAACGGGATGCATTTAAAAAAAGAAAAATTAAACGTTACAGTTTCATTTTTTAAGAGTAGGCAGTGGTCCGTGGGACCACTGCCTGCTTCTTAAAAATATTTTAATTGCCAGTCACAAAGGGGAAGGGGTCTCCCGTTTGCAAGTGCCTTACCACCCATTTGAAATGGGTGGTAAGCTGCGAGAGTTTTGCTGCCGCAAATGCAGCCGCAAGACAATCTTACACTTAAGTGCGAGTCGCTATTAGGAAGGCACGCCCTTGGTACGCCCCTTCCTAATAGCGAGTTGCAAACCCTATTTTGCGAGTCAGTAATAGGTTACCGACTCGCAAAATAGACCTATTTTGTGGTTGGAAACGGCCCGATTTCCCATTTGAAAGCGCAAAATATGGTCATACAACTGGCCTCTAGTCTGTTCGCTATTTCAACATGATTATTTAATGCACGTGTTAATTCCATGCAGAATGAAAGCATGCAATTAAACTACACCTGCACAAATTCTTGGAATCACTAATGTCTATGAATGTTCTTGACCTTCAATCCTTGCAGTTTGTTATACCTGTCATTCTGCACTTTGAATTCCTCTGGACATTGCTGCTTGGTAAATACAGCAATAGTCCCCTTTCCCAGGCATGCAAACATTCATCAGGTAGCCACTGGAGGGGCTTGCCACCACCCCTTGATGCAAAGCATTCATACCAGAAATTTGCAGATTGAGGATTGATTGACATGAGTGAGAAGGAGGCAAAGTCATGCTTATGTATATCCATTCAAAAGACAATGCATACATGTAGGCCACTTTCATATCCAGTTTTTCTTAATGGTGGCATTAAGGAAATTGACCAGTAGGAGAGTATGCAGTCACCCTTGTTAGCACCAGGACCTCAGTTAAGAGTGTAGCAACAGGACTTTACTTAGTGGCCAATGAAGCACCCACTTCTATGACACAGATAAAAGGTCTGGTCACAACTACTGATTCACAAAACATGCCACATTGACAGCTCCGTTCTACATGCTAAACCCATAACAGGGACAGTAGTCCACTGACAAACAAACAAGGTTTGCTTTGTTCACCCATTCAGGTCCAGAACAATTTCTAGGACCTCACTCATGTCAAGGTACATGCCTAGCCCTTCATTCACACACTAGGTTAGTGTGAGGTTGGGACCAAAATAAAAAACAGGAATCTAGAAAGTGGCAGCTGGGTACTCAGGGCATGGAAACATGACTGTACAACATACAGGGTACTTTCCCATCCCAATGGGGAACAAAGCAGAGAAGCAAGGATATCCAGCTATACACATCTGAAAGATCGATGGCTACCGCTCGTCCACCTCCAACAACTGATCAGAAAGCAGAGGATCTTCAATGTGTTACCTGTGGTTTAGCCAGAACAAGGGACAACGAGTTTGATGAAAGAACAAAGTTAAGAGTATGTGAGTCTCAAAGGGCAAACATGTTTTTATCTGAAGCTAGTTTCTTCCACAATTACGTTTTTAGCCGAGTAGATGACCTAAACAGCAAGGCAAAAGTATTTTCAGCGGATTTGTATGCCCACCCGAACTGCATGTCTGTATAGATTCGTAAATATGAATGTACAATGAGCTCCTAGCAACAACGTAACCGTCAGCCTTCAGTTAAGTAAGCACTCTTTGAAAAAGCAAATGAAGTTTTAAAGCTACTCTTGAGTGCTGGCTACGGGTTGACACTCAGTGAGATCATAGAAATAATGGTCAACAGTTAATGAAACTGTATAGATCCATTTTTTGTTTAAATATCTTTATTTGCATTTTCATACCTTTTTCGATTCATACCGTACAAATGCTAAGGAACAATAATTAGATGCATTATGGACAACAATATAGCATAATACAATATTAAGGATGCAGACCGTGGGTGCACGTATAAAAGGAACATCAATACAGCTGTATGGGTCGTATATAGATTATAAAGTCACGTAGTGCATCCAGGGAATGTTAAAGCACTTCCTTAAGGTCAGGTGATAGCACTTCTGCGGCCCAAAAAGACAGCAGTTTGCTGATGTCTGAACGCGAATATTTAAAATATTGCATTACAGTGTATAGCTTTTAAACAGGAGGCATGTGATCGACACATTATGTAATGAATGAAAAATCAGGAGTTTGAGCAAACAAGAGACATATATAATTTTATATAACCATTAATCGAAACTATTATCAACACTATAAAATAAAACCTGCCATCCAATACACCTGCTACAGTCAGGCCCCGATATGGGGAGAGGGGACATATGCGATGTGGGGATCTCATCAGGGCAGTAGCATTTTTGGTGCCTGCGGACAGTGACTGGACACATCAGGCCCCTTATAAAATTCCTATGTGTACATGCGGCGAAGGGTATTTGTCATGTGTGATGTACCTCAGAAATGTCCGATGAATTGTACAGTGTCTGTCACTTATGTGGCAGGAACATCTGTCCCAGCATCGGCTACCTGCGAGGAATGGGCAACTTCATTACCACAGCCCCGTGAAAAGGTGTCGAGGATGGCATCCCAGGGTTGTGCTATCGGGTATTTGCGCAGGCCTGCGGTTTCTTCTCTATGCAATGTGGTGCTCTCCGCTTGCGCCCATATAAGTAGGGATCTCTCCCAGCTTACCGCTGCGGGGGGGCGTCAAGTTTCCATCTTTTAGTAATAAGACGTTTTGCCACTATGAGTCCCAGATCCCTGAAGCGGGAGGTCACCCTATTCTTCTTGGATCTAGCATATAGGCCTAGAATACAGACCTCCCACGTGTACAGTAGAGGTATCTCTGTGCACTTCTCCAGTGCAGTTGTGACCGCATTCCAATAAGGCTGCAGGGACGGGCAAGACCAAAGCATGTGTAAGAGGTCAGCATTGTGGTGCAGGCATCTCGGGCATTCGGAGGCGGCAATGCCAAAATATTTATTGATGTTGTCAGGCGAGAGATATGCTCTGTGTATGACATACGTTTGTATCAGCTTGAACCTAGAGTTGTGTGGTATATTGGAGGAACCAGTCAGTATTATGGCCCACTCTTTCTCAGTCCAAGGTCGTCCCCTATCTGCTTCCCAACGAGCTCGAAGCCGTGTCAGAGGTTGTAACGTATGCGTGAGTAACGCCTCCACTAGCCAGTGCACTATATGGGAGCCCGCCCCCATAATATGTAAATATTGGATCAGTAGATGCATCGGTGGCTCAGCAGCTATGTCACCCCAGGCCGCAGATAATGACCGTGTAATGGAGTTGTGAAGTAAAAACTGTCCAGCAGGCAATTCAGGAACAGTCGACAGCGCCTCAAATGAGAGCAGGGAACCGTCAGCATAGAGGTCTCCCAATGTTTCTAAGCCGGCCGCGTGCCAGCTGGCGAGCGCGCCCTCCGAAGTACCAGCTCTTCCCCGAGGCGTGCCCACGAGTGGCAGCAGAGGGGCATAAGGAATCACTGCCCTAGTGAGATAGAGGCACCGCTTGTAGCATTTAAGCGCCAGCTGCAGAGAGGCCTGTGGTAGACTCGGCAAGCGAGCAAGGGGATGGAACAAATGATAGATTTGGGACTGTGTCCTTGACTGCTGCGTGGTAGCCGTGTCTTCGAAACCCTTGCCACTCAGCCATTTTATAGTCCATTGCAGCTGGGCCGCTAAATAATACAACTCCATATTTGGAACTGCCAGTCCACCCTGTTCTATGGGGGCGTACAACTTCCATAATGCAACTCGCGGTCTGCCTTTGTTCCAAATCAGGTCACGAAATAACCGCTCTAGTGTGCGAAAGAACTTTGCGGGTACATATACCGGAAGGTTCGAGAAATAATACAATAGTTTGGGGAGAATAATCATTTTGATTAGTGTTACCCGACTCATAACATTAAGTGGAAGAGTCTTCCAAAATCGCACCTGGGCGTGCACCGCAGAGACCGCCCTAGTAAGGTTGCCCTCAAAGATGTCATCAGGCGTTCGATACATAAACACGCTGAGGTATCGAAATGTGTTGGGATACCAGGTGAGCAGGGAGTCGTTTATGTACACCGGCGTTTCCTCCAGGGTGTTGCTAAATGGGTATACCCCTGACTTGGCCCAGTTTACCCGAAGCCCAGACAGCCTTTCAAAGTTCCTAAGAATGTCCGCTATTGTCGTAGGGATATGACTTAGGTCTCTTATGTATAACAACAGATCGTCGGCGTAGAGAGAAACAGCATGTATTCCGTCCCCCAACGGTATGCCCCATTCGATTCCAGCAGTGCGAAGCAGGTGTGCCAGCGGCTCCATTGCCAGGGAGAACAACAACGGGGGCAGGGGGCAACCCTGCTGTGTGCCCCTCTGTACGCGTATGGGGTCTGAGATCAGTCGCCCCGTACGGACCCTGACCGTTGGGTGTTGATACAGCAGCTGGACCATACTCATGAAGTGATCACCCAGTCCGTACCTGTGTAGGACCGCGGAGAGGTAAGGCCACTCCAAGGAGTCAAAGGCCTTTTCTAGATCAAGCACTAGGCAGCCAGATCACGGCCAGTGATGGAGTGCATAATGTTGAACCCTGAAGAACCGCCGAATATTGAGCGAAGTACTCCTAGTGGGAACAAAGCCATTCTGGTCGGGGTGCACTAGTGTTGTCACCACCGGTGCCAGGCGCTTTGCCAGGAGGGACGCGAAAATTTTATAGTCGGTGTTTAAAATAGCCAATGGGCGGTACGAACCCAAGGAGACGGGGTCTTTATCAGGTTTGAGTAGTGAGAGCAATAGGGCCTCATTTTGTGTACTAGTGAGTGTAGAGTCTTCTATCGCAGTAGTATATAACCTTAAAAGCTGGGGTGCTAAGATGTGCACGTAAGCCTTGTAGAATTCTGTCGGCAAGCCGTCGGGTCCCGGCGCCTTACCGTTCGATAATGAAAAAATGCTGTCTCGAACCTCTTCCAGAAGAAGAGGGTCGTTCAGGTCCGCGTTCTGGTCACGCGTGGGATGCGGGAGGACTACTTCCTCGAAATAAGCCTGCAGTTCTGCGGTTGTGACACGCACATAAGATCTATACAGTGCGCTGTAATGTGTTACAAACTCCCGGTGTATGTCGCGCTGTGTATATGCTGTGACGCCCTGTGCAGTACGGATGGATGCCACTGGGGCCGTCATATCATCGCGCCGAATTAGCCACATCAATAACTTTCCTGCCTTGTCCCCAGTGCGGTGCGTACACGCTGAGTGCGCTGCATAATTAAGGCACTTAAGTCGTTCTAGCAGTTGAGTATGCTTCTGCCTGTCCTGTGTGAGCTGTGCAAAAGAGCCTGCAATCGCCTCCCGTTCCCCACGCGCCACCGTCCTTTCTATCGCAGTGAGTTCGTTTTCTATCTGCCCGCGCATCCCTGACTGCGTCCCCAGACAGAGCCCCCTCACAACTACATTGAAGGCATCCCACTCCACAAGCGGCGAAGAGGCTGTGCCTGCATTGTCATCAAAATATTGTGCTATGGAGGTAGCCAGTGCATCTCGAAACGGTGCATCCAGCAAGGTGTCAGGCTGAAGGCGCTAGACAGGAATCGGTGGTACCTCACCATCCCATGCCAACTACAGCACATGTGGGTTGTGATCCGAATGTGTACGCCCCAAATATTCTGTTGCAGTAGCGCATGGCAGGAGATCTTCTATAAGCATGAAGCGGTCCAAGCGCACATGTAGGCCGTGGGCACCAGAGTAATAGGAGTACGCCCTGTCCTGTGGGTGCCTGTGCCGCCACACGTCCACAAAACGCCATTGTGTGGCCCATCTGTTGAGTGCCTTCATCCCGGCGTGTGTGGCCATGCCCGGCAGAGGGGGAAATGAGCAGTCCAGGGAAACGTCTTGTACACAGTTGTAGTCCCCCCCCAGTATCATAGGGGTACCGTGCCACGGGGCCAATATGCGTGAAAGTGTCTCAAAAAATGTGGCCTGGTCAACATTTGGTGCGTATAATGATGCAATGACTACCGGTATGCAATCCAGCATGCCCTTCACCAACACGTATCTGCCCTCTGCATCTACCACTGAGTCCTTCACTTTAAAGGGTGTGCCAGGTCTCACCCAAATTAACACCCCCGTGCGTATGCTGAATAGCCAGTAGCGTATAATTGCCCTCTCCACCTCCTCTGTAGCTGCGTTACTTCTGTCTTAGAGAGGTGAGTTTCCTGCAGAAGAGCGATGCGGAGTCGATGGCGTTTTAAGTATGAGTAAATTAGGTATCTGCGGGAAGGGCTATGACTGCCACGCACATTCCATGTACCTATCCTAATCGAAGCCATGAGATGTGAAGCATGTGTGTATAAAGAACCACCAGCGGGCAATGATCGCAGGTTATTCTCTGAATTACGCCAGGGCAAGGCTGCGGTTGTATACTTCCTGATGACGCCGAGGTCCCCATCTCCAAAGCCCAGTGTGCATGTAATGGCATGGCAAACAAACTTATAAATAAAAATACCAAAAGGGCGAGAGTGCACCAGGCATTCGTCCAAACTGCTATAAGGAGTGACATTTAACCGATGTCCGAGGGGGGACTAACTTGCGCAGCTAACTTTGCAGAGACTAAATACTAAGATCGCGCTCCGGCGGCTCCCTCGCAAATGCCCTGCTATGTATGAAGTTGAGGCTCGCATCAAGTGTTTAAAGTAATGTACCTAACGGGAGGAGAAAGGAAAGGAGAGGGCCCCCCATGCTCTGCCGGAATCTCTGTCGCGCTCCTACAGAATGCCCCCCAACGCCCGGAACACCTACCCCCCCACCATCCTCGAGAGCATATCCTAACTGTGGCGCACCACAGCTGCATTACAAGATCATAATACTTGCATGCATGGCGGAGCGTCTGTATGCACAGTAGAGGAGTACCGTTGATTACATACAGTTTAAACAAAGTCATTGGAAGTCTGTGGAGTAACTAAAGGCAGTTCCTAGGAGTCTTGCGTGGCAGGCAAAGCGTCCGAGTGGTCATCTTCACTAGCTGGGTCTTGCTGATTGGAGCCAGAGTCCGTCTCCGTCTCTTGGGTCCCACTGATGTTGGCAACCGCCTGCAGGGCCTTGCCTTGGTCGCTGAGTATATGTTCGGGATTCGGTCCGAGGGTGTGATAAGCCAAGGGGGGTGGTTTTCTTTTTGTTCTGCGTCGCCGGCGTGAGGAGGCAGCAGTCGGTTCGCTGCTGCGCTCTGCCGTCCGGGCATCGCCGCTGGTGGTTTCATATTTATCGAGGCAGTCCTCCGCCCCCTCTGAGGTGTTAAAAAAGTGTGTCTTCGCATTAGCTACCACCCTGAGCTTCGCTGGGAAAAGTAGGGAGTATTTGAGGCCATGCTGACGAAGACGCGTTTTTACTGCCATATATGAATATCTATGCCTTTGTACCTGTAAGGTGTAGTCCGGGAAAAACATAATTTTGTAATTGTCCACTTGTACGTCCCGTAGTTTTCCTGTCTCCTGAAGAATGGTGTCTCGATCCCTATAATTTAAAAGGCGAATGAGAAACGGTCGCGGGTTAGAGCCCGGGGACGGGGGCCGAGCCGGTACCCTGTGTGCCCGCTCTATGACAAAGTATGGAGAGAGGACTCCTTCAGGCAGCAGTGTGCGGAGCCAGAGTTCAGTGTGGGCCACTGGGTCTTTACCCTCCGTCCCTTCCGGCAGGCCCACCACGCAGACATTATTACGCTGGGCACTGCCTTCGGCGTCCTCCGCTCTGCTCTCCAGGAAGTCCACACGGTCAAGCAGGTTACGAAGTTGCTTCTCCGCTGTGTCCACCCGAGGGGAAACGTCAGCAGCTTCCTCTTCCACAGCGGTGGTGCGGTCCGTGAGTTTGCGATGGTCCACATGCAACAGGGTAAGATCAACAGCCACCTTGTCTATTTTGCCCTCCAGAGAGGTGCGAATCTGGTTCATTGTTTCCCCCAGCTTCTCCACTGCTGCCAGCACAGCATCCAACTTGCTGGACATTGGGTCGGTCCCGCTCACTTCCGCCATTCTGTCCGTCTGCGCTCGGGTTTGTGGTGGCGGAGCCGCGGCGCCTCCAACGCCTGTTCGCGTTCGCCCACCATGCGACATGGATTTCGGGGCAATCGCGCCAGGGGATCCAACAGTGGGAGGGGGAGGGCAGCACCCCCCAGTGCGCAGCCAGGAGAAGATGCGCCGCTGCCTCAGCCCGTGGAACGGAGTGCACAGACAGGAATCACCACTGCAGGGCAACTCCGGATCCCTCCGATATTGACAATTGTTCCGCTCAGTGGGGGGGCCACACCAAGGCAATCCAGGCACCAGCACCTCGCCACCAGTGACTATGGGGTCCGCATCAGGGCATGTCAGCGCACAGCCAGGCGCGCTATGGAGTCGCTCAGCGCCCAACCCTCGTCGCCATCATCTTTGTCTCTCCCCGTCCGTGGGCGTCTTCTGCTACTCACTTGCGACATCGCCAGTCACCCAGGGCGAGTCCCGGCAGCCACGAGGGGCCATTCACTGCGGGGCCTCACCAGGAATAATGGCGTCTCAGTGACATCATCGGGCCGCAGATCGGCCGCTGGTATCCGAGTCCTCGGGCCCCCGCCTGTGGTAAGGAGCCCAGGAGTGGACCGGGACGCCAACTCGGCGCAGGGGGGAACGCCCGCTGGTCCTCCGCCATCGAGTTTAGCCCCTAACAGGTGATTACAGCGCCTCCGGGGTTCCTGCGCCACTGCCCCAGGCCTTGTGGGCGGGACACATCCCCGGGCTCGCTTAGCGGTCACCCGCCAGTCAGCGGCAGGGTGCCGAGTAGCGCCTAAGCCTATCCGGCGTGTCGCGGATGGCCGTGTCCTCCGCCGCCACAAGCCGCCCCCGATCTGTCAGGGCAGCCACGATCACGCCTGGAAGAGCGTGCAGCCCCGGCCGGCGCCTGCCTGCAGCGTTCTTGGGCCAGTACGAGGAGCCACCATCGGAGCTCCTCACGAAGGCGTCCTACTCCATTGCCGGCTAAGCCACGCCCCATGAAACTGTATAGATCCATAATAATGAAATTAAGATTTTGCTGGTGAGAATGTGCAATGACAGAATTTGTTTTTGTCGGTTCACTGACAGAATATCGACACCTAAAATGTCCCCATACCACAGTATTGAGTTATAAATATCGATGTCAAAAATATTGACATCCTATATTTATAATGGTAAGTACAAAAATATTGAGAGAAAAAATATCAATGTCATAAAAAATGGTTGTACAAAATATCGTTTTTATATATATACAAAATAAAATAATAAAAATTAAATATATTAAATAATAAAATGAATGTAAAAAAATGATTTAATATACATTTTAACAAATATAACAAATAAACTTAATTTAAAAAAGTTAAGCACATATATAATATATATAATAAACTATTAATTTTAATTTATTTTATAATTTTAAAAGTATATAAAAATTTAACAAACAAATATATATATACATATACCAATAACATAGAATCTATTAAGAAAAACATTCTATTATAAATTAAAACATTAAACTATTTAAAATTCTTTAAACTTAAATTTACCACTCCAGTCAGTGCAACAGTAGGGAAACTGTTGTATAGCGGAGGGGTAAAAATTACTATTCCCACACCAGTGAGTGCAACAGTAGGGAAAGTGTTGGATAGCGGAGGGATAACATTTACTGTTCCCACTCCAGTCAGTGCAACAGTAGGGAAAGTGTTGGATAGCGGAGGGGTAAAAATTACTATTCCCACTCCAATGAGTGCAACAGTAGGGAAAGTGTTGGATAGCGGAGGGGTAAAAATAACTACTCCCACTCCAGTGAGCGCAACAGTAGGGAAACTGTTGGATAGCGGAGGGGTAAAAATTACTATTCCCACTCCAGTCAGTGCAACAGTAGGGAAAGTGTTGGAGCGCGGAGGGGTAAAAATTACTATTCCCACCCCAGTGAGTGCAACAGTAGGGAAGTTGTTGGATAGCGGAGGGATAACATTACTATTCCCACTCGAGTCAGTGCAACAGTAGGGAAAGTGTTGGATAGTAGAGGGGTAAAAATTACTGTTCTCACTCCAATGGGTGCAACAATAGAGAAAGTGTTGGATAGCGGAGGGGTAAAAATTACTATTCCCACTCCAGTCAGTGCAACAATAGGGAAAGTGTTAGATAGTGGAGGGATAACATTTACTATTCCCACTCCAGTCAGTGCAACAGTAGGGAAAGTGTTGCATAGCAGAGGGGTAAAAATTACTATTCCCACTCCAGTGAGTGCAACAGTATGGAAAGTGTTGGATAGCGGATGGATAAAATGTACTATTCCCACTCCAGTCAGTGCAACAGTAGGGAAAGTGTTGGATAGCGGAGGGATAACTTTTACTATTCCCACTCCAGTCAGTGCAACAGTAGGGAAAGTGTTGGATAGCGGTGGGGTAAAAATTACTATTCCCACTCCAGTGAGTGCAACAGTAGGGAAAGTGTTGGATAGCTGAAGAATAACATTTACTATTCTCACCCTAGTCAGTGCAACAGTAGGGAAAGTGTTGGATAGCGGAAGGGTAAAAATTAGTATTCCCACTCCAATGAGTGCAACAATCGGGAAAGAGTTGGATAGCGGAGGGGTAAAAATTACTATTCCCACTCCAATGAGTGCAACAGTATGGAAAGTGTTGGATAACAGAGGGGTAAAAATTACTATTCCCACTCCAGTGAGTGCAACAGTAGGGAAAGTGTTGGATAGCGGAGGGAGAAAATTTACTATTCCCACTCCAGTGAGTGCAACAGTAGGGAAAGTGTTGGATAGCGGAGGAATAAAAATTACTATTCCCACTCCAGTCAGTGCAACAATAGGGAAAGTGTTAGATAGTGGAGGGATAACATTTACTATTCCCACTCCAGTCAGTGCAACAGTAGGGAAAGTGTTGCATAGCGGAGGAGTAAAAATTACTATTCCCACTCCAGTGAGTGCAACAATCGGGAAAGTGTTGGATAGCGGAGGGATAAAATGTACTATTCCCACTCCAGTCAGTGCAACAGTAGGGAAAGTGTTGGATAGCGGAGGGATAACTTTTACTATTCCCACTCCAGTCAGTGCAACAGTAGGGAAAGTGTTGGATAGCGGTGGGGTAAAAATTACTATTCCCACTCCAGTGAGTGCAACAGTAGGGAAAGTGTTGGATAGCTGAAGAATAACATTTACTATTCTCACCCTAGTCAGTGCAACAGTAGGGAAAGTGTTGGATAGCGGAAGGGTAAAATTAGTATTCCCACTCCAATGAGTGCAACAATCGGGGAAAGTGTTGGATAGCGGAGGGGTAAAATTACTATTCCCACCCAATGAGTGCAACAGTATGGAAAGTGTTGGATAACAGAGGGATAAAATTACTATTCCCACTCCAGTGAGTGCAACAGTAGGGAAAGTGTTGGATAGCGGAGGAATAAAAATTACTATTCCCAATCCAGTGAGTGCAACAGTAGGGAAAGTGTTGGATAGTGGAAGAATAAAATTTACTATTCCCACTCCAGTCTGTGCAACAGTAGGGAAAGTGTTGGATAGCGGAGGGGTAAAAATGACTATTCCCACTCCAGTGAGTGCAACAATCGGGAAAGTGTTGGATAGCGGAGGGGTAAAAATTACTATTCTCACTCCAATGAGTGCAACAGTAGAGAAAGTGTTGGATAGCGGAGGGGTAAAAATTACTATTCTCACTCCAGTGAGTGCAACAGTAGGGAAAGTGTTGGACAGCGGAGGGATAAAATTTACTATTCCCTCTCCAGTCAGTGCAACAGTAGGGAAAGTGTTGGATAGCGGAGGGGTAAAAATTACTATTCCCACTCCAGTGAGTGCAACAGTAGGGAAAGTGTTGGATAGCGGAAGAATACAATTTACTAGTCCCACTCCAGTCAGTGCAACAGTTGTGAAAGTGTTCGATTGCAGAGGGGTAAAATTTACTATTCCCACCCCAGTCAGTACAAAATTAAAAACAAAAAAAATGTCAAAAACCCCTAAAAATATTTGGAAAGAAAATAAATAAATACATATGTTAAAAATTAAAATACAAATATATTTAATATTAAAAAATAAAAAATAAGAACATATTATAATGTTAAATACATATCACAAATACCTACAAATATTATATTAAATAAAAATAAAAAAATTTCAAATAAATAAATATTTTTATTTAGAATTTATTTATTAACAAAAACATTAATTATTACATAAATTTAGTTTATTTACTTCCTACCCTATAACACCACACAATTCACAACCCACATCTAAATTTAAAAATAAATGTACTTCCATAGTTAACATAATTAATTATTATTTAAAGAATTAGTATTAATTAAAAAACAAATTAAAACACATAAAAATTCATTAACCTCCCACCCTTTACCCCTATAATCCCCACAACCCACACCTAAAATTAAACTGTAAACATTTTTATTACACAATAAAAATTGTTTTTCAAATCAAAAACTAATAGTATTTAACAACTAATTATAAAGTAAGTAAAATTAATTTACTCCACTCTTCACCCCTATAAAATCAAAACCCATGCACAAAAAAATTAAACAATTACCTAATTAATTATCAATTAATTATTATTATTATCAATTAATTATTAATAAATTGAAAGTAAATTATTTCTCACCCTTTACTCCTATAGACCCTACAACCCACACCTAAAATTAATTACACAATTTCCATATTTAATTTTCAATTAATTATTCTTAATTAACAACTAATTATTAATTAATTAAAAATATATAACTTCCCACCTTTTACCTTTATAAATTCCAAACCCCCCCAAAAAATTGAATTAAACAATTTACAAAATTATTTATTAATTATTAATTATCAACTAATTATTACTTAATTAAAAATCAATTACTTCCCACCCTTTCCCCCTATAAACCCCACATCACGCACCTAACAAATTTTACACCTTTACCATAATTAATTACCAATTAATTAATTAATATTATTTAACAACCAATTAATAATTAATTAAAAATAAATTACTTCCCACCTTATACCTCTATAAACCCCACACCCACAAATAACATTTACCCAAAAAATAAAAACACAATTAACACTAGAAAATCGCAATTAAATAAATATTAATAAATAAAAAATAATCATTAATTTATTACAATTAAATTACTTCCCAACCTATTCCCCTATAAACCCACAACCCACTACGGAACTAAAAAACGCAAAATGTAATTAAAATAAAATTGATAACTACTAAAAATGTAACATATTATAAAAAACATAATCAATACTTATACAAAAAACACATCACATACATTTAAAATACATGCTAAAAGTACATAAACCTAATTAAAAAAATCTATATTTTAAACAACTATATTTTTGCAAACGGTATTAATGACTTCTATATGTTTGAAAACGATATTTCTTACTCTAAATTTGATATTCTTGACCACGAAATTCTTGCTGTCGATATTTCTGTGTCACGATATTTCCAACTCGATAATTGTGTACGTCGAAATTTCCAACTAGATATTTTGTCTAAATACCGTTTTTGTCAGTCTAACAAAAAATGAGCCACTTATGGTGTTCTCAGCTGATTTGACTCCTGAAGTTCTTGCTGCCAAAATTAGATCACAGGATGCAGTAAAATCAGCAGGTCATCCTGAAAAAATTAGATTTTGGACTTAATGACAAATTTTGTGATGCCCCAGATCTCCACAATTCATGGGAGTCAACAAGAATACCTAATGTTGTCTTAACCTTTTTTACATCATTGTTAAATATCAGCAAAGCAAAACTGTTGCAAACTAAGGGCCCGATTACGATGGCGGACGGACTGGAGTCCGTCCGCCATCGTGGTGGTGACCGGGACCGTCCGCAATACATGCGGCGGTTCCACACTACCAATTAGGATGCGACCGCCACCATGGCGGTCGCATCTTGTATTCTAACATTGCGGCGGGTGCTGCTGGCAGCAGCACCCGCCGCAATGTTGAAAATGCATGTTGTGCATTTCAGTGCACTATGTGGCAGGCACCACACGGTGCCTGCCACTTAGTGCACTGAAATGTGAGAGTACCATGGGTACCCCCCAGTACACATACACCTCCCCCCAACACATTGGGGGACCGCAACGGGCCCCCGAAATGAATCTCCGCCAGCCTTTCCATGATGGTTTCGCCGTCATGGAAAGGCTGGGTCAAAGCCTGCATCATAATATGGTGGACTGTGCCTGCTAGGCAACGCTACCATTTTATGGATGCAGACCGCTCCGCCAGGCAATCGGTACGATTGCCTGTGGCGGTTCTGTGGCGTACGGTCTTTGCGTCCACCACGGTCGCAGTGTGGATCCACATTTTATGGCGGACGGATCACCACCGCACGGCTGGCGGTGGCGGTCTGTCCGCCATCATAATGAGCCCCTAAAGTTCTTGAGTTCAGAACAGAAGCCAATAACATTGATGATGCCTTTGAAGATATAAGCGAAGAAGTGGAAGATAATCCCATGAACTGACAGGAATATGCTGTGCAAATTTACTGTCTTTTCAAAATCATGTTTTATGAAATACATCACAGCAAAACGAAAACTCAGCGACACATGATGACTTCCCACGCAATCCATGACAAGTGCAAAAGTAGGGAGCTAATCACGTCAATGAATAGGATTGGTGTATCAACAAGTTATAGTGACATAGTACGTAGCAGGAACTTGTTAGCAGCTCATGCTGTAAAAACTTGTGAATCCGACAGCACACCACTTCCAAGTCACTTTACCAGGAAAGGATTTACAATTGCTGCTCTTGATAATTTTGATTTTGAAGACAGCTCTTCTTTGTCTGGAACATCCAGCACACATGTTACTGCCATCGTGCTTTTTCAAGATTGTACCAATGAAGTAGCTGCTGGAAAACAAGCTGTGTCAGCTGTAGGTATACAAACAAATGAAGCTGCAAACTTATAACCCAACTTTCTTGCCAATGTGTGAAAAATCACTACAAGCCATCAACACGTCCCAGTCTACCAGAAAGTTGCTGAGGACATTGATATTCTTCTATTCGATGCTGCGGGGCACAAAGCTGATTTAACAAAATTTATCATATCGCTTATTCGGTGTGGATTGAAGGATTAAGAAAAACCAGCTCTTCTGTGGGCTGGAATTCATGCTCTGATCTCCCAGAATACCGTCTCAATGAAGAAGGTTGGGTTTTTACCAATAATACCATCTCCAGGCACAAACTACACAACAGTATACACAGCTCTAAAAATTTCCAAAATGTGCGTGCTCAGCTTGAAGAGCAGCCTATCCTGCCAATTTTCTGCGAAGAAGGTTTTTTCTGTATTGTAGCTGACAATTTTATGAGCAATCCAGTAGAAATTGATGATCTTTATCCAATGCTGGGCGCGTTTTCCACATGACAAAACTTGCGTTGCGGTGTGCAGAAAGTTATCTCAGTGGATGTGGCATAGACGATGCACCTATTGAGGCTGAAATCTTTGGAAGCAAAACTGTCCAATAAGTTTTGAGCAGAACTCATTATGTTTGTTCATTACAAGGTATGCTCATCATATATGAGGCTAAAGAAACATTGCTTTGGAATGCTTTCTGGAACAAGAATGACAAACTAGGTTTTGCATAGCTTACCTCAGAAGTGAGCAAGGCGCAGGGTGCACTTCATTCAAAAGACATAATGCAAAGCCAGGCAATGTTCAATACACTCAGTTCATGATGGAGGTGCTGAAGGCCAAACTTAACCTCCTACCACGAGTAGTTGATAATACTAAGAAATACCTGGAAAAAGAACCTCATAAATTGGTTTACAATGGCTGATTTAGGGGATATCCGATCTAGTCAGAGCATGATGGAATGTTTGTTTGATAGAAATGAGCAGCTTCTCCCTCGAGAACAATCTGACACAATAGGGTTCTGGGAGAATGGTTACCCTTATGGTGGCTTTAGAGCACATCTTAGAGAAAAAATTGCCAGATCTTCCATCTAAATTCTTAGAGAAAGCCAGAGTGCAGACCTTAATGCTGGGAGCAAAATTTCCAGATGCCAAAAAAGGGCGAAAGGGGCATGAAACCTTCAGTAGAAAGGCCTAATATGGAGAAACCAGTTTGGCTGCTCTTCAGAGAGAGGCTCCTGCGCTGGATCAAAGGGCCCAGCCATCTGACTAGGAGAGGCTGTCTGAAGTACCTTAGTGGCTGACATCAGCACTTCCTACCCTGCCCATCTAGTACAAATAGTATGTGGGGCCCTTAAAGTCTGTTTTTGGGAGAATGAGTCTATTTAGTTCAAATACCCACATTAAGGGGCCACTGAAAACTAGTGATGTCCCAATGTAAAAAGAGGAGCATTAGTGCAGATGGCTCAAGATTTTGCATTAATTCAATGCGCTCAAAATAGAAGAAAGTCTGTCAAGCCTCATATAGGAAATACATTAATATTTCAAGATCGACCTGACATACGAAGGGAGTGAAGTATCATGAATACTGACTGTGCACTTATTCCCGTTCTAATGGATGGATATGAATATTGAAAAGATTTAAGTGTACATTGTTTGACACCTGGGCCCAGACTACCATTTTACCAGCAGAGTACAGTCGAGGGGATAACTTGGAGCCAGAACGAGTGGTTCTGACACCCTCCGATCTCTGGATCGGAGGTGAGAGATACATACACATATAAACTCTGGGACCGGCAGAGTCCTGAGGAAGGCCGGCGTGACCCCGAACAAGGGGCGCATATACACGGCCGAAACATGTAGACGATTTGGCAGTAAGGAGCATATTACATCTCCCAATCACCACCATCCTTCACGGTTTTAATCCTGGCCGGAGGGTCCAGGAATAAAGTATAGGCACAGTGACACCTCCGAGCTAGTTTTTACCTACACTGCACTTTCACTTCCGGTGATCCCAGTAACTTTAGACTTTATTAATTTTCTTCTATGATGTGTTTGTCTTCCCCCACCCTATTGCTCCACCCCAGGCATTGGCTGTGCAGGGGTGTTTGGTAGCAGCCCTATGATGAAGCATGTCACACAACTGTGTGAGTGAGGGCAGTATTAAGACACACAGCACGTCCCACCACAAAGAATAGAGACACTATTTTTATTACTTCCTACTCCTTCAGGTGTATGAAACTTCTTAGTCCCCCACAACTGTAATTTACTATCATCAAAATGTAATGCAGTAGCAGCAACCGTAGATCCTATTTCTAGTGACCTATATGTAGCTGTATATAACCCTGTAAGCGTTATTATTAATACTACAACTACAACTATAAGTACACATGTTATGATGTATCTAAGCCTATTAGTAATAGCATTAACTTTGGCATTGACTTCCATTTCTTTCTTAGAATCTAACCCGTGGGGTGGAACGTAGCAGCTACAGAGGGGCCGATTCCGATCTCGGTCGGAGGCGCACCCAATACCATTCGGTCGGGAAAAAAGCCATGCGAATGCCTGTTTCCCAACCGATCCGTACATCATACCGAACGAGTAAGTACGATGCGCACAACAACACAGAATCCGGCCGAGTCGTACTCACCCAATCCAGGTCCTGTTCTCCGACCGAGGCTAATCCGGAAACGCAGAATCGAGTCGCACGGAAGGGAAAATGCAGCCCCGTCCGGCCGAACAAGTACGATGCGCTTTCCGTACGCGCCGAACCCGTCGCTACGTCCGGCACGTCAAAGCTTCCGGGAGAGGCGCACATAAGCTCCGATTCGCGCCACAACACGATCCACGGCTATGAGGCGAACACGCCAGCGATGAGGACGACGCGAAGCAACGAGAAAGACGAACGACACGAACCAATCATGAATCCCTTCGTCCCGATCCTACCAATATTCTACATTTACTACCGCAACAGGCACGGACGCGTACGGCGCAGAAGGTAAGTCAGACACCAACCACAAAAACATACAACACGTACACGACACATCACACACACACAGAGGGATGCAGAATTTACTTACACCAGCAACAGCAGCACCATAGGGGCGGGATGCCCATCACCAATGCCACATATGCACACAGGGGCCTGGATGCGCACCACCACTACCACCCCTACCCAGGGGGGGCCGGATGCCAACCACTACTACCACCCTTAGCCATGGGGTGCCAGATGCCCACCACTACTACCACCCTTACCCAGGGGGGGCTGGATTCCTACCACTACTACCACCCTTAGCCATGGGGGTGCCAGATGCCCACCACCACTACCACCCTTACCCAGGGGGGGCTGGATGCTTACCACAACTACCACCCTTACCCAGGGGGAGCTGGATGCCTACCACCACTACCACCCTTAGCCATGGGGGTGCCAGATGCCCACCACCACTACCACCCTTACCCAGGGGGGGCTGGATGTCCACCACTACTACCACCCTTAGCCAGGGGGGTGCCAGATGCCTACCACGACTACCACCCTTACCCAGGGGGGGCTGGATGCCTACCACTACTACCACCCTTAGCCAGGGGGTGCCAGATGCCCACCACTACTACCACCCTTACCCAGGGGGCTGGATGCCTAGCACAACTACCACCCTTACCCAGGGGGGTGCCAGATGCCTACCACTACTACCACCCTTACCCAGGGGGGGCTGGATGCCTACCACTACTACCACCCTTAGCCATGGGGGTACCAGATGCCCACCACTACTACCACCCTTACCCAGGGGGCTGGATGCCTACCACTACTACCACCCTTACCCAGGGGGGCTGGATGCCTACCACTACTACCACCTCTACCCAGGGGGCTGGATGCCTACCACTACTACCACCTCTACCCAGGGGGGCTGGATGCCTACCACTACTACCACCCTTAGCCATGGGGGTGCCAGATGCCCACCACTACTACCACCCTTACCCAGGGGGGCTGGATGCCTACCACTACTACCACCCTTACCCAGGGGGCTGGATGCCTACCACTACTACCACCTCTACCCAGGGGGGCTGGATGCCTACCGCCACTACCACCCTTACCCAGGGGGCTGGATGCCTGTCACTACTACCACCTCTACCCATGGGGGCTGGATGCCTACCACCAACACCACCCCCACTCATAGGATGGACAATGCATGACACAACCAGCACACCACAACCTAGGGAATGCAAGAAAAAGACATCCCCCAACACCATGACAAGCGTGTGTAGACTGTGTCAAATGCCTACAACACTGAACATGACTTTGAACATACAATGTGACCCCCTATCACATGTGCCACACATATATGTGTGTGGCCCCCACAATGCAAGCAGGCCATGACCATTGTGGCAATGGGGTCCAAACCCCCATCATCACAGTGACCAAAAGGTAAGTGTGGGGTCCATAGCTGAAGCACATTTTGAACATTGTGGCAATGGGGTCCAAACCCCCATCATCACAGTGACCAAAATGTAAGTGTGGGGTCCATAGCTGAAGCACATTTTGAACATTGTGGCAATGGGGTCCAAACCCCCATCATCACAGTGACCAAAAGGTAAGTGTGGGGTCCATAGCTGAATCACATTTTGAACATTGTGGCAATGGGGTCCAAACCCCCATCATCACAGTGACCAAAAGGTAAGTGTGGGGTCCATATCTGAAGCACATTTTGAACATTGTGGCAATGGGGTCCAAACCCCCATCATCACAGTGACCAAAATGTAAGTGTTGACAAAGAAAAAGCTGCAACTGCCAAACTGCATGGATGATTCCTGGTCACAGAACATAAAACACATCAGTGGCAAAGTAGTGCATGTGTCCCATTGAAACATAGATTGGGGGAGGCAAATACTGCAGTGCAAATAAGACATACCTTTGGCCATGTGCAGACAAACAACACCCATGGGGGCTGACACAGTCAACATTCATCAATGACACAATGACAGAAGTGACCATCAGAATGCAGACCCACATATTTGCACCAATGGGCACACAAATGAAGATACCCTGTGGAGACTGTAGATGTGAGGTGAACAGATACCATACCATGGCAGCAATGGGACAAACAAACCATGATCATTGTGCTGACTGATGACCTAGGAGTCCCAGGGACAGCAGGGGAAACCCACCAAACTACATACAGCCAATGGCACACCTAAGATATGCCAATGCAGTGGTGCAGATGCACAAACACAAACAGGCAGACCCACACTGCACATCAAACACAACAGGTGAGGGGGGGTGCCAGTGTCCCCAGGCAACCACACAACACATGAGGAGGCCTGAATACCAATAATACAGATGTGCATACTGTAGGAGAGTAGGATCTGCTTCACATGGGTACCCCCACTTTTTGCTGATGCTTCACTGTTTTTCGACATTAGTCTGGCTGGGGCCCTGCTAATCAGAACCCCAGCCTAGCTGCTTCCTCTCTAAAATGGTTTCCATGTGCCTTAGGCACATCACTGATTGGAATCTGGAGTGCCCTTATAAGTCCCTAGTATATGGTATACTATGTACCAAGGGCATAGGTACCTCAGAGGCCTGCCAGGGGTGCAGCATGTATTATGCCACCCCTGGAAGGCCATCCAAACTGACACCACCGGTCTGCTACTGCAGCCTGGGTAAGGTGGTGCAGGCACCCCCTTACTGTGATATAGGTTACCTATATCACTAAATACATACACACATATAAACCTATAAGTCACTCCTAAGGCAGGCCTTATCAATCCTAAAGGCAGAGTGCATGGTTCCTATGTGAGAGGGTGCCCCTGCACGAGCAGGGCCCCTCTGCAGCGTTCGGAGACAATCTCTTATGCTGTTTGTAATGCAGCCTGACCATATACTCTTAAGCGCATTATATCCTCGCGGTAAAATGCTAACTTTGGAATGGCTGCACCTAAACATGTCGTGTTTGGTGTCAAACATCTTGGAATACTACCCCCGCCAATTCTGGCGGCGGGGGTAGCATTCCACCCTTCTAGAGGGAAAGACATGTTAACCCTGACTAACCCGGTAACTTCTCCCCAAAGCCCTGGCATCACAAAATGGATGCTGCTGCCACAGACACGAGTCTGGCCTCCTGCTGCTGGACGAAACTCCGGCAGGGGAGGCCTGGACAATAGGTTTCCTGTCCCAGGGAGGTGTGACCACCTCCCCAGACAGGATAATGTGTATTGGGGCTGGGCGGGAGCACCATCTGTGTGCTTTGAAGTCCTGCACTGGGGGCACATTTGGTGTCCCTGTGCATACCCCAGTTCAAACCGGATTAGGGGCTTGCAGCCCCTGCTTTGGCACGAACTGGACAAAGGGAAAGGGGTGTAGCCACCCCTCTGCCCTGACCCACCCATAGGTGGGGCTACAGAGTAGTCCAACCCCTATCTTTAGTATAAAGATAGGAACCCAGTCCTTAGGACTTTAGATTATCCCTGGACGAAACTCTGAAACTGAATCCTGGACCTTCGACGCTCTACTCACGATTAGAGGACAGAAGAATCTCCCTTGGGGTCAAGGAGTGACTCCCCTGCTTGGCAGGCACCAAAGAAGCATCTGTCCGGTTCGCATTTCTGAAGCTCCCGTCGGACGCCGAAGTCATCGCATCCCCAGAGGTGGATTCTCAGACTTCCCCGAGGCTACCCTGAGTCCCCAGCAAAGCTGAGGCCCGTGGCTATCGTGGGTGACTTGAGACCGTGACCCCTGGACACCGAGCACATTTGCAAGTGCATCATCTTCTGGGTCTCCCCAAGAAGTCGTGCTTTGGGCTCCGAGTAGCCCTAGCCTCCAGCACCACCTGCACCGAAGATCACTGGCCCCCACTCCACGAGTGTCCTGTAAGCCAGCTCCACGTGCGGTGTCACGAGGCTCCTTTGCGGTCGCTAGCCCGTTGGCTAGTAGCCCTTAACGAAGGCCAATCCTTTTCTTACTTGGCATCCTGGTTGCTCCAGGCCTGCCCTCACTTACTCTCACTGGGTGAGTTCCCCAGACCTTGCTGGTCTGCACCATCGACGATCTACATCTTCACCGAGACTTGCCGTTGCCAAGGCTTGTTGGGTCCAATCCGGTCGCCGACACCTCAGCACTCGACAGACATTGTGTACCAGCCCGAATCCTGCTCCTGGTCGCCGACAATGCCTCCCGGACCTCGTGGCTGAAGAGTCAAGACGACCGTCAACGCACCTGAAGCACTCAACATCGGTGGGCATCTGTCCATCGCCTCCCTGGTCACTGGCTAGTGACCCAGACTCTGTCCCCTCTGCTTTCAGGTTCTTCAGAACTCCGATCCACTCTTGGATCCACCCGGACACTTTTCTCTTGGCCGCCAGCAGCACTTTGCAGCAGATCGCCATTCGAATCGACGACGAAACCCGACCCCGAAAGGCACCTATGCACCCGGCTTCCCTGGGTGAGGTAACACGAGTACTCCGGTGCTCCCGTGGGTAGAGACTCTTCAAAGTCCTAGATCTCAAAGGGTTTTGTCCTAGTCCTCTTTTAAGTGTCCCTTTTCTATAATTTCCCGATCCCGACTTTCTCCATAGAAGTCAACGGCGTATCGCGGTTGTGTATTTACACTGCACGCGTCTCCCGTGGGTCCCCTGTGTCACTACCTTGGGTGGTTCCTTGTGGTCCAAGCACTTCTAGGGGCTCTAGGCCTAGTGTCTAGTTCAGTCGTGGTTCGCATACCACTTTATTGGTATATGGTTTGGTACGCCCCTAGGGCCCAAACGTGTATTTGTGCTATTACTGTGTTTAAATATCTTCTAACTTATGTACTTGAACTCTAGCCTCATAAAGAGACTAGAGGGGTGTGTTTAGCAATAAATACATATATTTTGAATATATACCTGGTGTGGTGCTCTTTCATTTGGTCACTCAAGAGATTATAGACTGGTAAAACAAGCTGCTTTACATTCCTTCAAGACTTAGCCTGAAGGCTGCTCTCCATAGCTACCACTAGGATAGCTTTCAATAAGGTTGTCTTTAACCTATCTCCAATAAGGGGTTGTTTGGACTGGTGCAAGGTGCCCACTATAATTAGTGGACAGCATATGCCAGGCCAACTTCTCACACATACAGTGCCACACAAAGGTAACTCATGGATCCAAATCCCCTATGTGGGCAATCAGGCATTGTCAGATGAGAGGGAGCACAAATCACACATGTCACACAGGCACGTAGGAACAGCAACTGACACAGCAAGACACAGACACACCACAGCACTACCCCCAGGGCCCCCACAATGTGGTGACCCTGGGCTGCATTACAATCCCACAAGCTAAATGTCGTTCACACTGTGAACCACAGTCATGTGTCCTGAGCAACAAACTACCATCACACCTACACAAGCACAAATCAATCAGCACGGCCAGTAAGCCAAGGCCAACATGGAGGCAGGGTTCTAGCCGGGCAACAACTCTCATCTGCACACACTCAACACCACACACCTCGACCTCCAACAATGTGCAGCAGTGAAGCACACATGCACTGGTGACATTGCACATGCACCCATGACAATTCCAGGGTGGTGGGTGGGAACCAAGGTGCAGAAACACATCACACATGGCCACTCAACAAGACTCCTGAATGTCTGACACACTGCACACTACGCTGTACATGGACATGACGGCAATACCACACCAACCAATGGGATCCCAGCCACAGTCACACACCAATGAAGAAGCCAAGGTCACCCACAAAGAACACACATAGACAACAACCAACATTGCAGCCCGGACCCTGAGGAGTGCCAGCAGTCACACACACAACGTGTCACAATCACTGAAAGATAACACAAACTGGAAATCACATGACAGGTGCAAACAACAAGTGCCAAGGGGAAACCTGAAGTGACCCATCTGCGTCTGCACACAAACTCAGCCCTGACAGCAAACACACCTATGGGTGACACCCGGATGACCAGTAATGTGCCATGCACCCACATCACAGAGAACCCAGGGAGAAGACTTTGGGGGAACATAGGTCAACTCAGCAAGCATCACAAACAGGTACAACACTAGGGATCACAGCATGCACAGCAAAACGGAAGTGAACACTCAGACATGCTCATACAACACACACCTTGGGCGCAGGCAATGTCACAGGAGTACACACTGCCATGAGGGGACTCCACTCCTGTGTGAGGAAAGCTGTGCCATATGTTGCCTCAGTAGGGCCCCATCATGTCAGCTGAGCACTTGGTCACACAATCAACAATTAGCACCAAATGAAGGCTCCTGTCACATCAGCCTGGTCATGGAAGTGCCAACGAAATCATCAGCACAGATCCAACACACTTGTATAGCAATGTTGCACTGACAACACAGATGAGTCCTTCCCCATTGATGCCCAAACCTGCATGTCCAGTGGAGATGGCCACACGGTCAGGGAAGTAGGCAGAATTGAACAATGGCAGGCACAACAGATGTGCAGGGGTGGAAGCCACAGATGTAAAATTGCTAATGTAAGTAGGAAATCCCATTGCCAAATACTGAACACATGACACCCTCAGATGCTGCTATGGATGACATGGATACACCACAGGATAGGACACATTCCCCCTGGACCACATGTGTTCCTGCACAGTAACACTTCATTATCATGAGACCAAATATCACCATCACTGCAGCAAGGGCATGGTTAGCATCACCAACAACATGTACATCAGAAGCATACGCACTAGAGAACAGAAAGTTGCTTTATTCAGCATATGTGTGTTTAAAAGTGAAAGTCCAGAAAAAACACAAAGGCCAATGGCCAGTCCATTGTCAAAGTCCAAACAGGGTGACAGTGGCAGATGTCACCCTACGCATGCCTGCACTGCACAAAACCAGGGACAATCCACTAGGAGGGGCAACCGGGGGGCAGGCCAGGCACCGCAGGGACAGGATCAGGGCTCACCAGGAGGAGGCAGGGAAGGGGTGGTGGGTGCTGGAGAGCCACTGACAACTGCAGTGGAGGTGTCTGACATGGTGTGTGCCGGCACAACTGGGGGCATGACTCAGATGTTGTGGGTGCCGGCACGACTGCAGTGGACCCTGCAGATGGAGTGGACAGGTCCGCCACTGCAGTGCCCAAGTCAGACAGGGTGGTAGTGGACTCCACTGCAGTGCCTACCACCAGGGGAGGAGAATGGGGAACAGGCAAGGTGGGCTGGACATAGGGGAGGACACCCTCACCACATCAGTGGCACAGACAAGCGCAGCGGGGGTGTGGTGCCGGGAGAGCAAGTGGCAGGGGGAGAAGGCCGGATCCTCTTGGGGATGGTATATCTGTGGGTGGGGGAACCTGGGGCAGGGTGTGGTGGGGGCACCTGTGGAGTGGGGGCCAGAGGGATGGAGGAAGGAGACCTGGTGCCTGAGCTGCAGGGCGGCGGCGGGGTCTTGCTCTTACGACTCCGGGGGACTTGCGGGTGGGGGCCTCAGTCTGTCTGCACCTGGGGGAGGGTGTCCGGGGGCGAGGGGGCACTCTGCTCCGTGTGGGTGGGCTTCCTCTTCCCCCTGAATGCTGTATCAGCTGGATCGGAGGGGAAGAGGCCGAGGTCACTGAGGAAGAGCCGCTGGGTCTTTGGGGTTGCAGGTGAGGCAAGGGAGGGTGCTTTGGAGGGAGAGGCAACTGAGGACTGCGCAGTGCTCGTGGATGCGTGTGTGTGTTCCAGGGCCCCATCCCCTGTGAGTCTGGTTTCAGTCCCCTGACTGTGCGTGCGTGTGCGTTTTGTTTGTGGTGTGTGTGTCTGTGTGCTGGACGTGTGTGTGCTGGTGTGTGCCTGTGCCGGTGTGTGTGTGCTTGGGACGGGTAAGGTGCTGGGGAGTGTGGATGGAGCAGAGGCAGGAGGGGTGAGGGACTGTCTGAGGAGGGACACTGCTGCCGTCAGGGAGGAGTCCATGGACCTATTGCCCCTCTGTAGGTCAGACATGCCCAATGAGATGCCCTCCATGAACGACACCAGCTGAGTCAACAGAGCGGTGTGCGCATGGAGGACACTCAGCATGGCTGTCTGCCCTACATGGAGCTGGCGAAGGAGGTACACAGACTCCTCACTCAGGGCAGCAGGGGACACAGGGGCAGGGGGTGCGGTGCCTGGCCCAAAGGAGACACGCTCCCGAACATGGGAGCCTCCACGGACCTGGGGAATGGGAGCCGATGGGAGGGCGGTGGTGGTGCTGGTGGTGGCGGGGACAGCAACACTAGCTGGGGTGTGGTGGCTGCTGACACCCGCCTCCATAAGGGAGTCATCCTCCGAGTCGCTGTGGTCCTCAGCTGAGGTGGATGCTGCTGAGGACTCCTCGGTGTGGCTCCCCTCACCCTCCGTGCCACTGGGTCCCTCCGACCACTCCCCGGCTGCTGACCCAGTCTGGCTCTCCGGCTCCTCCTGGTCCGTGGAGCTGTCCCCTTCCGTGGCCGTGGATGTATCTGCAAACAATGGGGAAACAGACAGACATCAGTCACCTGCACCAAACGCACACACCACTGTGAGCACAGCACATTACAGAGCAAGCCCTGGCATCATTAGTTGAACATTGCTAAAAGTGCCCTAACTGAACAGGAGAAGCCAATTGTCAGTCTGATGCCAACCATGGCACTCACATCCCACATGGCCTTGCACCCATCTGTCTGGTGTCTGTTGGATAGCAACACCCCAGTGTGGACACATGCACCACCTACACAGTAGTTGGACAGTGCAGAGGACACGGTGTAGCATGTGGACATGCACACATCACAACTCTTGCCACTGAGTCAGTACAGGTTTCCGGATGAAAGGGATGCCCAGAGTCAAATAGGAAATGCATGTGATGCATACCAGCGACAGACACCATGATGCACCCATGTCCTGATAGCCATCGCCACAATGGTGTGCATGTAGCACATGTCACTCCCCTGCAGGATCACCAATAAGTAGACACATGCCATGGCGGAGGCATGACTGCTAAGTCATACATCACTGTCTCAGTGATGTATGACTTGGCAGCCAGACAACAACACTCTGCACTGTGTCACAATAGTAGGTCATGGGGAATGCAAGTCCTGGAGCTGCACAAGTGCACATGTACATCCCCCACACAACACATCATCTTAACCCTCATCTGTCCAGGTCATACCGATTGGACATATGGGAGACCTGTGACACTACCCTCTGAACCTGAGCCCCTCACAATCTGCTGTGAATGGGAAACAGCTGCCTGAACTTCACATTCGCATACCCCAGTCTGCACGGGCAGCTGATCAAACACCTATGTGACACACAAGTATCGTCTCCTATGGTCACATCTCCAGTAGCATGCTGAGCCCCTACCGAGAAACACCCCAGCAGTCCTGGCAACAAATCCACAGCACACTGACACAGAGGCAGACACCTGAGGGGTCAAATCACTGCGCACAACGTGTCAGCTGATACACGGGAGTGGGAGTACAGGTGTATTGGATGGGCTGGAGTAGGCATGACTGTCCTGCCCCACATGAATGAGGGATGAGCCCTGGACAGTGGATAGCTGGCTATGTATGTGTGGCACACGTAATCTGCACACTCCTGGTGCCCAAACATTGTTCCCACCCGCTGCATGGGTGTGTGCCAGATACCCCAGGCACATGTGGTGGCTCAGCAAGTGGACCGCATATCAAAGCAACACGCAGATTACATGTCCGAACACAGGCGTTGTGTGAACAATGGACCCACCCATGATGCCCACAACAGAGTTAGGGAAACAGATGCTGTCCCCCACCTTGAGTGAAGCAAACTGCAAGGACACAGTCCCAAGTGACACAATTCCCTGAATGTAAGGGCCACACCTGGGTATCAGATGAGGAGTGCGCAGTGCACAATAGAGGGACATGGCTCCTGGACAACATGACTGCTGTACTGTGGCAGTTTAACCAGGCCAGAGGAGGGCACATAGCATGTAATACAGAGTTCACAGTGCAGTCTTTGACTCACCCCCTCCTTGCTGCTGTCTGGCCTTCAGCTGCCCATCCAGGTCTGGAAACACCACCGCCAGGATCTGGAGCATCTGGGGGTCAGGGTCCGTGTTCCGCCCCTCCTGCGAGGAGGCGACAGCTTCAGCTGGACCCGTGCAATCCTCCGGGTCCAGCCCCGAAGGTCCTGCCACCTCTTCTGGCAGTTGCGGATCCGGCGCTTGTAGACCCCCACGGACCGGGCAGCCCAGGACGATGTCCTTCCAGATCTCCTGCTTCCGATGGGCATTAACCTGTCAGGATGACAAAGTGAAAAGGCCATTACTACACATGCAACATATCCGTGCATGACACAGTTGTATATACATGTCTCAATCACAGGGGCACATGATGTACACAGGCAGTGCAACGCTGCCCATGGACAGTTTGCCAGAAGTCACTACATGGTATCATTGCATGGGAAGTAAAACCTTGTTCAAATGCACTGTCACTGCACCATACCTGTCCAGTGCATGTCACTACACACTCTGGGGGTAACAACTACTCAGTGAGCCTGCTAGCCAGTGGCGTGCAGACTTTCAGCCTTGCTAGTCAGACAAAATGCACATTCAGAAAGGCAGTGCACAGAACACTCACCTGCTCCCCTGGTGTCCCATACAGCTTGCTGTACTGTGGAAGTAGGCTGTCCAGCAGGGCCTGGTTCTCCTCAAGGCTGAAGGCTGGGGCTCTCTCCACAGTACGTGCCATTGCAGGGTCCAGAGGGGGCAGAGACAGCAGCAGTGCAGTGGCAGATGTCGTCCTGGAGCATGTAGTGCAGGCAAGTGAGCTCTCAGGGGAACAGCCAGCAATATATATGTGCTGCAGAGGCAGATACTGTCCCATGTGTCCAAAGTGATAGGTCCAAGTCGTTTGCATCTTCTGAATCTGGCCAATCCATGGAATAGCAGCACCAATACACTCCCACAGCATCCTTCAAATCTTCAACTTCATGACATACATGATTTTGCAACATTGTTGTGGGTGACCAACTGAATTTCCAGCAACCGACTCGTTCGAATTTCGAAAACGCGTCCGTTGCCAGGCTAGGCCATTGACAATGGGTGCGCACCGATCGGTCCATTGCTGTTCAACGCGTACAGGGGTACAACGCGTACCCGCACACATTGAATGCAATGGGCCGGCCGGAGTGCACCGATCGATCCATTGCTGTTCAACGCGTGCAGAGGTACAACGCGTACCCGCACACATTGAATGCAATGGGCCGGCCGGCGCACCGATCGGTCCATTGCGGTACAACGCGTACAGGGGTACAACGCGTACCCGCACACATTGAATGCAATGGGCCGGCCGGGTGCACCGATCGGTCCATTGCGGTACAACGCGTACAGGGGTACAACGCGTACCCGCACACATTGAATGCAATGGGCCGGCCGGGTGCACCGATCGGTCCATTGCTGTTCAACGTGTACAGGGGTACAACGCGTACCCGACACATTGAATGCAATGGGCCGGCCGGGTGCACCGATCGGTCCATTGCGGTACAACGCGTACAGGGGTACAACGCGTACCCGCACACATTGAATGCAATGGGCTGGCCGGGTGCACCGATCGGTCCATTGCTGTTCAACGCGTACAGGGGTACAACGCGTACCCGCACACATTGAATGCAATGGGCCGGCCGGGCGCACCGATCGGTCCATTGCGGTACAACACGTACAGGGGTACAACGCGTACCCGCACACATTGAATGCAATGGGCCGGCCGGGTGCACCGATCGGTCCATTGATGTTCAACGCATCCCTGTACAAGTGACTGGCATATGTCACCATGCCTGTCTCAGATGAACATATGCCAGCCACAGATAGCTCCCAGGGAGTGAGGGGCACACCTACAACACCACAGCCTGTCCAAACTGTATCATAAGGCATGTAAGGCTGCATTTCCTATTGTGTGTATGTTGGTGTACATGTTGTCCTGTGGGTGTCACCTGGAGGCAGCCATCCCCAGGCTGTGCACATGTTCATGGGGACAGGATCCTGGGTGTTACGTGTACATGACCACTGTGATGTGCAACTGTTCATATCTGTGCATGTGCCATGGTCACATTTCACGGTGGTGTATGTGTATGTCATGTCACATACCCCGTGAGTCCCATGTGGGATGGTATGTTTGAGCCAGGGTGTCCCAGTGGCACAATAGTGATGGTCCTCCACAGTCTGTGTGCATGTAGTGTTTACAATGTCTCTGATTTCATGTGCACAATGGGAGACAGTCTCCACATCCACGTTGTGTGTGCATGGACTTTGATGTTGTGCGTGTGTGTGTCACAGACGTCCATGTCTGTCCTGCAGAGGCAAGTGGAACCACTACCTGTGGGGGTCATGGTTATTTTGCTGTGGTGTATACCTGATACTCCATGTAATGCCAGTGTCCATGTGGCAGTACAGGGTCCCTGGGAATGTACCTGTCGTTGAGCTGTGATGCCTGGGGCACATCTGTCCTCACATGTCACTGTGGGGGGTGATTGTGACATGGCAGCAGGAGTTGGGAACTGTGACACGGCCTCATGATATCCAATGGGCCAACCTGGGACTTATTGATGCCACTTGTTGAACCGTGATGACAGATGTTGGCCATATATGTACCATACATGTCCTTACGGAACTGCACACTTCATGTAGTTGTGCCTCATAATGATGTATGATGTGATATTGAGTGTGTTCAATGCCGCATATGTGGGGTGACTGACAATCTTGCTTTCTTCTCCTCTGCACTGCAGGGCTCCTGCTGTCCATAGACCATTCCCAGACCTGGCAACGATGGTGGAACGGGACAGCATCCGACGGTACTGCTTCACCAGGCAGCTGATTGAGGATTTGGCAGTGCAGTTGGCCCCACATTTGCAGCCTGGCCGGCCGTATCCTACAGCGCTGACCCCCAAGGTGAAGGTGATGGCAGCCCTACACTTCTTTGCCACCGGTACCTTCCAACATACTGTGGCGACTGCTGGTGGGATGTCATAGACCATGTTGAGCCGTGTGCTCCGCGATGTTTTGGAGGCAATGTTGCTATACCTGAACCGGTACATCTATTTCCCTAGACTGCAATGACTCACTGACGTGAAGAGTGACTTCTATGCCCTGGGGAGGATGCCGCATGTCATTGGCTCCATTGATGGGACACATGTGGCTTTGGTACCACCACAGGCCCAGGAGCAGGCCTACCGTAACCGCAAGCACTACCACTCGGTCAATGCACTGGTGGTGTGTCTTGCAGATATGACCATCTCACACGTGTGTGCCCATTTCCCTGGTTCAGCACACGATGCCTTTGTGATGAGGAGTAGTCGCATCCCCAGGATGATGGCACAGATGCAGAACCAGCGTGCCTGGCTTGTCGGTGTGTACTGACTTTGTGCCATTGTGTGTGATCTGATCTGTAGTATTCCGCCCACTTTTCCAAGTCATCTAATGTGCACTTGTCTGTCCGTAGGTGACTCGGGATACCCCAACATGCCGTGGTTGCTGACACCCCTCAGGAACCCTGTGACACCAGCCCAGATGCGCTACAATGAGGCACATGGTCGGACCAGGAGAGTGATTGAGCGGACATTTGTTCTCCTGAAGAGCCGCTTCCGCTGCCTCGACAAGACAGGAGGGTCCCTCCCATATGCCCCAGCGAAGGTGTGCAAGATTATCATCGTCTGCTGCATGCTCCACAACCTGGCAGTGCGGAAGGAGTTGCCTCTCATCCAGGATGACAATGACCAACATCCGCCACCTGTGGAGGATCCTGGCCTGGACCACGATGCCAGTGATGATGATGATGATGAGGGTGATGTCCGCACACAGCTCATCACCAACTTCTTTAGCTGAATGTGAGTATCCTGAGGTGTCATGTCAATGATGTGAGTTGGCATGATATGTGTAGGTGGTGCTCTGGTGCTGTTGGAGTGTGTCCATGGGCTACTTGACTGGATGTGTGTAGCGATATGTGCTTACAGGTGGTCTGTACTCCCCAACAGTGTTGACATGCTAACTTGGTTCTGGGTGGGTATCTTGTAACATGTATTGTGCATGAGTTTTGCTGTTCTGTCCTGTACTCCATTGCTTTTGACTGTGTGTCATTTCTGTCCTTCACAGGGTACTTTCAGATTTGTTTGGTCAACTGTGTCCACCGACGACGTGATTGTACTTCCAGGGTGGTAGCTGTTGTGTCCCTACAGGTGATGTGCGCCACACCCATGGACTTCCTTCCTTCTACAGTTGTTGACTGTGTGCCCGCTGCCAGGTGGGATTACCTTGCATCTGTAGTGGTTACGACATGTTGCAACTGTGTAATAAACCTGTGCTTCACTTTGTGATGTGCGTTGTCTGTGGTCACACATTTGACTGCCATTTGCTTACTGCACCTGTGGGCTACTTGACTACAACTGGGAATAGGTGTGGTGTCTGTGCATTGCACCGTCTTTCCTGGCAACATCAGTGTAGGCAATGAGTCCGATGGCCTAGGTGTGTATGTGTTGTGTAGCCCTGGTGGTGTGTCTCCCTCATATGTGTCACGTTGCCATTACTCACATGCCTGTGTGGTACTTGCTGTTGCAGTTCGCATACACAGTGTAATTTTGCAGTTCATCATCCCCATGACAGCACATGGAATCACAACAGAGGCAAGTATGGTGTATTAGTGTGTTTATTGTGATACATTTGTGTGAATAGTGCATAGGATGGTTAGTGCTGTACATTTATATTGCAATCAGAAGTTCCTAGGTGAATTGAAAGTCCTGGTAGACAAAATCCCCAGTATCGGGGCCACAGTTGTCTGAGACATTGGTCCAACTTGTACTCCCCATGTCATGTGTGGGAGTTGTGTTGCCGTCAACAGGGTGAACAGTTTGTGCACAAAGGTGAACATCCAGAACAGGTTCAGGCTTCCTGGGGGTTGCACTTGGCCATCGGCCTCTCACTTGCCCCTCCTCGGACGACCCCTCTTCTTTGGGGGGTCCCCTCAAGTACAGGCTGCTGCGGTGCAGGGGACTCTCCGCCAGAGTCATCCTCCCTCCCTGTGGCAGTTGCAGTTTGTTCAGCACCAGATGTTGTTGGCACACAGGGAGGTGTAGACTGGTTGCTGTTCATCTGGCGGAGGCATTGTAATATGTCCCTGTGCACCGCCGTCATCTCTTGCAGTGTGTCCCACTTGGACTCCACGCGGGACATGTGTGAGTCCAAGCAGGCATGATGGGCAGCCTGCTGCTGTTTCATGTCTCTGAGGAGCCCCACTACCTGGCTGAGATCTCCGGTGCTGGACTGGTACGCATCGGCTATGCGTACCAGTTGTGGGTCATCATGCACACCAGACACCTCTGCAAGCAGCGACCTCTGTCTCCCACCCTCCCACCACCCCTGCCGACATGTGCAGTGCGTGCAGTGGCACGCACAGATGACCCTGGTCCCCCTTGGGGGTTGGTGGTGGTGTCCATGGCCCCACGTTGGTCCAGGGTCCCTGTGCTGGTGGTGCTCCTTGTTCTGTCCATGTCGGCAGGGATGGTATTTGTGGTGACAGTCGTTGGAGGGGTGGGTGCAGGGGGTGCAGCTGGTGGTCCTGCTGGTGCTGCAGCTGGTGGTCCTGCTGGTGCTGCATGTTGACTTGCACCGGAGGTGCCAGGTTGGTCTTCTTCATCCGAGGAGGGCAGAGGCTGTACGACACCAGTGAGCTCCGTATCCTCTTGAGCCTGGGACTGGGACTCCTCAGCGTCTGCTGCTGTGTCCCCATCATCACCTGTTTTTGGGAGACACACACAATGTATGTTATGTTTCTGCAGGCATCAATGGTTGACACACCTGACAGTTGTGACTGTGCCTCTGGGTGCGGGCCTGTACATTGCATTGTCCTAAGTTGTCACATTCAGGGGTTGATATTGGTGTAGCACATTGTCCTGCATTATTTGGGCATTTCTATGTATTTGTTGGGGTGTGAACATGGTCTGCATTGGTTGTATTTGGTTGACAGCCGGCCCTCCTTCCCACCCAGCCAGTCAGTTATCCCACCATGGACTGTGCTTGCATTGCAGGGAGTGAAAGTTGTCTTTCAGGATGTCAGTCAGTGGTGTCCTGCTGTTGGTTGTTGCACAGTTGCCAGCAGGGCCTTGTGCTCCCCACAGCAGTAGCCAGTGTCAGCCATCTTGTCAGTTGTTTTCCACTCCCTGTGATGTGAGCATGGTTCAGGGTGGTGTTGATGGGACAGTTGTGGGGGTGAGCTATGTCTGTGACTATGACTCCCATCATGCTATTGCCTCCACCCCACTTCCCAGCATTCCCATACTTACTTGCTTTTGTGGGGAGTTCAGTGTGTGTGGGTGTGAGAGCAATGGCAAGATGGCTGACAGTGGTGTCCTGCTGTTGGTTGGTGTGCAGTTCCCAGCATGCCCTTGTGCTCCCCACGACACAGCAACAGTGTCAGACATCTTTGATGGGCCTTTCCACTCTCTGTGGGATGTGCATGCGTGAGTGTGAGCTTGCTGGGCCATGTGGTGGGGGATGTAGAGCTGTGACTACGACTCCCATCATGCTATTGCCTCCACCCCCCTTCCCAGCATGCCCATGCTTCCTTCCTTTTGACTCTGCTTCCCTGTGGGGTGGGCTGCCTGTGCTGAGAGGATGGCTGGGAGTGTTGTCCTGGCAGTTGTTTGGCTAAAAGTCCCAAGAGTGTCCCTGTGCTTCACACAACATAACCCAGGGTGGAGGTTCTTTGTGGGATCTTGAGTTAGGATGTGAGGCATTGCATTCTCCCAGGTGGGTTATGTGGAGTTTGTGTTGAGGGGGTGTGTGAGGGGAGGTGCTTGTGACTATGGTCAGTGCTGCAAGTCCTCCTTCCCACCCAGCCAGTCAGTTATCCCACCATGGAACGTGCTTGCATTGCAGGGAGTGGAAGTTGTCTTTCAGGATGTCAGTCAGTGGTGTCCTGCTGTTGGTTGTTGCACAGTTGCCAGCAGGGCCTTGTGCTCCCCACAGCAGTAGCCAGTGTCAGCCATCTTGTCAGTTGTTTTCCACTCCCTGTGATGTGAGCATGGTTCAGGGTGGTGTTGATGAGACAGTTGTGGGGGTGAGCTATGTCTGTGACTGTGACTCCCATCATGCTATTGCCTCCACCCCACTTCCCAGCATTCCCATACTTACTTGCTTTTGTGGGGAGTTCAGTGTGTGTGGGTGTGAGAGCAATGGCAAGATGGCTGACAGTGGTGTCCTGCTGTTGGTTGGTGTGCAGTTCCCAGCATGCCCTTGTGCTCCCCACGACACAGCAACAGTGTCAGACATCTTTGATGGACCTTTCCACTCTCTGTGGGATGTGCATGCGTGAGTTTGAGCTTGCTGGGCCATGTGGTGGGGGATGTTGAGCTGTGACTACAACTCCCATCATGCTATTGCCTCCACCCCCCTTCCCAGCATGCCCATGCTTCCTTCCTTTTGACTCTGCTTCCCTGTGGGGTGGGCTGCCTGTGCTGACAGGATGGCTGGGAGTGTTGTCCTGGCAGTTGTTTGGCTAAAAGTCCAAAGAGTGTCCCTGTGCTTCACACAACATAACCCAGGGTGGAGGTTCTTTGTGGGATCTTGAGTTAGGATGTGAGGCATTGCATTCTCCCAGGTGGGTTATGTGGAGTATGTGTTGAGGGGGTGTGTGAGGGGAGGTGCTTGTGACTATGGTCAGTGCTGCAAGTCCTCCTTCCCACCCAGCCAGATATCCCACCATGGAACGTGCTTGCATTGCAGGGAGTGGAAGTTGTCTTTCAGGATGTCAGTCAGTGGTGTCCTGCTGTTTGTTGATGCACAGTTGCCAGCAGGGCCTTGTGCTCCCCACAGCAGTAGCCAGTGTCAGCCATCTTGTCAGTCCTTATCCACTCCCTGTGATGTGAGCATGGTTCAGGGTGGTGTTGATGGGCCAGTTGTGAGGCTGAGCAATATCTGTGCCTACTACTCCCATCATGCTATTGCCTCCACCCCCTTCCCAGCATGCCCATGCTTCCTTCCTTTTGACTCTGCTTCCCTGTGGGGTGGGCTGCCTGTGCTGACAGGATGGCTGGGAGTGTTGTCCTGGCAGTTGTTTGGCTAAAAGTCCCAAGAGTGTCCCTGTGCTTCACACAACATAACCCAGGGTGGAGGTTCTTTGTGGGATCTTGAGTTAGGATGTGAGGCATTGCATTCTCCCAGGTGGGTTATGTGGAGTATGTGTTGAGGGGGTGTGTGAGGGGAGGTGCTTGTGACTATGGTCAGTGCTGCGAGTCCTCCTTCCCACCCAGCCAGATATCCCACCATGGAACGTGCTTCCATTGCAGGGAGTGGAAGTTGTCTCTCAGGATGTCAGTCAGTGGTGTCCTGCTGTTGGTTGTTGCACAGTTGCCAGCAGGGCCTTGTGCTCCCCACAGCAGTAGCCAGTGTCAGCCATCTTGTGAGTCCTTTTCCACTCCCTGTGATGTGCGCATGGTTCATGGTGGTGTTGATGGGACAGTTGTGGGGGTGAGCAATATCTGTGACTACGACTCCCATGATGCTATTGGCTACACTGACTTGCCCAGCATACACAGAATTCCTTTCTTTCAGTGGTCTTCACTGTGTGTTGGTGTTGTAGTGGTGGCTACATGTCTGGATGTGTTTGTTAGTTATATTTGTGCCACTGCCTAGCTGTAGTTGTAGTTGTGTTTGTACATGTGATGACACGGTTAAATGTAACTTTGAGATGGCATGTGTTGTGTTTATCTGACTGATATACACATTTTGGGATGATTCTGTTCTGGTTGCTGTGTAATTGCTAAGAGTGCATGGTTTGACTCTCCCCTTGACAGTGATGTGTGTGTGTATTGTGGCAGAATATTGTGTACATTTGTTGTGTACTCACCAGGCTCTGGGATGTTTTCTAGTCCATAGTCGCTCACTGGCGGAAGGATGGCCCGCACCTTCTCCTCCCAGGGCCTGAGGTATACTGGCTTGGCAGGAGGGCCACTGCCGGTGTATTGGCTCAGGAGGTAGTCCTTCTTCAGCAGCTCCCGTACCCTCCTGCGCACGTCATACCACCTGTTCTGGATGTCAGTCTTTGTGCGCAGACATGGTGATTGTGCGTTCACCCTGTTGATGATTCTCTCCCACATCTTGGTTTTCTGGGAGATGGGTGTCTGTTGGACCAGTGTGCCAAACAGCTGTGGCTCTACCCTGAGGATCTCGTCTACCAGGACTTCCAATTCACAATCTAGGAACTTGTGATTCTTCTTTGGGGGCATGGTGATGGGTGGTGATGGTGAGTGATGTGTGTGTTGGTGTGCAGGTGAGGGTGTGTGAGTGTGTGTTTTGCTGGGTGTATGTGAGGTAGCTATTTGTTGGTGTGCTGATGGTGTGTGGCTTGTGTGAGGGATGAGCTGTGGGTGTGTGGTTGCTGTCTGTTGAGTGCTGGCAGTAGAATAGCATTTGCAAAGGATCATGGTTGGGATTTGTGTCCTTTATATGGGTGGAGTTGTGGGTGTGTCTTTGTTCTCTGTCCCCACCCCCCAGTATTTATTGGCTTTGTAATTGCTTGTTTGGCCTTTTTTTGTGTATTTTTCCTTAGTACTTTCTGTGCATGTTGGAAACGTTCTTGTGACCGAGTCGGACCCTGCAGTTGTCTCGTACGGTCTTCTCCGTTTCGTTCACGCTGTGTTTGTGCAGTTTTCTATGCTGCGTACGCGTCGGTCGCGGTGTTTTGTGTTACTTCGGCTCGAAGTTTTGTATGCGTGTCGGTCGTACGGCTTGTCCTCCGTACGACTCGGTCGTGGTTTTCGCGCCTTGCATCGTACTTTGCGGTTTGGAGTTCGCGTGTACGTTTCGGTTGGATTTGTTCCGGGTGCGTGTCGGTCGGTTCGATTCGCGTGTTTTTCCGGGCGGATTGCTGTTTTCCGTGCGGCTCGGTCGTTCGGCTTGGGTTCAGTACGTGTCGGCCGGATTTTGCACGCCTTGCATCGTACTTGGCGTGTCGGGCGCCACAGGTACGTGTCGGTCGGAATTAATTCCGGCTCCGAGTCGGTCGGTGCTTTTTCTCGCCCGAATCGGAATCGACCCCAGAGTCTTTTCTGTCAAGTCAAATTAATGTCTCAAATGATAAATGCTCAAGTTCACTGACAGTCAGTTCTAGGATGAAATGTTTCAGCTCATCAACTAGCCGAGGGAACTAATTTGCATCCAAAAAAAGGAAACTCAGCCACATCCAGAATAAGATATCTTAGGGCACTCAATTTCACCAACAAAGGAAGTTCAAACATGAGATCAAACTGTAGATCAAGTTCCCGAGCTTCAGTTGAATTTTCACAATCATTTCAGAACTCCCAGAATTCATTCTCCCTGATATTTCCAGGGAAGTAAGTCTGTTCAGGGAAGCAGTACCTCCAACAAAGCACTCTTGCTCGTTGTGACCTTCTGAGTTTGTTCCCTTCTCCTTCTCCGTCACTTTGATCAGAATTCTCAGTATCTTCCGGAATGACTGCGAGATCACCTTCTTCCTGCAGGATCAGTCTCCCCTTTTCCTGCCTCCTCGGCCAACGTTCTCCTGCTGCCACTCACAGTTCCACAGAACTAGACGATTCATTAGAGTCTGAGTCTAGCTCAGTCCCAACCGCAGGACTAGTGCCTCCTTCTCCAGCGTTGACAACTGACTCTCCAGGGCCCTCCTCAGACTGAACAAGTGTTGTTTCAGAGTCTTGCTGGCCCTTTAATCGCTTGACTCACCTGCTCCAGTAGTCTCTTGACCACCACTGCCGCTTCTGGGAGAGGTGCTGTTATATCATCAAGGGGACATGGAACTCGGCAAGTGTGGGCAGCATGCACCCAGTTGGGGAGACCTCCGCACTTCACAGCAGACGTGGTGACCAGGATCACCTGGTATGGCCCCCGCCAACAGGGCTCAAGACAACTTTTCCATACGTGCTTCTTTACCAGGTCCCAGTCCCCGGGACTAAGGTCATGGCACTGTTCCTGATGAGACATTGCTGAAGCAGCTTTAACCTGATGAGACACAGAATGCACCACATTAGCCAGTCCTTTACAGTAATCAAGTATCAGATCATCAGTAATGTTCACAAGCACATTTGCAGGCGCTGCTGGCAACCTCACTGCCCTACCCATGATGATCACATGGGGAGACAATCCAGTCCTACGATCAGGTACACAAGAGGCAATGCATCAGGCCATTTCAAAGATGTAGAAGTACACACTTTGGCAAGCTTCGATTTCAAAGTCCCATTGGCCTGCTCCACCAAACCCGAAGTCTCAGGCCTATAGCTACAATGTAGTCCCCGTTCAACTTGCAAAGCAGCACACAGCATCCTCAAGATTTCGTTGTTAAAGTGCATGCCTCGGTCCGATTCCAAAGAAGTCGGGAAGCCAAACCTCGAGATTAACTCCCTCAACAATAATGTTTCTACTGTGAGACTCATTTCTTCATGTGGGGCATGCTTCAACCCATCGTGAGAAGATACATACAAAAACCAACACATATCTCAATCCATTACACGCAGACATCTCAATAAAATCCAACTGCATCCTATTAAAAGGACCACCTGACCTTCCTATGTGACTCACTGTAACTGCAATTCTTTTCCCCACATTATTCTGTTGACACACAACACATCTGTGACACAATGCTTCAGCCATCAATCTAAACTTTGTGTTAAACAATGTTTGCCGGGACATCCTGACCATCGCATCACTCCCTGCGTGGGTCAGACCATGATAATGCCTAGCCATCAGTGGTAAAAGACTGTTAGGCAATACTGGTCTTCCACCGGAAAGAAACCCAAATCTCATCCTCATCTCTCTCGACACAACCTGCTTTGACCCAACTCTGCTGTTCTGCCTCTGACACTTCTTCCTTCGACCTCTTAACGTCTTCTCAAGTATCAGCTGTACTTAACAAAAGGTTGTAGTTGGTCTTGACTGTTCCCTCATTTGTATATTCTCCATTAAAAGTACAAGCATTGGGGGCGTGGCCACGCGGCGTAGCAAGATGGCTGCAGGCTAGGGTCGCTCTGTTCCACCCTCTTTCCAAACGTAAATCCGTCGCATGAATCCAGTCCCCGAAGTGGGAAGTGGCCGTCGGAAGTCCCGCTGACTCTAAAGAGCCCAAATTCGAGACGGAAGTGCCGTGGGAGCCGAAGATAGGGAAGCGGCTGACTTCGGCCTTTACAGGTGTGAAAGCCAGGACCTAAAGTGGCGACCGCACCCGGAGAGGTGCAGCCGAACGGCGGTGATATCCAGTCGTGGACCCGGTGATCGGGTCTGCGTTTTCACAAGTGCTACGGCAGTGAGAAAAACGAGATTGCCGGCGAGGGCAGCCAAAGCCGGCAGTGCAACGTGACTGACGAGGATCGTCGTGGCTGCGACACCGCGGCCAGAGGTGGGGCTGCTTCGACAGTGGCATAGTGGAGACACAGGAATCCGGCTGGCGCTGCAGAGACAGAGCGGGGGTGAAAGCCGCCAGCGAGGGAAAACCACATCAGACTACAGGCCTCCGTGGAGACCGGCAAGGACACTGGAGCCACGCTGTCACCGGAGGGAGCGCCCTGAGTCATGCAGCCAAAAGCTAAGGTAGCACACTTCTGCAAGGGGGTCGGAGGCGGCGGATCCGGAGCACGGGGGGCAGGCGGTGCAGAGACGCCATTGAACATTGCCATTCATCGGCGGGACTGCACATGACCCTGGGGATAACTGAAAGGAAGAGAAATTGAGGCATTGGGAAGCGGCAGGCGACCCAAACTACTCTCCCCCCGATGCCTGCCAAACCCCGGAAACGGCACATTGGGGTGAACCCTGCGTCGACTACCTTTCTCCCCCCCTCGCAGACCTGACGCGTGCCCATACCCTGATACAGAATGCAGACCCCGGGACTATATCGCAGCCAGAGAGGACAGCCGGTACTGAGTAACCAGTACTATAGAACACACCCTCGGTAGGTGCCCCGGCAGTGAAGGAGCTCAGCCCCAGAGATCGATTTAAGCTCCGGCGAACCGGGATCATCGAGACCGGCCCACTGGTGGGAAGCAGGGTACCAGCACTGCAGACACCGCAGGGGAGGAAAACCGTGACCCAGAGAAAAGTCAGGGGCAAACAGCGACCTAAACCCCACAGACCCCTGGTCTCCCTTGGGGACGCGTTGTGGTGGGCCCTACGCACGCAGGAACCTTGACAAAACCCCCCCGCCCCTGCATGGGGGACATACCGGGCCCAGAGACCCCGCTCACGGCTGTGAGACCTCGGAGTTGAGGCGAAGCCAGGACAGACCACCATGTCAACCACGAGAGGCCCCAAGGTCACCCAACACAATAAACTAGACCGATATCCCTGCCCGAAGACGGCCCTATCTGACCAGCAACAACCCAAAGATAAACCGATGGGGGGGACAGAGGGTGACATCCCGGAACTCACATTAAAGGATGTCATGGAGGCAATCACCGGGGTCAGGACATCCATGGAACAGAGAATGGACACACTCTCCTCGGAAGTGATGCTCATCAGGGCGGATCTCGCGACAAACAGGGAAAAGGTCAAGCAACTGGAAAAGACCAAGGCGAGTCTAGTGAGCGATACTACACTGCTGCAAAATGACATCCAGGAACTGCAAGCATTCCGGAAATTCGCAGAAGGCAAACTCGATGACTACGAAGGGCGCACAAGGCGCAACAATGTACGCATTTTAGGGGTGCCGGAAAACGCAGAGGGACAGGCCACAGACCTATTTGCGGAGAACCTAATCACCGCCCACTTGCAACCAAAAGGGCTATCGCACCTCTTTGTGATTGAAAGGGCCCACAGGGTCCCGGGAGGCCGCCCAAGACCCGGGGCTCCCCGCGTCCGATACTGGCCAGGCTGTTGAACTACCGCGACAGAGATGTTATCCTGCAAACAGCCAGAGTGGCACCGCCGCTGCGGTATGAGAACTCGGAAATCACCTTTTTCCCGGACTTCACCCAGGCGGTGCAAAGACAAAGGCGGTCATTCCTGGCAGTCAAGAAAAGACTTAGAGAGAAAGGCCTGAAATATGCAATGCTGTTCCCGGCCCGGCTGGAGCCTGAGGGGAAAACCAGATTCTTCGACTTTCCAGAGACTGCTGCTGAGTGGCTGGACGGATGGAGGGACGCAAAGGAACACAACTCCCATGGACACTGAGTCTGATCGCCCTGAACAATTGCAACTGGAGCCGGTGTTGGTGATCAAGAAAAGCCCACTCACCATCGAACATTGCCTGCCTGACGCAGGAAACAGGTAGAACGCCATTAGGGTGGACACAGACTTGAGGGCTCATGCTTAGTAAACTGTAACGATGATGAGGTCTAACCTACTCGGGGAATTTAATGGACCAGACAGTTGGGGAGGGGAGGGAGGAGCAGGACACCGTATCTCCCCCAGTTTTCTTCTTTTAGTCTAGTCGTTGGGCGACAGGCACTCTGCATTAAGAGAGTTATGGGCAATTTCGAGCCCAGAGTGCAGGGGAGCAGGGAGGGGGGTAGTTGGGTGGGACTGTTGAACTGTTGTTTGTTTGTGTTGAATCGACAAGGTACCGCAGCTCCTTCACAGGGAATGGTTGTAAACACGTAGGCCCTGATGAGTACGCAATGGGAAAAGAGCATTAAATTGATGAGTTGGAACGTCAATGGTTTGGGGGACAAAGTTAAAAGGTGTGTGGTATTGTAACATATTAGGCGACATGCCCCAGACGTGGTATTGCTCCAAGAAACACATTTGGTGGGTAACACTTGCAAAGCCCTAAATAGATGGGGGTACAAACTGATAGCACATTCCGGCTTCACCACAGGCTCGAGGGGAACTGGGATACTGTTGAGAAACTCCTTCCCAATGACAGTGAATTCCACATGGGCTGACACATGGGGCAGATATATAGGGATCACGGGACAGTGGGAAGGGAACACGTTGACCCTTATGTCGGTATATGTGCCACCCGGCCTCCAGGGGCTCGCATTTAAAGACCTAGGCTCTATATTGCTGTCAATCCCAGATGGCCTCCTGATAGTGGGAGGGGATCTTAATTCAGTGGCCTCGGGCACATTGGACCGTCACCCGCCCCGAGAACTAGGCCCATCGAACCGTTGGTTGCCAGATTTCTTAGAGACCCTTGGACTAGTCGACGCCTGGCGGGCCTCTCAAACACACCTGGGCCCATCACAGCCTGTCGCGAATTGACTACTTACTAGTTCCAGCTCCACAAGTTACACACGTTCAAGAAATAAGACACATGGCATGGGGCATCTCAGATCATTCCCCAGTATGGGCCCAGTTAGTTATTGGCCAACATAGAGTGGGTAGAGTCGCCCCCATCAACCCCTGGCATCTCCGCAACCCAGAGGTCCGTAAAGCATTGCATAAGTCAATAGAGCTCTATTTCCAGGAAAATGAGGGATCGGTCCAGTCCCCCCAGATGCTGTGGGAAGCATTCAAAACCGTAATAAGGGGACAAGCACTCTCCCAGATAGCCGGGGTGCGAAAAGAGAAGTCAAAAGAGGAAGTTGCAGCAGAAAATGAAATCCTCCTACTGGAGGAAGAACTCGAAGAAGAAATAATGCCAGATAAACTTCATGTTCTGCAACTCAAGAGAGACAGCTACAAGGCAATAGTGACCGATAGAGCCAGGGCAATGGGAAGGGAGACGCAGGGCAGGATACATGATCTTGGAGATAAGGCAGGGAAGTTAATTGCATGGCTAGATAAGAAAGAACTTGCGAGTAGGCTGGTGCCCGAACTAGTTGACAAGGCAGGCTAGTCAATTACTGACCCCCAGGAGATAGCAAATACATTCGCGACTCACTATAGTGAAATATACCGCTCACAGACGACATGTACAGCAAGTGATTCTCGCCGGCTGCTTGAAGACATCACACTCCCATCCCTCTCGACCAATGACCTCAAACTGTTAGAAAGCGACCTTACCAACGACGAGATAGCCCAAGCAATTAAAAACCTTAGATCAGGGAAGGCCTTGGGCCCGAATGGCCTACCGATCGAGCTCTACAAACTTAGACCGGATAGACTTGCCCTGTACATGCGTGCAATGTATGAGGAAAGTAAGGAACAGGGGGTACTCCCGCGAGACCAGAGGATTGCCACGCTGGTCACAATTCATAAGGAGGGTAAGCCAAAGACTGACTGTGCCTCTTATAGACCAATCTCTCTATTGAACGCAGAACCCAAGATCTTATCCAAACTCCTTGCTAACCGCCTGGTTAAAGTGATCAGTGGACTGGTTCACCCAGACCAATCGGGCTTCATGCCTCAGCGCAACACCGCACTGAACCTGCGCAGAGTGCATGGAGTGCTGGGAAGAGCAGCCACAATTCAGGAGGCGGCGATAATAGTATCCCTGGATGCCACAATGGCATTCGACACCGTCGAATGGCCATATCTATTCGCTGGCCTCACAAAAATGGGATTCGGACCGCGCTTCGTCCAATGGGTCAGGCTTCTCTACTCGCAACCCTTAGCCCAATTTGTCGTAAACAACAAAAAGTCAGACGTATTCAAGCTCAGCAGAGGGACTCGTCAGGGCTGCCCACTTTCCCCCCTACTGTTTGCCCTGGCGCTGGAGCCATTGGCTTCGTGGATTCAAAAGGATCCCGTGATACGAGGGCTGCGATGGGCAGAGGCCCGGGAGGACCGCATTTTGATGTATGCGGACGACATTCTCCTGTTTTTGGCCTCTCCCAGAGCATCACTCATACGTGTACTAGACATATTTGTATCCTTTGGCAGGCATTCTGGATATTCGATTAACTGGAGGAAATCTATACTATACGTCCTCACTGGCCCTCCGCCTGCCCTCCCACAGGGATGCCTGGTGCAGGTCACCACAGTAGGCTTTAAATACCTGGGCATTTTCATCACCACAGACCCCGCACGCAGGTTTGACCAGAACCTTCTCCCGCCTCTGCAAAGGCTGAAGCGGGACACGATAAGCTGGAGAGCACTCCCGCTCTCGCTGCTGGGCAGGGCGTCACTTTTTAAAATGATGTCACTGCCCCATTTTCTATACGTGTTGCAGAACTCCCCTGACCTAGTCCCCGCGAGCTACTTTAGGGAAATCGAAAGCCTGCAAAGAAACTTGTTGTGGAATGGAAAACCTCGCATAGCTCTAGTAAAACTCAACCTAAACTGGTATGGTGGGGGAATTGGACTCCCTGACCTCAAAAAATATTACTGGGCAGCGCACTTAGCCGCTATAAACCACGGTACCTACCGCCGAGCGGACGACCCCGGCTATGCCATGGATCGGTGGTTGCTGCCGGGAGGGAATTACAACAGAGCGCTGTACTCAAAGCCAGGGCGAACTCCCCTAACAGGGCCGACTAAGCGCTCAGTGCAAGTGTGGCACGCCGCTACTAGGAGTCTGGGATGGGAACACAAGTTGACACTGGCAACCCCCCTATGGGACTCGGAACTACTCGGAAACCTTTGGACGTCGAAAGGTTTCGACAAGTGGGATCTCATAGGCATCTCCAAGATAGGGGACCTCTGGGTGAAGGGGGAAATTAAAACGTTTGCATCCCTGCAGCAAGAATATGACTTGGCCAACACAGAACATTTTCGATACATGCAGGTCCATCATGCGCTACAGGCTCAACTACAGAAGGGTATCACCCCTCCGGAATCCTCACCTCTTGAGGATAGGCTGTTTGCCGGCTACCTGCCATCGAAGGCCATATCACTGACTTACAAAAAACTGATCAATAATTCAAGTGACCCACTCCGACGCACAAGAGAGAAATGGGAAAGGGACGGTATAGTTCTAGATGATGAGGACTGGACAGTGGCAGTGGCCTCCCCACTGGAAGTGGCCATCTCAGCTAGACTACGTCTCGTCCAACTAAACATTTTACATAGAGTATACATAACAGGACCATGTCTGGTGAAAATGGGGAGAGGAGAGGACGGAGACTGCAGGAGGAACTGTGGGGATGAGGGAACCTTCCTACACGTGTTATGGGAATGTGACCAAATTCAAAGGTACTGGCGCAAAATACACGACATACTCAGTGAAGTACTCACAATTATCATTCGTCCAGAAGCCAAAAGATGTCTCCTGAATGTGTGGGAACCCACAGACCTAAATAACAAGCGTACCCTATGGGTAACACCGGGTCTTATGGTAGCAAAGAGGAACTTCGCACAGCTATGGGGGGCCGTTCACCCGCCAACAATAGAAGCCTGGAAAAGAGACATGGACTGGTGCATGTTCAGAGAAAAGACAGTGTATGTGGCACGGGGATGCCCCCAAAAATGGTCCCTCATCTGGAATGACTGGAATGTGTATAGAGGTAATATCTGTACCCCCCTAACGTTCCCACACATGACGACCCTACATCACCGTAAATGATGTAATAAATTACAAATAATCACTCGTACTGATCAGAATGTAAATGCAATGTACTTTTGATTTATCAACAACATGATGTACCTTATGTTATCGATTCTCAATTGTTCAATAAAAAGAATTATAATAAAAAAAAGTACAAGCATTGTAAGTACAGTATCTGGCGACCTCATCAACATATCTGTTGCCAACTGTCACATAATCGTCACCATTACTTGACCACAGCTATTTGTGCGGGTATTGGCAATGCTTCAAAGAGCTTTCAGACTTGATCCTCATTCTCTCTGTGACCATAACTGTCCAAAATCGTGACTGACACCAAAGCCATACAGACTATCTGTAAAAATGATCACTCTCTGCTGGTCTGAGAAACAGCATGCTCTGGTAAGAGCAATCAATTCAGCCACTTGTGCTGAGTACACTTCTTGGAGCCACAAAGCTTCAACTACTCCTGAAACTGTGCAAACTGCATTTGCAGCTTGCAAATTTCCTTCATGGTCTCGGAAACAAGAGCCACCCACAAACAATGCAACATCAGATTCAGGTAGTGGCTCATCTTGTATATCTGGTCTCGGCTTAATACATAGTTCAGTAACATCGAGACAGTCATGCTCCACCACATTTTCATCATTATCACTTTCAAGAAGTGGTAACAAAGTGGCAGGATATAAAACAGAACACCTCTTCAATGTAACATTTTCAGCTGCCAAAATGATTTGCTTATATAATGGGTCAGATGGCTGTTTGTCAAATGCTGTGTGCGAGTACGTGTCAACAGTATTTCTACAGAGTGAGGCACATACACTGTTAAAGGATGACCCATGACAATGTCTTCACATCTCTCCATGCTGACACCAACGGCTGCCACTGATTTAAGACATCCAGACAGAGCCGCCGCTGGAGGATCTAAGGTAGCTGAAAAATATGCTATGGGTCTACGGGCATTTCCATGAGTCTGTGTAAGCACCAAGAGAGCGCAGCCCTTCCTCTCACTGCAAAAAAGCAAAAATGTGTTGTTGTAATCAGGCATTCCTAGTGCCTGGCAGAGACTTTCTCTCAACTTTAGGAAGGAAACCAAGCAGTCATTTACCCATGGCACTGGATCCGACACATCCTTGTTTGTCAGCCTTTGCAAAGGCTTGGCCACTAGGGAAAAGTTGGGTATCCACTGCCGACAGAAGCCCACCATTCCCAAAAACACCCTAACCTTTTTCTGGGTTGTTGGTGTTTTCATTTGCAAAATCACCAAGATTCTCTCTTGCGACACCTTTCTGACTCTTTTCTCAATGTGATGACCACGGCTTCTTTCAAACAATACTGCAACTTTCCATGGGACACTTTATGTCCATTCTCAGCCAAATGGTTTAGCAGTTCAATGGTGTTAGTTTTTAATGCTTCATGAGTGTTTGACACAACCAACAGGTCATCAATCTTCTGTACCAGGACAGAGATACAAGGCATAACTAGAGTTTCCAAATTCTTTTTAAGGATCTGGTTGAAAATGGAGGGGCTCTCCGTATACCCTTGTGGGACTCGGCGTCATGCCAAAACATGGTTGCATAGCCTGAACGCAAAGAGGAACTGACTGTCCTCATGCAAGTGTATAGAGAAGAAAGCCTGGAACAAATCAATAACAAAAAACCACTCAGCTTCACATGGAATTTGAAAAATAGCAGTATTCAATACCATGGGACAACAGGGAATCACAATGTTATTCATTTTGCGAAGGTCGTGCACTATGCAGTACTTACCACTAGGCTTCTGCAAGCCCATAATGGGTGAGCTACCTGGACTCCCCTTAATTTCCTTTAATATACCTTATTAGATCATTGTTTCATTCACTGGAGCTATTCCAGCAATCGTTTCAGGGGTCAAATTATACTGTGGTCTCTTGGGATATTTTGCATTTGGCTTTAACTGTATACAGACAGGCTCATCTCCTTTAATGAGTCCTATGTCCATTCCTGAAAAATCCCAAACCTCCATCCTTACAGTATTTCTGCTGTCCAAAGGTAAATCCTCACGTCTCAACATAGGATACAATGCAAAAAGTGGGGTTTCCTTCACCATTTTGAAAGCCACATCGTCAGTCTGAAACGTCACACCTCTCGGTGCACAATAAATTGTGCAATTCAGCTTGCACAACAAATCACGCCCTAGCAAACTCACAGGACTTGAGTCACAGACCACGAATTGGTGATTATCCACAAAATTCCCTATTTTTACAGGTACTTCCTCCATAATGGGATTTCTCATTTGTTGATTAGCAACTCCCACAACTTGGATATTTTTTCATAAGAGGGGTAGGTCTGGAACTTCCACTGTTTGCCCAGTAGAACAGGTGTCACCACTATCAACCACAAATGATACATTGTGGCCATTTACCTCACCATCTACATATGGGCAACTCTGGTCTACCTCCAACACTGTGCCAAGCACGCAATCTTCCTCCCCCTCAGGCACTGTCAGGTGAAATGATCCAAACCAAATTTCTCAATAGTCTCGAACATGGGATATTGCTGGTAAGGAACATTACCCTGAAATGAGTTCTGATTTGCATTCGGAACATGATTCAAAGCGAACCCGGGACCAGCAGCTGCTTGCTAAGGCACTGGGGGTTGTGGAACTTGCATCACTGGGGCTTGGAGCACATTAACATTTTGCGACCTCGATTGAGGCACATTTTGCAACTGTATAAGATTAGAGTCCTGGATTCTGCCCTCGATTTGCTGGGTTAAGACAACATTTTCTCTTCCAATGCCCCAACCTATTATAGTAGTGGCAAGGGTTAGACGTTTTCAATTTGGCTACATCTATTCCCGTCCTTGGATCAATAGGGATTCCACTACCTCTACCTTGGGATTGAAAACCACCTCCACCTTGCATAGCAGGAGACCCCTGTGAGTACACTCCCTGCATAGCAAGTGCATTCCCAACAAATGGAGGACCTTTATTTCCCCTCTGAGAAGCCTTCATTTGTGCTACCATGAGCTTTTTTTTAAGTTTCTTCTGCCTCATGTTAATCTCATCATTGCAATACTTAGCGTATCGCAAGATCTCATCCCCTTACTTGTTCTGCCAGTAAATCTAAGGCTGCTGAATCATCTTGCTAATCTCAGCTCTCAATCCTGTCACAAATCTAGATGCAAAATCTCTTTCGTAACCTGGGAAACTCATTGGTAAATGATGCAAGATAACTTCTACTCCAAGGCACATGAACATAACCTCCACTAGGTACTTCTCGCAAAGGCAAAATTGCAGTACCCAGTCCTCTCTCTACAGAAGGAGGCGGGTACCCCATTGATCTTTTGGGGCTTTTCTTTTTTGACCATTTACCTTCCCATTTAACCCTTTCAGTGCTCATGACGGAGCGGTTCCGTCATGAGCCATGGTTGGCATGTGCTCATGACGGAACCGCTCCGTCATGGCACCCACCCATGGGGGAAGCGCTGGCGCTCCCCCCATGGGCAGCCCAACATCGTGCCACAAAGGGGGATGGCAGCGGAAGAGCTTCCGCTGCCACCCCCGACCCCCCCTCGGCGATCCTGTGACGTCAACGCGCACAGCGAGCGCTGACGTCATCAGGAAGCGCTGGACGCCTGGAAACCATTTGTTTCCAGGCGTCCAGGCGAGGAGCAGGTAGGTTTCTGTGCTCCGGTGGGGCGGGGGGGGAACAGATCGGCAGGCATTGAGGCATCGGGGTAGAGAAAAGAGTGTTTCCTCTCCCCTGATGTCTCAATGCAGGGCATTCCTGCTGCACGATCGCGCACAGCGTCGTGCAGCAGGAATGCCCCCACTAGACACCAGGGATGTCTTTTTTGTGGAAAGGAAGCGACCCCTTGGGCAAGGGTCGCTTCCTAAGGGGGATATTTATTTTAAAGACTTTTCTGCCCCCCCCCCCCCTGGGGACAGATCGCCCAATTTTTTGGGCGTTTCTGGCGCCAGAGGGGGCAGAAAAGCCCACTAGAGCCAGGGAATTTTTTTAAATTAAATTGGAAGTGACCCCTTGGGCAAGGGTCGCTTCCAGGGGCCATATTTTTCATTAAAGTATATTCTGCCTCCCCTGGGGGCAGATCGGTTTGTTTATTTGGCCTTTCTGCCCCCAGGGGGGGCAGAAAACCCCACTAGACACCAGGGAGTGTTTTAAATTTTAAATGGAAGCGACCCCTTGGGCAAGGATCGCTTCCTTTTAGGCCTAAATAATTTTAAAGACTTTTCTGCCCCCCCCCCCTGGGGACAGATCGCCTACATTTTTTGGCGTTTCTGGCCCCGGGGGGGGGGGGGGGCAGAAAAGCCACTAGAGCCAGGGAGGTTTTAAAAATTAAAATGGAAGCGACCCCTTGGGCAAGTGTTGCTTCCAGGGCCCATATTTTTTTTTAAAGTATATTCTGCCCCCCCTGGGGGCAGATCGGTCTGTTTATATGGCCTTTCTGCCCCCAGGGGGGGGGAGAAAACCCCACTAGACACCAGGGAGTGTTTTAAATGTTAAATGGAAGTGACCCCTTGGGCAAGGGTCGCTTCTTTATGGGCCTAAATAATTTTTAAGACTTTTCTGCCCCCCCTGGGGACAGATCGCCTGCATTTTTTGGCGTTTATGGCCCCAGGGGGGGCAGAAAAGCCCACTAGAGCCAGGGATTTAAAAATAAAGAAATTGGAAGCGACCCCTTGGGCAAGGGTCGCTTACAGGGGACATATTTTTAATGTGTATTCTGCCCCCCCTGGGGGCAGATCGGCCCGTTTATTTGGCCTTTCTGCCCCCGGGGGGGCAGAAAACCCCACTAGACACCAGGGAGTTATTTAAAATTAAAATGAAAGCGACCCCTTGGGCAAGGGTCGCTTCCAGGGGGCAGATGTTTTTTAGTGTGTGTATTCTGCCCCCCCTGGGGGCAGATCAGCCCTTTTTTTGGGCCTTTCTGTCCCAGGGGGGGGGCTGAAAACCCCACTAGACACCAGGGACGTCTTTAAAATTAAAATGGAAGCGACCCCTTGGGCAAGGGTCGCTTCCAGGGGGCAGATTTGTTTTATGTGTGTATTCTGCCCCCCTGGGGGCCGATCGGCCTGTTTTTTTTGGCCTTTTTGTACCCGGGGGGGGGGCAGAAAATCCACTAGGCACCAAGGATTTTTTTTTGTGTGTAATGGAAGCGACATGGTTGCTTCCAAGGGGGTAAAATTTGGTTAATGTTTTTTCTGCCCCTCCTGGGCAGAAGGGGGGAGGCAGAGAACCCTACTAGGCACCAGGGATTTATTTCTTTAGCAAGGGGGGCACATTTCTGTCTGCTGTTTTCTGCCCCACCTGGGGGACAGATCGGCCTGGCAGACAACCTCACCCGATCCCTTGGGCAAGATCTCCCCCCATTTTTCTCAGCCCTATTTGAAGGCCCATATGGCAGATTGACTATTTGGGTAGTGACATAGCGTGTTATAATGTTAATTGTTTTATTTCTTGTGAATTGCAATTGTAATGCTTTATTTCTCCCTTTTTGTTTTAGTTCAAGGCTTTTGCTCTTTAGACTGTTCCAGGTTGCGGTTTCGTTACTGGTGGTTCTGCTGTTTGTGTAGTTGCATGTGTTTGGTAAGAGACTTTTTTTTGTACAATGTAAATGAGTTTCCTTTCTCTGCATGAATGTGTTTTTTGCAAATGGTGTAATAATAGCAGTATGTTTGGTTTCTGTTTTTTGAGTGTCAAAAACTTTTTGCATTTGTGCTCGATGTGTATTTTGTTGTCTTGTGAGTAATTGGTTTTGTTTTTTCTTTCTAGTGGGATATCGTTGGTTTTTGCTGTCTCTCTGCAGAGTAGGTGCTGGTGAGTGTAGCTGTCTCTTCCAAGGGAATCGTAGAGTTTTTGAGTATATAGATCTTTGTGATAAAGGTACACATTTTTTTACTTACTTATTTTGCACAGTGTTGGTTGTTGTTGACTTGTTTGTGCAGTCTCCTTTCTTAGTAAGGATAATGGCTAGCCGCAGGATTACTGCTCAGCAGGTTGTTGGTATGCTTTTTGAGTCTTCCTCTGACCATGGTTCAGAGACTGACTCTGCATCTGAGGCAGAGGAGGGAGGGGAAGATTCAGGCAGTGAGTTTTCTCTCCACATGGAATCATCGGATGATGAAGCTACTCTCAGTGCGGATGAAGCGACTCTTAGTGCGGATGAAGTGCCTGTTTTAGAGGAGGACATTGATGTGCTGATAGTGCAGCAAGAGGCATCTAGGCTGCAGCCTGGGGCTGCAAGGCTTCCAGTTGGAAGTGATGACCTCTGGGTTGCCCCAGGCATGGTGCAGCTGGCATTGCCAGACTTTACTGGTGTTCCAAGGTGTAGAGTGAATACAGAATTTTTTTTGCCTATACATTTTTTTCAGTTGTTTATGGACGATGTATTTTTGGCAGAGATTGTTGAGCAGACTAATTTGTATGCCGAACAGTTTTTGAGGGACAACAGTGCCAGCCTTAAGCCCCACTCTAGAGCTACCCGGTGGACTCCCACCAATCTGGAAGAGATGAAGAAGTTCTTGGGTTTAACTTTTTTGATGGGCATGCTAAGGAAGCCATCAATGTCTTCATATTGGTCTACTAGTCCCTTAATGGCAACGGCTATATTTCCGGCAGTCATGAGTCGTGATAGGTATTTGCTTCTGCTTCGGATGCTGCATTTTGTCGATAATGGTTTAGCATTGCCACGAGATCACCCTGAGTGTGACCGTCTTTTTAAGATTCGGCCTGTCATTGATCACTTTGTAGATCGATTTTCTGAGAGCTATGCTCCAGGAAAAGAAATAGCAGTGGATGAGTCTTTGGTCTTGTTCAAGGGCCGCTTGGTTTTTAGGCAATACATTCCTAGTAAGAGGGCACGCTATGGAATTAAGCTGTATATGCTGTGTGACAGTAGGACTGGATATGTCTCTAATTTCAGGGTGTACACCGGTAAGGAATCCAGGATTAACCCCCCTGGTTGTCCGTCCACTTTTGGAGTGACTGAGAAAATTGTGTGGGAACTTGGTAGAGGACTTTTTAACAAAGGTCACCATTTATATGTAGATAACTTCTACACTGGTGTGCGTTTGTTCAGGTAATTGGCCAAAGTGGACACTGTTGCTTGTGGCACAATCCGCTCTAACCGTAAAGGTTTCCCAAAAGAACTAGTTTGTCAAAAGCTTGTGCGGGGACAGTGCAGTGCGTTGCGAGGAACTTCTAGCTGTGAAGTTTTCAGACAGGAGAGATGTCTACATGCTGACTACCATCCATGATGAAAGCACTTCACCTGTGACTGTTTGGGGTCAGGTTGCTGAAGCGCGCAAACCTGTGTGCATTTTAGACTATAATAGGCACATGGGTGGTGTTGACAGAGTAGATCAGACGTTGGAACCTTACGCTGCTCTTCGTAAGGCTTACATTTGGTATAAAAAGTAGGCTATCCATCTTTTCCACTTAGCAACCTTTAATGGCTTTGTTGTATTCAAGGATTCTTGTCCTGAGTCAAAGATGACTTTTGCTAAGTTTCAGGAGTCTGTAATAGGCAGCCTTGTTTTAGTGGAACTGGCAAGTGTTCCTAGAGTTGGAGTGGTGGAGGATGTGGCTAGATTGAAAGATCGCCACTTTCCTGATCACATTCCTCCCACACCCTCAAAAGACTTTCCCAGTAGGAGATGTAGAGTCTGTTGGCGAAGAGGTACGCGGAAGGAGACTCATATGTACTGCCCCGAGTGTCCTTCTAACCCTGGGCTGTGTGTGCCTGCTTGTTTTAGAATGTACCACACGCAAAATAATTTTTGGGAGCATCCATGAGTGGTAAAGTGAACTGCCTGGTCTCTATTGTTTTATATTTTTTGTTCAGTTTCAAGGTTGGCATTTGTGCAATGTATTTAGTTTCAGATTTTGTGTTAGTAGATTTGTATCTATTTGCAATTTGTTTGTGTTTTCTTTTTTGTATAAAAAAATTCTAAATGCGATGGCGGTGTGTGTAGGCTGGCACTTGGCTGGTGGTGTGTGTAGGCTGGCACTTGGCTGGTGGTGTGCGTGGACTGGCGCTTGGCTGGCGGTGTGTTTGGACTGGCGCTTGGCTGGCGGTGTGTTTGGACTGGCGCTTGGCTGGCGGTGTGCGTGGACTGGCGCTTGGCTGGCAGTGTGTGTGGACTGGCACTTGGCTGGCGGTGTGCGTGGACTTGCGCTTGGCTGGCGGTGTACATGGACTGGTGCTTGGCTGGCGGTGTGTGAGTAATGACTTGTATTGTATTATTCGATCGCACTGGTACATGGTCCCAGGCTGTCAAGCTAAGGAGGATGTTATTTTCATAGGCATTGGCAGCTTTGAGTAACTTTAGTAGGAAACTGGGTAAACGCCCCCCCCCCTCCCCCGGAATTACTTCAAATTTATAAAGCGAAATGTGTTGCCATTGCGACCTACGGGGCGGGTATCTGGGGTTATGCTGATGTGACTGCTCTTCAGACGGACGAAAATAAATTTTTTTGATTTTTGCTGGCCGTCCCGGAGAGTGTTTCTACTTTTAACTGTCAAATGGAACTTGGAATGCCACACATAGCGGACGTTATTAGTATCCAACCAATTCTTCTCTGGTATCGTATATGGACTTCAGAGAAGACCATCTTAAATCGTCAAACGATTAGCGACTGTTGTGGGCTAGTGGGGGCTTTTCATATAGGATGGCTGAAATATGTCAGAGAATTTTTGTGTAAATTAGGCCACCAGGAATACTTTGATAACCCCACTACCATGTCTAATGTAAATAGGAAAGATTTTAAATATAGCTGTCTCCATCTTGTTGAAAATATCAGATTTAATCAAGAGATTACTAAAATCACAGTGCTTGCTCACCAACAGACCCTGACTACCTTTAAGATGCAGCCCTATCTAAATTATGTTACCTCTGACTATGAAAGATTCTTGCTTACTCGTTTTAGGTTGGGCATCATTCACAGGTCACTTAGCTTCCCAGTCAGAAACGACTGGTCTAGACAGTTAATGAGATGCCCATGTGATGAGTTGTCAGCACAATCCACAATGCATGTTGTATTTTTCTGTAAATTTTACCTAGTTCAGAGGAAAAGGTGGATACTCCTGGTGCTTAGATCACTTGGTTTGCGACAATGTCGTCCCGCATTTATGGTCATTCAATCCCTTGGGGAAGAACTTGTAATTTTATCTGTTTCGACGTTTTTAAAGTCTATTTTTTCTTGCAGAAAAACTATCTCAATGTGATAATCTGACTTGATTTGTATAATATAATTAACAGTCCTTTTATATGCTGCTGTTCACTCAGTCTTTTCGGCAAATGTATTCCTTTTTAACATGTCTTCTTAACCGTATTTTAATGTGCTTTTATGATTATTTTACAAATAGTCGAATAAAGCTTGATTGGATTTGATTTGAGTAGTGACTTGCTGCTGGCCACTACACATACTGCTAGCCAAACGCCACTCCACGCAATCCATGAGCTGGTGTGGTTGCTGTGTCAGGAATGTGGGCGTGTGAAAGTGATGGGCCCTTGAATGGCGCTCACTGCTGGTGTGAGTGTTGTAATGTGCTGGGCCCGCGGCTGGCGGTGTGATTGATGTCACCTCAATACGTTTTGGGCCCTTGCCTGTCGCGGGTACTTTGGCCTCCCACACAAGTGAGGCACCATTTTTATTGGGAGACCTGGGGGAACGCTGGATGATAGGGAATTTGTGTCAGCCCGGTGATGCCACAACTTTCCCACACAAAAATGTGTCGAAAAAGTGATTTTTTTCAGCTAAATTTGAGGTTTGCAGGGGATTCTGGGTAAGAAAACGTTGGGGGATCCACGCAAGCCATACCTCCCTGGAATCCCCCGGGTGTCTAGTTTTCAGAAATGTGTGGGCTTGGTAGGTTTTCCTAGCTGGACGCCGAGCACGGGGCCAAAAACCCAGGTGACCCCCCCTTGCAAAACCAGGTTGTTTTGTGATAGGCAACTTTGATGTCGCCTCAATACGTTTTGGACCCTTGCCTGTCGCGGGTACTTGGGCCTCCCACACGAGTGAGGCACCATTTTTATCGGGAGACCTGGGGGAAAGCTGGGCGGTAGGAAATTTGTGTCAGCCCGGTGATGCCACAACTTTCCCACACAAAAATGTGTGGAAAAGTGATTTTTTCAGAAAAATTTGAGGTTTTCAGGGGATTCTGGGTAAGAAAACGTTGGGGGATCCACGCAAGCCATACCTCCCTAGCATCCCCCGGGTGTCTAGTTTTAAAAAATATATAGGTTTGCTAGGTTTCCCTAGGTCCCGGCAGAGCTAGGGTTAAAAAACTACAGCTAGGCACTTTGCAAAAAAAGGGTCATTTTTCACAGTGAAAATGTGGTGTGTCCACCTTGCGTTTTGGGCCATTTCCTGTCGCAGGCACTAGGCCTACCCACACAAGTGAGGTACCATTTTTTTTGGAAGACTTTGGGGAACGCGGGGTGGGTGGAATTTTGTGGATCCACGCAGATTCCAGAACTTTTCACCACAGAAAAGTGAGGAAAATTTGTTTTTTTGGACAATTTTTTAGGTTTGCAAGGGATTCTGGGTAACAGAACCTGGTGAGAGCTAGTCAAGTCACCCCATCCTTGATTCCCCTGGGTATCTAGTTTTCAAAAATGTATAGGTTTGCTAGGTTTCCCTAGGTGCCGGCAGAGCTAGGGTTGAAAAACTACAGCTAGGCACTTTGCAAAAAAAGGGTCATTTTTCACTATGAAAATGTGGTGTGTCCACCTTGCGTTTTGGGCCGTTTCCTGTCGCGGGCACTAGGCCTACCCACACAAGTGAGGTACGTTTTTCTCGGAAGACTTTGGGGAACGCAGGGTGGGTGGAATTTCGGGGATCCACGCGGATTCCAGAACTTTCCACCACAGAAAAGTGAGGAAAATGTGGGTTTTTTTACAATGTTTTAGGTTTGCAAGGGATTCTGGGTAACAGAACCTGGTGAGTGCCAGTCAAGTCACCCCATCCTGGATTTCCCTGGGTGTCTAGTTTTAAAAAATGTATAGGTTTTCTAGGTTTCCCTAGGTACCGGCAGAGCTACGGTTCAAAAACTACAGCTGGGCACTTTGCAAAAAAAGGGTCAATTTTCACTGTGAAAATGTGGTGTGTCCACGTTGCGTTTTGGGCCGTTTCCTGTTGCGGGCAGTAGGCCTACCCACACAAGTGAGGTACCATTTTTCTCGAAAGACTTTGGGGAACGCGGGGTGGGTGGAATTTTGTGGATCCATGCAGATTCTAGAACTTTCCACCACAGAAATGTGAGGAAAATGTGTTTCTTTTGACAATATTTTAGGTTTGCAAGGGATTCTGGGTAACAGAACCTGGTGAGAGCCAGTCAAGTTACCCTATCCTGGATTCCCCTGGGTGTCTAGTTTTCAAAAATGCATAGGTTTGCTAGGTTTCCCTAGGTACCGGCAGAGCTAGGGTTCAAAAACTACAGCTAGGCACTTTGCAAAAAAAGGGTCAATTTTCACTGTGAAAATGTGGTGTGTCCACGTTGCGTTTTGGGCCGTTTCCTGTTTCGAGCTCTAGGCCTACCCACACAAGTGAGGTACCATTTTTCTCGAAAGACTTTGGGGAACACGGGGTGGGTGGAATTTTGTGGATCCACGCAGATTCCAGAACTTTCCACCACAGAAATGTGAGGAAAATGTGTTTTTTTGGACAATTTTTTAGGTTTGCAAGGGATTCTGGGTAACAGAACCTGGTGAAAGCCAGTCAAGTCACCCCATCCTGGATTTCCCTGGGTGTCTAGTTCTCAAAAATGTATAGGTTTGCTAGGTTTCCCTAGGTGCCGGTAGAGCTAGGGTTCAAAAACTACAGCTAGGCACTTTGCAAAAAAAGGGTCATTTTTCACTGTGAAAATGTGGTGTGTCCACCTTGCGTTTTGGGCTGTTTCCTGTTGCGGGTAATAGGCATACCCACACAAGTGAGGTACCATTTTTCTCGGTAGACTTTGGGGAACGCGGGGTGGGTGGAATTTTGTGGATCCACGCAGATTCCAGAACTTTACACCACAGAAATGTGAGGAAAATGTGGTTTTTTTGACAATTGTTTAGGTTTGCAAGGGATTCTGGGTAACAGAACCTGGTGAGAGCCAGTCAAGTCACCCCACCCTGGATTCCCCTGGGTGTCTAGTTTTAAAAAATGTATAGGTTTGCTAGGTTTCCCTAGGTGCCGGCAGAGCTAGGGTTCAAAAACTACAGCTAGGCACTTTGCAAAAAAAGGGTCATTTTTCACAGTGAAAATGTGGTGTGTCCACCTTGCGTTTTGGGCCATTTCCTGTCGCAGGCACTAGGCCTACCCACACAAGTGAGGTACCATTTTTCTCGGAAGACTTTGGGGAACGTGGGTTGGGTGGCATTTTGTGGATCCACGCAGATTCCAGAACTTTCCACACACAGAAAAGTGAGGAAAATTTGTTTTTTTTGATAATTCTTTAGGTTTGCAAGGGATTCTGGGTAACAGAACCTGGTGAGAGCCAGTCAAGTCACCCCATCCTGGATTCCCCCGGGTGTCTAGTTTTCAAAAATGTATAGGTTTGCTAGGTGTCCCTAGGTGCCGGCAGAGCTAGGGTTAAAAAACTACAGCTAGGCACTTTGCAAAAAAAGGGTCATTTTTCATTGTGAAAATGTGGTGTGTCCACGTTGCGTTTTGAGCCGTTTCCTGTCGTAGGCATAAGGCCTACCCACACAAGTGAGGTACCATTTTTATCGGGAGACTTGGGATAACACAAAATTTTAGAGCAACTGTTATTACCTATTGACTTTCGATGTATTTCTGCCTTCCAAATGAAAGACAATGTGTAAAAAAGAAGTCATTTTGAAAAATGACCTATAATTCTCATGCTATTATGGGTACTCCCAATTTCGGAAATGTGCAAATATCTACTGTTTCTAAACTCTGCGGGGCATATTATCAAGACAATTATCGCCGCTTTAGCGGCCGTTTTCAGCCGAAAAGCGGCGATAATTCTATCGCAGTATTAACAAGGACACGCTAACAGACTTTAGCGTGTGTTTCCTTGTGTTAGCACCCGTTTCACTAACGCCTTGCATCTCATCGCTAATGAGATGCAAAGTAGGCGTGCCTCACATTCACCACATGGGAAAACATCGCTAACACAGCTTCGCGCTATTAACAACGATGCCCCATACCCGCGTAGCGACAATGAAAATCGTGCTAAGGCCCCCTTAACGCTGGATTCTAACGTCAGAAAAATATCTGACTTAGCTATATTACCCTATGGGAGGTGGATTGCCAGGCTAAATCCACCATGGCTTATTAGCAAGGAATTCCATAGCGCTGTAATATTATCGCTGGATTCGCAGCGATATTCCAGCATTTCGCCGCTTTCGCTGGAATTTTTATCGCATTGGAGATAGCCGTTGATGATAACGCGCTATCTCAGCGATAAAATCCAGCGATAGCTAAAATCGCGCTAAGCGCGCTTAGCGATATTTATCGCTGTCATTTGATAATATGCCCCTACATTTTGTTCCCATTTCAGAAATACATTGGTGTCTTTCATACCGATTTTTCCATGTATACATTTTCCCAAAATAATTGCTATGGTACATAATAAAAAACCATTGCAAGGCGCTGCTCAGTTATTGGCTCTGGGTTCGTCGGGTTCTTGGTGAACCTACAAGTCCTATATATCCCCACAACCAGAAAAGTCCAGCAAATATAATGGTATATTGCTTTCGAACAGCTGTCATAATTAGAAGAAGTTACAGGTGAAAACGTTGACACAAATGGCTGTTTTTTCAACTAATTTTCAATTTTTCCTATATTTAACTGTTAGTTTCTATGAAGAAACCTTGAAGTATCTACACAAATGACCCCTTGCTGAATCCAGAATTTTGTCTACTTTTCTAAAATGTATAGCTTTCCAGGATCCATTATTGCTTTTATACCCATTTCTACCATTAACTGGAAGGAGGTTGAAAGCACAATAAATAGCAAAAATAGGCTATGTCCCAGAAAAATGCCAAAACTGTGTACAAAATGTTGGTTTTCTGACAAAAGTCTGCTTGTCCCTGAAAGCTGGGAAGATGATGATTTCAGCACCACAACTCCTTTTTTGATACCATTTGCAGGGAAAAAACCAGACGCTTTCATCTGGAGCCCTTTTTTCCCATTTTTCAAAAAAAAAAAAATCTTTAGCTGTATTTTGGCTAATTTCTGGGTCCCCTCCATGGGAATCCACAAACCCTGGGTACCTTTAGAATCCCCATGATGTTGGAAAAAAAGGACGCAAATTTGGCGTGGATACCTTATGTGGTCAAAAAGTTACAGGGGCCTAAGCGCGAACTACCCCAAATAGCCAAAAAAAGCTTAGCACAGGGGGGGAAAAGGCCTAGCAGCGAAGGGGTTAACCAGTGCTCCCTAAATCAGAATGCTTTGCATTAACTCCCGAATTTGCATCTTCAACCCTGGTATTCTCATATTTTCTAAATCTTAGGGGCATATTATCAAGGGCCGGCGATAAATATCGCAAAGCGCGCTTAGCGCTTGCATATTTATCGCCGGCTATCTCTGGCATTTATCGCCCGGTTAGCGCGTTATTAACAACGCGCATCGCCGAGGCGATAAAAATGTCAGAGATAGCGTGGATATCGCCGTTTTCCATGGGAAAACGGCGATATCCTAGATGATAGGGCCTGTGGTCTTAGCCACAGAATCCACCCCCATGTTAAGTATGCCTTAGTCAGGAATTTAACAGACGTTAAATTCCTGCGTTACAGCATACTTAACGCGATTAAAATAATCGCTTCCTCGCATTGTAAATATCGCGAAGCTGCCTTCGCGATATTTACCCATGTTGTTTCCACAGACACGCCTACTTTGCATCTCATTATCGATGCGAAGTCAGGCGTGCTGGAAACGGGAGCAAAATCAGCAAAACACGCGATATCGTGTCTTTGCTGATAAGGCGATTTAATTATCGCCGCTTTTTGGCCGAAAACGGCCGCAAAAGCGGCGATAATTGTTTATCGCCGCCTTGTTAATATGCCCCTTGATCACTAAAACATCGCTGGTGATTTTTCTGCAAAGATTTGGTCTGTTCTAAATCCACTTCAAATTTTTGCTATTTCAAACAATTTATCATGTGCCTGTCTCGCTCTTTGGGTAGCATCCTTACTCATAAACAAAAGTTCATTTTGTTGATAAGTGTCTACTCGACCCAGTTCAAAACTCCCACTTATCATCTTGTCCAATTCAAGTTTCAATTTAACTACATCTACCAAGTTTACTTTCAGTCTTGATTTAATCATCCCTTGACTAATTTCTGTACTTCTACTTTCATTCAAGGGGAGATTATGAATCTTCTACCATTCATTTAATTCCTGAAGATCTAATATATGTGGCACCTCAGAAGCTTTGGGAACTGAATTCGCTCTATGTGTGCTACAATGCACATTCAAAGGTGGCTCCCATATGAGTTAATCTAATTCTGGCAATCCTGCAAATGACCTCAAAGGTCCAAAACCGGTCTGATTCGTCGATGGGTCTGCACTTGCACCACAAGGGGAACTCACATGTATTGGAACCAAAGGAATAAACTTCACACTTGATTTGGTCGGAGCCTTCTCTGAGGCTCTTGACTCTGTTGGAACAGTCAAGTCACACATAATGCTTCCTGTGGGGCTGGGATTATATATTGATACTACAGGACCAATAGTCACCAGGACAGTGAGAATAACAGGAATAATTGAAGTTGTAGAAATAGTCAGAGCTTTGGAGTGTCCAGGAACATAGAACCCTGAATTCCCTCCCATCGCATTCTGGTTCGTATTCATAGGGGCACCCCACACTGAATTAGGGCTTGCATTTACTGGTGCAGTCGCTATTCCGGAATTCCCACTAGCATTTGCATTTTCAATCTTCCCCTGCTTGTGTTTTGTTATACAGAGGCAGACGCTCCGAAACAACACATCTAGAAGACTGTCACTAGTATCACTGTCACCTCCTTCGGCCGATTCCTATGCCCCATTTCTTCTCTCTTTCTTTTTCTTTTCTGATCTGTCCTTCTCAAACTCCTCACTCGTCAATGCCGGATATAACTTACCTCCCTATCAGATTGGTTCTCCACCTTCTCTGTTCTGCGTCCCAACTTGCAATCACAATGGTGCTCACTGCCTGTCTAGTTATTCCCTGATATCTCCCTTTCTCTCCCGCTCCCAAGCATTAAGCACTTCAAACTGTGTAGGTGTAGGCTGTGGTTTCATTTCGTATAAAATCCGTCTCAAGTTCTCAATAATCCGTATATTAAATGTACCATTGCGAGGAAACACCAGAGCGCCTTCTTTCTCAGTGATAATGAGCCATTGTTTAAGCAAAATACAAGTGTGTAGCCCTACATTTAACACCATATAATGACCTGCAGTATCCTTAGGTGGCGCCTCTTCTCCCTCTTTGCCAGGAATTGTCACATCCTCCCTAGCCAAATCCTGTATCACTTTAAAACATTTCATTTTCAATTATATATGTCAACAATCACAATCAAAATTGTTTGTTCCAAAACAGGAAGTAGCAATATTCATGCAGTTTGTGTTCAGAACCAGCAGCCAATATCAGCGCAACACCTTATGACGTAACCAACTAATATCAGCACGGCTTTATATCAACCGACCAATCCCATTGCGTCACCCTGTAACGGTCAATCTCACTCCTTACAGCTGTTCACCCTCCTTCACATTTTTACAAACGTGCTCTCTTCAGCAACAAACATACATCCAAATGCAATACAATAACAACAAATAACAATTGTCTGCTTTACTAAAGAAATCAACAGAATACAATCACACAAGAAATGATTCTAACACAAATTTGAATGAAACCTTGACCTGGGGGAATCACCCTGATCAGTACAGCTTCCCTCTGTGCAAAAGGTTTACTGCACTAATCATATGCACATTCACACATAAAGATAAACGTCTATATCTCAATTGGGCTGTTGACGACGTCTCATGACAGACCGCACAAACCCTTAGCAGACAATTACAATATTGTAATACCATCCCAGGATCTTAGGCCACGTCGGACCTGTTAATAACTTCAACTTCTCTGCATTAAACACCACATTCACACGACACTCACAACACCTCCGCCAAACATGACACAACTATTACAACACAGCAAGCTAAGCACAAACCATACATGCAACCCTATCAATACTTATTCCTCCGCAGTTACTACTCCACCACCAACCACTGGAACTCCGCCGATCCTCCAAATCAAACATGGATTCTGAAACTGAGACTAAACTAAGACTGGGACTTTATCTATTGTCATGTAAAGACCCCTAACTCCCTATCTCAAGACCCAAACCATCCTCTGTATCTGAGTCGGGCCCCCTTTCTTATCCCCTGCCATAAACCTTTCTTGGGTGCCTGAGAAATAAAAGAAGTTAGGTCCAATTTTCATTCACAATTACAGTATAAACCATTTGGTCACACAGTAAAGCTCGGAGTCAATAAGTGGGAATAAGCATAGATTTATTACAAATTCAAAGCCAAAGTAAAATAAATCAGCCTCAAAAACATAGTATAGAAAAACAAGATTAGCAACAGAAAACCGAATCTATGCACAAAGTTTATCCTCAATAGAGGGAAGCATATGAGGAATTTGGTAGCAATAGTACAAAGTATAAGGAAAAACACTTGATGGTTTGATTGAAAGCTTCGGTCCTCCTGCCTATAATGCCTGAGGAAATACTAATTCTACTTAACTAACCTACACTAATTAATGCTGGAAAGAAACCCTACTTAGATCCTATATAATACAAAGGTGTCAACATAGCAGAACCTCTGTAGAAGTTCTCAGAGGAAAGAATATTGCATAGCATAAAGCCACACAAAAAGAGTAGCGCATAGAGGTCTGTACCGCTTCTATTCTTAAAGGAGTCTGAACAAAGCTAAAGATCATTGCCTAGTTATACCCACAGAAAGAAGCTTCCATAATCCCCTATCAAAGGTCTCATTAGTGTCCACCTTCAAATGATACTGTTTGGCAGGCACACTCCTAACTCTCTTCTTTGATCAACATATTCGAAACGTCCTTGGATTCCATCTCCTCATTCCGCCAGACAGTAGTCCTCCCTTTGCTGGTTAGTCTTGTCATCCTCGCGAAGAATACTCCCTTTGAGCGTCCCCATCTAGTTCACACAGTGTGCCTTTCTCTATTCATTAGCTCATGCACAGCAACTGCAGAGGAGAGAAAAACATTGCACCCGAAGCAAATATTCCTTTCGAAGGTTAAACGTTGCAAAATCCAATTGCTGAAGGCCTTTGGACAATTTTAGCATAATAAGCATGTCAGCACAAGTTGTAACTGTGTGATTACAAATACATAGACTGTCACATTCATAAATGTGAAATACTATTTAAGTAAATACATTTCCCGTTATATGATAAATGCAAGGTATTATTTAAATGGGTAAATGGACACCGGAAGATCAATATTGGTATTTAAACCACACGTGCAGATATATATATATATATATATATATATATATATATATATATATATGAACTGCAATTCATTGTTACTTGTGAAGGAAACGTTAATATACACGCACATAAATGTCGAGGTTATACAGTAAATGCACTTTCTATACTTGTTCAAGTGCACTACACTTCATTGATCATCTTAGATCACACACATACATAAGGCCATAAGTAAACATATATGAGGCCTAATCAATCATTAAAGGGTGGAGCCAAAATTATGCTGCTCCAGGTGTCCGCTTCTCTCTTTTCTGGCACTTCACCACCAAAGTCCATGGCTTACTAACCAGTTGAAAAAGAAGGGAGCAACTAACAAGGAACTGTAGCAGTGTTCTCAGCACTGATGAGTATAGTCACAATGAAGACAAATGATGTATGACTTAGTGGCTCAAGAGCACCAGAATTTATCTTGCTTTGGTGCTCTTGATGAGAAGCCAATCTGACCAAAGTGCAAGTTTAGTTTAAAACATAAAATCGTCCTCCATTCAGGAGAAAGAGAATCCTTGGTCTAAGTCCTAATGTTGGCATCCATTTCCAGCCAGGCAGTGTACGCCAGCCTGGATAGAGTCATTTGTGAGTTATATCCAGATTGGCCAAGCAGTAGAGCTTTGGATGCCTCTTGACACACTGCACAAACAGGTAGAGGTGTGTTTCAGTGGAGAACCTGCTCTCTATTGAATGAAGATGATGATTAACCTCAGCATACTGGACAGCTCCACGTCTGGGCTATGTGCCCCGAATATGGAACAGGTAGGATGTCTATTAATCCATGGATGAAGCAAACCTGGTGGTGAACCTCTGATCCAGCGTTCACAGGACCCAATATTTTTATGTGCGTGTCATAATGAACATCCTCTATGATTTTTACTTGGTCCCCCAATGGATCTTGCTCTTTGCATTGAGGGGTGAAGCAAATTAGGGTGGTTACTCGTTGGCTACCCAATGAGGACCAGGAATTGGTAGCCAGTTTACAAGTTTGTGCTTAAATTCAGATATATAACCCTCAGAACCATACTGTAAAGGTATAGGATGGCAACGGATGTCCCATCCTCCTAAACGAAATTTAAATGGGGTAGGATCACACAGACTAATAACTCTTCTGCCACTATACAAAACAGAAGCTGCAAAACCTGATGTTTGGTGAAAAATGTGTGACTTTCCCTATTATACATTAATAATCTAGGAATCCCCAACACAGTTCCTGTGAAATGAACATTCATGAAACTCAAGAGTCTTGGACATTTAAAGAGTTTAGTCAAAGTTTATGTTAAAGGATATTCAGTAACAGAACAATAATTTCCATTTAGAAAGTTCAGTCAGGAGTCTCAAAACAAGTCATTTGCAGGTGTAGTATAAGGCTAAGAGTAAAGTCCTTAAAGTCCATAGGACAGCTCATGGAAAGGATCTGGAAAACGGGCTCAAGGGAAAGCTCAGCAGGGCATTGCCAAGCTAAGGTTCAGCCAAGGAGTCCAAAGACAGTCTGCTAGGCAAAGGATTCCTGCGTTGCATTGGCAGGAGAAAAATATGCAAAATTCTTTCAGCGTAAGCGTGGGGTCTGGGCAAAGTCTAAACAACAACAAAAAATGACGAGTCCGTCTCTTCCAATTGACCAAGACAACGACCATGCCGACCAAGTGAAATCGTGAGAGAGTCCGGCCTCTTCCTCCAGGGAAAATTGGTATTATAGTTCATCTGTCCAGAGGTGACACCCACTGTGTCACACCATATGCTCACCATCCTCAAACATCCATGAGGTAGTCCTTCCGCTCATAAGGTGCAATATGGTTACATACAGGGATTTTCCCACATAGAGCATGGGAATCATTGTCCGTCTCAAACAACCAGGTTAATTTCACAAAAGGCTATTAATCGTTGAAGCTTCCCATGTTCTAGTTGTTAGAGTCCGTTTCCCAAAGAAGAATCAATAATGTATCAACTGTCTAAGCACCTCATGGGAAAGTGCAAGAATGTTACATAAGCAAAAGCTGTCATCAAATACTTTGTCACAGACATCATGAGAAAGCGTTAAACCTAGAAAATAATGTCACATTAAATGCATTTTAGAGTAATATAGCATAATTAATAAACGAGTATACATTTAAACATAAGCATGTATAATTTAATTTTATGCATTAGACAAAGCAGTCAATATATTCTCTCATGTAAATGTTCAGTAGCAGGTATAGCCTATTACTGCGTTTTGGAAACATATACACGTGTACCATAGATGCATATATTATATTATTTTTTTCATTTTAGATAATTTAAGACTCTTCACATATAAAGATCTCATCAGGGAAGTTTCAGCTTTCCAACTACTAGCATTACAGTTCTGCACCAAGTTTTCATTATTCAATGGTGCATCACAACGAGATCAATAAAGAATGGTTTTGAAACCATAACACATTTATATTCATCATCATAGTGTAGCATATGTTTATTTTAGTTGCAAATAAAGTTTAGCAATGCATCAGAGATATGACTTTCATATATAAACTCTTATTAATTCATTAATTCATTAATTGCAGGAGATGGTTTAGAACAATACGTAAATAAATTGTTAGACAATTTTGCTCATAATATATGATTCTTTAATATTCCTACAGATTAAGCACTCTTTTACGGTGCATTTACTCGATTTTCCTCATGATCATTGTCATTTTCTCAAAACATGTGCAAGGTGCACACTCATGTCATGTCTGTTAATACTCTCATTATAGGTTTATGTGTCGTGCAGGGAATGTGCAGTTTCTAAGCTGCATCACCTCATCTGGTGTAACTCAAAAAATGACAACATAAAAGTCTCCTTGAATAAAAGACGAGGCACCCCAGACGCACAATCACAGACAGACACACTGGGACATACAAAAACTCACACTACATATATTAATGAGGAAAGCCAAGACCTCCGGTTATAGGGGGCTCATTGGACCTTAAAAGTGGATGGCTAGCCCCTTTTCAGTTTCACAACAAGGGTGCAAGTAGAAATCCTAGTTCCCTTGAATAATGATCTCCTGCATTCACTACTTTTCAACTTACAGCCTAGTGGAAGGAGGAAGCATCTCACTATGTTTGAGGATACTCGCTGGATGTACATCCTTTCAGCAGACCTAGGATTTGCTGTCAAGTGTAGTGTGATGAAATATGGAGCACCTCCAGTGCCCCTGTAATGTGGCTGCTTGTCTGTGGTAAAGCAAACAAGGCAAGGCAGCACAGCAAAGAAGATGGTCTCTGCCCCATCACCCCAACAAAAAGCAATTTAATATGACATGTTATTTCTGGGCCATATTGTAATTCCCCAATTAAAAGTTTAATGAATGCTCATTCTTACTATTATTTGCATAACCTTTGTGTGGAATGAAGGGTCTTTATTTTTTTGGCTGTTCCATTTTATGCTTCCTGTCCCTCCACCTCCAGTGCTGATCCTTTAGTTTTATCTGATTATCAAACAATCGTCAAGGGGATCATAAAGAGCCCTTGGCTCGTGTTTTTGTGAATTTGTAGACGTGAAACCTTTTGGGAACCATTTTACTTAGCTTGGAGATGAACACAAAACCATTTTAAGGATTGTATCTGGCAGGGTTTGTCTTTCACTAAAACATGTCAGCTAGATCATGGCTAAAGGTTAGTCATCGGATCTAACCTTGGACATTAACAAAACAGATCTTTATGTACCAGAAATCTAGAACTGTGTGGTCGAGCATCCTTTTAATTAATGCTAGTTATCAATCGGCATCTAGTTAGGCATCAGTAGCGTTGTTGCATCACAGGGCTGGAGGCAGGAGATAACATCATGTCTCTGATCTTAGCTCACCTTATCTCAACACAATCGGCATAAGTGATCACATAATTTCACCCTTTTGCCCACCAATCACTCCTGTATATCAGCAAAGTAATTCCTTTATGAAACCCCATGTCGTGTGCCATAGCCCCTTAGGGTGTTTTGTTATTGCGGCATTTTGTCATAGCAACTGCCTGCAATACCTCATCCCACAGTTGTGCAATCAGTTGTTTCTGAAGTTCTTTTTAGGTCTCGCTTGGCAGCGCAGCAGTAACTAGACCTTATGTGATTAACCCAAAAATTGGCTTTCTGGAGTACTACAGAGAAGGGCTTTGGCTTCACCCACATGTTGGTCGACAGGAGTGCATATTTTGATTGGGCAGAGGTAATGTGCTTCCACAGAAAAAGTGCTTATCTCCAAGAGCTGTAATCATTTGTTCATCAAATTGCGTGAGCTAGAGCTCTCCATCTACTCTAGCTATGGTGTTACAACAGAGCTTGAGATTTAGGTTAAACACATGCCACAGAAATGCATTACATCTTCTAGATAATTAGATATTTAAGGGAGGAGGGCAGTCAGTAGAAATGTGTTCCTTTATTGCAGTCCCAGCCACACCCCCTTCCATTTCCATCATGAAATTCAGGAATCCTCAACACAACACTCCTTGAAGGAACATCGTGGCATATTTACAAGCCCCTATCGCCACAGGAACCCCACTTTTATCAATGTTCCTGTGGCGATAGGGGCTTCGCCTTATTTAAGCCACTTAATGTGGCTTAACGCCGCCTGGTAAATAAGGCACCCTTCCACGCTATACTTAGCATGAAAGGGGTAGGAAAAGGGTGTTGCGGTGGGCGCTCGACCGCAACACCCATTGATTTTGAGGGGGCAGGTTAAATAGGAGGCAGTGCCAAAATTAAAGCAAAAAAAAACCCCGGTCTTAAGATGGCAAAAAGAGGAGAAATGCTTAATTTCTCCTGATTTTTGCTGTTTCTATGTGTGCTGTATTGCGAAAAGCCAAAAAATTATTGTTTATGCGCAGGAAGGAACACCTTCCTGCACATGAACAATAATTAAAAAAAATTACGATTTGCAACTTCTATGTGTGCTGCATAGAAGTTCAAATTCACCATTCTGGATTGTTTGTGTGCAGGAAGGGGCACCTTCCTGCACATAAAGAATCTTTCCCTGCAATGGAGGCACCCTTGCACAATGGTTCAAGAGTGCTTGTGTTGGCGCTAGGCAGCTACACTTAGCACCAGTGCTAAGGGAAAGGCAGGGGTGCACGTATTCTTGTGAATATGGTGCATCCCTGCGTTTGGAAACTGTCAGAGAGTGCAGTTAGCCTTCTTTTCTTAACGCCACGTTCCGACAGTTTCCTAGTAAATATGCCCCATCAATTCTTTCTAATTATTTTTTAAGCTCCCCAGCTTCCAAAAGTTAATTTATTATTCATTTTAATTTATTGTTTCTTTTTTTAAATTCCATTACTAATAATATATTTAATATACTTGTATATTAAATGTATTTATATATTTAATATATCTTATCATTTTTTCTCTTTATTTGAATGATGTTGTCCACTTTCTTGCTACAAAACCTGCAGATGCCCCATTGTTAAATAAGGAGAACATTTCTATGCTCCTATTTGCTGATGACAACCTTTTGGTGTCAAAAACCCCGGGTGACTTGCAATTGTTATTGATCAGTTTGAAGCTTTCTGTGTCATGCGCGACCTTGAGATAAATACATCAAAAACCAAATATAGGGCAATCAAGCCCCATAAAGCATATAGGGGAAGGCCTACCTTGGGCAGGGTTTCCCTTAAGAGGGTTGATACATTCCAGTATCTGGGCATCACGCTGTTGGAAAGGATGTCTTGGAAACCTCACATAACCAAGATGTCCCTCAAACTTAGACAAACAGTTGGGGTACTCCTTAAAGAACATAATTTCTCAACCAGCAAACTTGTTGTCCCATCCCTCCAAATTTATGATCTAAAAGCATTGGGAGGCGCACTCAATGGGGCGGAACTATGGGGCCTAGAGAGATGCAATGAACTTGCAAGTATAGAACATAAGTTCTTAAGGAATCTGGTGCATGTTCCCCCTAGTACACTGTTTTCCTTGAAGTTGGATATGGGTAGGAGATCAATTTAAGATAAGGCTAGACTGCGTCCTCTGTTGTATTGGAGGCGAATTAGGGCTACGCGTGAATCATCCTCCTATGCCCTGGCACTTAAAGAGGTTGTTACCCTTGACAAATCTAAAAAACCTGCATGGCTCTGGAATGCAAAATCTTTGCTGCTTGATATTGGATTGCCAGAGATCTGGGATTATAAATCCACAGATACCTTTCCCCCCAAATCCTTGGAGAAAGGCCAATATTGGGAGTGGGCTAGGAATCTTGAATACAAATTGATAACATGTGGTTGTCTGACGTATGAGTTTTTGGATTTCAAATCTAAGTGTGTATTTGAGGACTACCTGATACCATTCTGGTCCCAAATGAAAGGAAATTGTACATACAGTTCAGGTTGGGTACTTTTCCTCTCAATGTGTTTATAAGCAGGTGGTCCAGCTCTACCCCTGTATCTAACTGATGCCGCTGTTGTTTGGATATGATAGAGACTGTCGCTCATGTAATGTTTGCATGCCCAGCTTACAGGATTACTCGGGATAAATGGCGGAAACCAGTATGCAGGGGATTGGGCACCCAGAACAATCTAGTCGCCCTAAGGATTTTGAGATCTGATCCGTCCATCCATCCACCTTGCATACCTGTGGCTAAATGTTACCCAGTAAAGCTACCCTTCCCTGAACCCTAACAACACCTTACCACCACTTAATGCTACCCATCCCTGAACCCTAAAAACTCTTAATCCTATTTAATGCTACCCTTCACTGTACCCTAGAATCCTGTTGCTGCCCCTTGTTGTTCCTCATCCCTGAACCCTAAAAGCCATCACTATGCCTTACACCATGCCATGAACACCAAAAACCCTATTTCACCCCTTAACACTACTCTCCCCTGAACTGGAAAACCATACTACCCCTATCCCCCATGAACCCTAAAAAACCCTTGCTACTCCTTAACACCACTCTTACTTGAAATCTAAAACATTTCACTGCCCCTAAAACCCCTTAACACTAACATTCCATGAACCTTCAAAGCCCATTAATACTGCCCTTCCCTGGACCCTACAAATCCCTTGATATCTCTTAATACTACCTGTTGTATCTGTGGTTTTTTTCTCTTTTCTTTATTGGTATGTGTGTATTTAATTATCAACTAGTCTTGTACAGTTCTGGAATGGAATGTGTGTTTATGTCATGCAGTGCTCCACTGACCATTATCTGTTGGTACGTGTACTGTGCTGATGGAAATAAACCTCACTCCTGTACTACAGATTTGAATACTGGATTTATTGTATATTTCGCAACTCAACACTACTCTTTCCCGAACCATAATTCTAATTCCTAGTTTTAGAATATATGGTTTGGAGAGACTTTTTAAGTCCTCAGCTCTGAAAAGTTAATTTATTTATTAATTTTAATTTATTATACATTTTATTTTCAAATTTCATTGCTAACATTATAAATGTAGTATTTAGAAATTAAATTCAATTAATTTACTTATTCAGTTCCCTAAATCCTAGACACCCCTTGCAGCCATTAACACTATTGTTCCCTAAACCCTACAAACTTCATGCTACCCAGTAAGACTAACATTCCCTGAACCCTACAAACTACATGCTGAGCATTAAGGATGTCTTCCATGAACCATAAAAAACCCTTACTGCCACTTAACGCTACTCATTCCTGAACCCTTAAAATTCCTTACTACCAATGATAAACTCTAAAAGGTCTTACTACTGTTTAATGCTACTCTTCCACGGACCCTAAAAACTTGCAGCCACCCCTTAATGCTACCATTTCCTGAACCAAAAGAATTCCTTGCTACCCCTTAACAATACCCTTCCATGAACTCTAAAAAACCCTTCCTACCACTCAACGATACCCTTCCCTGAATCCTTAAAACCACTTACTACCCCTTAACACTGCCCTTCTCTAAGCCCTAAAACTCCTTACTACCTTTAATACTACCCTTGCCTGAACCCTAAAAAACCCTTACTGTCCCTTAATGTTACCCTTCTCTTAACCTAAAACCCCCATAACACCTGATAACCCTACCCTTCTCTGAATGGGAAAACCTTACTACTTTTTAATGCAATCCATCTATGAAACTTTTAAATACCTTATAACTCATTTACACTACCCTTCCCTTAATCCGAAAAACCCTTTCTACCCCTTAAAGCTACCTTCCCTTAACCCTAAAAACCCTTGTTACCCCTAAAATTGAGCCCTACAAACCCCTTAATACTACCCTTTCCAGAACCCTATGAACTCCTTACTACCCCTTAATGCGTCCCTTTCTTAAACTCTAAAAGACCTACAGATCCCTTATTGCTACCCATTACAGAACCCTAACAACCCCTAACTACCTCTTATTACAACTGTCTTTGAACCATAAAAGACCCTTATCACCCCTTAGCAATACCCATCCCTGAACCAAAAAAAACAGGTAATAACCAGTAATGCTACTCTTCTCTAAACTCTAAAAAGCTATAACTACCCATTAATGCAACCCTTCCCTGAACGCCAAAAACTCCCTACTACCCCTTAATGCTACTCTTCTCTGAACCTTGAAAAACTCTTACTTCTACTTAATTCTACCCTCTCCGGTACACTCTAATTTGCTACCCCCTTAACGCTACCCTTCCATGAACTCTAAGAAACTCTTACTACCCCTCAACGCTACCCTTCTCTGAACCCTTAAAACCAGTTACTACCCCTTAACCCTGCCCTTTCCAGAACCCTAAAACTGCCTACTACTCTTAATGTTACCCTTTCCTGAACCCTAAAACTCCTTGATATCCCTTAATGCTACTCTTTCCTGAACTCTGCAAACTCCTTGCTACCCGCAGCCCTTCTTGAAACCCAAAATCCCCTTGATACTTCTTAACAATGTCCATCCCCTAAACCCAAAAGATGCTACTCTTCTCTGAACTCTAAAAATCCCTTACTACCCATACATGCTACCCTTACCTGAACCCCTTAATGCTACTGTTTCCTAAATTGTAACTCTTTGCTATCTCTTAACGCTACCCTTCCATAAATTGTAAAAACCCTTACTACCCCTTAACACTACCCTTCCGTGAACCCTTAAAACCTCTTGCTACCCCTTAACCCTTACCTACCCTGACCGTAAGCTTGCGGTCCCTTTAAGTGGTGGATTGCGTAACCTATAAGACTGCACGCTGCACCACAGGAAGTTGCTCGTCGTTAGCCCTTCCTGTTTGGACACTCACCTGATTTCTTGTATCGGTGTCTTGAAGTTCCTGGACTCTTGCTGTCGCGCTTGTACGTTGTTGGCATTGGGCAGCGTCGGTATTCTGAACGTCCTCAGCGTTCTTTGAGAGGATTCCACCTCAGTTACCTGCATGTGAAATACGAAAGCACATCACGCTTTAAGGCAGCAACTGTGTACCATATGGTAACGAGCATATGTGCTAAATAACTGTTTACATTACTTATATGATTTTCTTCAGTTTTCAGCATTCTGAAGGCTTGTTGTTGTGAACCTAAAAGTTTAAAAGGCATTCAATGAGTGAAATGTACATTTTCTGATTTAAAGGAACAAGCAGACATTAATGACATTCAACGGAACCATATTAGTTGTTATTCTACGCATTCTGTTTATGTTATAATCTCCGTTGGGGAATGAAGTAAGTTGGTTGAATATCTTCTAGAGAATGCCTCATAAATGTATATTGATACATATATGAAGTGGATATAGGGTTATTATTGAGATATCTTCAAGTTTTTCTTTAGAGATTATCCATCTTCCACGCCTACACCTGAAGTATCAAAGATTCAGCTATTGTGCAACTTGAACTTCTGACACACTCTAGGCACACGAAGGAGGGGTCATAAGAAAGAGCAAGGTGTGAGGAAAGTCAGATGACCAGAGTAACAACCCAGTGACACTACCAGGCTCTTTCGTCCTCTCTTCCCTGGGGGTCAGTTTTGACTTTGACTGTGTTGGGTCTTTTTGGCCTACGGGAAGTTGAGAACTTATGTTGTGGTCCATTACACTCCTGAAAAAAGATCCAGGTGAGAGCCTGATATATTGCTACCCTTGCCTGAACCCTAAAACCACTTATTATCCCTTAATGCTATCCATTCCTGAAACATTCAAACTCCTTCCCACTCCTTAATATTACTCTTCATTGAGCTCTAAAAAACCGTTTCCACTGCCTTCTTGAACCCTAAACACCCCTCACTACTGCAATTAGCTACCCTTTCGAAACCTTAAAGAACCATACTAACCCTTAACACTACCAATCACTGAACTCTAAAAACCCCTTGCTACCCTTTACCATTACCATTACCCTTCCTGAACCTGACAAAACCCTATTACCCCTTAAAGTTACCCATCCCTGAACCATAAAGACTCTTACTGCTCCTTAATACTAACCCATCTCTGAACCATAAAGACTCTTACTGCTCCTTAATACTACCCCTCCCTGAATCATAAACAACCCTTACTACTATTTAATGCTACCCTTTCCTGAACTTTAAAACTCCTTATTGCCCCTAAACACTCCCCATCCCTGAACTTCAGAACCCTTTACTACCCCTTAGTGATACCCTTTCCTGTACCCCTATAAACTCCTTGCTACCCCTTTATGCTTCTCTTCCCTGAAATAAGACTTCCCTTCCCTGAACTCTAAAAAACACTTACTACCCCTTAACACTACCCTTTTCTGAACCATACAAACTCATAATACCCATTTATGCTACCCATCCCTGAACCATAAGGACCCACATGACCCCTCAATGCTTCCCATCCCTGAACACTAATGATCCTTAATGCTACTGTTCCCTGACCCCTAAAAAAGCTTTCTACCCTTTAATGCTACTCATCCCTGAACCCTAAAAAACATTACTATCCCTTCCTGCTACCCTTTTCTGAACTTTAAAAACCCCTTACTAACTCTTAACACAACCCATCCCTGAACCTCAGAACCCTCAACTACCCCTTAATGCCACCTTCTCTGACCCCTAACAACTACTTGCTGCGGCTTAACGCTACCCTTCTCTGAGCCCTAATGGCACTTAACAATACTCTTCCTTGAACCTTATAAACTCTTTAATGCTGCCTTCTCCTGAACCCTTTAAAATTAACCAATACCAAACACTAAAAACTGCCTTCCTTGAACACTAAACACCCATTACTACCCTTTCATGGTACATATCACTGAACCCTAAATACCCTTATTTCCCTTAACACCACCCTTTCCTGAACCTTAGAAATCTTCTACTACCCTTTAATGGTACCCTCCTCTGAACCATAGAAACTACATACCACCCCTTAAAGTAATCCTTTCCTGAAGCCTAAAAGCCTTTTTCTAGCACTTAATGCTACCCATTCCTGAACACTTCAAACTACTTACTACCCCTTAACCCTCTTCAGTGCTGAGGACGGAGCAGTCCCGTCCTCAGCCACAGTGCTCTTGTGCTGAGGACGGAACAGTTCCGTCCTCTGCACACAATGAGGAAATCCCTCTGCTGTTTATAGCAGAGGAATTTCCTTTTTTGATTTTGAGTTTTGGGACCTGGGGAAGAGCTTCCCCAGCCACCCGAGGCATTTATTTTCTTCAATGTAATGATGATTGCGCGCATGGTGCGCTGACATCATTAAATTGAAAGTGAAATGAACTGATCGCCTCATTTCACCTTCACTGCTTCGGTGCTTGCGGTGCTATCTCAGGCCCCCGAGCACCGAATGCACCGCGGAGAGGGATCATTGGAAAGGGGAGAATCTCTCTTTCCCTAGTGGATTCCTGCTTGGGGATTACCGCAGGTCGGCAATCCCCAACCAGAGATCCACTATTAGAAACCAGGGAGTAGGGAGCGGCCCCTTGGGGAAGGGCTTTGCTACCCCCAACTTAGTTTAGCATGAATTCGGTCCTTCTGCCCCCCCCTCGGGGGTCAGATGGGGCAATAGTTGGTGGAGTCTGTGGCTGGTGCTTGACTGGCATTGTGCGTGGATGGTGCTTGACTGGCAGAGTGCATGGACTGGCACTAGGCTGGTGCTGTGCATGGATTGTCACTTGGCTGGCGGTGTGGCTTGTGTGGATTTCCCCAACATTTTCTTACCCAGAACCCTTGCAAACCTCAGATTTAGTTTAAAAAAATCACATTTTTCTCACATTTCTGTGTGAAAAAGTTGTGGGATCACCAGGCCGGCACAAATTTCCAACCACCCAGCGTTTCCCCAGGTCTCCCGATAAAAATACTACAATTGTTTGGACAAGCTTTGCAGGAGAGAGCTGACTAGGTGTTCTTTCTCAAAAAAGAAGACCTAGTCAGCAGCATACTGACCACCTGCAGAAGAACCTGCACTCATGTCAGTCATTCTTTTAAAGCCCAGAAGCAGTTGAGGATCATTCAGCGTGCTAAGAGAGTACCAGTTAAAGCCCTCATACAGGATGTGCCAACACAATGGAATTGGACACATTATGTCTGTCTGAGCAGTACAAACCAATCAATGACACTGTCATTCAAAGAGGAGGATGCAACTGGGAAAAGCATGATCATGAAGATGGACAAATGGGGTATAGTCAAATGCCTGACACAGATGCTACTTCCTTTTGAGGTTTTCATGCAGGAAGTCAACAAGGAGGACAGTACAATGGGCCAAGTTATCCCGTTTTTGCATCTGCTACAGGTCCAGTTAAAAAATTAGTCTCAAATGTTTGCAGGTGTGAACGAAAATGCAGAAGTGCATGGCTTGGTTGAGAGCTTAATCCTTTGCTTGGCTGTTAATACAAGGCTGCAAAAAGACATTGTGTCATCCAAATAGTACATCTGGGCACAATACTCGATTCACGGTATAACAAAATACTGGCCACTTTCATTGCTTTTGCTGAAGTGGATGTTTCACAATACAAACATGGATTGTTGAGCAAGCCAGAGACCTGGAAGAAGAACAGCTGGAAATTAGAGTCCCACTCCCGGGCAGAAGTTCTGATGTGCAGCCTTCAACTTCCATAGAGGCAATGCTATTGTCTCGCAGTAGCTAACACTAGTAAGATGAGCACCGGCAACAGAAACAGCTCTTCAAGCATTGGCTTGGTTTCAAGTGACAGGGCTTACGTCCAGTGCAGAGGCTAAGGCAAAAGAGGTCGAGCAAGTGGCAGCATCAATGACCATTCAGAAGATGTTCGAGGACTATCTGGATGACCCAAGAGAAGTCTAAGTGGATCAAAAACCATTGGTGTATTGGTATGGGAAGATGCGTCAGTGGCCAACGCTCAGTAGGCTGTCAATAAAGTATCTGGCTTGTCCGGTAGCCAGTTTGTCTTCTGAGCGTTTGTTCAGTGCAGCTGGCGCAGTTGTCACAGTGAGAAGGAGCAGTCTCTCTCCCCAAAACATGGAGAGATTGACCATGATCAAAATGAACCAACACTTCATACCACACAATTACATTGTTCCTGAAATACCACAGTAGGAGGAGGAGGATGAGGGTCATTGGTCAGACTCAAGTGTGTTAGCTGACCATCTTCTGGGTGAACCACCTGAGTTTGAGGACGAACTCTACTTCCCTGATAGAGTAGGCCACCATAGAACCTTTTCATCATTTATCGTCGAACTGCTTTGCCAAAGAAATCAAAATGGATATAGCTAGAGGAACATTATATATTTTGTTTGTGTCTGACTTATGCAGCCCTACCATTTTTATGCACATGTATGGCTGGATAGGAGTTGGACCAGTATGCAGTGAAGAAGCCTTCCCATTCCCTTCAAGGACATTGGAGACAATGCCTACCTCCATCCCATGCCTATCCTTCTTCTTTTTTCATCCCCTGGCAGGGCTGCCTCAGTAAAGATCCTTTGATTTACAAGACTGCCAATGTGTTGCTTACATCAAAGAGGAGATACAATCGTGTACCACTATGCTTCAATTGGAACAGGTTGCTATTGCACCAATGAGTGATATATTATTGAGTGATTGTGAGTGATGATTGAGGATTCATGTGGTGGCAGACAGTGAGGGAGGATGTTCAACTAATTTGTAAACTTGATTTCAATGACCTGCACTGTTTGGGGCCTGATGGGTGATCATTTATCCGGAAGGTGAATGGCCCTTTCACACTTAATGAATGTACTTGCAGGGTCCACACTTCTTTCTGGTTCTTAAGAGACCAGACCTGTCACTTTAGTAAACAAACACAAATTCTATTTCTCTTCTTGTTCATCAACAGCAGTGCACTACAGGTCTAGCTCGCTCATTTGGGTAGTGACGGAGTTGGACTGATTTGTTACTCAGAGTTAGGAGGAGGATGGAAGGACTCAGGACCGGACTACCTCAATAGTCAGAAGAAGGAAATCATCGACTTCAAAGGGAAACCAACATGATGACTCTGTGGCCCTCTCAACTCTCTGGGCTGGAAATAGGTGCGTTGATTTGGGAAATGCTGCTGAGTGTGTGTGCTGGCTCAAATGTGAAACTCCTCTTATGTGGTTGTGGTTGGGGGGCAGTTGTAACTGGAGGCAGACTTGTGATGCCACATCATCATCACATGATGCACGCACTGGACTAAATGTTATGATGACAGTTGTGAGATTGATCAGCCCGGTACATGCAACTACTTTTCCGTAATTGGTTGTAAATTGTTCTCACTTTTCAGTAAGCCTGGGCGGCAAACTCCGCTCCACCGGCGGAGTTTGCGGAGTATTTGCCACTTCGCGCTCCGCTTTGACCGCAGAGTTCTGCAAAACTCCGCCAACCGCCGCAGAGCGGAGTTTACCAGTGCCCAAGCCTCATAAATTTATGCTGTGCATGTCCCTACTATAACAAAATTTGTGTCATTGATGCAACATTGACACCTGGTAGTCATTTAGAATATAGCAATGGCAGAGAGTTGGCCAATTACCCCTTCTTTCTACTGCTCCTCTGATCTATGCTAATGCCTAACGAGGAGGTTGGGGCGGGAGGCTAGATCATGGAGAACAGACAACAGAGCAATGACAATCAGTAGAGAGTCAGTGGATTCAGGAAAAAAATGGATTCTGGAAAAAAAGGAGTGTGACGTAGTTTAAAGACAAGGAGGTGTGCTGTTTATGAAGCAGGGATTAGGTGCTTGGAAATTAATAGTAATGATGCACAAGGAATTATGGAAGAAACAGAAGAAAGTAGGTATGTGCCTTTTCAGCTGATCAAAAATTTGTGGTGTATGGAACTATGACTCAGGCAGTGCATTGAACACATAAGAAAATAGGGAGTAAAAGAACCTCGTTAGATGCAAATCTATTTTGGAAAGACAATGTGCATATTTGAAATGTGGACCGGGGACGCAATAAAAAAAACTGAAACTACTGCCCTCTGCCAGCCCAAAACAAAGTCATTCTTGGACAGAGTGTTTATGCAGAAAACTGGAAAAATACCTGTCATCCAACACGCTGGGAGCAATTTAAAAAACAACAGTGAAAGAACAGACCCATCTAGTGGTGAGGGATTCTTATGAAGGCAATATACTACAAAGTGTTCCATGATTGTGTGCATAATAACAGATGTTATTATCATACACAAATCAAACGGATTCACTTGAACAAAAGCAAAAACACGTGGTGCTCAGGTGGCCTCATTAGACTCAACTTGTGACCTTCAGAGTACGCTAAAATCTCTGCAGCAGGCACATTATTCCAATGAGGTCTCCTACTATTTTGAGGGGTTTTAAGAATGTATGCTCCAAGATGGCCGCCTTATTATCGCCAGAGACTGAGGTGTAGAATATGCAGACAGCTGTTGTTTGTACGTCACAATCGTGCGCTGCCCGGAATAGTTTGTTTCGATCTATGCCTTTGGCGCGCATATTCTTCTAATTGCGATGATGGGGAAAATGTCTGGAGCACGTGAAGCGGCGCTGCTGGAGGCTCTACAGACTTGTGGTCTGCACTCTGCAAGGACTGATCCAAGGTGGGCAACTGTAACATTTGTGATGGGGTAATGGTGTGGTGTTCATTTCCAGTGAATGGAAAACGCTTGTGGGGCTGGCTTCCTCATGCATGCAAAGATGTGACCATGCACCTGTCATGCAATTCAAGTATTATCTGTCCGATATGCAGGGCTCAGTGCGTCGCCCACTACACACCGATTCATGTGTAGTGTACGTGATAGGCATCCGTGTGCAAAAAAAAATTCACCACTATACCACTACGAGCATTTGGGAAATACAGTGTATACTTCGCCCAGTAACGGAACTCCGCGGAATTCAACTGAGTTTTTCGGAAACTCCGTGAGCTCTGCCCAGGGTTACTTTTCAGTTAATAGCACGAGTCATAAAATGAATGATTGCAGCAGCTTATGCTTTTGCTCTGCCTCTGAGCCTTGGTACACTGCTCATGAAGCTTACCTTCTGTCCTTCTCCTTGACTCTACAATATCGTTTCTGTTTTACAATCCGCAGGCCTTCTCTTCTCCTGCACGATAGGCGAAAGCTCCATAACTCTTCTGCCTACTTTACTGGACTGGTTCATCCAGGCACCCAAGATGGACATTGCAAGAAGAATGCAGATGCACCGCCCAATTTGGCATTTATATACAGTATAATTTTTCTTTTAACTATCATAATTTTTAGAACTGTGTTGGTTCACTCCTCTATCATTTGCATTTTTCAAACCTAGATAAAAGAACATTCAGATATAACTTGGGTGTCTGGGGCTGAAGGACTGTTTGCAATGCATTTAACTGAACTGTGTCATTCCTTAATTTCCTTCCACAAACAGATTTGATGATGATGTGCTGCTCATCGCCCTGATGAACATTGTTGTGTAGTGTTTGTCTTTGTCACACCTTTCCCAACTTCCCTTTCTCATCCATTCATCAAACCCCCAATCCTCTTCCCTTAGGCTGTGTGATTTATTGAGGTGTAACTTAATATACACCATATATGGATCACATACTTGAAGAGGCGAATGTGGTGAAAGCAACACCAAGTTCGCACTAGCCCCACTTACCTATACATGCCTAAAAGGGATCCATAATTTAAATCTATAACATTATTCGTCAACATCATAATTCAGGCCTTGTGTTGCATAAATGCTTAACATTGTCCACTCCTGACTCTGAGTCCCCTTCTCGTGACTCGCAGATTTTGTAAGTTTAGTTTTAATTAAATACTAGCTTCCCATGGCTCAGAAGAAGTTACTCACGCTATTGTTTGTTATTTTATCAGGTCTTCTTTGTTTTGTCATGGTGATAGTCTGGTCTCAGCCTTTGTAAAGTTATGATATAAATATAACCCACAAACTCTGTGTTTTCTTTCAATCTAGTTGCCTATGATGGATAATCCTTTTGATTATTACTACGGTTGGAGCTCAACTAGGTGGGAATGGGAACGCACTTGTGATGCCTTCCCTGTTAGCGTGCTAGCCTGCTACTACTACCACCACCATTAAGAAGGCACCTTGGGAAACTCTGCAGTAAGGTTTTGGAAGTTTGAGAGCAGTAACAGCCATCGCTTCATCTATTCAGGTAAGACAACTATGGAGTGAAGTTAACTACTTTAGCTAGTAAGTAGCTAACTTCTACTGCAAATAAGTTGTTGTTTATCTAGGTGGTTTAGGCAATATAGGCAATGGCAGCAAACCCCCCTAATGGTCAATATAGTTACAGAGCGAAGTAGGAGAAGGATATAACTAACTATACCTAACTGGTATACACTTTGCGTGAAAAACCAGCAGCGAAAAGTAAAAGTAAAACACAAAAAACCTATTTCAGGCATAAAGTATCCGAATACATTTTTCCTTTACTTATTCTTATTAACAGCAATATAAATAAAACCCACCTCTCCACCCGCAGCAGACCCTCCCCTCTCCCCAAACAAATCACCCCATCCCTAACCAATGTCCAAAATGTCCAAAGAAAACTAGTCCAAAGTCCTGTTCCCTTCCCAATTCCCACCCACTCCACACACAGCAAAAGTCCCTTTTGCCTAAATAAAAAATAAAAAAGGGCTTCAGAAGAGGGTATCATTGATGAGGGTCCGGAGTCTTCCCACTTCTTGGTGTAGGCTTGCCGCCTCCTGGTGAAACAATGCCAGCTCGCACAGCACGCGGTCTGGGTAGGAGGGAGGGAGGGGCAGCAGTGGTGGTTTGGGTGGATCCCAGCTTCCGGCAGTGCTAGTCATGTTGTGGCTGGGATGGAGGTGTTGGCGCCTGGCTGGAGGAACTGGGGCCTGTGGCAGCGGCAGATGCTGTCTCAGCCTCCCCCTCCTCCAGAGCCACCAGCCGACGGTATTCGGTCTGAATGACCTCCAGTCTCTGCCTCTGCAGCAGGGCAGCTATCTCCTGCAGAGTAGCTGGTGGTGGTGGACCAGCAGGAGTAGCTATAACAAGAATGCAAATAGAGAAATTGTAGACAATGTTCTGTGCAAACACTTATTAAAAATTATGTATTGGCACAGTAACAGTACATTGCTGGTCCCCTAGGGCTATTGGAATTTTTGATGTGATTTGGAGTCACAGGGCCATTTTTTACCTACATATGCCTCCCAAAAAAGCACTGACGGGCTGCAGGGAACTAAGCCAGAATACCACCAGATTAAAAAAACGAATTGATATTTTTCTTTTAAAGGATATCCTAGTAAAAAACTAAACAGACACTTTGTGTGAAAAAAAAAAAAATACCTCTCATTAATGAGTAAGGCATTAACCACTCATTCTCGTTGTGTTAAATGTGCATGCTAGCGTGTTGGGTACTTTGCTACTCTCTGCAGTCTGCAGCTGGGGCAGCTGTAATAAACAATGATCTTACTTTAATTCCAATGGCCCTGCTCTTCTCCAAATGCCTTTCAATTCTACCCTGACTCCAAAGAGGCAGATGAATAATAATTATACTACATCACACACGTCACGTATAATACGCAAATATCCGGTCTGCCGTAAGTAGACGGTGGGAAAAATGATGCACTGCAGTATAGGGAAAGGAACCGGATATAGATTTCGTTTGGCACGTTTGTCATAGAGTATCCCATCCGCAAAATCTGAAAACTGACACTGAGTCCCACTTTACTCCCTGGCCTCACCCTCCAAGACAAATTATTTTCAACAAATACATTTGCTTGGCAGTAAGAAAAGGAAACTTAACTTACTCGACTGCAGGGTAAGTTAGAGGGATTAGGCTGGGTAGGTAGAGGTTTTCCTATAGAATAGTGGGGTGTCACTGATCACCGTGTGGTAATCTTTGGCTTAGTTAGACACTGTAATTGATGAATGTCAAAAGTGAAAAAATTGAACAGACATAAATCCGTTATGGAAGCTATGTAAATATATATACATAAATAACTTAGCCAGAAAAATGTGGCACATGCCAAGAATGAATTTTTCACATTTTTTGGTAGGTGGGACAGAACTTAGGAAAGAATAAACGAGTGAAGTATTAGGAGGTGACTGAGGGGGTACTGAGAAAAACACCTTGTTTTTCATTTGCAAAACATTGAAAACTTCGTAAATGCCACATTAACTGAAGCAGACGCACATTGCACAGCCAACACTGCAGTGCCGAATTGGACCGTGCTGCAGTTAGGTCATGGGTGGTGAAATGCCATGGACAGGGAGGGGATGAATGATGACGGATGGGATACATATCTGCCTCACTTAACAAATACAGTGAGTATACTAATAATTTGTCAATAAGCAAGCAATGTGACTTACCACTGCCCGTCCCTGCCACCGCTAGGACTCCCCCTCCAACCACAACCTCTGCTGCATCTGGCGCACTGGCGCTGCCGCTGGTCTTGGCACTGGTGGTCTGTGCGGCTAGAAAAAACATTACACATTTTAGATGCCAGATATATCCCCATATTTTTTTTAAAGAAAATGCAACGTCTGTACCTCACTACAGTTTGGTTTGCAGAATCTTCTAAATAAAATATCACTTTGGACATTTTGTTTGCTGACAATGTTAAAAAAGCCAAGTACTCAAGCCAACCAAAAACATTTTGTAATGGAGGGGTAGAGCTATGATGACTCTGAGTCATTGAAGCGCAATGAAGAGGTTTCAATACAGGATATGCGTTCTTGGTCGGCAAATGTAATGGGACCTCGTACTACCTTCTTTTCATGCTGCACTGTCCCGTAAATTGCTGGTATACTGTATAAATGAATGATAACACAACACAACATTGGGGGGGTCCACCATGACCATGGCCACTGTTTCGTTTTGCTGTTTGAGCAAGAAAAAGAAAACCTTCTCAACAAGCATGAGTAGAGAAAAATAGCTTACTTGGGCCTTCAATCTTCACAGTAGAGTAGCTAAAATCTGTTCTCTTAGTTTTACCGTACCAGTCCACAAGATTTATAAGGGGAAAGGGAAAGCTTACTAACAAAGCAGAAGACATCTACAGACTATTACAGACAGGAGGAAGTGAGCTACAGAAACATTAAATATATAAAAAAGGATAATGCAGGGATAAAAATAATTTAAGAAACATTAGATAGAAAAGGAGTTGAAAAAAAAGACAGTATAAAACAAAAGTAAACAAGGCTAAATTATTCTAATAGTGGGGAGAGGTAAAAGTTAGGGAAATAATAATAATAACAGGACTTACTGGGACCATCAGAACCATCGGCTGTGTGGTGGTGGTGGTCCTTCCACCCATTGTGGAACTGGTGGCGACAGCCGCTTCACCTTCACCCTGACCCGCCTTCGATGATGCCCTCTTCTTGCACTTATGTGCTGATGTAAGAAATAAAGAGGATAAAAAATACAGATAAGTGGTATTGTTAATCATCCAAAAAATATACTGACAGGCAAATGCAGAAACATTGTACTTTACTAAATCAGATTGCCTATAGTAATAGAATTGAGTTGACCTATTCTGATTTACCTAAACCCCATGCCTAATTTCCTAAACCTAAACTACATTTGGAGCTACTAAGGCATTGCAACGAATGATCTTTACTTCTCAACCCCCTTTGATGGGCCAACTCAGTCTCCTTTTTCGATGCACAGATGCATACTACATATCACTGGGAGATTGGGCCTTTATGAGCTACATAAAGAAAGACACAGAGCATGCTAACTCACTGATATTACTACTACCACTATGTCAATAAAAGGACAGAGGATTCTGCATGACTTCTTAAATAATCATCCCAAGCGAGCGCCAATGAGTATGATTAGGTAGTGCCGAGCACCTGGATAGTTCAAGCTAGATCACATAATATTCATAATGTAAACTTAACTTACCTCTAAGTGTGAGCAGCATGCTATTTGAAAAAAAACATTAGCATTGTAGAGCACAAAAATGTATAATTTCTCATCGACCCCACAATCTTGTTACCCAGTGGGTCGAGCTAGTCCTGTTTCCGATCCAGGACGTCAGCCCAGCGGTGCGTCAGCTGCTGTATGGTGTGCTGGACCCTAGTACATGGGCGCATGCACTGGGGCACACTCCCACACAGCAGCCAATGCTCCAGAAGGCCATACCCCTTCCCAGGCCTGCCGCCTGCTGCCAGCATGGAGGGGAGGTGGTGCTGCATATAAAAAATAAGTGTGTCCACTTCTGCCTCTGAAAAAAATGAGGCGAGGTCGCACCCCTTGGCGGCGCTGGCGACCACAAGGTATGCAGCTAGCACCTGCACTAGCACCAGCACTTCCACTCTGTCGCTGCTCCTCTAACATGGTGCTGTTAGGAAAGGAAAAGAATAGGAAAAGTAGGACGGAATAGAAGAGAAAGAAGCCAAAAGGAAGAACTAAGAAAGTAGAAAGGGAAAACAACAAAAAAAGTGCAAAAAGTCACAGAAAAAAAAGAAAAGAAAATGGACAAAAATGTGAAGTGCACAAACACAAAGACACACACTGATAAAGTAAAGGAAAATGAGGGGTGGATGAGTGGGATGGGGAGGGTTGATAAAATATTAGAGAGATACAAAAAATCAGGCCCAGCACCATGCAGAGAACAGAAAGCAGGTAAAACAAAATGGCCGCGCCCATACGGACCCCATGGTGCCATCCACAATGATTTTTCACAAAAAAAGCAGCACAAAAGGGCAGCTGACCATTCTTCCACCTGTTTGCGGAGTTCTGCGGAATCTCTCAGAGTTTTTTTGGAGCTCCATGAGTTCCGCCCAGGCCTAGTCCTAAGACCACCAAAAACGAGATAAACAAAAATGGATGAGCAAGGCAAAAAGTTTGAGGGAAGACCATCCTAAAGCTGACAGGTCTAACAGCACTGTATTGTATTGTAACTGTACGTACTACCCCTGATGAGGCTTTGAAGTGCTTTACGCAGGACAGCGTGCTGCTCCGGAGCCCAAGGTTAGTGGTTAGTCCAGTGTTATTGGTTACTGTTGGTTACTGGGAGTAGTCTTGTGTGCTCAACGAAAGTACTCCATGTATTTACACTAGTTTCTTTGTGGTAGATTAAATCAAGAGGAGTTAGAATTAGTGACAGTATATGCATTAATGCTGACGTTTGGTTGTGTTTATAGATAAGTTTAAGGGGTTAGGGTTTGTTGGGTGTTGCAAAGTCATCCTGTGCCCTGGGCATCCCCCAACTTTTTGTTGACTGGTACTGGTGAAACTGACTCTGACTGACCCTGGGCTCTGCCTAACCAGGTCCAGGGCCAGTGCTATGCTGAAAGACACTTAGAATACAGTGAAAACACCTACATACACTAGGGTACACTATGGGTTGAGGTACCCCTGTGATTTGCATGACCTACCCTATAAGGCCCTAGGACATAATAGGGCAGGGGAATTGAAACTACCTCTAAGTCCCTAGCATATAATAGGGCATGGCAGTTTAGAGGCCAGCAGCCCTTTCTGCACTTGCATGTGTGCACTGCTGAGCCTGAGGTCAGTTTAAAAGCAGCCCTGTGTTGCAGGATTGCTTTTAAAAAGTAAATTGTGTCCAAACTTGACTTTGGAGTTTGGGGCACTTAAAAATGGATAACCTAAAATGTTTGGGAATATTAGGTGCCCCCAGGGTCTTCCCTGGGTGTCCCAGGGGTGGGGGGTCAGGTATTTATAAGGAGGACCCTTATAAAATGAGTTTTATATGCCCTGGGTTAAGTTAAATTGCACCTTTCACTCCCCACATTGTGATAAAGTGCTGCACAAAATCGACTTTGGTGCTAGGAGCACTGCGGAGGGCGGATCTGCAATATTTCTGCATATTCAGAATCCCTAAAGTCTCCCCTAGGTATACCAAGGGTGGGGGTCCTGTAGATATAGGCAGAGTACTTATAAAATATGTTTTTATAAGCCCTGGTACTGGAAAAATGGCCCAAGTCATTTTTCCCATTGCAAATCCCCTGCCACATAGGTTAACATGGCAAGAAGTTATTAACTAATAACTCTTGATAGGAGAAGGCTAAAGATACCATTCAAAGACTTCCCAGGATCGTATTAATAAACTCAACAATATGATATTGTTGAATTTCTCCTATAATGTACAGACAAGAAGTTATAAGACTTTCTTGTCTGTAAGCCCAGATTCAGCCTTCTGGTGGTCTGACCTGATTGGTCAGAGTTAAGTTGATTAGCCAGGCTTCTTTGAAGAGGTGATAAAGATCCCCTGGGGTTGACCAGCTCTGCTGGGAGGGCAGTGTTCTGTTACACAGGAATGCCAGAGCAGGGGGAGGAGTCGTAAACAATGGACTTCAAGGGAACGGGAATACACCAGTGTCATTTACAACTCTACTCTTTTGAACACAGCCAGATGCTAGGATTAAGGAAGGAATGAGCAGATGCAGGGGGGAGAGACTATGGAGATTAGCCATCCTAGGGGTGTGTTTGACCAGCTCTTCTCCCCTGCTGGAAAATCAGCCATTATGAATTTGGAAGAATTGGTGCACTCTGGGACAAAATAGTGCCACACTCTGCAGGAAGTGGTCATACCTTGGGGCGGTACCCTACACCCCATTGGACAGGAGTGACCTCCTGCTTGACCCAGAGAACTTGGAATGCGTATCTGAAAGGGGCAGCGCCTCTCAGATCTGCTGCTTGAAACCTAAGAAAGCAAGAAGGGCCATGCTGAAAAGTTTGATGTGAATTTCCTAAGGTCTGCACTCTGAAGATTGCACCTTCTGCACTATTTGGAACCACATCCCTGTGGACTACCTTGTTGTAATAGGACTGAACAGTGGACTCCCTGCAAGCAACAGGTTAACAGAGCTCACCTGGAACATCACAACCAAGAATCCTCAACCTGGAGAACTGCCAGTGGATTTGTAGGGGTTTTGTCCAAGTGTATTGTGGGAACTGAAGTCCTCAACTTTCGAGGACCATCTTGGAGATTCCAGACCCTTGGAGTGAGTTTGAGACACTTTGGGACCCTTTGGGGAACTTCAGGAAGAAGTTCCAGAAGTTTGGAGAACTTTGGAGCAACTTTGGAAAAAAGCTCCATAAGGGGATCAACTCAACCTGGCCAGCCAAGCCGCCTGCCTTCAACCGCGAGTCAGCCTGCCGTCCAGGTTTGTCCCACTGAAAAGCTCCGTAGGTCCTACTTTCAGAGTTTGACCGGGAGCAGGCGAAATCCGAGGCCGGCGAACCCTCACCGAATCCGGCCTGGTGAAGAGCATCAAGGGACCCCGCAAGAAAAAGCTCAGTAAAAGTTTCTAAGTCCGAACGAAGAAAAGGTGACCGGGAGCAACCGCGAAAGCCAAGCCGCCTGCCTTCAACCGTGTGTCGGCCTGGATCCTTGGTTCATCTCAGTTTGACCGGGAGCTCATCGCAAGGCAATCCGGCGAACCCTCACTGAATCGGGACTGGCTGAGAGCTTCGAGAGACCCCGGGAAGAAAAGCTCCAGAAAAGTTTCTAAGTCAGAAGGTAAAAACTTTGACCGAGACCTATCGCGAGGGGTAGCCGCGCAGGGCTCCATCGCGGTCGGCCTGAAACTTTGACTTTGACCCGGTCTATTGCGACCAGATGTCCCGATAAGGCGCTATAGTTTTCCATGTGCTAGATAATGCTAAATCTTTGAAAATTCATATCTCCGGTTCCCTACATTGGATTTTTGTCGTGTCGGTGTCATTTTAAAGATAAAAAATACTTCCTATTTTTATAAATTGGTGTTGGATTTTTATTGTGCATTGTGTCTTAATTATTTACTGAATTGGTGTTTTTAAATGCTTTACATACCTGTCTTTGAAGTTAAGCCTGCCTGCTCGCAGCCAATCTACCAAGGGTTGAGCATGGGAATAATTTTCTAAGACCTATTCTGAGCCCTATACTGTAACAGTGGCCTTATTGCCAGCGGCAGATATATATTTGCTCCTACTAATAATTCACTTTCCAACATTAGGCTACAGTGGTACTACTTTAAAAAAAGGCGACGTGATCTTTGAAATGAGTCATGGGTAATTGTAGAAGAATATTAATAGCGAATAATGCAAACATACAAGTGACTTAGCAAAGGTTGTGCTCAGGCAGAAAAGGCATGCAAAGGGGTTAGAAAGAAAGCCGGGGGTTATTTGAAAGGAGAAAGAAAAGGCAACAATCAGAATTGTAAGTAAAGATCAGTTTTTCCTGCTGGAGTTTAGGAATACAGCAGACGTATTTTGAGACAGCATGGAATTTGAGGATACAAGAGTATAGACAGAAGCAATGGAAGCAACTTCATTTGCCTGTGAGGATTGTGCTGTATTTGGTACTTTTTATAGGCACTACAATTGGGTGAACACTCTCCTGTGCTAGACTACAGCTAGACCACAGCTTCATGAAGGATTGCAAATTTGCTCATGCGTTGGAAACATAAAGAATTGGCTGGATGCAAAAGAAGAAAGCAGATTCTGAAAATACTGGAGCAGATGTCCCCTCAGGTTTGTCTCACGGTATTATTTGCAAAGTGGGATCCATATTGGACACCTCTGGCACAAGATGGAGGGCGGGGAAAACTTTCCCCAGTCAGTGGAAGTGTACTGCCTGCATTCCCATGGCTGGATTCTGACGATCCAGACACTAAGGGCCTGATTTATGAGGACCTGGCGCGCAGGGCAGCCTCGCAAGTCTTCTTGCTGCGCTGCGCTGCCCTCCACCAATGTGAAATGGCAGGAATGCATCATATTTATGAAATACAGTGCATCCCTGTCCTTTCCTCCTGTGCTGGTGCACAATATGCGGCCTAGCGCCAAAGTAGGCTCCAGTGCACCATGGTGCAAGGGTGCCTCCATTGCAAGCACAACTGTTTTTGTGCAGGAAAGGTCACCTTCCTGCACAAAAACAATCCCAAGGGGCGTTTTCCTATTTGTCTGTGTGCTGAAGAATGCAGTTGTATGTATACTGAAGCTCTGGGGAGACGTAAGGTTTTGGCACTTCCCCAGGTTTATGTGATCAAGGAAATCTGGGCCAGCATCAAAATCCATGAGTGCTGTTTGGGAAAACCCACCTCAATGCCCATGGAACATCTCCTTGACGCAGAATAAGGCAAGTCAGCGACTTGCGCTGCTTTTTCGTACTCCATATGTAAGAGGCCATGCAAAGCCATGCAGAATAGCTTTGCATCGCCTCATAGATATGATTGAGAGGCTTGCGCCACCGGAGCGTCAAAAAAAGTGACGCTCCGGCGGTGTAAGCCTCTCATAAATAAGCCCCTAAAATTCAATGAAGAATTTGTTAGCAAGGGCGTGTTGATTAGACTTCCTGAAGAACTACCATTTGGTAGATTGTATGGAGCAATGGTGGTACTGCAGATACTGTTGTGCAAAGTGAGGAGGCCTTTTAGCAGAACCTTTTTCCTTCCATGATCACACAGCAAGTTGAGCTGATGACAGAAGTGCAGATGCCTCACAACTTTTGTGCCTCTGTTGTGGGTGCTCCAGGCTGGAGACTACCCTGCTGTAAGGGGCATCACTACATAAAGTTGTGTCTGGAGAGCGGTGTGGAAAGAACATTTGAAAGAACAACTCCAAACCGATTTTGCTACATGCACACTTTAGAAAAAATTGTCACCAAGGTGACACCATTAGAATCCATCCCACAAGCCCTCTCAGCATGTGCATAGATAATTCATACCATGCAGGTTGAAAGCACCCTTGGAAAGCCAGCCTGCTAACACACCAAAGTCTCCCCACAGGTTCGAGATGGGATATTGGAAGAACTAGGAACAGTTGTAAGTCCAGCCTCTAAATACACCATCACTCTAGTACCATAAGCTCCCACCTGCCCGCTAAAAAAGCTATTAGCAAAGACGACAGATAATCCACAATAGTAAACAAGGACGAAACTATTGTAACAAGCACCTGTAAGGCAGTTTGGAAGTAATGGAAACTTTAATTAAAGTTACACAGTGACTACATCTCACCAAAGAAGCGTGCTGCAGCCATGGCTTCTCTTTTGCAAAGCATTGTTTCCAGGTGTCTTAGTTCAACTAGATTAACTAAACCAGAACAACAACTCACAGTATGCGTTAGGTTATTAACTCAAACAAGTGCACTCCGGTGGCTGGTACCATGGAGTCATCTGGTAACCTTACCCTGAGAAAAATATTTAATTTATAGCATTTCACTCCTGCCTGGTTCTTTCTGCGTGCCTTTCAAGCCTTTCATATTTCCCAATATTTTTTTTTTCAATTTCAGAACATGTTCTGCTAACACATTTGGCAAGCTGTCGAGAGTCCTGACTTCACCTGTTAGAAGTGCATGGGAATCACTTCTGGGTCAAAGGGCGCTGGCTGCCTAAGCTCGCGCATGCACTCCATCTTGTCGGTGCCTCTGGAGAGAGAGTGGGCCTGTCAGTTGGGTATAAAGGGGCCAGGAGGACAGCGTTATCGCACGCATTTCTCGTGACAGCAGCAATTTAGGGTCTGGGCCTGTACTTTGCAAATTTCTATTTTGCAGTGATTGCAATTTTTCAGGTTGTTTACACAATTGTATTAAATTTGTTTCATGACATATACCAGAACTCATACGTTGAGAAAAGTATCGAATAAAAATGCTTTTCTTTTTCGAACTGTGAACCATTATTGTTCTCTCGAAGCAATCCTAGTGACAAAGATGGATGCCAAATTAATCACTCTAATAAAAAAATAACGCTTCCTGTTGTTTTCCTTTTTGCTATTTGTCCTGCTCACTCTTTTCATGTGTTTCTCTTAATAAATAACGGTGTTCTAGAAAACCTAAAACTAGACGTGAGTGAATTTGAAGATGCCAAGCTTTCAAAGCCAACAGTACAATTTCTTTGCACCAATAGTAATCATATTTCCCTGCAATTTGCATTAAAACTAAAAAAGGATTCCTATGCCAGTTCTAAGTGCACTCGCCTGCTAGGAAGCATGTGCACTGTTCTATTAAAGGAGTATTTTTTCATGCAATTCCAGATTGATAAAACCAAGGAAATCTGATCTCAATGATAACAATGTTCTGGGTGTCCAAGGATTTTGATGGCCACTTCCCTGAAGGCGATTTGCAACACACTTTTAAGACCCTTTTTGGTTCTCTAACTTATATTTACCTATAGGGAAATGCCCACCAAGAAGGTTTCCTTTTGAGGATGAGCAAGTAGTATGATCTTCATGAAAAGCTGAAAATCGTAATTTTGAAAATAAAGATTAGTATTTACTAAACGTTTTGGAAATATTTGACACTTAGATGCACAAATAGTTTAGTGATTTGGGCCCTAAAAATGTAGGATTGGAATCTTTAATGTTTCTAGGCAATTTTATGGTCACAGTTGTTTTTGATTAAAGTGGATTAGTTATTGACATGCTACATTTTATGCCCCCTGTCCTCCCTGTGTCTCATTCTCTTGTTTTCTGTCGCTCTCCCTCTCTCTCTGCCTCTCTCTCTTTCTTTCTGCCTTCCACTCTCTCTCCTGTCTCTTTTGTCCTTTTTGTCATTCTCTCCCTCCTCTTCCCCTCCTTCACCTTCTCCTCGTCGCTCCTTTCTCACCCTCCCCACTCTCTTTCAACTTGCTTCCCTGTCACTCTGTCTCCCTCCTCATCTTTTTCCCCACTTTCCCTTGATCATTTTCATTATTCCTCTCTCTCTGTCTCTATCTTTCTCATGCTCTTTGTCACACTACACTCCCTGGCTCAATTCCTGTACTTTTCTCTATTCACCAGTATCGCTGATTGCTCCCTTTCTTAATTCCTCCTTTTGCACTCTTGATTTTTTAAATTGGGCCTCTGAAAAGATTAATTTGGAAAATTAGAAGGCTGAACAGAAATTGTGCACAAAGCTATTAGTTCATAAACCTTTTAAATTGATGTATACCTAGGAACATAATTCTCTTTTCAGAGTGCAGGTAAGGGAGTCATTGATTGGTAGTGTAAGCAGTGCTTCGTTTGTAAAAGAATAAGTGCTGGGGCCAAATGTTCTCCTCAGAAGACCACGGCCTGCACTAGTGAATGTCAGCGGGCCCAATACCAATACTGTGCAGTCTCGGCTCCACCTCATGCCTCTTTAATCCACCAAGAGACACCCCCTGTCCCCTTTTCTCACTCTTGCAGGTTCCTGCTTTCTCTCTTTGTCATGGATTTTCTGTCTTCCTCTTTCGTTCCCCCGTGTGTGTTCTCTCTTTCTTGGTCTGAGTCAAATCTGATGAGGAAAAATAAGTTCCAGTCCCCAAATATAAATGCCGCTAGGCCCCACCTGCAACCACCGGCTCAAAATTAAGGACTCGATTAAATGTATTTCATTTAGAGAAGTATAACCTATAGCGAAGTCTGACTTATATCTGACTGTAGATAAGTGATTTAATATTTTTCAGAATTATTTTTCTCTGACAAAAATAATAATGGTGCTTGCTTTGTCTATTGACAACCAGTGTACTGAGATTGCATGCAAAACAGTGGTTAATGAAAAATGTCATAGCAAACATAAAGGAAAGTTTCAATTCTATTAAGGACATGGAAGCGAGGATTGTGCTTAAAACTTTCTTTACTGTCACGCACAGCAGCCAATAAACATGAACTACATTACCCAGTAGGCATATTAAACAAAAGTTCAGAAAAACATGTGGCTTATAATCTCTAATCACGTCTCTATTAACCATATAAATACTCCTGTCATAGTCCTTCTTCCTCTTTCTTTGCGCGATGATGCAGCGATGACAGGTAATTAGCCTTTATGAAGTTAACTGTCTATCCTTTAGTTACTGCTTTTTTCTTCTGGAGCTTTAAAGCAAACAAGGTGGTCAGAAGGGGAGACAGCCTTAATAACAAATCTTTAACAATGAGTGTACTAAACAACGATTCATAAACAACGACCTTTCCATGAACCACGACTTCCTAAACCACGACGTACACGAACAACGACCTCCTCATGTTCTCATTAACCACGACTTGCTAAACCACGACGTACACGAACAACGACTTATTCATGAATTTCTATGAAAATGGCATATAGATGGCACTGCAACCCATGATTTAGGAAGGGCACGAGTAAGGTACCTACCAGGTTTATATGCAGTCAAGTTCTGCATCTTAGATCTGCTGCATTGGTGGTTTGGATGGAAGCGGCAGTGGTTCACAGCATGGACAGGCAAGCAGTAAGATTACAGGCTTCAATAAAGGCCCTGCTTCACTGGAGACCACAATGTATATGGTCTTAACCAATAGGTGTCCCAAAACGGTCTCCCTGCAAGAGGGTGATCAATGAAGCATCACTGGTAGTCCATCCCTGTTTTGGACCACTCCATGAAACAACTAAGCTGCGGAGAATAGTAGAACACCATGAGGTGAGGCACTCCTAGAGCCACCCTTTACACCAATTTAAATCTTACCTTACCTGCCACTCTCAAATGTTTGCCATCCTGATAAAATCCACGCAGAGTCTCTGGATTTACATTAGCATTTGCCAGACAGCCTGAATGGACTAGGCCTGAAAGAGAATCAACAGATTCTGCAATATTATGATGTTATCTGTTGCAGCGTGGTCTAGACAAGATAAGTATTGATAATGGTACTTTTGGAGTCTTCCATGCAGGGACTTCAACAGCGAAGGGTAATTCACCCCTTAAGAGTCAGATATGGCAGCTGTTAGATCTACCCTCAGATATTTTAAAGTCGAGGAGTCCAGCTTAAAATGGGAGTTTTGTCTTGAGTCAGAACTTGTCTGTCTGTGGAATATTGATGCACAGTGCTTCTGGTTTGTGCATTAAGAAGCATGTATTTATAGCGAGGAACTGAAGGTTAATAGGGTGATGCGTACAGTTAGGGGTGGAGAAATGACAGATCTGAGGGTGGGTGATGGAGTGCAATGGAAACGGGTGGGTGTTTAAACTCTTCATCTGTGATGGACATCCAGATGATTAAATGTGATGAGGCGTTGTTTATAGAAACTGGGTTTCAGTTCCTTGCTGAACAATATAAGTGAAGGAGCAGGGAAGATCCGTGCTCACATATATTCATCTCTATTATATTAACTGGGCGTGTCCCTACACTGGAAAAAAGCATAGTAACAGATCCTGCAGCTATGGCGAACGAAATAGTGCCTTCTAGGGCCTCATTACCAAAGTCCCTTGGGACGTACTTATCTTTTCTTCTCTCAAAAATATGATTAGCTCTTGTTTGCTACACTCAAGTTTTATGCCAGCTTTGTGTTCACACAAAGTATTTGTTGTATAAGGGGATGTACTGGCTGCTTATCGCAGGTGAATAATACATAAGAATGCCACACAACTGTTCTTTCCGACTTCTTTTATTTTGCAAATATAGATTTTTCTCATTGGAGCCTCTGTCTGCGAGCACTTATATTTGCCTTCTCAAAACAAATAAAACTTTGCTCATGGGACAAATCACAAACACAATTTACACATGTTCGACTTTTGGTTTCATACATGGCCAATTATCGGAAACAGAGATAATACTCTTATGGCAGAAATAATACACTTACATTTTAAGTATCTCATTTGTAAGATGACTGTGCTCTGCGAGATATCGTAGACCATTTACGCGATAATTTAAACATTCTTCACTTAAAATTGTTTATTATAAAAGACAAGTTTAATTTAATTACTTTTTTTTCCGTGTTTCAAACATGCGTTTTTTTAAGAACCTAGTTGTATATTCGGGTAATGTGGCAATTGATTATTTTTCGTGGTTTAGGAAGTCGTTGTTAAGAATGTAGTGGTTTGGCTTTGCCTGTGGTTTAGCCTTCGTGGTTTAGGCATTCAGTGTTTAAGAAGTAGTTGTTTAATCATACATCCGGTCAGAAGGTGTCTGTCTTAATAGAGGTATTAGCACTTATAATGATGCAGACTACAGTTTACAACTGAAACAACAAATTTGAATGTCATTTTAAAACACATTTCTATACTGGATATTAACCCACAATGCAATATTTAAACAGTACCATTGTGATTAAAGTCATACCATACATTTCACCATCTTCATGAAGGGAGGGAGGAAAAATAACCGTTTCTGGGTGCGATAATCCTTGACTCCCTGTCCTTAATAGAATTGAAACTTTCCTTTATATTTGCTGGGAAATGTTTCATTTTATGACAGGACTGGAGGCTCAGACTATGCTGGTTTAAAGCTTACTTACCACCAACGTAGCCATACCTGAAATCAGTTTGAAGTAAAACATCCTGAAAGTGGAATCCACTGACCAATCAGCTACCAAAAGGATATCTTCTAGTCTATTCCCCAGGAACATGGCTGTGCAGGATATCGCGCTCCTGGTGGAGTGGGAGCCAACTAAGGAGGTGTTGATTCCTGCTTCCTGCATCACCCATTTCACCCATCTAGCTAGGGCAGGAGAGGAGACTGCCTTATGAGGTTTAGTGATAGAAATGAGAAGTTGATTGACCTCCCCCCCGGTTTGAGTGCCCTGGACATATCTTCATATTCTCTCAGACATCTAACTACACAGTGTTTAGGGTTAGCAGGGAAGGCAGGGTAGTGCACTGTGTGTGTATTGGCCTTTGTGAGCCTAACAATGGTAAAAGAACACCATCTGAGGAAAAAGACCATCCCGAGAGGGGTCAAGACCCTCACATCTGACACCCTTTCATATGAAACCAGGCACAATAATATAGTAAGTTTTGCAAACAGCTGCTAACGTGAAAGATCAGAATTGTCAGGACGGTTGCTGAGAAGTTGCAACACTAGGTTGACATCCCAAGTCCTGCAGTATCTAGGAGTAAGGGAAAGCACTAACCTGATGCCTCTCAACAGTCTACAAATTAGGGGATGAGAGTAGACCGGGTTGCACACTAAAAGGGCGTGCCCAGCCGAGATACTTGATGTGAAGAATTGACGGTAGAGCTTGCTTTGCCTGTTGATTCTAGTTGGGCTATGAAATTCACCGCCGGGACAATGACGGCCCTCACGGGATCCACTTCTCTCTCCGTACACCAACCACACCATGTAGCCAAGGTGGAGTGGTAGAGTTTGTAAGTGCTCAATGCCCAGGATAGCTGGAAGAAAATGGAAGCCTCTTGTGAAAGGCCTAGCAAACCTCAGCATTGCCTGAAGTGCACCATGCCATCAGGTAAAGGAGGTTGTCCATGATCATGGGGTGGAGTTCTCACCCATGCCCCTTTAAGAAGCTGAGTGTGTGTCTGAATCTGCACTAGCAGGTTGGAAGCCAGTTCCAGGAGTAGTAGGAACCACGTCTGTGATTTCCAGATCGAAGTGACCAGAATCATCTCCGCCTGATGATCCCTGAAATGATTTGCCACTCACCCTATCATTGTGAATGGGTGAAACGCATAGTTGGGACTTTATCTCCAATCCTGAAGAAAGGTGTCCACTTGCGCTGCTGCTGGGTCCATCCTCCAGCTGAAGAATAATGGCAATTGTGCATACAACCTGGATGCAAACAAATCCCTGACCGGGACACCCCATTTGAGGGACAACTGTTGAAAAGCCTGTGGGTGAAGTTGCCAATCCGTGTGGTCCTTCAGGAACCAGGAATTCCAGTCCACTGCCATTTTGGATTGTCCAGGAAGGTTGATGGCCATTACCTGTATTTCCTGCTGCAGGCAGTAGTTTCAGAAGTCCCTGGCGATCTACATCAACAGTCTCTATCTGGTGCCACCCCGCACTTTCTTAACTTACTGGACCACTGGCATGTCGGCCATCCTCAGTAGTATTGTGCATCAGACTCTGCCCCCTGCTAAACACCTGATTGCAAATGAATCTGCTAGGAGCTCTAAGTAGTTGATGTGCATGGACAGCTCCTCTTGTGACCACTGACTTCCTGTGGAAGTACTTCCGCAAAACGCCCCTAATCCCCAGCGGCTGGCATCAGATTCTATGATCATGTCCAGTGTTGACTTGAAGATGGTGTGGCGTTCCACTCCTCCATGAGGTCCAGCCACCATGACATCTTCGTCATGGCTTCCTGCGTGAGAGGGATCCCCTCCGAGTAGGATACCCCTTTTAGAAGGTGTGTGATATTTAGGCGCTGTAAGGTCCAGTAGTGCAGTGGCCCCAGAAAGATGAGATGAGGAAAGTAGGCCCACCATCTTGCCAATTGCTCATAGGATACAGTCTGTTGCGATAGAAGTTTGGATAAATCCATTTTTATGGCAGATATCTTGCTGCTCGGAAGTTCCAATGTGGCACTGATCGTGAAACCCAGGATCCCCAACCATTGGTTTTCGATTTCTGTGTGTTTAGGAGAAATCCCTGGCCTTTCATAAGGGAAACTGCCAATTGAGCTTGATGACGGTGTACCTGCGGGTTCTCTGACATCATGATGATGTTGTCCAGGTAAATTATTAGGTGACAGCCTTAAGAGTACAGCCAGAGCATCGTATGCCTCAGCATCTTGGAAAAGCATAGTGGTGCCGATGACAGGCTGAAAGGCAGGACCTTGAACCCCCAGACCTGCTCTTTCCATATGAACTGGAGGAAACAACAATGTGGTGGAAACATTGGTATAGACAGGTAGGAATCCTTCAGATCCAAATAGATCATCCAGTTGTCTTTCCTGAGAATATCTCTTAAATGGTGGATACCCTTCATCTTGAAGTGTCTGTAGACCAGCCATGAATTGAATTCTTGTAGATTTATTTACTCATCTCACACCCTTGGCTTTTTTGTTGACTGTGAACAGGTTGCTGAGGAAACCCTCGGGTGTAGAAATGATTCTTTTATGTCTCCATTGCCAAACTCTGGATTTCATATCTATTAAGGCGACAATTTCTTGACTTCAGTGTCCTTGGTTAGGAGGGGGAACCCTAAAACTCTATGAAATGCCTGTGGTGTCCGGAGAACCCAAACACCTGAGGAAATCTGTGGCCAGTTTGCAAGGCATATAGCTTTTCTGCCCCTAGATTTTTTGGGGAAGAAAATCGAACTCTCACCTTGTACACTTTTGTGTCCTCTACCGGAACGTCTGCCTGCACGTCCACACTGGTACTTGTTCTGGAGAGGGAAAAACAGGGTATAGCCTCTCTGGTCTGACCAGTCTGTTTTTCTATTGCCATGTGTTCCCGGGAGACTAACTCTGAATGGATGGCCGGATGAGCATCCCCTGGCACATCTGGCACATCCGAAAAGTTTAGGGGAGATGACTTTTTTCAGGAAAGACTGGGTCTTGTCCAGCACCATTAAGACTTGGAAAAATGTTGACACATCCTTGACAAAGGCTTCTCCAAAGAGGTTACCCTTCGCCGTAGTCCCTGCTTCCATTTTTGCCAATTGCCCTAGTTTGGGGTCTAATTTCAGGAGTATAGAGTGCCTCTTTTCTGCAGAAATGGCACAGTTTGCATTGCCAAGCACAGCAATGGCCTGTTGGGCCCATCCTGCTAGAATCTCTGAGTCCGCAAGCTCTCCGGACTCTTTGGCCACCTCAGCTAGGTCCATGATCTTGGTAAAGGGCCCAGCTAAGTCTAAAAGCTTGTCCTGACAAGCTCACCAGGAGCAATCAATCCCTCTCTTAGGGTCCTTGATCAGTTTCCCAAGGAAAATAAAGATGGTTGCATGGGTCGTGGCCACTTTACCCTAAATTGCTGGCCTGGGACATTCCGCCCTTAAGTGGCTATGCACCTCTTTGTTGAGTGGCTGCCTGAGCCGTTGCTTGAGGTAAAATTCTACCTTAGGAGAAGGTTCCCACTCCGAGAAGTGAGCATGCCTAATGTCCTCGGGGTTAACCAGGTCTTTATGTTGATCCTATCATCTGAGGGTTTGTCCTGATCTTTTTAAGGTTTCTTTGCAACCCCTTCTGAGGAATGCCAATCCCTCGATCTCTTGGGCTCCCGGTCGGAGTCATCAGATGTGTGGGAGTCCGTATCTCCCCGGCCATCTGTCCTGTTATCTTCATGAATTGGAAAAAGAGGAAGCAGAGCAGGAGAAGTACCACTAGGGCCTGCTAGATCCCCTGAACCTATATTCCATTGTGATATATGAATGAGGCGGCATAATTTGGCAAATGGGTCCACCTTATATGAAGAGTCTTCCAACCCCCAGTCCCCAATGGGGGCCTGACCTGCGCCAGAAGAGTGCATCAAACCTGGACCACTCTGCGCATCCTGTGAGGCTGAGGCAGGAATGTCCAGGAACTGTTTAAGTGCCCTGCCCCAGCCTTATTCAAAAGAGTGGAGACCACTTGGTCGATCATTCGGACCAGTTCAGGGTCCATGTCATAGGACTCTAGGTCTGCATCTTGGTGGACTTATCCATGATGCTCAGCCATTGTAATGTATTATAAATGTCAATTATAAATGTCAATTGCCCATGATCCAATTACCTGAGCTGACTAACTATTCCCCTGTTGATACTAGGGGACTGCAAGACTAATTTACTAACTGTTAGTCAACTGTATTATGATAACAGTGGATAATGAAAGGGAATCCTAATGAGGAGAATATGAAATTATTGTGATGAATTTCAAACCCGCCTTCTAACGATCAGACACTGGAGAGCGCGATGTCTGAAATGACTTGAAAATGGCTGTCTTGCTCCCAAGCAAAGAGAAGACTGAATGCTAAAGAAGGATTGCAATGCTCACAGCACCTCCCGAGGGGAACAGAAATACATTGCAGTGCAAGCGGTGTCTACAATCTGATGAAGAGCTGCTCGTGCCTGGCAAACATTTGCCATCAGTGACAAGGTGCGCAGACATGAGTTTCCACACCGCCGCCGCAGTAGGAGGTGCGCCGGAACAAGCCAGCAACCCTAAAGAAAGGAAATACCAAACAAACAGCCTCTTAAAAGTGCCATATTCTACAAAGAATACAACAATACATTTGTACTAAGCTGCAATAAAGGTGAAGTAAAATGGCACTTATCTGTAGCTGCTATGAGCAGAAAATAAAGAGAAAGAAGGACTGTGACAGGAGCAGTTATGTGGTTTATAGAGATGTGATTGGACATTATGAGTCACATGTTTTTCTGTAGTCTTGTTTCATATGCCTACTGGGTAATAAAGTTCATGTTTATTGGCTGCTGTGAGCGACAGTAAAGAACGTTTTAAGCATATTCTGAGACTTCGGTCCTATAATAGATTTTCTGCTGGAGGCTGCCGGTTAGTACCACTGTCACTTATTTCAGGGGACCCGGACTCTTTGACAACTCTTGTACTCTCCTGGTTCCCATCTGTGCGGTGGGAGAAAGTAGGTTAATCCTTCCTTTATTTTTAATGAGCATAGCATATTGGCAGTCTCTCTTTCATTTCCATGTACCAAAATGGAAATAAAAATAGGGCTATTCCTCTCTTTCCTGACTGGCATTCTGGTTCACTGACAGAATATCGATGTAAAAAATATAGAAGTAAAAAATATGGATGAAAAAATGTCAAATGCAAAAATAACAACTCCCTATACTTAAACAGGTAAGTACAAAAATATTGAGAAAAAAATCGATGTAGAAAAATATAGTTGTACAAAATATCGATTTTTATATATATATATATATATATATATATATATATATATATATATATATATATATATATATATATATATATATAATAAAATAATAAATATTAAATATGTTCAATCATAAAATTTATATAAAAAAATAAAGTAGATTCAATATAAAATCAACAAATATAACAAATAAACTTAATTAAAAAAAGTTAAACACACATACGTAATAATTAATATATATATATTTACTTTAAAACAATTAATAAATTATTATTTTATAAATTTAAAATTATGTAAAAATGTACAAGTATATATATATATATTTATATCTAGGTGAAGAGTCTCCTTGAGTGCTGTACTTTGTACCTGGAGCAGGAGATATTTATATATATATATATATGTACAATAACATAAAATCTAAAAAACAAAAAATTCTAATAGATTTCTAATAGAAATTAAAACATTAAACTATTTAAAAATCTTCAAACTTAAATTTCCTACTCAAGTGAGTGTAACAGTAGGGAAAGTGTTGGATAGCGGAGGGGTAAAAATTACTATTCCCACTCCAGTGTGTGTAACAGTAGGGAACGTGTTGGATAGCGGAGGGGTAAAAATGTATATTCCCACTCAAGTGAGTGCAACAGTAGGTAGATTGCGGAGGGATAACAATTAATATTCTCACTCCAGTCAGTTCAAAATTAAAAACAAACAAATTATTAACAACAAAAATATTTAAAAAACAAAATATATTAAAAAATATATAAATATTCAAACATTAAAATACAAATATATTTAATATAAAAAAATAAAAAAAAACATATTATAATGTTAAATACATATGGCAAATACCTACAAATATTATATTAAATAAAATAAAAAATAATTAGCAAACAAATAAATATTTTAATTAGAAATTATTTAGAAACAAAAACATTATTTATTCCATAAATGTACTTTTTTATTTCCTACCCTATAACACCACAAAATTCACAACCTGCATCTAATTTTTTTAAATGTACTTCCTTAATTAACATAATTGATTACCAATTAAAGAAATATTATTAGTTAAAAAACAAATTAAAATTCATAAAAATTAATTAACTTCCCACACTTTACCCCTATAATCCCCACAACCCACAGCTAAAATTAAACTGTAAAAAAATTAATTACACAATTAAAACTTATTTTCAATTAAAAAACTAATAGTATTTAACAAATATTTATAAAGTAAAATTAATTTACTCTCCACACTGTACCCCTATAAAAGTAAAACCCACAAACAAAAAATATAAACAAATACCCTAATTAAATATCAATTAATTAATTAATATTAATGATCAACTAATTATTAATTAATTAAACATAAATTACTTCCCACCCTTTACCCCTATAAACCCCACAACCCGCACCTGAAATTTATTACACAATTTCCATAATTAATTTTCAGTGAATTAATTAACATTACTTAACAACTAATTAATAATTAATTACAAATCAATTACTTCCCACGCATTACCCCTATAAACCCCACAACCTGCACCTATTTTTTAACAGAATTACCATAATTAATTACCAATTAATTAATTAATATTAGTTAACATCCAATTAATAATTAATTACAAATAAATTACTTCCCACAATTAACACGATAAAAACTCAATTAAATAAATATTAATAAATAAAAAATAAATTAATTCATTATAATTAAATTACTTCCCACCCTATTCCCCTATAAACCCACAACCCGCTACGGAACTAAAAAACACAAAATTTACTTAAAATAAAATTGATAACTACTAAAAATGTAACACATATATTAAAAAACATACACGATACTTATACAAAAAACATACATCACATACATTTAAAATATAAACTAAAATATATAACACTAAATAAAAAATCGATATTTTAAACAATTATATTTTTGCAAACAATATTAATGACTTCTATATTTTTGAAATTAATATTTCTTACCTTAAATTTAACATTCTTCACCACAATATTCTTCCTGTCGATATTTCTGTGTGACTATATTTCCAACTCAATATTTGTGTAAGTCGACATTTCCAACTCAATATTTTGTCTAAATACCCTACTCTATCCCACCAAGCTGGCAGTATAGTTGATGGGCGGTGATTTGGCAAAGGTAGTTGTATCTCTGGGCAGCACTGACACTCCAGGTAAGACCTGCCTCCCAACTGTAAGGACCAACATTTCTTTTTACAAATTACTCACTGATAATAGGCCTATTCCAGCCTTCACCAATGACCCACCATTTTTGTCAGTGTCTTTATATTTGTATGCTTTGAGTACACCCTACTTGCAAATTAAGGTGCTCACAGTTCTGTGACATATGAATTCGATTCTTTATTCACTGATCCCATTTCCTCCAACATTAATAAAGACATCTTAATAACTAGTTCAAAATAACAAAAAATATAATAAGGTAAATGGAATATTTTTGATCCATCAAGTTGTACTCTCATGGCCTGGTATAGCTTTTCAAATATACTTTGTTGATACTCAGATGTACTTCAAACCTTGTGCTGTCCCGATTACAAAAAATTGAAAATTCATTGCAAATAGTATACAATTGCTTATAGGATTAAGACTTAATTAGCTCGGGTTTCACCCTTCTAAATCTCAGTAGCTGCTGTTTGGATGTAATTGTGTTGTTCCAAGGCGCACTCAAGCTTTTCATTTTGAGATCTTTAAATTCACAATTGTGATTAAAGTAAACACTCTTGATCATGTGTTAGAAAAAGAGCATGACTAAGACATCAGTGCCATGGTAAGTGGCAGCGCACTGGCACTTACACTTCAATCTCTTAGTAAAGTCTTCAAAATATTTTCCCCATTGGTCGTATGGACCTTTGTGGGTTGACGTAAAGCACTGTAAGGGAGAAGACATCAACAATGCATTTCTAATTTAGGACTAAGAATCGCCAAATATGGTTAGAGGGTTTTAACTTGGATTACCAATCAATCCAGTATATAAGCAAATCAAGAATAAGTTCAAGAGGTACATCAATGCAGCTGATAAGCAGAAATATCTCAGTAAGTGGAGCTGCAATAGAATGAGATAAGAAATTGTGATAGCCACAACAATTAAGAAACACATTAAAGCAAACAGATGTTCCACATAAAAATATTCCTTCTCTCTTCTAAATATGAATTAGATACCAGGATATCTATCTAGGGTTTCTATTTCGGGACCATAGAAGATGTCAGCATGATCATACTTCAGTAGAAGTTTTGAGAAAATGAAATGTGTATAGAATAAGCTACACACTTGTAAGAACAAGGCAAGCAGAGAGGTCTTTACCTCTTGAATTCTAAAGGGAAGCTCTCTTCTCTAACTGTGTGAACACCAATTAATAAACAGGAGATTCAAAAACATCCTTATCTCCTTCACACTACCAGGAACCAACCAAATCATCACTTGAGAGAGCATCTGCAACATTCCTTCAGTTTCCCATCGCATGAAAACTTGGACTGTAGTTCTCAACCTTGAACATCTCTCCGTCCTGGTACATGATGAACAGAAGGCCTCTTTCGACCATAATTGTCAATGTTCACTCCAGGTTCTTATCAGCAGTCTAATGCAAACAATACGTTTTTCTCTAACTAACAAGAATCATGATAATTCACCTGGAAAGAAAGAAAGAACATGCTGATAAGGTAAAATGCATTTCAATTGAGGCCTATAGTAAATCTAAATTAGTTGAGCATTTAATATGAACTCAAATACATGATGATACATGCACATGTGAAACTTGAAGAATAAATGTAAGATGCGAATAAAAGAATACATGATTGCAAGTTTCAGCTGAACATTAGTGTATAAATCTCTAATCCCTACAATGGTTTCAGTCCATTAACACATTTGCTTCACACATGTTAATGAAGTTAAGGCACACAGTGAATATAATGTCAGTTATGAGTATATAATTACATATTTGTGACGTATAAGGGTGGAGCCTAAATTGCACCGCTCCAATTCCCCCTCTGATGGTGATGTTAGCCATCACAGTCAACATATGCATCTTATCAGATAAGACCAGCTCAAAACCCTGATATTTTCAACATTTTCCATCTAGAGTTTACCAAATATTTCATTTCATCATAAAATCTACACTGACTCTCCTCAAATTCCACATCCTTTCTCCTTCTTATTCCCCTCCTTTCTTGCTCTCTCCTCTTTGAGTGTATACACTTATACCCCTTAAAGATTGCAAACAAACAAATTGCACAAAGGGCAATTATCATAAGGGTCTCTAAATGGAACCCAATATCCCACGACCAAGATTTCCAAACCACATGCCTACTGCAGCAAATCCATTTCCAATTGCTTCCCAAGCACCTGTAGCTTCCAACTCTTTTAAATCGCCCCTTGAATCTGTGATATTCATAATGTATCTCTTCACCTCCACATTCTTGTCAGGTATGCAGGTGCAGCATTGATGAACCTTCAACATCCTGCTGACTCTGCCCTACTTCATGAGAAGGATGTCTAATGCAAGGCAATTCTACATTACCAAAGACCATATAGCTACCATTTCAGCATCCATGGCCATCAATGAGTCTGTGGTTCTAGTAGCTAACTTATCAACTATAGTGGACAGCTTTCTAGTTTTGAGATCATTCAAAACTACTCCTACAGAAGGAATCAAAGCACCAAATATATCTGTCCAACTACTTTAGAACCACTGCTACTTTATTTGGTTCTAACCTGTAGTCCCCACACTGGCTTATCCTGATGATCTACATGATAAATCTTCAGGAAGACTATTGCCAAATAACGTGCCATACTACCCTTGGGGCATTGTAAAATATGTGTGTTCCCCACAAACATAATAACCTCCAGGAATAAGAGGATCCTGACCTCCCATGAATAATGGCCAATTTACCCTATATTAAAAAATGTGACTACAATCACTCTTTCCGATAAATGTTGCGTGAACTACTGATTTAACTCTAAGAACGCAGAATTTTCCCTTGTGTTTTAAATCCAATGTTAGTGCAGGCATAATTACTGATTCTTTATGTTCCAATTCTTCTTTAGCCCAGTTATTTCAATACTTTTGATCCTTCCCTGTTCTCCATTTAGCATCCATTGCACTTCTGTCTTCTAAGGAATCTAGAAATGTATTTTCAACATCAGCTAAGGAACAAGTCAAATGGTGTCTATGAGCAGAAGCAGTATTTAGCGTTGCTATGGGTTTAAAGAAACAATCAATTGTATCCAACTCTTTGGCATTGGGGTGATGATTTAAATGTTTAAACATGGGAACTTCAGAAAGCACTAAATCATAATTTGATAAATAATACTGAAAATGACCTTTTTTATATAAAAGACTCATTAAAAGGCTACATTTAATACCATATGTAAGAGGAATATGATGATAGGTAATCACCTCTGCAGCTGAAGAAGGTAACTGCATACAGACGTAGCAGTCCTTAGCATCCATATTGTCAATATATTTATAAAGCAACTTAAAGTAAGCGTTTGAGGAGAAGTCTCCTCTGGGAAAATCTACATGTAATGTCTTAAAATCAAATGTATGCAAACTACTATCAGTAGGAATCGGGGTTCTAGGGGTAGTCGTAGATTTAAGTTCAACTAAATTGGGAAGTGTAGGTGTATATAATCCTAAGAGAAAAACAATGAATCCTATAACAATTGCTATAAATATACCAGCTAGTATAATCCTATGCCTACTAGCATTACAAGTTTCCATGACCTCACTAAAATCAGACAGTTGAGTAGAAATTAGCAGCAAACACATTTCTTCCGTACTTTTCTACTTGTGAAAATGGCAAAACAAAGTCCATGAATCATATAATGAAATTATTTGCAAAGTCTTTGTGAGTCTTCCCTAAGAATGCTCCTTCTTCTTCTAAATGACATCCTTCTGCTACTTCTGCAGCCTCAGGCCTAGGGAATCTTCTTAATTATTTTTAAACAAACTTTATTTAATTGTCTCTAATGAAAGAATAGATAAAAGTTCTGCTTAGAGATCATACCAGAGACAACTTGGGTCAGTCCATTCATTGGCAACGCAGATTCAAACCATAGTTCAGCAATGAACTCAAATTCACAGAGGTTCAGTTGGAATCTCACTGTTTTCCTCCAAATCATAAAACCCCCTCTCGCTGTCATTTGCCACAAAGTATGTCCATTCAGGGGATAAGTACCTCTGACAGGGTACTCTCGCTCTTTTTAATCTCCTGAGTGTAGATCGTTCGTCTTCAATATCACTCAGACCAGAATCATCAGTATCCTATAGGATAGTATATGATACACGTTCTGCACTCAGACTTAGGGCCTGATTACGATTTTGACGGTATAGCAGCGGGGCACTATGCCAGGGCCACGCTGCCACATCCCCAAACTGGTCTGCACACCTCCTGCCAGATTACAAGTACATTAGTGGTCTGGAGGGCAGTGCTTTGGTGGTTCCACAGCGGTGCCTTTCAAAGGTTCATATCTGAGCCTTAGAAAGGCACCGCAATGGGAGCACCAAAACCTGTACCTGCACGGCATGGACTGTGCAGTCCATGTCCTGCAGGAACAGGGGGTGCATACTGACAGGGGGCACAACATGTTCCCACATGCATGCACGCCAGGTCCTGAGGCAACAAGGGGCCCTATAGAGCCCCCTTAGTTTCCTCACTACCACACATTTCATGGAGGGCTCTCCGCCATGAAAACTGTGGTGGCGAGGAAACTCGTAATATGCTTGGCAGTGCCACTGCAGCACCACCAGCATATTGCAGACCACTGAGGGATCATGGATCCCTGGCAGTAGCAGCGGTTCTATGGCGGTCCGACCACCAAACCGGTAATACGGCGGTTGAACCACCGATACAGCAGTAGCTGCACCACCCCCGCAGGTTTGCCAGTCCATTGGACCCCCAAACTCTTAATTAGCCCCTTAGTCTCTCTCCCTCTTGCTTTCTCGGCCAGCCATCTCCAGCTTCACTCGACTTGACACAGCACTAGGCCCTCCGTCAGGGTCTGAATCTGGCTTGACCAGCAACACAGGCCAAGACTCTCCTCTCTCAACCCCAGATGTCGACTCATTAAGACCCCCAGATGTACTGTTTCGGGTTCTTGCTGATTTTTTATAGCTCATTCAACCTCTTCCCTCTACCTTTCAGTTGCTATCTGCACTTTTGGGAGAGGCACTGTCACATTATTAAGGGGTCACTCCACTCTGCGAGTATGCGCAGCGTGGATCCAGTTGGAGAGACACATACACTTAACAGCAGTATTTGTCACACGTTGGTTTCAACAAAGGGATTTGACGGTGTATTTGGACCCCAATGAAACTCCTTCTGTAAGGTTAAATGAGATTTTTGATGATGTGAGGGAAGTTTCTGGAATGACTGATTGTGTCTCTACTGGTGAAAAGTATGTGAGGGAGTTTCCTAGAGTTTGCCCAAAAATCTTTAATGTTTAAGAAATGATGTGCATCTAATAAAACTCAAACTGAACTCAGTACCTAAAGTTTGCAAAGTCAGGAATGTGCCATTAATGGTGAAAGAGGATATGGCCAAGTAGTTGAATAAACTAAAGGAAAATGGTATTATTAAAGAAATAGAAGCATCTGAATGGTGAGTGCCGGTTGAGATGGCGCATAAGGCGAGTGGTGAAACGTGATTATGTGTAGTTCTTAGCGAATTGAATAAGAATGTCATGGTAGATTATTACCCACTTCCTAACATCAACAAATTGTTGTGTTCACTGGGAGGAGCCAAGTAGTTCTCTTCTCTAGATCTCACCTCAGCGTACCATCAAGTGAAGTTACATCCATAATCACAGGTTTTGACATTGTTTATCACTCCTTTTGGTACATGCAAATATGTAAGAATGCCCTTTGGATTAATATCTGCGGCTTCGGTTTTCCAGAGGGCAATGGAGGGTGTGCTAAAGGGATTACATGGTGTAAATATATACCAGGATGACATACTGGTGTATGGTAACACTTCTGAAGAACATGATGAGAGGCTGCAAGCTGTGCCGCAAAGGATTGACGATAGTGGGTTGACTTTAAAGCTAGAGAAATATAGGGGCCCATTACGATGGCGGGCGGAAGCACAACCGCCGTGCTGGCGGATGCAGAAACCACCAGTTACCGCCGGCACGCAGCAGTCCACACGCCCGCCCAATTACGATGCGAAAAGCAGGCCAAACACCGCCGGCAAGCCAGCAACACCGTCCGCCATCAAAGTGCGCCCGCACACGTAGCGGCGCAGCACAACTGACACACACCGTCCGACGAAACACGTCCCGCCCGGCGCATAAATTACGATGCCGCAAACAAACGGCTCCCACGGCAAAGAGACACCGCACGTGAAAGAGAGGCGGAAACACGGACGCAGAGCACGGACAACGAAGAAGCGGCACCCCGGGCATGAATCCAGCACTGCAGGCCCTTCCCATGCTTCTGCTGATGCACCACCAAGGACGCAACGTACCGCGGAGACGCAGGTAGGCACACACACAACAAGTGCACGCAAACAGCGCACACAGTGCAAGGGCGGAAAAAGCGGACAACCCCCCACCAGCGCGTGCACACTACACATCCACCATTGCATCCACATATGACACACAGGCCAAATCCTAACATCGCGGAACACATGTGTACACACCACCTGGGACTAGGAACCAACCACCCCGTCACGGCCCCAAAGCGCCGATGACGCCGCCACACATGCGCACAACGCAGAGGCCAACCGCAGCGCCATGCATGCGTTGCACACAGACACAGGGACACAACCAAGCAGCACACACATCAGCCCCACCCCGAACGCACATGACACGTGACAGGCCGGCCACAGACATGTCCCCAACGCCCAATTCACGGACAACACCCAACGCCACACAACCGACGCACACATGTCAGTGAAGACACGCAACTGCAGGACACACCCCAGTGTAACAAACATGGCGTAGCACACAGCGGCGGCAACACCAACTAGGAGAAGCAGGGCCCCTTCGGGAAGAGGAACGCCAGTACCACACTGAAAAACCCATACCACCCTGCACATATGAACAAGACACATGAAACGGAACACCAAAGAGCCCGGGGACCGACAACAGGTGGCCCAAGAATAACATCCACACACAAGGCCCAACGCAGAGCGGAAAGGCAGCCTGCCGCCCACACAAGGGAGAGCAGACAGCACTGAATGACCTTCCATTCCAACACCGAAACCACAGCCCTACGACAGAAGCCGGTGAATACAGCCATTGTCCAAGAATAGACCAACACAGGCATGCCGAGGAGACCGACCACAGGGCAGATAGCGCATATCACAGAAGCACACAACGGACGGGGAAGAAAGAAGAAAACACTCCCCATGTCGGCCACATGCAAGTTAATTGGAAGGAGTCACACAGCACTGACCTTGAACTGTCTGAGAAGCATGTGGGAAGAGGGCCCGTGTCCTCCAAACAAGCCAACAGAACACAAGTCCTGTCTCCCCACGACTACACAGAGCTCACAGCAACCCCGGAGCGTGCACATTGCAGACTGCACACACAGCCGGAGCACGCCACCTCTACGAACCGCTGCGAAATGGCAACCGCAACACACCTACCCAACTACGCCGAACAGCTCAAGCTGTACCAAACCAACACGATACATACATTGGGATGCGATCTCCTGTCCCTGCTGAATGTAAGTTACCGACTGACTTACCGCATCACATTGTTCAGCTGCGTCATGCCCGTCTTCTACTGTCGGAGGTGTCCCTACCAGCATCCCGTCGAGATATGCCTCTCCAACCCGGCATGTCTGAAGGCGGACCTGCTACCACTACTCCTCCCTCTGGACGCACACGACAGGGCCTGCTCTGCCTATGGGGGCATGGCGTATGTGGCCAACATCGCACGCGCACTGAAATGGAACCACTGTGCCTCCACACGACGGATCATCGAGAACAGCTACATCGAATGTCACCCAGCATGCCCCATCATGGTCCTCCAAGGGACAACCTACGAACAACACCTTGACAGCCACCATCCGCTTCATTGGCTGGCAAACATGTACACCACCAATGACATGGAAGCCCTGCTGGACGGCATCGCATACCTGACAACCTGTAAATACGTCGGACCACAACGCAGGTTCCCCGAGTGACCTATGAAGTCCAACCCCGCACCCATGCTCAGCTTCCGCACGGACTGGCCAGTCACCACCACAACAGCCATACCAAACGACCGGCAACTGTAACCACACCATCAACGACATCGCCATGACATCGGATATGACCGGGACATGCACACTGTTCCCCATCACATCCAGGAACACCGCATGCATCGTGGGAGGCAGTGGCATGGGCTCTGTGCATCGCACCCACATGGACGGAACTGCACGAACAACCAGGACACGACATGGATCCAGCGCACATGGACACACACACCGCTCAGTGGACATGAATAGGTCGCCTGGAGTCTGTGGGTGCTGCACCCCTCCCACCCCCGCCCCGGGAATCCCATACCAGGACCTTTGCATGGACGACAAGTGCATACAACAACAACACGACCCCAGTGACTGTGACATGTCCAGTAACCACCACAGTGCAACAACAAGTGGCACGCCGCTGCATGCACGCAAGCACATGCCCTGATGTCATCTCACATGCACGCGTGCATGAGGAACAACCGCAGCAAACCTGTCACATGGAACTGAGATGGACTGTGCCCATGATGCCGAGCGGTCTGGTAGGCTACATGTATACCGTCTGTGTCAAAGTCCGCAGCTCCGCAGCTATACGTAAATGTACATTAGCACAGCCTTGGCCAAGCAGATGTAACCCCACACCCTATCCCATTTGTAATCATGCTCAGTATATCCTCAACATGTATTCCGCTGCCAGTAGTGTCCACTATACTGCATCACAGAGGACAGAAGACTCAATATAATGTTTGAAACCAAAACTGTCTCCGCTGACTCATTTCACAAGTACGAATGAGAGAGGATGAGAGTATGTGAAGTACACGGCAGTCGTGACATGACCATGTAGTCCACTGGTATTGGATGTCAACGCAAATGAGTAGCACTACTGTGGAAGACACACATGTGTCGTGTGAAGTCGTATGGACGCAGTGCTCAGGTGGGTGGGTGCGACGGGTAGATGCGCACATGCCAAGTTGGAGCACGCCGTGTTGGGAGGGGTCATGAACAGTACACCACCGCTTCCCTGGGCATTGTGAGAGGACACCTGTCGGGGGGAGTGAACACGTGTGTGCACAGCAGCCGGGCACACGTACAAAGCGGTACCAGGCGCACCTCAGCCCACCCTCTGTGGACAAGCTGGATCCTGTTGTGCGCCCGCCATGCCCCTTGACAAGGCACACACAGCCCCAGTCGACCAGGTGTAACCCCAACATAGTCAATCCGCACAGGCGATATAGGGCACGGGATGGCAGTGGAGCATGGTGTGTGAGAGGTCTCCTCGCGCTCCTCCTGGTCATATCACGCAGGCAATAGAACCTCAACGTCTAGCATGGCACAAGTCAGATGGAAGTGTAGGGGGACGCACCACAGCACGAGCAGCACTGACGTCACGGGAGGTGGCTCGCACCATCCCATCCATTGCCCATCATACCAACCACGACACATGCCATTGCGACTAAGTGCAAGCGCGTGCGCCACCACCCTTCGAGCCCTCCCCAGAGAGGCCAAAGAGTGAATGTGTGGGCCAACAGCCACAGACGGACGCGGCCTGGCCGCAAGGGCAGCCACAGCCACTGGGTGTCGCAGGTGGCAGATCCGGAAGGCGAAGACTGTGATGCATAGTCCATGCAGGCCGGGTCTCCATTTGGGGCACCACGCAGGTGGACGGCGTCCCGCCACACATCATACCCTGAGACAGCCCACTCGTGCAACTGGACCCACACATACACTCCTTGCCCTCTCTGGTGCAAGCTTGGGGCTGCCTGTGCAAGCGCTAGCCTCGCAGGTGAGCATGCATATTGGGGGGCGAGGGGAGGACATGAGGGCTGGGGCGAAGATGACTGTATCACTGTCAGTTAGTACAAGGGATGACCCAGATGTGGAAAGGAAGAGACGTGTCCCGTGTGTACTGCAACTAGTCGCCAATCCAACTACCCCCATGTCCGGAATGTAAGCCCGCACCTAGGCCCGCCCATCCGCCACATCGAACATACCACCAGCACGACAACCTTCCCATTCGAAACACTGACTGGGGGTGGCGACCAGTGAACAATCATGTGTAGCCTACCCACGCGTACATGTGGGCCCTCCATGATCCATGTCACCTGCGGCAAAGACATGACATGCGCAATGAGGGAAGTGAGGAGAGCTGTCCGCCCCACGCGCAGAAGGTGCATCAGCTCCACAGACCCAGCAGCGAGTCCAGCAGGGGTCACATGTGCAGGGGCAGCTGTGCCTGGTGTGAAGGCACATGCATATAGACAGCACATCGACCAATGTGTAGTCTGCCCACATCCACAGTCCATCATCATGCGGACATAGGAATTGAACACAGGGCAACACATCATAGTTGGTGCACCCACCGTGACCAACAATGCGCAATCATCGACGTACCCGCCCTGTGCATGGCCCCCCACCCAACGGAGGCACATCCAGTGCCACCATCCCACACACACAAGCCTTCCACGGAACATGCTGTGTCCAATGGTCAGTACAGAGTCAGCGCCCATCTGGTGGATCCTGAACAGGAGACACATGCACACACATGCCAGCTCCCACTATGTACGTCTGCCACCTGGCACGTGCAATGTAACCTCTCACCTGTAACGTGTGACTGCAAGCACACAGCCGTCTTGGCATGGGGCTGTCAATGTGGACACCAGTCAATGTTTCGGGAGCTGTGATCCGTACAGTGCTGTACATAGGGTGCAGTGCTGACACCTACTACTGTCTCATATCCCCTCGTGCCACAGGTCCCACTTGTATTGGCCGCTCAGCCCGTGCCCACATCGTCGTCGTCGTGTGCCATACTCATCCAGCCTCGGAAGCAGTTCCATGCTCAGCAGACACTCATGTTGCCGTGGCGTTGCCGCTGACGAATATGCAGTCAGTCCCCATCAGCACGCCCCGCAAGTCATTGGGGCCTAGATCCCCATGTGCATGCACATGGCAGTGGTATGTCTCACTTGCCATTGCCATTGTTGGGAGACCTGTGTAAGTGTATTGTGGCCGTGCCGTCCCAGCTTGACAGCTGGGCTGTGGCTCATGTGCTTGCTCAGTCATGTCAGTGATGTGTATGCGAAATTGCTATGTGCCGTGTTGCTTTGACATGTGTCCTCTGCCATTTAACCCAGGCGGAGACCGAACATTGACCGCCCATACCAATTGCTGGCGGACATGGACGATACAGAGGTAATCAGGAAGTTTCGGCTGGACAGGCCAACTCTGCATCGACTGTGTGCCATGTTAGAGCCCCATCTCCGTCCCCGCAGGGTGTATCCGACTGCTGTCACCCCCACGGCTAAGGTGATGGCCGCCATGCATTTCTTCGCCACTGGGTCATTCCAGCACACAGTGGGCAGTGGAGGAGGGATGTCCCAGCCCATGTTCAGCAAGGTGCTGAGGGATGTACTGGCAGCCATGATGCTGTACCGGAACAGGTACATCAGATTCCCCAGGGCTCGTGAATTGGCGGCAGTGAAGGGTGCATTCTATGCCCTTGGCAGAATCCCACACGTCGTGGGAGCCATTGACTGCACTCATGTTGGCCTTGTTCCACCACAGGCCACTGAGCACCTGTACCGCAACAGGAAGCACACGCACTCCCTGAATGTGCAAGTGGTGTGCCTTGCGGACATGGTGATCACCCACGTGTGTACCAAGTTTCCAGGCTCAGCCCATGACGCACACATAATGCGCAACAGCATCTTGCCACGACTGATGGCCAATCTGCAACAGGATCGTGCCTGTATTGTCGGTGAGTATGTGGAGTGGTGTAGCGTGCTGGTTGTGCGATGCTGTCCCCTGTCCAGTTGGAATTGCAACGGTTCTCTGTGTCCCTCACACCCAGGTGACTCTGCGTATCCGAATGGGGCATGGCTGCTCAGTCCATTGAGGAATCCTCGCACCCCAGCAGACGATCGATACAATGAGGCACATGGGAGGACCAGACGTGTGGTCGAGCGTACCTTTGGCCTCCTCAAGTCCAGGTTCAGGTGCCTGGACCGCACCGGGGGTGCACTGGCGTACTCCCCACAGAAGGTGTGCCAGATAGTGGTGGCGTGCTGCATGCTGCACAATCTGGCCATTCGGAAGCAGATCCCCCTCATTGTGGATGACGGAGATCAACCAGGGCCCCAGCCCGCAGACCAGGACAGCTCGAGTGAGGTGGACAGCGGAGAGGAGGAAGCTGGGAATGTGCGCCAGCAGCTCATCGCCCGCTACTTCACTTGACGGTGAGTGTCCATGTACGACGGATGATGTGTCTGTATCTGTGCAGGTGTGTGTGTGCTGTGTCAGGGTGGCCGTATGTTCACTGCGTGCAGTGTGTCAACGCTCCATGGCCAGGGTAGTATGCCACTGTTGGTGACTGTGGCATTGTGCCCTATTGCTCTGTGCGATGTGTGTACATTGCTTGTAGTTGTTGACATGTACTGTGTGATGGGTGTGTGACACACTCATTGAATGTGCTCCTGTTCTGTCTCCCACCCCTAGGTCCCTACAGGCCCTCCGGATTCCATTGCCATGCCACGCATCAGGTGCCTTTCCGCCCAAGGTGGCCGTTGTATTCCGTACAATTAAAACACAGGGCACAAACAGCAGTTAGTGAAAAAGGTGCATTTATTACAAACTGTGACATGTGATTGTGTGTAAGGTGATGACAAAAGTGGTGCGTGCAGTGACAATGAGCTGTCGGTCATGGCTGCGGGATGATCAGGGTGTACCCACTGGTTCTATGTCCATAGTCCAACACACACATGCCATCCAGCTGGCTGTGTGGAGTGGGATCGTAGAGCAAGTCAATGCAGTGGCTGGTCAAGGAAGGCTGGCGGAAGGCTGGCTGGCTGCCTCACTTGCGACTGGAGCGTGCGAAGTCCTCCCGGGAGATCTGTTTCCTCTTCGGACGGCCCCTTCCACGTTTGGGAGGGGGTGTGTGGTGGCGACCTGCTGGTGGTGGGTGAGGTGTGCTCACTGGCTGTGGACGCAGGGGAAGTGGACACTGCTGCCCGAGCCTGCGCCCTAGCAGGTGGTGGCGGAGGTGGTGTTGCTGGCCTTGCCTGTGACCCCACCGCCACCACCAGCTGGCCCATGAGGTCCACGAGTTGGTCCATACGGGACATGAATTGGCCCATATGGGCATCCATGGACCTCAGCACCCCCAGCACCTCCCGCGTGTCAGTAGCAGACCTGGCCCATTGTCCTTGGGCCTCTTCATAGGCCCCAAGGACTCTGGCCATTTGAGGCAGGGCATGGCTCCCAGGGGAGGCTGGCGTTTCCCTGACCCTGCTCCTCCTACCAGTCCTGCTGCCACCGGCCTGCCCACTAGCCACATTGCACACCACGGTCCTCGCTGTGGCTCCCAGGGTGGATCCAGTCGGCCGGGCCACCACCTGCGCTGGGGCTGGTGCCAGCGAAGACGTGGTGGTGGTGGAGGCGGTGGTGGTCGGTGCGGCGATGGTGGCGGTTGCGGCAGTGGTAGTGGCCGCAATGACCGTGGGTGTGGCCGCAACGACAGTGGCAGCAGGGGACTGGGACTGTTCAGCATCCCTGGATGATGGGTTGGTGGGTAGGAGGGGTCCTGGGAGCGGCTGGGCCCTGCCACGCCAGATGGGCCAGCTTGGTGGTCCGTGTCCGAAGAGGAGGACAGATCCTCCAGATCCGTGTGTCCTCGTTGGGGGCTTGTAGGCTGGCTGTGCTGGCTGCTGTCTCCATCCCCAGCATCCAGCAGTTCGTCACCTGTGGAGAGAATGAGATTTGTTATTGTGTTGCACCTGGCGAAGTATTTATTAGTCGTCTGACATTGGCAGTTCGTGCAATCTCGTACATGGGTTTCCCGGAGGCGAGTGTGTGGCTGTGGCATCTGTAGTTGTGTGTGCTAGGCAATGGGACTGTGTGCTGTGCACATGTGGCATGGGACGGATTGGCCATGCCGATGGGTGTGTTGCTGTGCCCCTACTCATTGTGACTCTGGTGTATGCGGGCTCCTGGCCCATCCTGGGTCTGGTTTGTACTTTGCTTTTGGAGTTCATATGGAACGCTTAGGAACGCATATGGCAACATGGGGGCCATGCCCCAGATTCGCATTTGGGAGGGGATATGCTTTTGGGGTTCAAATGGAACGCTTAGGAACGCATATGGCAACATGGGGGCCATGCCCCAGATTCGCATTTGGGAGGGGATATGCTTTTGGGGTTCAAATGGAACGCTTAGGAACGCATATGGCAACATGGGGGCCATGCCCCAGATTCGCATTTGGGAGGGGATATGCTTTTGGGGTTCAAATGGAACGCTTAGGAACGCATATGGCAACATGGGGGCCATGCCCCAGATTCGCATTTGGGAGGGGATATGCTTTTGGGGTTCAAATGGAACGCTTAGGAACGCATATGGCAACATGGGGGCCATGCCCCAGATTCGCATTTGGGAGGGGATATGCTTTTGGGGTTCAAATGGAACGCTTAGGAACGCATATGGCAACATGGGGGCCATGCCCCAGATTCGCATTTGGGAGGGGATATGCTTTTGGGGTTCAAATGGAACGCTTAGGAACGCATATGGCAACATGGGGGCCATGCCCCAGATTCGCATTTGGGAGGGGATATGCTTTTGGGGTACATGCTGTGAGCCATGGGTGCCGAACGTGACATGTGTTGTGGCAGCATGACAGTGCATGGTCTGAGGTGTGTGCATGCCTGACATGCCCTGCATATTTGCTGTCTGTTGTGGTTACTGGACATGGCATTGGACGCATCGTTATGAGTGAGTGATAGTTGTGTGCCAGCCAACGTATTGCAGTTGTCCCATCTCCTTGGTGTGCGTGCTGCCCTGTGCCATGTGCATCACTGCAGTGCTCGGGGGTGTGGCCCATGTTGTGTGTTGTTGCTCACAGTGTGTCGTGCGCTTAATTGACTTCTGGCACATGGTTGGTCATGGGCATGTGTCTTAGCGTGACTGCTGTATGTGTGGCAGCTGTGCGGATGACATGCCTTTCATGAGACTGGGGCTGACGGATGGGATGGATGGTATGTTGTATGTGCATGGTGTGTCTGTGAGTTTGATGGGTTCAGTGGTGTTCGTGTGCATTTATGTTGTTCCGCTCTGTTGCGTCTAGTGTTGTTTGTCTTACATAGGCGTAGTTGTGGGGTGTGGGGTTGACAGGCAGTGGGGGCTACATGGACAGGACTTCAATGGTGTTTCGGTTGTGTGTGATGAGTTGCACAGTGGCTGCCGTGTGGGACTATATTCAGTGTGGCTTGTGCATGCAGACGTGGCTCCTTGGGTGTTGCTATGTCTGTGATGGGTCATGTGGGGTGTGAGTCTGTTGTTCATGTCCGTGTGCACATTGTTCACTTGTTCGTGACGGTGGGCGGTGCTGCGTGTTCGTCTGCTACGTGACATGTCCCATGTGTTGGTGGTGTTATGGTCCTCATGCCTCCAGTAATCCAGCCCTGTCCAGTTTCCCACCTGCAAGTTGTTCGTGCGTGCACTGTACTGGATGCCACATGGCTCTAAGCGGGGGTGCTCCATGTTGCAGGTCTGTGGGGGTGGGGGGTGTAGTGGGTCGAGGGGTGGCTGTACACCCACTGACACCGATTGCTGTGGACCGTGATGTCTGCCTTTCGGCTGTCGTTGTGCACTGCGGTGGCTGACACGTGGCTGTGGGGTGTGGGGGATGCTCCTCCTTGCTGTGCTGTGGGACTGGGGCCTGGTGTGTGTTGTACTTGGGCTGTCCACCGTCCCACCCACTGCACTTTGTGTTCCTGCCACTTACCTGTTACTTGTCGGTTAGTGCAGCTGTGGCAGACACATGGGTGTGGTGGGTGCTCGTTGTGGCGCTTCTGGCATATTTGGGGACCTGTTGGTGGTTACGTGGCTGGCTTAGTGTACACGTGTCCCCACGCATCTTACAGTTGTTCGCTTTGGGCTGTGTGTGGTAGTGTCTGTTGCATGTGTGTGTGATGTGTTGTGTATTGTGTGCTGGACATGGGGGTGTTTGTCCCTGGGAGCTGTGGCATGGTAGTTGCGCATGTGAGTACATAGCGGTGTGCTGGTATACATTAGTTTGTATTTACCAGCCTCCACTCCCCCTGCTAATCCGGCGAGGATCTCCGGATGGATTACGACTCGCACCTTCTCCTCCCACGCTTTGAAGGTCTTAAAGAGCGCGGGATTCCCTCCGCCAGTGACGGCAGCCAGCTCTCTGTTTTTGCCCTCCTTCTTCTTGACCAGGCTCTTTACGTCATTCCAACGTTTGTTTATCTCGACTCTGTTTCTGGGCAGGGTCCCGACTGCATTGACCTGGTCTACGATCCGGTTCCACATTCTGTTTCTGGTGGCTAGTGGTGTGTGCTGGACCATGTTCCCATAGATTTGTGGGTACACCTTGATGATCTCGTCGACCATGACCGTCAGCTCCATGGGCGTGAACTTGGGCATCCTTTGTGGTGCCATGGTGTTTGTGGTGCTGGTGCGGTGTGTGTTGTGTAATGTGCAGGGGGTTTGTGGTGCCGGTGTTTGGTGGTGGTGGTGGTGGTTGTGATGTGTGCGTTTCTGTGGTGTGCTGCTGTCCTTGCTGTGTCACTGTGTCCTCTCCTCTCCTCTCTGGTTTGCAATGTAGCAAGGGGTTGTGGTCTGTGGGAGTGCTGCTTTTGTACTCACCTATGTGGGTGTGTCCTCATGGTCTGTTGTTTTCAGGTGTGTTGTGTCTGGGGTTCTGGCCTTTGTATTTTTTGTTTGTCCGGGGGGTGTTTTCGGGATGTGTACTGTGCTTGTGTATTTGTGTGTGCCTTGCTGTGTGGACTTGTTGGCCATGTTGTGTGCTATTGGTTTTGTGTGCGGATGGTTTCTGTGCAGGTACGTTGGCGCCATGGCTTCTGCCGTGTCGATTCTCATCGGCGTTGTTTGCGCTGGCGGGCGGTATATTTGTTGTTTTTCCGCGCTCATGGCGGTGCGATCGTAATTTCACGTGCGGTGTGTCGGCCGTGTGGGCGGGCGGTTTTGTGTTGTCGTGCGTGTTTCCGTCCGTGGCGGGCGGTTTGACTCCGACTCGGACGATGGCGGGCGGTATTTTGTGTGATTTTTCCGCCGATGGCGGTTTTCGGTTTGTGTACTCATAATGGCGTGGTCGGTGTTCAGGCGGTGTGTGCGGGCGGATTTTTGCCGCTTCCATGCCTGGCGGATTTATTTACGCCGGGTATCGTAATGGGCCCCATAGATTCCACGTACCTGAAATTGAGTAGTCAGGTCATTTAGTGTCAGGAAAAGGCATATAACCCAAACCAAATTTGATAGATGCCATCAAAAATTTGCCCAATTCCTCAAATAAAGAAGAACTTATTAAATGTTTGGGGATAACAGAATACTATTGCAAATTTGTGGTGAACTTTGCTGGGAAAACTGTAAACATGAGGGATTTGTTAAAAAAAAGAAAGGAGTTAGTGTGAAGAAGAATATGCGGTTCTGAAATCTTGCTTGCAAGAGGCCAATAGTTTAAGTAGTTTAGAGCAAACACAAGGAGATGATGGCCGGAGCGCTAAAACGTTTCAGACACTCACCCCTGTCACAGATCTGGGTTGAATCCATAATCGTTCTTTAGCTCACATCGCCACCCCAGTTTAGACCCAGCCATATGCAAATCAGTCTTAACAGTGTTCCTCATGGGAACAGGCCAGCCCGAACTGCCAAGCCAGGTCTTCCCTGGACCGGAAACAAGCATCCTGAGACCGGTATTGGGGGAACACCCCTTATCAGCCAGGCTAGCTTGAATCCAGTGGCAATCTGAGCAAAGTACCCACGTTTGTGCATAATTGCCAAATTATGACTAACAAAGCAAACACAATAAGATGATGGACGGAGCGCTGAAACTTTTCAGACACTCAACCCCAGTCACTATTAGAACTCGGTTAAATCCATCATTGTTCTTTAGCTCACTTCGCCACCCCAGTTAAGACCCAGCCATATGCAAATCAGTCTTGACCTTGTTCCTCATGAGAGCAGTCCAGCCTGAACTGCTAAGCAAGGACTTCCCTGGACCAGAAACAAGCATCCTGGGACCGGTTTTGGGGTAACACCCCTCATCAGCCAGGTTAGGTTGAATCCAGTGGCAAAGTGAGCAAGGGACCCACGTCTGGGCATACCCTACCAAATTAGGGCATACAAAGCAAACACAATAAGATGATGGATGTAGCGCTGAAACGTTTTTGGCACTCAACCCCAGTCACTATTAGATCTGGGTTGAAAACATCAGCGTCCTTAAGCTCACTTCCCCACCGCAGTTCAGAACCAGCCATGTGCAAATCAGTCTTGTCCCTGTTTCTCATGAGAACAGTCCAGCCCGAACTGCCAAGCCAGGTCTTCCATGGACTGGAAAAAAATCATCCTGGGACTGGTTTCGGGATAACACCCCTTATCAGCCAGGCTAGCTTGAATCCAGTGGCAAAGTGAGCAAGGGACTCATGTCTGGGCATACCTTGCCAACTTAGGGCAAACAAAGCAAACACAAGGAGATGATGAACGGAGCGCTGAATCTTTTCAAACTCTCACCCCCAGTCACAGATCTGGGTTGAAACCATCATCATTATTTAGCTCACTGTGCCACTGCAGTTCAGACCCAGCCATATGCATATCAGTCTTGACCCTGTTCCTCATGGGAACAGTCCAGCCCGAACTGCCAAGCCAGGTCTTCCCTGGACCGGAAACAAGCATCCAGGGACCGGTTTTGGGGTAACACCCCTCATCAGCTAGGCTAGGTTAAATCCAGTGGCAAAGTGAGCAAGGGACTCACGTCTGGACATACCCTGCCAACTTAGGGTAAACACAAGGAGATGATGAACGGAGAGCTGAAACTTTTCAGACACTCACCCCCAGTCACTATTAGATCTGGGTTGAATACATCATCGTTTTTTAGCTCACTTCGCCACCCCTGCTTAGACCCAGCCATTTGCAAATCAGTCTCGACCCTGTTCCTCATGAGAACAGTCCAGCCCAAACTGCCAAGCCAGCTCTTCCCTGGACTGGAAACAAGCATCCTGAGACCAGTTTCGGGGTAACACCCCTCATCAGCCAGGCTAGCTTGAATCCAGTGGCACAGTGAGCAAGGGACCCATGTCTGGGCATACCCTGCCAACTTAGGGCGAACAAAGCAAACACTAGGAGATGATGGACGGAGCACTGAAACTTTTCAGACACTCACCCCCAGACACAGATTTGGGTGAATCCATCATTGTTTTTTAGCTCACTTCGCCACCCCAGTTCAGATCCAGCCATATGCAAATCAGTCTTGATCCTGTTCCTCATGTGAACAGTCTAGCCTGAACTGCAAAGCCAGGTCTTTCGTGGACTGGAAACAAGCATCCTGGGACCGGTTTCGGGGATAACACCCCTCATAAGCCAGGGTAGTTTTAATCCAGTGGCAAAGTGAGCAAGGGATCCACGTCTGGGCATACCCTGCCAACTTAGGGTGAACAAAGCAAACACAAGGAGATGATGGATGGAGTTTCAGCACTCCGTCCATCATCCTATTGTGTAAGTAGTTTTGAGCCAGGCAAAGGACAATTTTGATGACAGACGCTAGTTCCAAAGGTCTTGGTGGTGTACTGTTGCAAGAAAAGAATGGTCTGGAAAGATTAATATTGTTTATTTCTAGAGCACTTAAGGGGACAGAGTTGAGATACTCTGTAATTGAAAGGGAGGCTCTGGCTATATATTGGGCTGTGAAGAAACTGAGAAACTTGGCATGGATAAGTCACTTTAAAATTGAAGACTGATCAGAAGACCTTGAGGGAGATCTTCATGAATAAAGGGATAGGCTGTGTTTCCACAGGAATTTGCAAATGGGTGGTTACACTTCAAGATTTTTACTTTGATGTCTTGTACGTTCCTGGAGTTTAGAACTTGATAGCGGATTGTTTTTCTAGATTATGTCACAACAGTGAAAGGAAGCTATCACTTGAAGATGATGAATGTAAAGATACGCTGTGGGTGGATGATTGCAAAGTGTGTGAAATCACAAATGGGATTTTACAGGAGAAAGAGTTGGATGTTGGTACCTGAAAGATTAATGTGAGGAGGGAGTTAAACTATTTTGGTGTATTAAAGATGAGTTGAGTGTTAAGTAAGATTTATTGTTAAGAGGTAGTATACTCATACCTCCTAGAAGTTTGAGAGAATGGCTAATTGAGAAGGCCCATGAGAGTCACACTGGAATCCTAAAAACTAAGGAAAGAGGGCGTGAGGGTTGCTGGTGGCCAGTAATTGATCTAATGGTGGAACAGAGGGTATGAGATTTCTGTGAGTGTCTGAGCAGTGATAAAGTGCAGTAGTATCGCACATAACCTTTGGTTTTACATACATTGCCTGTAAGTCCTTGAGAAGATTTTGCGTTAGATAATATAGGTCCTCTTAAAATATCGAGTGTGGATCATTACATTTTGAGGTGCATCGATTTATATTCTAGATGGGCAGAGGTGAAAATAGGGAATTCTGTAGAAACAAAGGATACTATTGTGTTTCTGGAGGAACTTTTTGAGAGAGAGGGCTTTCCTTCTTCCTTGTTACCTAAAAATGGTGTTCAATTTTCCTTTAAACAAATGGAGAAAATGTTTACTGTGCAAGGGTATAACCCATAAGAAATCAGCCCTTTATCATCCCAAAGCAAACGGAATGATAGATAGTTTTAACAAAGTTTTGAAGGAGCCTGTCCAGCTAGCTGTTGTTTGTGATGCTGCATGAGTGAAGTGAAGTAAAAGGTGAAGATATATTGGCTAACGCCTCACTCCACAACTGGAAGGTCCACGTTTAAGTTATTTAAGGGTAGAAAACCCAATTGCTCAGTTTGTTCAAGTAGGGTTAGTAAGAAGAGGGGACTGACAGGTCAGCAGATTTTTGGGTAAGATGTTGCAGATATTTTGAGAAACAAGATGTTGAAGAGAAAGCATAAGTTTGATAGTCAGAAGAATGTGAAGAAAAGTGAATGTAGGTGATTGAGTTGAAATCAAGCTTCCTATGGCGAAATCAGGTTTTTCCAAATTCAATAAAATAATGAGATTGGTAAAGTTATTTAAAAAACGCGATTAAAACAGAAGATAACAGGATCTGGAACCTGAATAGGGTGGCAAGGTGTTTGCACCCTCATGGTTTGATCAACAAAACCTGTTCTTCCACAGTGTACCAGAAAGATAATGATGGTGTTGCTCAGCTCCTGGGTGGGCAGAGTCACTGCACTGTTTTATGACCTGGGTACATAAGGGACTATGTAGTATTAGCATCATTTTTGCAGCATTTTAGTACTCCTGTTTACTCATATGAGATGTGTGTTCTTTTGACTTTGCTTTGTAAATAGTTGCTGCATTTTTGTTTTGTTGGGGGAAGATGTGTGGTATCCACTTGACGGCATTCATCTGTTGCTATGGGTGGTATGTAGATGGCATCTTTATGATATCAAGGGTAGAATGTAGAACAGGTGTGACCAGGGATTTTACTTTTGAAATTAAATCCCTAGGCAATCAAAAAGGTCAAACTCTAATCACTGACTCAAACAAAACCAAACATGATATAAAATACTCAGTGTCACTAGTGAATATGTTAAAATCTCATCATTTTATTCTTATCTTTTTTTAAAAAACATTAGTAGAAGTGCATATGACATATACATACAAAACATAATAAACATATATATCAAAAATAAACAACATCTAAATAACCAATCGACAAATTACACAAAACATCACAGTTAAATGAATAATTAATAATGACAAAGGACCAAAAACAATAAACAAACAAAGACGGTGGCTATGCAATGGTTCTTCGACGCGCGTTTCGGCGCAAACTGCGCCTTCATCAGGAGAGCCACAAACAAATTCCTACAAATAAAATTAAAGCTATATCAATAAATATATTAAATTGAAAACTAGGACACTAAGTTAAATAATACAAACAAATCGCGAAATTTGATAGATACAATCAGTTACATACCTTCACCATAAATTTAGAAAATCAACTTATATATATCATAAACTGTTATATACCCTCACATTTAGTACACAAAGAATTACAGAAAAGAAAGTCAGGTAGTATAGATAGCAATGACCAGTCAGAACAACTTTGAAAGGTAATTTGTGCCTCCGTGATAGAAAACAGCCCATAAGAACCAAATGTTAAAATAATAAAAAGATAAAAAGAAAAAGAAAGAAAAAGAAAGAGAAAAGAGAAAGAAAAAGGAAGAAAAAAGTAAAACAGGAAAATACATAAACTAAGGATATGAGATAATAAATCAGCCATAGCTTCTCAGGATTATATAGTACACCCGTGGTGAAAAAGCAAGCAACTGCGTCCAAACAACCAGTAATATTTAATGCTTACTTGGTTGGAAAGCAGTAGGATAACCTTTAACTGATGTGAGGTTACCGACGTTTCAGCTCAAATCTATAATAGGAACATATAATATTTATCAAAAGAAACCTGATTTGTAGTCACAAACTATTCAAAAGAGGATTTATTATAGAGCTAAAGTAAATGACGAGCGCTTGAAAGTCATAGAAGGTATCATCGAGAACCGAACTTCTTGGATAATGAAGTTTATTTATTATGATATATCTCTAAGAAGAAAGAGAAAGCGCTCACTAGTTGACAGCGGTATTTACTAAAATCATTGTAACATTCTATAGCTTTAACAACTTTCTGACTTCTTAATTACCTGCGATATGAACTTCATGAAAGGAAGAGAGACTGCTCAATACAGATGAACGTTTAAAACACGAGGGATAGACAAACATCATTCTTTGCGTATTAAAGTCCAGGGATAGGCGTACCCTATACAGAATTAACATAAACGGAAATCAGTGTTAAAGAAACTTATCATAGAACTAATCTAATTCTATAAAACTGAAGGAGTCAAAACGGCTCTTACCAGTACTGAGAAACAATATTTCCACAGCACAACATGCGGCGTTCGAATGAAAGCGCCGAAGAAGGATTGTAGATTATCGAAAAGAGGAAATGATGGTTGGTGAAGAATTCGAAATGATGAATCCTTACTGGCTGTGGTACAATGATTAATGTACCTTACTGCAAAAATAACATAAAAGAATGTGTAACATCCATAAGGATAAATGCAATGTATCGTAGCTACAGGGTAGTTTAAGGCTAAGGGCGTTAGTTTAGGTCTTACCAGGTAGTCCACGCGATGATGGCAGTCAGAGATGTATTTCATTCAGAAGAGAACGCCAAACCCGGCATTTCCTGAGTTTAAATCCCGCTAAAGAAGTCACATGAGATGTCACATGGGCAAATGATAAAAGGAAATAGAGAGCAGACTCCTGCTTGATAAGAAGGAGGAAATTCTAGTCACTAGCACGCATGAGATTGCACGTAAAAAATCAAATTAATCAAAATAGATGATTTCTAAATATATAAATCCTGAAAGATAAGGATATCTCTATATGTATATAAAACAGAAATAAAAATAATTCAACCCTGATGTCTCACTGCAGATTCGAACCGCAAGTTATGCGGCTGATCCCAGATAGAGCAAACAGGGGGACTTCCCGAAGCACGGAACCGCTAGTGTAAAGCAAATTCTAGCCAAAACAGTAGGACAAGATGGGTTAAGAGTCTGCTATGAATTTAGGATGTTCAATGAGAGAGAGGTGTAAATAGTTGCTGCATTTTTGTTTTGTTGGGGGAAGATGTGTGGTATCCACTTGACGGCATTCATCTGTTGCTATGGGTGGTATGTAGATGGCATCTTTATGATATCAAGGGTAGAATGTAGAACAGGTGTGACCAGGGATTTTGTCAGAGGAGAACAGCAGTTGAACTGACAGGTTGACTGAGGTCGCTATCTTGTACCTGTACTTATCTTATAATAAGTCTCCTCTTTAAATTCTTCTGTTGGTGTCAACTATTTCACACTTCCTGATCCTCCTATATGGCTTAATGTCACTTTAGTTCTTTTCCCCACATTCATCTGCTGAACAACACATCTGTGACACAATCCTGACTCAATCTGAATTGGGGGTTAATCCAATTCTGTCGTAACAACCTGACCATGGCAGCCCTTCCAACTTGTGCAGAACTTTGGAAAGGTCTAGCCATTGGGGACAGCAAGTGTTGGAAAATTGCCTTCTCTGAAGGGTCACCCCAAACCTTTTGCATTGCTTCTCCTCTTTTTCTGACCTTCTTTTTGTTGACTTTAGGACTCTGAGCACTTTACCACTGCTAACCAGTGCTAAAGTGCATGTGCTCTCTTCTCTAAACGTGGTATAATTGGTTTATACCTGTTTGGCAGATTTGATTTGCTTGCAAGTCCCTTGTAAAGTGGTATACTATATACCCAGGGTCTATAAATTAAATACCACTAGTGGGCCTGCAGCACTGATTGTGCCACCCACACAAGTAGCCTTTCAAAACTGTCTCAGACCTACCATTGCAGGGCATGTGTGTGCAGTTTATTGTCACTTTGACTTGGCTTTTAAAACTAATTGCCAAGCCTTGAACTCCCCTTTTATTACCCATAAGTCATCCCTAAGGTAGGCCCTAGATAGCCCATAGGGTAGGGTGCTGTGTAAGTAAAAGGTAGGACATATACTTTTACGTTTTGCATGTCCTGGCAGTGACAGACAGCCAAATTCATTTTTCACTACTTTGAGGTCTACTCTTCTCATAGGTTAACATTGGGAATTCATGAATACATTTTTAAGCTGTAATTTCTGATTTGAAAGGAGTCACTGCAACAAGTTTCATATCTTTGGAATGGTAATGATAAATCCTCTTTTCTGGTAACGTTGGATTTAACATTACTGTTTTAGAAATGCCACTTTTAGAATGTGGACATTTCTTTGCTCTTACCACTCTTTGTGCCTGCAGCCTTTCTCCAATACACGTCTGGGGTGAGTGACAGCTATACTTTGTACATTCCCTGTAGACATCCGCAAACACAGGAAGGGTAGATGTGACAGAGAACTCATCTGCATTCATTTGCATTCTAATAGCTCCTCCTGGGCAGGAAGAGAGGGGCTAGCTGACACACATGAATAGACAGTGTCATGTGTCCCACACAAAGGGCTGATTATCCCCTACTGATAATCTGGAGCCAGGGCTGTGAGGAAATGGCCTGTGTGCACTTCAAAGACCCTTCTTTGAAGTCAGCTCCACTTCAAAGGCACAACTGGGTATAAGTACTGGGGCTCTGACCTTACCAAGACAGTACACTACTGGGCCTGTGAAGAACTCTACCATGAGTAAAGACTGCTGTGCTACAAGGATTGCCACTCTGCTTGACTGTTGCTCTGGAAGAACTGTGTTTCTGCTTTGCTGTGCTACCCTGTTGCCTGCTAATCTCTGCCCTGCTGAGGACAAGGACTGGACCAATCTCACTTGAAACCATAGTGACACCAAGGGCTTGCTGGCTTGCCCCTTGTTCTGAAGTGTCAGGGCCATCAAAGACTTCCTTCAACCCTGCAACAGCACCTGGACTCTGTCATATGTGAGTTCTGTCCTGCCAAGTGGTGCCATTTCTGTCCTGGGCCCTTAAAAGTTTATTTCTGCTGTGGTCATCCATCAAAACCGATGCATCGTAAACTTTGCGCTGATTGGAACCGACGCAGCACCCTTTGACGCCGATGCTGCTGCTGCTAGACCACATCGCTTTAACAGGCTGCAAGGCTTTACGACGACGGATTGCGCAGCTCGACGGCGATGCATCGCCTGCATCGTAAAGGGGTTTGTTGACGAAGCCTTCATCCACTACACAGATTGGAGCTCGTGCATCGCCACTATTCTCTGGATTGACGACAATGCCTCCCTTCTTTTGTTCTTGCATTGAGTCTTCGGTGTTGATGCTTCCTCCATCCAAGGTACTTTTTCAGCAGAACCTGAGTGAGTCCTGCTGCCAGCGTGCCCTCTATGCAGTCATCATGAACTTTCGATATACCCCGGTTTAGCGCGACCATATGTCCCCGTTAGCATTTTATGACTCTATGCACTATAATTTGATTTAATCTTTAATCTGGTTATACTTATTGGATTTTTGTTATTTTGGTTTTGTTTTACTCATAAAATTATTATCTATTTTCTAACCCTGTGTGGAGTATTTTTGTGGTGTTTTCATTGTGTTATTCTGTGTGTGTGTGTTGCACCAATACTTTACACATTACCTCTTTAGATAAGCCTGACTGCTCTGTGCCAAGCTACCAAAGGGTGAGCACAGGTTATCTTTTAGTGTATATTCAGCTTACCCTTACTGGAGTAGTGGCTCCTACTTGTACAGGGTGTTTACTTTGACAACCAAAATCCCCATTTCTAACAGCAAGCCATCTTGAAATACAAGTCTTCCATCTGCCAAAACACAAATGTCATCTCTTTTAACACAACCTGATCCGACCCAACCCTTCTGTTCTGCCTGGGAACTTCCTCCTGCAACCTTTTCACTTCCTCCCAAGTGTCAGCTGTTGTTAACAAAAGGTTGTAATTAATCTCATCTTCAGATTCATTTACATATTCTCCATTAAATGTTGGGGACCCATGAGCACAATATTGCACAACCTCATCAGCGTATCGCTTGTCAACTGTTACATAGTCCTCTCCACTTCTACGGCCCAAACACTTTACAACAGCAATTTTGGTAGGCAGTTGCAATGCCTCCAAAAAATTTCATGACATGTTCTCCATTCCAGATGGGGGGTCCTGATGACGTCATGAATCCCCTCTGTGACTTAATTGTCTGAAGTCATGAACCTTACAAAAGTCATACTATCAGTAAAAAGCGTCATTAGTCTCAGCTGTTAGACACTTTTGGGTCTAAGTTAGACTTTTGGTCTACACTTAGACCAAAAGTCAAGCTTTACTACTAGTAAAGTTAGACTTTGGGGCCGATCCGATTCGGGCCGGAAAACGTACTGACCGACTCGGTGCGGGAATTTATTCTGACCGACACGAACCGGCGCCGTCCGACCCGGGTAGTACGATGAAATGCATGTGAAACCAGACCGACTCGGACGGAATACAAAACGAACGACCGAGCCGGACGGAAACAAGCCATCCGGCCGGAAAAACACTCGAAACTAACCGACCGACACGCACCCGGATAGCGACCGAACGAAACGTACCCGCGAACTCCGACCCGCGTAGTACGATGCCATGCGTGTGAAACACGACCGACTCGCACGGAGCACAAGCCGTACGACCACACACACACAAAACCCAGCTGAATCAACCCAATACTCCGCGACCGACTCGTACGCCGCACATGAAACCAACCTGAAACACAGCGGGAACGAGTCGGACAACATCGCATCAGACAACAGCAGCGTCCGACTCGGACACAAGAACGACTCCTACATGCACACAAAGCACCAAGGGAAAAAAGTTTAAAAAAAGGCCAAACAAGCTACCACAAAGCCAATAAATTCTGGGGTGGGGGAAAAATGGAACAAGGACACACCCCCAACCCCACCTACATAAAGGCCACAAATCCCTACCATGAGCCTTTGCAAATTCCACAGACCTGCCAGCAAACAACACCATCACACAGCAACCACAGACACACTCACAGCTCATGCATCACACAAGTCACACACCATTACCACACTTACAAATAGCACCCTCACACACACCCAGCTAAACCTACACTCACACACCCCCACTTGCACACACACACACACACATCAATCACCACCACCACCCATCACCATGCCCCCAAAGAAGAACCACAAGTTCCTAGATTGTGAATTGGAAGTCCTGGTAGACGAGATACTCAGGGTAGAGCCACAGTTGTTTGGTACATTGGTACAACAGACCCCCATGTCGCAGAAAACCAAGATGTGGGCGAGGATTGTCGACAGGGTGAATGCACAATCACCATGTTTGCGCTACAAAGGAAGACATCCAGAACAGGTGGTATAATGTGCGCAGGAGGGTCCGGGACCTACTCAAAAAGGACTACATCATCAACCAGCGCACCGGCAGTGGCCCTCCTGCAAAACCAATATACCTCAGGCCCTGGGAGGAGAAGGTGCGGGCCATCCTACCACCAGTGAGCGTATATGGACTAACAGACATCCCAGAGCCTGGTGAGTACACAACTTATATACACAATATGGTGTGACAATACACACACAGCACCCTCAAAGGGATAGGCAAACCATGCACCCTCACCAAATACACAGCAAACAAAACATACTCATCCCAAGATGTGAATGCCAGTCAGACAAACACAATACCTGCCATCTCATGGTGACATCTAACTGTGTCATGACATCTACAAACCTAACAACAAATACAGCAAGGCAGTGGCACAAATAGAACCAACAAACACTCACAGATATATTGACATCACTAGAACACCACCTCACAGGGAAGATCACTGAAAGGAAGGAATTCTGTGTATGCTGGTAAAGTCAGTGTAGCCAATAGCATCATGGGAGTTGGAGTCATAGATATTGCTCAGCCTCACAATTGGCCCATCAACACCACCCTGAACCATGCTTACATCACAGGGAGTGGAAAAGGACTCACAAGATGGCTGACACTGGGTACTGCTGGGGAGAGCACAAGGCCCTGCAGGCAACTGTGCAACAACCAACAGCAGGACACCACTGACTGACATCCTGAAAGACAACTTGCACTCCCTGCAATGGAAGCATGTTCCATGGTGGGATATCTGGCTGGATGGGAAGGAGGACTCACAGCACTGACCATAGTCACAAGCACCTCCCCTCACACACATCCCAACACTAACTCCACAGAACCCACCTGGGAGAATGCAATGCCTCACATTCCAACTCAAGATCCCACAAAGACCAACCAGCCGGGCTCATATTGTGTGAAGCACAGGGACACTCTTGGGACTGGTAGCCAAACAACCGCAAGGAGAACACTCTCAGCCAACCTGTCAGCACAGGCACCCCACCCCACAGGGAAGCAGAGTCAAAAGGAAGGAAGGATGGCATGCTGGGAAGGGGGGTGGAGGCAATAGCATGATGGGAGTGGTAGTCACAGATGTTGCTCAGCCTCACAATTGGCCCATCAACACCACCCTGAACCATGCTCACATCACAGGGAGTGGAAAAGGACTCACAAGATGGCTGACACAGGGCACTGCTGGGGGAACACAAGGCCCTGCAGGCAACTGTGCACCAACAAACAACACGACCACATTGTCAGCCATCTTGCCATTGCTCTCACACACACTGAAGTCCACTCAAAAGGAAGGAAGGATGGGCATGCTGGGAAGGGGGGTGGAGGCAATAGCATGATGGGAGTGGTAGTCACAGATGTTGCTCAGCCTCACAATTGGCCCATCAACACCACCCTGAACCATGCTCACATCACAGGGAGTGGAAAAGGACTCACAAGATGGCTGACACTGGGTACTGCAGGGGGGAGCACAAGGCCCTGCAGGCAACTGTGCAACAACCAACAGCAGGACACCACTGACTGACATCCTGAAAGACAACTTGCACTCCCTGCAATGGAAGCATGTTCCATGGTGGGATATCTGGCTGGGTGGGAAGGAGGACTCACAGCACTGACCATAGTCACAAGCACCTCCCCTCACACACATCCCAACACTAACTCCACAGAACCCACCTGGGAGAATGCAATGCCTCACATTCTAACTCAAGATCCCACAAAGACCAACCAGCCGGGCTCATACTGTGTGAAGCACAGGGACACTCTTGGGACTGGTAGCCAAACAACCGCAAGGAGAACACTCTCAGCCAACCTGTCAGCACAGGCACCCCACCCCACAGGGAAGCAGAGTCAAAAGGAAGGAAGGATGGGCATGCTGGGAAGGGGGGTGGAGGCAATAGCAATATTGGGAGTGGTCATCACAGATGTTGCTCAGCCTCACAATTGGCCCATCAACACCACCCTGAACCATGCTCACATCACAGGGAGTGGAAAAGGACTCACAAGATGGCTGACACAGGGCACTGCTGGGGGAACACAAGGCCCTGCAGGCAACTGTGCACCAACAAACAACACAACCACATTGTCTCACAGATGTTGCTCAGCCTCACAATTGGCCCATCAACACCACCCTGAACCATGCTCACATCACAGGGAGTGGAAAAGGACTCACAAGATGGCTGACACTGGGTACTGCTGGGGGGAGCACAAGGCCCTGCAGGCAACTGTGCAACAACCAACAGCAGGACACCACTGACTGACATCCTGAAAGACAACTTGCACTCCCTGCAATGGAAGCATGTTCCATGGTGGGATATTTGGGCTGGGGGAGAAGTCGGCCCGGATGGCAACCAAATACCACCAATGCTGGTCAGGCACACACCTCAACATTCACATTGACATGCCACAGGTTGGCAGGACAATGTGCTACACCAATATCACTCACTGACTGTCATAACTGAGTAGAATGCAATGTCCAGGGCCGCATCCAGAGGTACAGTCACAACTGTCCGGTGTTTTAACAATTGATGCCTGTAGAAACATACCATACAATCTGTGTCTCTCCCCAAAACAGGTGAAGATGGGGACTCAGCAGCAGATGAGGAGGAGTCCCTGTCCCAGGCTCATGGGACACAGAGCTCACTGGTGTGGATCAGCCTCTGCACTCCTCGGATGGCGAACAACAAGCTGGACCCTCCGGTGCCAGTCATCATGCAGCACCAACAGGACCAACATCTGCACCCCCTGCACCCACCCCTCCAACAACTGCCAACACACAGGCCACCCCTGCCAACACGGACACACCAAGGACCACAGGTGACAACAGCACAGGGACCCAGGACCAAACTGGAGCCGCTGCCATCGAGCCCACTAACAACACCCAAGTGGGCACACGGTCACCTGTGCGTGGCACCGCAGGCCCTGCATGTGTTGCCAGGGGTGGTGGGAGGGTGGTAGACACAGGTCGCTATTTGCAGAGGGGTCAGGACTGCGTGATGACCCACAACTGGCACGCATTGCAGATGCGTACCAGACCAGCACCGGAGAGGTCACCCAGGTAGTGGGGATCCTCAAGGACATACAACAGCAGCAGGCTGCCCATCATGCCCGCTTGGACTCCCACATGTCCCGTGTCGAGACACACATGTCTCGCATGGAGTCCAAGTGGGACACATTGCAAGAACTCACAGCGGTGCATAGGGACATACTGACATGCCTCCGCCAGATCAGCACCAACATGGCCTCACCTCCCTGTGCGCCCACAACATCTGTTGCCACTACATCTGCAACAGCCACAGGGAGGGAGGAGGACTCTGGCGGAGAGTACCCTGCACTGCGGCAGCCTGCACCTGAGGATCCCCCCCAAGAAGAGGGGCCGTCCGAGGAGGCCAAACTGAGAGGCCGATGGCCAGCTACATCCCCCAGGAAGCCAACACCTGTTCTGGAACTTTTCCTCTGTGTGCAAACTGCACGCCCTGTCGATGGCAACCCAACTCGCCCACATGACATGGGGAGCTCTAGTTGTACAAATTCATCAGATGACTGTGGACTATACCCTGGACATTCCATCTACCAGGACTTCCAATTCACATGGGAACTTTGGATTCCAATTGCTATGTACAGCACCCACCATCCTGTGCACCATCTCCACACCTTTTGTAAATAAACTCACCAAAACCATATCTGCCTCTGTTGTGATTCCAACGTGGTCTCTGTCATGGAGATGGTGATCAGAAATATGACACTGTGCATGCTGACTGCTACAGCAAGTCCAACACCGTCATGGCAGTCATGGCGACGTGACACATATGAGGGAGACACACCACTAGGGCCACACAACACATACACACCAGGGCCATATGACTCATCCCCTACACTGATGTTGCCTGGAAATACAGTGCAATGCACAGACACCACACATATTCACAGTCTGTGTCAACTACAACACAGGTGCAGTAAGCAAATGTCACTCAGATGTGTGACTACGGACAACGCACACCCCAAAATGTAGAACAGGTTTATTACACATTTGCTACATGTTGTTTCCACTACAAATGCAAGCTAATCCCACCTGGCTGTGGCCACAAAGTCAAACAATGCAGAAGATAGAAAGTCCAGGGGTGTGTGGCACATCACCTGTAGGGGAACAACTGCTGCTACATTGCAGGGAGTGCAAGTTGTCTTTCAGGATGTCAGTCAGTGGTGTCCTGCTGTTGGTTGTTGCACAGTTGCCTGCAGGGCCTTGTGCTCCCCCCTGCAGTACCCAGTGTCAGCCATCTTGTGAGTCCTTTTCCACTCCCTGTGATGTGAGCATGGTTCAGGGTGGTGTTGATGGGCCAATTGTGAGGCTGAGCAACATCTGTGACTACCACTCCCATCATGCTATTGCCTCCACCCCCCTTCCCAGCATGCCCATCCTTCCTTCCTTTTGAGTGGACTTCAGTGTGTGTGAGTGTGAGAGCAATGGCAAGATGGCTGACAATGTGGTCGTGTTGTTTGTTGGTGCACAGTTGCCTGCAGGGCCTTGTGTTCCCCCAGCAGTGCCCTGTGTCAGCCATCTTGTGAGTCCTTTTCCACTCCCTGTGATGTGAGCATGGTTCAGGGTGGTGTTGATGGGCCAATTGTGAGGCTGAGCAATATCTATGACTCCAACTCCCATGATGCTATTGGCTACACTGACTTTACCAGCATACACAGAATTCCTTCCTTTCAGTGATCTTCCCTGTGAGGTGGTGTTCTAGTGATGTCAATATATCTGTGAGTGTTTGTTGGTTCTATTTGTGCCACTACCCATCTGATGCGCCAGTGTGCTCCTTACGCTCAGGATAATTGTGTCACTTGGGTACAGGGTCCTAGCATTTTGCTTTGCTCAAGGTGGTGGCAGATTTTGTTCCCGTGACATTGTGTTTGCCTTCATGGGTGGGTCAGTTGCTCACACAAGGCCTGAGTCGTGCTATGTAGTCTGGGTGTAACTTTGATATGTGATCCACTTGCACGTCTAATTCACCACATGTCCCTGGGGTATTTGCCACACCCCCATTATGCGGGTGGGTAAATAGTCTGGGCCTCAGGAGTATGTATGTCAAGTGTGTCACACATGCTTAGCCACCTGCCCACTGACCAGGGCTCATCCCTCTTGCAGGTGGAGCCGGACAGTCATGCCTACTACAGGGCATACGATACACTCTGTACTCCCACTCCCGTGTATCATCTGACATGCTGTGCTCAGTGAAATGTTGCCTCAGGTGTCTGCCTCTGTGTTGTTGTGCTGTGACTACGTTGTCGTGACTCCTGTGATGTCCTTCGGTTAGGGGTCAGCATGCCATCTGCTATTGGACCATGTGAGACAAGACTTCTGTGACTCATAGGTGTTTGATCACTTGACTGTGCAGACAGGTGTATGAGACTGTGACTTTCAGGCAGCTGTACATCATTCACAGCACACTGTAAGGTGCTATGGTTCAGGGAGTAGTGTTTCATGTCTCCCATGTGTCCAAATGGTGTGCAGTGTACAAATACTGGTTCAGAGGATGTGGTTAGTGGGGGATGAACATGTGCACTTGTCAGTTACATTACTTGCCTTCCCCATGTCCTAGGATAGTGACACAGTGCAGACTGTTGTTTGCTGGCTAACATGGCCATGTGACTTGAGACAGTGATGTATGACTTTGCAGGCATGACTGTGTCATGGCATTAAACTTCCTAAGGGTGATCCTGCAGGGTGCAACAGGTGCAACAGGCACCCCATTGTGGCATTGACTATCCGGACATGGGTGCTTCATGGGGTCTGGTGCTGGTATGCATCACATGCATTTCTGTTTAGGCTCAGGCCGTCCATTTATCCAGACACCTGCACTGACTCAGTGGCAAGTGATGTGAGGTGGGCATGTTCACATACTTCACCGTGTTCTCAGCAATGTCCAACTACTGTGTAGGTGGTGCATGTGTCCACACTGGGGTCTTACCATCAGACGGGCACCAGACAGATGGGTGCAAGGGCAGGAGGGGTGTCTGTTCCATGGCTGACCATCAGACTGACAATTGGCTTATCCTAATCTGTGTGAGCACTTTTGGCAATGTTCAACTAAGTGATGCCAGGGCTTGCTCTGTAATGTGCTGTACTTACTGTGGTGTGTGCGGTCAGTGCAGGTGACTGATGTTTGTCTGTTTCCCTAATTGTTTGCAGATACATCCACAGCCCCAGGAGGGGACAGCTCCACGGACCAGGAGGAGCAGCGGAGCCAGACTGGGTCAGCGTCCGACGAGTGGTCAGAGGGACCCAGTGGCACGGAGGGCGAGGGGAGCCACACAGAGGAGTCCTCAGCACCATCCACCTCAGCTGAGGACCACAGCAGCTCGGAGGATGACTCCCTTGTGGAGGCGGGTGTCAGCAGCCACCACACCCCAGCTACTCTGTCTGATCCCGCCACCACCACCACCACCACCGCCCTCCCATTGGCTCCCATTCCTGAGGTCCGTGGAGGCTCGCGTGCTCGGGAGCGTGTCTCCTTCAAGCCAGGCTCCGCACCCCCTGCCCCTGTGTCCCCTGCTGCCCTGAGTGAGGAGTCTGTGTACCTCCTTCGGCAGCTCCATGTAGGGCAGACAGCAATGCTGACTGTCCTCCATGCACACACCACACTGTTGACACAGCTGGTGTCGTTCATGGAGGGCATCTCAACGGGTATGTCTGCCCTACAAGGAGCAATAGGTCCATGGACTCCTCCCTGACGGCAGCAGTGTCCCTCCTCCAACAGTCCCTCACCCCTCCCACCTCTGCCCCATCCACACTTCCTACCACCCTACCTGTCCAAAGCACATGCACACCTGCACAATCACACCAACACACAGACACGAGCAGCACACACCCACCCAAAACCAAGGCAAGACGTGCACACAAGCATCCTCAGGGGACTGATTCCACACACACAGGGGATGGGGAACTGACACACACACAGGCAACCACAGTCACTCCGCAATCCTCAAGATCCTCTCCCTCCAAGACCCCTTCCCTTGCCTCACCTGCAACCCCACATACACAGCAGCTCTTCCTCTCTGACCTCGGCCTCTTCCCCTCCAATAGCGCTGATCCAGCATACCGGGGAAGAGGAAGTCCACACACAGAGAGGAGAGTGCCCCTCGCCCCCGGACACCCTCCCCCAGGCGCAGGCAGAGTGAGCCCCACCCGCAAGTCCCCCGGACCCGGAAGAGCAAGACCCCGCCACCGCCCTGCAAGTCACCCACCCAGTCTCTCACCTCCATCCCCCAGGCCACCACTCCACAGGTTCCACCGCCACACCCTGCCCCAGGTTCCCCCACACACCGATACCGCATCCCCAAAGTGCTCAGGCCCTCCCCCCTGCCACTTGCTCTTCCACCCCCAAACCAGACGCTCTGCCTGTATGTGCCACTGGTGTGGAGACCGTGTCCCCCCTCTGTCCTGCCCAGCTCTTCTGCCCCCCTTCCACTCCCTTGGAGTCATGCACTGCGGTGGAGTCCACAACAACCCCATCTGACTCGGGCACTGCATTGGGGACCCATCCCACTCCATCTGCCCAGCCCACTGCAGTGGTTGCAGCACCAACACCATCGGACTTGAGCCCTGCGGTGGTGCCGGCCCCCCCTGAGTCAGACACCTCCACTGCAGTTGCCGGTGACACTCCTGCACCCACCTCACCTTCCCTGCCTCCTTCTGGCATCCCCATATCCTGTCCCTGCGGTGCCTGGCCTGCCCCTCGTATGCCCCTCCAAGGGGGATGTCCTCTGTTGGTACCTGTGCAGGCAAGCAAGTTGTGACAAGTAGTCACACATCGCCCTGTTGGGACTGTGTATTTGGACTGGACATTGGCCGTTGTTAATTTTGGACTTTTGATTTGAGTTGCACACTTGCTGAATAAAGCCTCTTTTTGTTTACTTGTGGTTAATCTTTGGTGGTACATGATGTAGATGTGTAGTATCATGCATTTGCTGTTGTAATTGTGTTCAGATCAGGTAAATGAAGTTTTGCTGTGATGGGCTCCATGTGGCCCATGGGATATGTGTCCTCATATAGTCTGGATCTATAGCATCCCTTGCTGCAGTCTGAGGGAGTAATGTTCAGCATTTGACACAGGGATGTACGTTTAGCATTTGTATATTACCATCTTTGTCCTACACTGTTGCACATCTGTTGGGCTTACCACTGTCCAATGTTCCTAGTACCCTGACTGTGTGCCCGTCTCCACTGGACATGCAGTTTTGCACATCAATTTTGGAGGACTCATCTGTGTATACAGTACAACTGGATTGCCACGTGTTTTGGGTGTATGCAGATGACTGACGTGACACTCCCGTACCCAGGCTGATGTGAGCAGAGGCTTCTGTGTGTTGTAGTTGTTGACTCACTGACGGGGTGTCCTGCTGATATGTTTGAGTCGTGCACAGACAAGGTTTGGCACAGCGGAGCTTCCACAGGAGTGGAGTGCCCTCATGGTTGTGTGTAATCTGGTGACATTGCGTGTGCCCGTGTTGTGTGTTGTGTGAGCATGTCTGTGCATGTTCCCTTCCCTTTTCCTTCACAGGCTGTGTCCCTAGGGATGTTCCTGTTTCTGATGGTTGCAGAGTTGGTATGTGTTCATCCAGCATCTTGGACCTGGTTTCTCCGTGATGTGGTTGCATGGCAAACTGATGTTCGTGAGGTTGTCATCCCAGGTTGTCTTTGTTGTTAGGGCTGGGGATGTGGGCAAATGCAGATGGGACACATTCAGGATTCCCCTTGGCACTTGTTGTTTACACAAGTAATGTGATTTTGAGTTTGTGTTAGCTTTTAGTGATTGTGATGCGTTGTGTGTGTGACTGCTGCCACTCCTCAGGGTCAGAGCTGCAATGTCGGAAGTTGTGTACGTGTGTTCTTTGTGTCTCACCTTGGCTTCTTCGTTGGTGTTTGACTATGGCCAGGATCCCATTGTTTGTGGTGGATTTCACATCATGCGCATGTACGGCGTACTGTGCAGTGTGTCATGCATAGACGAGTCATGTTGAGTGGGCATGTGTGATGGGTTTCTACACCTTAGTTCCCCCACCACCCCTGGGATTGTCATGGGTGCATGTGCAATGTCACCAGTCCATGTGAGCTTCACTGCTGCACATTGTTGCAGATGAGGGTGTGTGGTGTTGAGTGTGCAAATGTGAGTTGTTGCACGGCTAGACCACTACCTCCATATTGTCCTTGGCTGGCAGGCCGTGCTGATTGATTGGAGCTTGTGTAGGTGTGATGGTAGTTTGTAGCTGAGGACACATGGCTGTGGTTCACAGTGTGATCAACATCTACCTTTGTCATCACAGTGGAATTGTCATGCAGGCTAGTGTCTGCACAATGTGGGGTCCCTGGGGGTAGTGCTGTGGTGGGTGTGTCTCTTGCTGTGTTAGTTGCTGTTCCTACAAGTTTGTGTGACATGTGTAATTTGGGCTCCCTCTCATCTGACAATGCCAGATTTCCCACATAGGGGAATCCAATCCATGAGTTACTTGTGTGTGGCACTGTGTACACATCTGTGTAATTGGGATTCAGGCCTCCTCATGTGTTGTGTGGTTGCCTGGGGACACTGGCACACACCCCCATCACCTGTTGTCTTTGATAGGATGTGTGAGTCTGCCTGTTTGTGTCAGTGCATTTGCATCACTGCATTGGCATTTCTGTAATGTGCCATTGGCTGTATGTGGTTTGGTGATTTTCCCCTGCTCTCCCTGGTACTCCTGGGTCATCAGTCAGCACAATGATCATGGTTTGTATGTCCCATTGCTGCCATGGTATGGTATTTGCTCACCTGACATCCACAGTCTCCACAGATTATATACATTTGTGTGTCCATAGGTGCAGATATGTGGGTCAGCATCATGATGGTCACTTCTGTCATTGTGGAATCGGCTGATTGTTGGCAATGTGGTCCCCCATGTGTGATGTTTGTATGCACATGGACATAAAGCGATGTTTCTGTGACACTGCACTGCTAGCCTCCCCCAATATATGTTGCAATGGGACACAAGCAGTACTATGCCACAGATGTTTTGGTTGTTGTGTGACCAGGATTCATCCATTCAGTTTGTCTTTGGCAGCTTTTACCATGCCTACACTTACCTTATGATCACCGTGGTGATGGGGCTTTAGGCACCATTGCCACACTGACCAAAAGGTCCATCAGCCTTGGACCCCACACTTACCTTTTGGTGACTGTGGTGATGGGGCTTTAGGCCCCATTGCCACACTGATCAAAAGGTCCATCAGCCTTGGACCCCACACTTACCTTTTGGTGACTGTGGTGATGGGCCTTTAGGCACCATTGCCACACTGATCAAAAGGTCCATCAGCCTTGGACCCCACACTTACCATTTGGTGACTGTGGTGATGGGGCTTTAGGCCCCATTGCCACACTGACCAAAAGGTCCATCAGCCTTGGACCCCACACTTACCTTTTGGTGACTGTGGTGATGGGGCTTTAGGCCCCATTGCCACACTGATCAAAAGGTCCATCAGCCTTGGACCCCACACTTACCTTTTGGTGACTGTGGTGATGGGGCTTTAGGCCCCATTGCCACACTGACCAAAAGGTCCATCAGCCTTGGACCCCACACTTACCTTTTGGTGACTGTGGTGATGGGGCTTTAGGCCCCATTGCCACAGTGGCCATGGTCGGCTTGTATTGTGGCGGCCACACACTTTTATGTGTGACACATGTGTTAGTGGGTCACATTGTATGTTCATTGTCATGTTTAGTGTTGTAGGCATTTGACATGGACTACACACGCTTGTCATGTTGTTTGGGTGGATGTAATTTTCAGTTATTCCTTATGTGGGAGTATGCTGGTTGTGTCATGCATTACCCGTCCGATGAGTAGGGTTGGTGGTAGTGATAGGCATCCAGCCCCCCATGAGTAGGGGGGGTGGTAGTGATAGGTATCCAGCCCCCCATGAGTAGGGGGGGTGGTAGTGATAGGGATCCAGCCCCCCCTGAGTAGGGGTGGTAGTAGTGATGGGCATCCAGCACCCCTGAGTAGGGGTGGTGGTAGTGATAGGCATCCAGCCCCCTATGGGTGGGGATGGTAGTAGTGGCAGCCATCCAGCCCCCTATGGGTGGGGATGGTAGTAGTGGCAGCCATCCAGCCCCCCATGAGTAGGGGGGGGTGGTAGTGATAGGCATCCAGGCCCCCATGAGTAGGGGTGGCGGTAGTGATAGGCATCCAGCCCCCCATGAGTAGGGGGGGGTAGTGATAGGCATCCAGCCCCCCCCCCTGAGTAGGGGTGGTAGTAGTGATGGGCATCCAGCACCCCTGAGTAGGGGTGGTGGTAGTGATAGGCATCCAGCCCCCTATTGGTGGGGATGGTAGTAGTGGCAGCCATCCAGCGCCCCATGAGTAGGGGTGGTGGTAGTGATAGGCATCCAGCCCCCCATGAGTAGGGGGGTGGTAGTGATAGGCATCCAGCACCCCTGAGTAGGGGTGGTGGTAGTGATAGGCATCCAGCCCCCCATGAGTAGGGGGGGTGGTAGTGATAGGCATCCAGCCCCCCATGAGTAGGGGGGGTGGTAGTGATAGGCATCCAGCCCCCCTGAGTAGGGGTGGTAGTAGTGATGGGCATCAAGCACCCCTGAGTAGGGGTGGTGGTAGTGATAGGCATCCAGCCCCCCCCTGAGTAGGGGTGGTAGTAGTGATGGGCATCCAGCTCCCCTGAGTAGGGGTGGTGGTAGTGATAGGCATCCAGCCCCCTATGGGTGGGGATGGTAGTAGTGGCAGCCATCCAGCCCCCTATGGGCGGGGATGGTAGTAGTGGCAGCCATCCAGCCCCCCATGAGTGGGGGGGTGGTAGTGATAGGCATCCAGCCCCCCATGAGTAGGGGGGGTGGTAGTGATAGGCATCCAGCCCCCCCTGAGTAGGGGTGGTAGTAGTGAGGGGCATCCAGCACCCCTGAGTTGGGGTGGTGGTAGTGATAGGCATCCAGCCCCCCATGAGTAGGGGGGGTGGTAGTGATAGGCATCCAGCCCCCTATGGGTGGGGATGGTAGTAGTGGCAGCCATCCAGCCCCCTATGGGTGGGGATGGTAGTAGTGGCAGCCATCCAGCCCCCTATGGGTGGGGATGGTAGTAGTGGCAGCCATCCAGCCCCCCATGAGTAGGGGGGGTGGTAGTGATAGGCATCCAGCCCCCCATGAGTAGGGGGTGGTAGTGATAGGCATCCAGCCCCCCTAAGTAGGGGTGGTAGTAGTGATGGGCATCCAGCACCCCTGAGTAGGGGTGGTGGTAGTGATAGGCATCCAGCCCCCTATGGGTGGGGATGGTAGTAGTGGCAGCCATCCAGCCCCCCATGAGTAGGGGTAGTGGTAGTGATAGGCATCCAGCCCCCCATGAGTAGGGGGGTGGTAGTGATAGGCATCCAGCCCCCCCCTGAGTAGGGGTGGTAGTAGTGATGGGCATCCGGCACCCCTGAGTAGGGGTGGTGGTAGTGATAGGCATCCAGCCCCCCATGAGTAGGGGTGGTGGTAGTGATAGGCATCCAGCCCCCCTGAGTAGGGGTGGTAGTAGTGATGGGCATCCAGCACCCCTGAGTAGGGGTGGTGGTGGTGGCAGGAATCCAGGCCCCTATGGGTGTGTATGGCATTGGTGATGCCCATCCCACCCCTATGATTGTGCAGTTGCTAGTGTACGTAATTTGTGCATCCCTATGTGTGTGTGACATATTTTAGGTACGTGTAGTTAGTTTGTATTGTTGGTGTTTGACTTACCGTCTGCGCCGTACGCGTCCGAATCGGTCCCGGTAATAGATGTAGAGTATTGGTAGGACCTGCGCGATGGGATTCATGGTTGGTTCGTCTCGTTCGGGTTTCGCGTGTCTTCGACTCGTACTCGTCGCTGGCTTGTTCGTCTCGTAGCCGTGGATCGTTTAGTGACGCGAAACGGAGCTTATGTGCGGCTCTCCCGGATGCTGAAACGTGCCGGACGTAGCGACGGGTTCGGCGCGTACGGAAGACGCATCGTACTAGTCCGGCCGGAAGGTGCTGTGTATTTGGTTCCGTGCGACTCGATTCGGCGTTTACGGATCCGGCTCGGGCGGAGGAAAGGAGCTGGATTGGGTAAGATCAGCTCGTTCGGAATCTGGGCTGTTATGCGCATCGTACTTGTTCGTTCGGTAGAGTGTTCGTGTCGGTCGGGAAACACGCGTTCGGCTCGTATTTTTTCCGGACAAATACTGTTAGGTGTGCTTCCGGCCGACATCGGAATCGACCCCTTAATGCCTAAACATAGACTTTTGGTCTAAGTTTACCTTTGTGAATCGTGCCCACTGTTTGAGTCTAGGAGGCGGCTTCATCTTGTACACTACTCTTCTCAGATTTTCCATAATTCTCAAATTAAATGTGCCATAGCATGGAAACATCAAAGCACCCTCTTTTTTTTGTGATCTTATGCCATTGACTCAGCCAAATGCATGTGTGGAGCTCGACATTTAGGGCCATATATGGCCATTTATGGCCATATTTATGGCACCTGCTGTGCCATCTGACGGTGCCTCTTCTCCTTCCCGTACAGGGACTCTCACATCTCCCCTAGTCAAATCTTTGATAGCCATTTCCTTTTTCAACAATAATATCAATAATCATAAACAGAATTTTTGTTTCAGACCAGGAAATAATTCCTTTAACCACAATTCTCGTTTGGCGTCAACAACCAATCTCAGAGAGGCACTCTATGATGTAATCAACCAATAACAGTGCGGCACTAACGGCAGCCATACAGTCTCTGCGTGGTACCTTATGACATACTTCTCACTCCCTGCAGCGGTTCACCCTCCTTTACAATTTTTATGAGCGCACCCTTTTCTCAACACTAAGGGGGTCATTACGATGGCGTAACGATCGCCACCGCTGGGCCGGCGGTGGCGACCTTTACGCCATCGTAACGTGAATTACCCACTGCCATTATACGATGGCGGTGGGTATCGCGGCGGACGCAAAGTGCGTCCGCCGCTTTTCCGCCGGTCGCCAATCGTTACGATTGCTGGCCGGGCGGAGCAGGGGCCCAAATACGGTGGCGGTGCCTAGCAGGCACCGCCACCCATATTAGGATGTGAGGTGTTCAAGGCCTTTCCATGGCGGCGATGCTGCCATGGAAAGGCTGGCAGGGATTTGCTTTGGGGGCCCGTTGCGGGCCCCCTGGGGGGTGCACTTGGCTGCATGTCCATGCACAAGGTGGCAGGCACAGCGCGGTGCCTGCCACGTTGTGCATGGACATGCACAACATGGCATTTCACCATTGCGGCGGGTGCTGCAGCCAGCAGCACCCGCCGCAATGTTAAATCGCCAGATGCGACCGCCGCGGTGGAGGTCGCATCATAATTAGGGTGGCAGGACCGCCGCATGTCTGGCGGCAGGTCCCGTTACCGCTAGGGTGGCGGGTGGACTAAAGTCCGCCCGCCATCCTAATAGGCCCCCAAGTGAGCATAAGCAACAAAACACTAAGCAATTTCATCATATTGTCTGCTCCACTAAAGAATTCGCGCTTGTCTGGCTCACCAGGGTGCCGTGAGGGGAACGACCAGCGGCTCTTCATCCCGCCTGGATTCTGCCGTGAGGGCAACGGCCAGCAGGAGGACTACAAGAACCAGTAGCCACGCAGCCCGGCTCGCTCACACACCGTGACGCTGCAATCGCGCGCAGGTGGCGCGATAAAGATCCGGCAGGCATCCCGCAGCGCGGGACGTGCGCGGGCGAAGCCCGGGCCAAGGGCGGGCCCGTCCGAGCCCGTCAGAGTCAGGAGGAGGCTGGGCCATTATTCGTTCATTTTTGGTTTTGGATCTGTTGCCATTAGTAGGAGTTGGTGATTAGGTACTGTGTGTATTTTTGTCGGGACATTTGTCATTTTTTTCCCGAATTTGGCAACAGCAAACTTTATGGACTAAGGGCTACTGGTGTAGAGTGATTATATCTTTTAGCGGGTTCAGTTAAGTGTGGTCTTTGGGCCCTGTTTTATTTTCAGTCTTATTAATTGCCGTTTTCTCCCGTTGTTCATAACAGTCATGGGTATTTTATCATCTTTTTAAGTGGTATCCTCTCTGCATTTCAATGGTTTGCTTCTTTGTTTATGTAATATTTTTACTTCATTGCATGTTTGCACATTGCAATTTGCATTAGTCCTGTTAAGCAGAAAGCACTTTATTTTGGATTGTACTTCGTAATTGTTATCCAGTGCGCTTTTTACTCATTGAGTTGTAAGGCATTTCTGTCGGATCCTCTACTTGGTAGTGGGTAGGTACTGCGCCATTATGAGTAAGCGCAAGATGACCCCAGGGAAAAGTGTGGTTGGAACCCTGGATGCCTTTTTATTGAGGGCCGAATCTGTCGTTATTAACGAGATAAAGCTCACCGAAAGAAGATTATCCCTTGAGCCTCAATTTGCACAAGGTAGACCCTCTTCAATTTTGGTGACTCCAGTACTAGTGGGGACAATGGATGATGTTGCTCCCTCACCCCGGTTTACTCTTTCCCCGCAGGAGCAAGTTCCAACTCCCGCTTCCAGCTCATCCTCTAACTTAGATACCAGCCTTAGTCATCCGAAAGTTACGACTAGAGGTCAGAGAGCTAAAATGGGGCAGAAATGTAACAATGAATCTTCCCCTAAAAAAAGAAAAGGAAGAGTCGAGGTCCATTGAAATCTAGTAGGCCCTCCCCAAGACCAACTATTAGCAAGAAAACACTTCCTATTACTCCTGCAAATGATCCGAAAAGGGTTTCTCCTCTTCCACTATCCAGGTTACGACAGGGAAGCTTGTCGATAGGACGCAGGAAGAGGACTTTTGGGGGAGGATGGAAACCATGATGTCAACTTTACTAGATCCCATAATACAGAAAATAGATGCAGTAGATGCTAGATTATTAAAAATAGAGGGGCTGGTGAGTTGTAAACCATCAGTAATACCTGCAGCAAGTGTCATTATCAGTAGTGATCAACTGGTTGCTAGGGGGACAGTCACGGGGGCAGGCCCATCTATGAGTATAGATGCAACTATAGATACAGCTGAAAAGAATAGAGATAACAACATTTTAGGCAGTAATGGTGTTTTGGCAGCTCAGACTCAGCAGCTGCCTATAAATGTGGGGTCTTTTCCACCATCAAGGGCAGCGGGGTCAGTAAGAAGGGAGTTACAGCCAACGAGTCTCCCAGTGATTGATCTCCCTCCGGAATCCACCCCCTATGTTGTGGTTTTGGAGAGCATCCCTCCATTATCACAAGGGGTCAGTGAGAATTATGGTCAACTCCTAAACAAATTAACACACTGGTTCTCTCATAATACTTCTGTGGGAACTTGTGTTGTCAACAATATTCTCATGGCGAGAAGGGTGAGCTGGATAGGGAGCTCGGTAAAAAATGGCACTGGTGGTTGCATTATTGTAAATTTCGATAATCCCCACATTGTGGCTAGAATTTTGTCTAGGGATTCTTATCTTGCATCTCATTCCGGTTTCGGAATCAGGGTTCTCCCATTGGGTTTTTTTTATAAACCAGGCCCCACCAGGGATTTATTTGATAACATCCCCAGGGCACCCCGGCAAGGAGGGAGGTCTCATAGAACAGCACCAAGGCAACAGCACACTATGAGGGCCTATCCCTTTTTAGCAGTACACGGACAGAGTGATGTTGCCCCTACACTGGAACTTAATAATAGATTTTCTGTTTTAAATGGATTAGAGAACTGTGATTGACTAAAGCCTGTTATGCATATGGATATCGGGTGCGTTGTACGCGCCGAGACCCCAGTAGATGTTGTTGTTGGATCCACAGGAGTGAAACCAGGTAACTTTGTATCTTGGAATATTGCTGGGTTGGCAAATAAATTCCAAGATCCACTCTGGGTCCAATTTGTGAAGCAATTTATGGTAATTAGTCTTCAGGAAACCTGGTCAGTGGATTGTAACCTTTTTTTGGAAGGCTATAAGGCTTTCTTTGTTCCTGCTATTCCGTCGACGAGTGGGAGACCTAAGGGTGGACTAGTTATATATGTGTCTGTGGCGGTAGATTGCCAGATCCAGGCTGTGTTTTCACCTAACCCAGGAATTCAGGCACTAGTAGTGAAAAAAGGGGGTGTTAGATGGGGCCTGGTAAATTTTTATAATTCGGTATCCAGTCTTAATCATGAGTGTAATATCACAAATTTGGGAGTCTTTTTAAAACAATTGTTTGGTTTTTCCCCACATAACCTGTTGGTTTCTGGGGATTTTAATATACATCCCTGCGGCAATCCTCTAATGTCTTGTTTCTCGGATCTGGGTTGCCCTCGTTTGAGAGGGTTTCATTTTGAACATCATACCCAGGGGGATCTGCTGAATAACATAGTACATGAATTAGATATGGTGACCCTGATGTCTTTATCTGCCCCAAATACCAAATTTTCTGTACCTACCTATAAAGGGACTGGCAGGGGGTCTTTATTGATTTTATTTTAATTTCCTCTTCAATGCAATCCCTGTTTTATGGTTTTAGCATTATAGAGAGCGAGTTTAGTGATCATAATCCACTCTGCGTACATATGTCGGGGCCACTTTCCATACGAATTGAAGGAGTGATAACCAAGGGTACGCTGAGACCTACTGATAATAAGCGAAGACTTAAATGGTCTCAGGTTGTTCCGGAAATTTTTTATAGTATAGTAAATGCTTCCTGTGCCCATGAGTTAGCCTTGTGTACAAATGCTTGCTCTTCTTCTGACCAGATTATTGAGGCATTTGAGATATTAGTGTGTAAAGTTGGTGATATTCTTAGTGCTCCGGCCAGTAGTGTGGCCACATTTGGTCCCAGATGGTTTGCCTCTAACTGCACCAAGGCAGCAAAGAGGTTGAAGGAAGCTTTGTCGGCCAAACCTAGGATTCAATCTGAGGTTTTTAATTGCCGCAGAGAATATAAGAAAGTGCTGGCAGGACGAAAGAGTGCATTAAAAGAGGAGGCATGGAGGGAGTTAATTGATTCGAGTACTCTCAGGAATAGCTCTAGGTTTTGGCAAGTTGTGAATCAACCTTTTTTTAGTCAGGAAGGGGGGGGGGCATTAGATGCTCATATTGCAGAGGAGGAGTGGGTGCTATATTTTAAATCTATGTTTGACTGCCCCACTAACCAAAGAAGCCCAGAAATGTTGGACCCAAATGCCCCAGTACTAACTTTTGATAAAGGAGAGGTCTTGGATGGTATTGCAGGGCTGTCCACTAATAAGGCACCGGGCCCTGATGGGATCCCTCCAGATTTATTTAAGTCTGATCCCCTGTTTTGGGCACTGGTTCTGGTTGCTGTTTTTAATGCAGCAGCCAAGAGTGGGTGCCCCCAATCGTGGGCTACTTCTACCATAGTCCCTGTATTTAAGAAGGGTGATAGGGCCAGCCCTCACTGCTATAGACCAATTTCTCTTATTGATTCTGCGGTCAAGGTGGTGGGACGGATTATTTTACAGAGTCTGCAAACATGGACGGAGGACCATGAGATCCTGTCGGATGTCCAGTATGGCTTCCGTTTGGGACGTTCTACTTTTGCGCAGTGTCTAAATTTATCCATGATATTGGGTAAATACACTGTTGCTCGCTCCGGAGATATCTATTTTGCCTTCATGGATCTGTCCTCCGCATTTGATTGCGTTAATAGAGCTAAATTGTGGCAGATCATGAGGGCAAAGGGGGTGGACAGCAGTATTGTGAACTTTTTAGAGGACCTGCATAATTCAACAAAAGCTAATGTTAGGTTCTCTCAGGACTTGCGAGTCACCAGGGATTTTGACACAAAAAGGGGGGTCCGACAGGGATGTATCATGGCTCCATTTCTGTTTAATTTTTATATTAATGATCTGGAATCCGTATTAAAAGCAACTGGGGTGGATTACCCATATGTAGGACGGTGCGGTATTCCGATTTTGCTATATGCAGACGACGCCGTCCTCATATCAAGAACTGCAATAGGTCTGCAAACCCTTTTGGAGGCATTTGTTAAATTTATGTCTAATCAGGATTTGGCAATTAATAACTCCAAATCCTTTGTGATGAAGGTGGGGCAGCACTCTAATAAGAGCTTTCAATTTAGTGTTGGCTCGGCTAAGATCCCTCATACTAACGTTTTCTCTTATTTAGTGGTTCTTCTTGATGACCAATTAAAATGGGGACCCCTAATAGTGAAGAAAAAGGGGATATGGCTCTGGCTAATGCGGCCATTTTTAATTTTGTGTCTAGGACAGGGAAGAAACCAACGGGGGCCATGTTGAAAGTTTATCAAGCTAAAAGCTTGGCTATAGCCACTTATGGCAGTGAAATATGGGGGCACACTGCTGTAGACTCCCTTCAGGTGGTAGAGAACGATTTCTTGAAGCGCCTTCTCTGCGTTCCTCGAGGTACCTCTAATTTAGCGGTCCACGAGGAACTGGGCGTTTCCTATATAAGTGACACCCTTGCATTACGCCCACTGATTTTCTGGTTAAAATGTTGGTTGAACAAAGATTTATCTCTTAATCACTTAATTTTGAGAGAGTGTATGGCTCTAGATAATGCTACTCGAATCCCCTGGCTTAAATATGTTAAAAATAGTTTTGAAGGGGTAGGGCGAGGCGATTTATACTATAAACCAGAATTGATAGATAAGAAGGATGTGGACTTATGTAGGATAGCCTTCCTGACAGCTTGGAAAATGGACAGGGAAGCACAGGAGTTGTTGAAACCTAGAGTTCGCATGTTTTAATTACAACAACAACCCCGTCAGTAGAACCGTATCTTATGGGGTTTTTATCGTTTCATGAGAAGTTTTTATTAACCAGGTTTCGGATGAACCTGTTCCATCTTCTGTTAGCTAGGCCTAAAGGACAAATGAGAGGTCAAGTGCTAACGTCCTGCGGCTGCGACGGTCAGTCTCCGCAGGATTTGTTGCACTTTATGTTCTTATGTAAGCTATAAGAAATACCTCGAAGGCACTACTTGACTCCAATTTTAAAAAGAATGAATTTTAGACAAATTCGCCCCGCCCTTTTATATCTTCAAATGTTGTCAGAGGACTGTATTTTTTTTATAGTAGGGTTTTTAAAAGCCTGTGTAAAATCTCGGACCGTTATGGATGTTTAGTCTAAGATATCTTCTGTATTGAGCTGGGTGGCTTTTGAAACAAAAGAAGTGTCATTATGAATTTATGTGTTTTGCACAATGCACTTTATGATTTTCATAATGGTGCTTTGGGGGTATGTGGGGGTTATTTATACAGATTTTTAATAGAAGGCCATGATTGTTCTGATCAGTTTTAAATTTATCTGGATTTAATGTACTGTATTTATGTTACTTTTATGGATTGAGCTGATTTGGCTTGTGGAACAAAAGAAGTGTCATTATTAGCTTATGTGGTCTTGCACAACGCACTTTTTGATCCATATAAAGGGGTGTGGGGGGAATGTGTGGTTTATCTATACAGTTTATATTCAGGAGGCCATGCTCGCTTTGATTTGTTTTAAATTTCAACCTATTTTGATTTTATGTATGTACTTGTGTAACTTTTATGGTTTCTTTGTTAAACCGAATAAAGTTTCTTTGATTGATTGGTTTGATTGAACTCAAAGTATTCAATCACACAAGAAATGGTCCGGAGTGAAACTTTCCGACCTACTCAGACACATATTCGAATGAAACCTCAACCAGCGGGGAATCACCTGGATTAATGCAGCTTCTCCTTTGCACAACTGGATCCACCACACCAATCACAACTTACACTCACACAAAGTTATATGTCCCTATCTCAATTGTGCAGCCGATGGTATCTCACGACTAACACCACAAAACTTAGCTGTCAAATTTCAACACAGTGTATTCACACTTATCCCGGGTTCTTAGGCTATGTCCAGCCCGACAACTTCAACTGCTCAGCATTAAGCGCATTCACATCTATACAACTAAAGCATCATTGCATCGCATCGCACAATCTTCACAAAATACTGCAAGCTTGACATACACAATTACGACGTGCGACCGCATTGATACTCACTCCTCCACTGTTACAACTCTTTTCTGAACCACTGGAACTCTGCTGATCCTCTGAACTGAGACATGGGGTTTAAGGGCTAGGACTGGGTTTTGGCAAGTCTAGATTTTCTACAGGGGTATTCTAACTCTCTTTTGGTTCAGTAATGTAATGTCAGTTATGAGTGTATAATTGCATATTTGTGATGTAGAAGGGAAAAGCCTTACCTGCGCTGCTCTATAAGCTTGTCCCCCTATTGCACATTCTTATTCAGACATCTTCTGAAAAATATCCACTCAGCTAGGGTTGCATGTGCAATTACCATAAAAAGGTTGACTAATGTGAAGTAGGTTTATCAGTGTTCATTAACATGGATTGTTTACACTCCAGGAGCATAAAAATGGGAACCTCTCCCCAGTCTCAAAAACATTTTTTTAACCTTTTTTTGTTGTCACCTTAAATCATCTTGTCCTTTTCTCATAAGCCTAACACTTGGGAGTTACCCATTCAGGAACTCTGCAATTGAAAACTGCTTGGCAGAAATGAGATTATATCCTAGCTGGTTTGTGTTTTGGTTTTGATTTTAAGTGTGTATGTCAGAATACCATTTGCAGAACAAACGTTTAACATAAATATTGTGTCCTAAATATCATTTACCAAACTATTGTCCCATTGGGTGTAGATTATTTATTATTAACTCCAGCAGGGCAACCTTTTTGTAAACGATATTTTGATCTCCAGATTGTCAGAAAATAATCAGAGAAGGGTATTCTGGCATCATACTCTTTTTAAACTAGATAACAATGTGTCTGTCACTTGTGAATGCATTTTATTGAATTATGATGTCCATTACCAAAAGATAAATGTGATCTATGTGATCTATACATTCATCAGGCAACATTCTAGAACCAGAATAGCGGATAGACGTGAAGTGTTACGTGACCGTAATGGTGTTAGCTGCTACACAGACATACTCTCGTATGAACTCAGTGGAATAACAGGCTTTGGGTCTGATTCACATCTGGGTGGTTTTGAAAAAGCCTCTGATTTGTGGAGGGCCTGCTAAATCTTGTATTGCAGAATTTTCTAATGGTCGAGAAAGTACCCTCACAGTGCAGGCAACAAACAGTTAAAGATGCTAAGGTGTTTTTTGTGAGAAAATGCACAACTGAGAAGTAATTGAGACACTCTACAATGGCAGAGTGACAGGCTGCAAAAGGTTGAAATAACCTCCTTAAACCAAGTTGTTTTTCTTTTCTTTACTGTGGCTGTGCTAAGCAACACGTACTCCAAGTTGGTTCAGACGTGACCTAGGGCCACTTAAAGACTTCAGAGGTAATTGTTTATAATCCACTTTAAATAAAAAAGTGGAGAGACACTCGTAGGACGAGTCAAGTCCTTGTCAGGCAAAACTGTCTTACAGTTCAAAAGGTTTCGTTTCTTTTTCATACTCTCATTTACTTCTAACCAAATAGTCGTACAAAGCCCACACTTTTCAAAATTAAATCTTCACCCCGGGCCTGAGCTTAAAGTAGACAAACCACCTACATAGATAATTAATAACGCTGCAATTGCCGTGTGAAGCACCTGAGTGCACTGTTCTGTTTTCATATGATGCGTGAAGAGAAATTCATATCAGTCAAGACAGCTGTAAATAGTAATAATTGTAATTGCTACAATTGAAGTGCATTTACACCACGTGTCTGGTACCAAGGCGCTGAAAACAGCGGTTAATTATTACCTAACATTCCCTGAGAAGTGACCCCATTACCATGAGGTTACACACTGATTTCTACAATTAGTGCGCTAGTCCACTGAGCTAGCCTACTAGAATAAGCACAGGTTCGTCAAATGCTCCACTTGCTGCACCAATGTCAAGCCTCAGATAATGTGTGTAATTTTATAGGTTGATGTAATGCCTTGTGTATTATTGATTCTAAGTCGAAACTTATTAAAGCGAGTGGTATACATTGGCATTTTATTGAAATGAAGGCGAATGGCCAACAATTTGAGATAGGATACCAAAGCCTCTTGTATATGATTTTGCTCGTGGAATTGCTAGGAATTTCTTACACCGCTGACCTATCTTTGATTTGTTGAATCAACTGTTTTGTGATCAGACCAGGATAAACTCGTTGCTCATTTGACAGAACGCAGTACTTTTTAAACCATAATAATTTGTATGTTTATATATTGATTGGTTCAGCAGCGTTTGCAATCTCTGTAATTTTTAAAAATCGGGTGTTTCTGTTACCCACTGCAATGGCACTCAATGTACCTTCTTCGGAAAGATGAAAGGCCGACCTAGTCTTGCTGCGTTTAAAACTTGTGACCTGCGGATGGCACATAAATGTCAGCAGCCCGTGATTGACTCACAGAGCCATGTTATCTTCATACAATTGGATAACAAAGCAAATTTTGCTAAAGCTATGCATTTATACTTCATCATTCACTTCGAATGTTTGCAAAGACATCATTTTAAAATTGTGCTCCTAATGTCATGTGCCTGTGTTCGACCTGGTAGGAAATAGTGTCATTTTACATGTACACGGTTCCGTCCTAAAGTTGCCTTCACTTTGTCACATCGACTTTTGACACACATTTGCATTTGTGACACAGAGATCTTCGTGAGAACACTATTACACTGCCTGGGCATTGAGTACAAGGCCCTCATGAGTGTTATACAAATGTGTTTGTTATTACGTCCATATGGCGACACAGCTATCTGTGGAATACAAACAATGGCAGCCTGATTACAATCTCCATCCAAGGCAAGGATGCTTTTTTCTATATATAACCTTTTGTTTCCCAAGTATAATCAGAGGAGACACTTCTGCTGACTTTAAGGGATCCCTGCCTGCTGAATCTTTCTCCCAGCAGCTGACTGACATCCGTGTGAGGGGTGTCCAGTTCGTGACCAAGACAGGGTCCTACACTCTTACCCACCAGGTAAAGGGGTTAGATCATCAAGAAAGGGGTTTCTTGGCAGACCATATATTTACACCTGAGACACGTAGGTTGTGGTTTGCATCGTAGGAGTATGCTAGACTGTTATAATACTGTATCTGAATGCATATATAAGTTGTCTCAGCAAGATGGCAGAACTCTTTGTTTTCTTCACTGTCTTGAGATTTATTATAACTTTTGTCTGCTTCTGTCTATTGATCATTGCAGCACATATTTTCTATACAAGAATCACTTCAGTTCAATAAATATTGAAAAACATCCCTTTGTGTATTCTTTGCATATTTCTCTGAGCCAAAAAGAGCACGAGTGTCAGAGCGAAAGGTTCTAGGACTTTCACCACAGTTCCTGAGGGAACAGAGTTGTCATGTTCAGTAGCTGCCAGAACTGTTCTCTCCCTGTTTAGAGGGGCTTATCGTGGCACTGTAAGCTAGTTGGTCCAATCGATGACATACCCTGTGGGGGTGCATGGAATCAGTCTGGCACCATCCTAAGTTCATGTTGTCCACAAACGTGCAGTTCCTACTGATTAGTGGAAACTACACATCACTAAATCAAGTATTTGCATTGATAGGTTACAACTGCTTGCAGCTTGCGTAATTAAGCTAAATGTTAACCATGTATTTTGCACACAGACATGCTAAAAACCATATTGAATCTTTGTCAGAGTTTATAATCATTGATATCACATAGCAGTAATCTTTTAATTTCGATTTTACTAATATCATATTTATAATATATTTACTTATAGGGTCTTTCAGCTAGCCAGCCCTTTTCATCCATTGGTCTGTTAATGTTATTCACATTGTTGGTCCCCCTACTAGAACACACACCATGGGGCAGTGGGTCAGCCAAGTTCAGCTATTGGCTAACTTTGCTGTGAGTGACAGTATTCTGCCCTTTTACAAGGAGAACATCCACTATCAAAAAAGTTGAAATCAGTGAAGGGAACTTCCAGGCAAAGTGTACTTTTTGGAATAAAAAAAATAGCTTTTCTTTCTTTCAATTATTTTTAAATTGTTGAGGGTCCAGCAGTTTCCACAACAATAATGTCTTCAAAAACCATGACAAAACAATACAGGCATTGATAAAGTCAAAATGCTGACAGTCAACACTAGATGTATTTACTTTGCCAATGCTTGTTTTCACCGGCAATATAGCGATACAACTTTCATCAAAATCTCCATGCATTTCAACAACAGACAACTCAATATCAACAGACTTCAGCATGTTGTCTGTTTTATCTCATTAGCAGCAATTTTAACAATCTTAAAGGCGGTAGCAATTGGCCATGTGTTTGCAAGTTTCCTCAATTTAAAAAAAGATCACTTTTTGCTCTTTGATCTTCAATGTTCATCAATGCATTGTACTCATTCATTCTGCTATTCACACTAGGCTTCTAGCCCCCCCTAAACAAAATCTCAGAATAATCCTTGTAAAGTTAGCCAAGGAGGTCCAGGCTTAGAACAGGAGTATCCAATGTCAGTCGGGGTGGTGCAGATTCTATGTCAGAATTACAGGATAACCTCCCACCGTGTAAACTTCATTCCCTCCAGACTCATTACCTGGAAAATGAACATATGAGACAATCCAGATAATTTGGGATAGATTTAGGACCCATGCTGGATACTCCTAATTTTGAGGAACAACTATTATGTTGGTGCCTGCCTGCGTCATCTATCATTTTTCAAACTCAAGCATCTTTGAGATGCCTTTGACACATTCTAAGTAGCATTGTGTGAAGCTGCAAAAAGTTAGGGCTAGCAATTTAATAAAAATGTAGCTAGGTATTCAACCAGTGTGGTTAGCTGTTGATTAGAAATACACAAGGGGCTACTCAGGTGACTTGGCTTGCATCCATCCTAAGCCCGGCTGTGAGTCTCCTGCCACCAATGTATTATTACTGGTGGCTCACCCAAAAAAAACTAACATACCCAAAGTGATGCCCAGTAACTGGGTCTTGCTCGACCAACCACATGCACTTTTTACTATGTCACATAGCACCCTTAAAAGCCCACCTCCACCCCACTCTGTAATGTCAGCCCTCACCTCACCTGAAAATTTGTTTCAGTGGGAGAAGCTCCTTTCCCTCGACCCTCCTGAAATATTTGGAGTTTTCATACATTTTAAACATCCTAGAAACAAACATACTGCTTCCTTTTGTTTCTTTTCATATTACTTCAGGGTGTTCATCATCAAGCAAATATGTACATGAATAGACGTGCGGTTTTTTTGAGGGGTGTTTTCAAGAATTTGGCATGGTTACATTTCAAATTGGAAGAGTGCAAATTTGCTGAAACTAAATGGAAGTAAAACAGAGCTCCTCTGCAGCTCACCCTGTAAGGTTCCGGTGCCTCAGCCCTCCAATCTTTGGCCTCTCCCCACAGGAACTCTGCTCAGGTTTCAGTGAAGTTTCAGAACCTTGGAGTTATTCTAGACGATCATCTTTCTCTTGAAAAGCATGTCAATGGTGTAGAAGGGGTTTGCTTTGCTCTCCTTCGGAGTCTTAGAAAGCTTTTTCCAATGCTATCTGTCCAAGCCAAATCTCTAATTGCCAGGTGTGTAGTGCTTAGCAGACTCGATTACTCTAATGTCCTCCTCCTGGGAGTCCCTATTTGAATAAGAAACTGAACAGAGTTCAGGTTGCTACAGCCAAACTGACTCTTAACACACCGTGGAGATCCTCCACCTCCATTGCCCTCAGAGACCTTCATTGGTTACCCATCGAACAGAGGATCCCCTTCAAATCACTCTGTATTGTATTCAAAACCTTTCAGAATAAGGGCCCAAAGCCACTGCAGACCAGACTGAGGAAATACGCCCCAGGACGATCGCTACGTTCAGCCACAGCAAACCTTGCCCAAGAACACAGATTCTGCAGTGTGCGTCGAGGGGGACGAGCCTTCTCAGTAGACGGGGACGAGCCTTCTCAATCAAAGCTGTTCAGGTCTGGAATAAGCTCCTGCCTGACCTAAGATCTCAGGCTGACCTGCTTAAGTTTAGGAAAGCCCTTAAGACCTGGCTTTCTCCAAAATAATAATGATCTGATGACAGCTACCCCCCCCACCCCCTACCAGGACTTTAGTGACCCTAGTGCCTAGATACAAGTCTGGTCACAGTGCGCTCTACATATGGCTGGGTTCAAACTGGAATGGCATGGTGAGCAAAAAAACGATGGATTTAGGCCCAGATCTCTGTACTGGGGTGAATGTATGACATTGTTCTGCATTCTGTCCATCAACTGTTGTTTTTGCATTTTTCACCCCGAGTGGGACGGGTATGCCCAGACGTGGGTCCCGTGCTCTCCATGCCACTGGAATCAGGCTATCCTGGCTGAAGAGGGGTGAAACCCCGAAACCGGTCCTAGGATGCTTGTTTCCAGTCCAGGGAGGACCTGGTTTGGCAGTTCGGGCTGGACTGTTCCCATGAGGCACAGGGTCAAGACTGATTTGCATATGGCTGGGTTCAAACTGGAATGGCATGGTGAGCAAAAAAACGATGGATTTAGGCCCAGATCTCTGTACTGGGGTGAATGTATGACATTGTTCTGCATTCTGTCCATCAACTGTTGTTTTTGCGCTCTACAAATATACCATACAATACAATACAATACAGTACAATACACTCACACTCCCATGGCTGACATTACACTTGCCACTGAGGAATACCTTTCTGCACAAAATCAATCCTTAGAAGTATTTTCCTGTTTCTAAGTGTGCAGCAGAATACAGCACATGTGGAAAGAGGAAGTCACAAGGAGAAATAAAGATATTTCTCCTCATTAGTCCTCACTAAAGAGGTGTAGCATTTTGGCACATTCCTAGGTTTACAAGTCTTTGTAAATATCAGAATGCACCAAAGTCCTTGGGTGGATGCATGGGTACGCCCATGCTCCACCCATGAAACTCCTCCCAAGTTGAAATGTAACATAACGCAGCACAAGCAGCTTCCTTGCGTTACATTTCTTTACAAAGCCACGTAATGCCATAAAACTCAGGCCTTGTGTGGCTTTGTAAGAATTACTGAAGCCTTTTAGTTATCCTTGCATTGCCCTGCGTGATGCAAGGACAACCCAAAGCCTTTATAAATATGGGTCCCAGTCTCCATTCAAAATCTCGGTCAAAACCCTTCTATCACCTTTCCTTACCTCTCTTCTAAAATCGAGAGGCCCACTTTAAGACAATGCAAGTTTATACTGCCTCTGCTCAAGGCTACAGAAAGCATAAATATGGAAGTGGGTGCTGCTGTGTCGAGTAGCAATGGAAGGATCCATAATTTGAAGTGCTTGGACAATATGTCCTCTGTGGGCCACAGCATGTAAGCATGGTGGACATGAATGGCACCAGAAGTGCTTTGGCATGCATGAATGTCCCGTTGCTTGTGGCGTTCCTAATGCATGCTCTACACTCATCGAGGTACAGTAGTCCCCCCAGTCCATTCATACAGTTACTTTGCAGCAAAAGTGAAATAATAAAAGCCTAAAAATACTAGGCAGGAGACCATGAAACCATTACTGCTGTCCTGAAATGTGCCCAATATTCCTAAATCTCACTTCTTAATGATGCACTGCCAAAATATCAAATTCAGAATATCAACATACACAGTATTGTGAAGGTAAATACAAATACGTAAGTATATATTTACTATCCTTAGCTCCATATCTCCGCTTCTTGACAATTTATACATACCTATGCTTAAGGTCCTAAGATGTCTTAAGTATATAATGGATGTTTTCTGCAATTACAATGAGATTTGCTGATTAGTTTAAAATGATAATATGCACATTTTCTACTTTAAATTGGAAAAACGAGACTTTGTTGACAACCTTAAACACACTATTGGGTTTTCTCCTATGCCCTCAACAGCAAAATTCAAATCGAGCTTCTGCATGCTTGTGACCTCGGTTCTAGGCAAGCAAACAAATTTGTGCTAGCCTCACTTGCATTCTTTGTGGGAATACAGCCAGATGCAAAATGAGTTTATGTGCACATAAGTGGAATAAGGGTCTACTGCGCGACTTGCATTTTTGGTTGAAAACCCTGTGATTCGCAAAATCATGGGCTTTGAGACTCCAAAAGCACAAGTCCCAATGTGCAAAAGCCATTTTCTAAGATGGAAAAGTGTTTCTGACAGTCAAAATAGGTTTTGTGACCCATTCTTACTCATGAATAAGAAGGGTGTTGCTCAATAGTTTGCGTTAATGGCTTGCAACTGAAATTGCAGGTGCAAACCACTGAAAGGTTTCTGACACTTGTGGTGGTAATCAATGCACTTTATGAATGCTGGCGGGCGGCTTTAGTTGGAGCAGACAGTGGTCCAGTGAACATTACATACTCCCCCAAGTCATTCCTAACATTTGATACTTTCTTTAAAGAAGCTCCTGACCTTTTAAGGAACACAGGGGGCCAGATTTATCAAGGTTTTGCATTGCCCTTGCTCCACGCAAAGGAGCGATTTATCCCACCACACAAAGCCACCTTGCGTGGCCCTGCATGGCTTGATAAATCTGGAGAAACGCAAGGCAGCGCAAATCGCTGCCTTGCATTACTTGGCGTTCCATGGGTGGAGCAAGGGTGTTCCCAAGCATCCACCCATGGATTTTGGCGTATTCCCAGATTTACCATTAGTGATAGACCTGGGAATGCATCCAAATGCTACGCCTCCCAAGTGAGGCTAGAAAGGGACAGGAATGTGAGTATAATGTTAAATACGGGTATTCCTGCCCTTTCACGCAGCGCAGCATGGTGGCTTGCTGCGCTGCATCAAAAAAGGATAAATATGGGTCTGGCTGTTTTAAAAGTACACAAACTGGTTTGCAACATAGGCTTAGTACAACAGGCCCCAAAACCTCTACAGCAAGGGTCTTCAAACTTGGGGGGGGGGGGAGGGGCGGGCCCCCCTAGGGGGGCCTCAAGTGATCCCTTATGGGGCCGGGGGGCGCACCAGGCTCTGGCCAAAAGAAGCATTATGCTTATTACAGTGCTTTGTTTTCAGCAGCAAAAAATGAGCGCAGTAGGTCGCTCTGTAATGGGCCATCACGAATATCTTTTGTCATTTATATCCTGGCTGGGAGAAGGTGTCAAAGGGGGAGGGACTTCAAATATTCTTCAAAACCCCACCCCCATTTCTAATAATCACACTGTGGATAATTGTACACATTAGTAAGGCATGTCTGACCAGAATAGCATGTTTAGCAATAGAGTATTTGATTGCATTTTCAAAATGGTAACAGAACTTAACTGCAATGTTTAAATAAGTCTAGACATATTTAAACATTGCCAGTTTAATAAAATAATTGTGAAAATGTTTGAAGGGGGGCCCCGGTGATTTTTTTTTTTTCACTGGAGTGCAGCATTAAAGAGTTTGAAGATCACTTCTCTACAGTGTGACCAATATCTCCCTAGCGCTGCATGTGTTAAATGACGCCTGCTAATGCACCAACAGTTAAAGTACAGGGGCCTAATTATGTCTGGGCTCCTTGGAGTTCTCCAGTTGAACACTGCAGGTCTTCAATTCCCATCATCCCTTTAATTTCAGACCCATGCACAGAGCATGAACAATCACCTCTGTACTTTCTGTCGCTTAAAAAAAAGATGATTATGCGGCTTTAATGGATGTACCTTGCTGAACGCCATCACAGCCTGGAGGCGGGTCTCCTGCAGACATAAACATGTCACAGCGGCTTACTGTTATTATACTGCTAGACCAGTGGCAGACAGCAGGATTAGAGCTGTGCGGTCCCGCTGGTTGTAGGGAATTGTCGTTATGGCTCCTGCACTGCAAGCATTTTCCTCAACAACGCTCCCCCCTACCTCCAACTCACTATACCTGTTTCTTCCTCCTTTGTCACTCTCTCCCGGCCAAGATTCCTATTTAATTCACGTTTGGGGCTGTGTTATCATTCTTAATAGCATTAACTTGTAGACTAAAAACACATGTGGAAATGGGTCGTAGGTTGGGCTAAGCACACCAGTAGGCTGTGGCACCCTTTCACTAACAAGCATTGGCAAAGCCAACTGGCTTCGCCTATGCGAAAACTAATGGCTTCGTCAATGCTTTTTTGACATGTTTCACAGCAGTGTGGGCTGCTGTACAAAAGGGCTTAAAGTATAAAAAAAAAATAGTGCTATGACGCACCCACCGTTGACGGTGGTCATAGCGCTATTTTCTTTACTTTCAGCCGTGTTGCACACCAGAGTGGTTGCTGCTGTGCAACATGTCTAAAAACATTTACAAGCCAATAGATCTCGGGTAGGCGAAACCTATTGGTTTTTCCCAATGTTTGTTGTATTCAGAGCCTGAATAGGCCACATCGTTCAAATGCAGCACAATCAGTAGGATGCCTAAAATTATCAGGTATGAGAAATGTGATATGAGAGTGGGATATTTACAGAAAATTAGTGCCCAAGGACAAAGAATCACTTAAATCAGGCAGAATTCCTTACTGACATTTAACTCTCCAGTCCAGTGTTTGTCGAGAGCATTCGGGGAGCAGGCTCGAGCACTCCTCACTGTTGTCAGGGCGAGATCCGGCTCAAAACGGAAGGTAGGGGTGGGAGTCACTTCACAAAACAAAAACAGAAAAAGCGCACGCAGAAGCAACTTGCTCCTCAATAAGGATCTGTGAAATTAAATATTTGCATAGCATCACACAGTTTGGTCAAGGGAGGGAGCCAGGATTGATCGCAGATTTTCAGGTTTCACTAGTGCAATCGAGCCACTATACACTATACTGTTTCTCTCCCCTGTTTTACTTCAACAGTTAATGCTTTGTCTTTTAATTCTTGGTGCATGAGACTAGAACCTCTGTTACAGGCAGAAGCTGCACAAAAGTCCAGCTCGTTTTGGACTCAAGGGTACAAGAAAACCTCTACTATAGCTAGAGCCAGGCCAACTGTCTCAAGCTTTCAGTTGTTTGACATCTATGTTTTAAACATGTTCTCATAAAACTATTGTAATTTTCCAATGTACTTTAGCCATGACTCGAAGCTTCCTAACACCAAACTAATGCACCTTATTTCCTCTTGTGCACACCTATAACACAATGCAACACAAATGGGGTGTACCCTTACTAATATCCTCACAAGGGGCTGGGGTAACCAGTAACATTTCCAAATCAACATGCCCCAAGTGCATTAAATAAATGCAACCCTTATTTGACATCTTGTATTACAAAATGCTACAAGCATTGGAAATGCAATAGGTCTTGCATTTGTTTGAGTTAGAGCTCTTGGCATTGTAAAAGGCAATGTTTTTTCCCTATGTGTTGTGGAGTGTATGTATGTGGTGTGTAGTGGTATTATGTGGGTTGTACTGTATTAGTTAGTTGTGGCATCATTTGGTGTGGAATTGTGTGGAGTGGATTTCTGTAGTGGAATTATGTGGTATGGTGTGCTGTGGAATTATGTAGATAGTAATTATGTGGTATTGAGTGTAGTGGACATTTGTGGAGTGGGATTGTGTGTTATAGAGTGTAATTATGTGGAATGTATTCTGTTTTGGGGAGTAACGTTTTTTAAAGGACACTGACAAAAGCTAATCAAAAGCTGGAGGTGGGCTGTAAGCCGCCTGAGTGGATACAGCATGTCGAGAGACAGCGCATGCACTGCCTAGGCTCAACCTAAAAAGGAAGGTTTGGGCCTGGCAAGTAGGTTAACTTGCCAGATCGAAATGGCAGTTTAAAACCATACACACAATGTCTGCAGTGGCAGACCTGAGACATGTTTAAAGGGCTAATTAAGTGGGTGGCACAATCAGTGCTGCAGACCCACTGGTAGTATTTAATGTACAGGCCCTGGGCTTATAAGTAAATTTAATATGCCAATTGGGTATAAGCCAAAGTTACCATGTTTTAAGTTAAGAGCACATGCACTTTAGAACTGGTTAGCTGTGGTAAAGTGTTAAGATTCCTAAAGCCAACAAAAACAAATTCTTCAAAAATGGGAGGAGTAAGGCAAAAGGTTTGGAGGTGACCCTGCAGAATGAGCCATTTCCACCATAAACCCTAAAACTTTAGGAGGCATTTGACATAGTTGCTGTCAAAAGCGCAGGAATTTAAATGGTGAAGGACTGAGAAGCGCTTCAAATCCAAGAAAATGATGTGCAGAAAAACAGGACCCGCCATCAGCATGCCAACTGGTGTTTTAATTGTCCATGTTTGCCATGATTTTTAGACAAATTCTGAGGTGGCTCCTTGGAAGAAAAACCCAATCAAAAAGACAATCAGTCATCACAAATTTAAAATCTGATGCAAATACAAAACTGCTCCCATGGTGAACCACTGATTAAACAACAACATCTCTAAGAATGACCTAAAGCGGAGTGTCCTTGAACATGTGATCCAGGGAAGAAGAGATGAAAACCTTAAAGACACATTAGAGAGAAAGGAAGCCAGGATGATTTTGAAAAAGCAGGGTGCAGAAGACAAAAATAACTTTCTGTGGCTAATGCAAGTACCAACAGAGCTTACAAACGTTTACTGTTGCAAAACCCTGTAACTGGTGATGTTTTTTCCATAGTCAAGATTTGAAGACATGATAATAGTTTATGTAGCAAATTTATAGAACCTTTTTACAACACACTTCATTTAAAAATAAAACAGATGAGAGCAAGGGACAGCGATGTGGATTCATTCAGGAACACACAAGTAGGCCATATGAATCACTCTGCAACTTCCCTATACCCACAAGTACGACATTTCTCAGCAGCTGGGGCCACAGCAAAACTCCATCTAAAGTAGCCACGAGCTCACGAAATATACATTTATACTAAAGAAAAACTGTGATTTCGTGTCTCCAACTTATCGCTTATTTCAACCAGGCAACATCAAACAAACCCGTCCTTCCAAATTAAGGTTAATAATCTTCATCAGTGCTGCATTTTAACAGAGCTAGGTCAAAGATGGGTCTTACTGCAGAGGGTGAACTGGTAGTTGGGCGCAGGTGTGACAATGTGAGGATGCTAACAATGTGAACATCCGGAAAAAGAAGGAGGAGGTAAAGGGGCTGATGGCAGAGGGAGGTGGAGGTATACTGAATAGGGCGGTCGAGAGGGATGAAAGTTGGTCCAAGGTATGGGTGCAAGGTCACAGAGGGAATGACGGCTGGCTGGGTAGAATGTCAGGTTGCAGGGTGATGCAGGCAGGGTAGAGCAAGATCATATGGCCAAAAAGGGTGGCACAAGTAAGAGGCAGGGGCATATAGTATGAATGAAGGGTGGCAAAAGAGACAGCCATATAGTGGGAATGAAGGATGGCACAAGAGACAGGCATATAGTGGGAACAAAAGGTGGCACATGTAAGAGACAGGGGCATATTGTGGTAATGAAGGGTGGCACAAGTAAGCGACAGGGGTATATAGTGGGAATGAAGGCTGGCTCAAGCACTATGGGGTGGAGCCTGCACTGCGAGGAGGGTGGTAAAGAGACAACATAATTGGCACAGACTGGAAGGAGGGTGGTGGTACAGGAGTGAGGGTGGCAGTACAGGAGTGAGGGTGGCAGTGTGAGCAGAGTGAAACGGGCAATGTAGTGGTATAGACCAGCAGGACGGTGCTACAGGAAGCCGGCCATGTACAGGGAGTGAAGCTGGAGAGATGTTGGTATAGGCAGGAAGTTTAACAGTACAGCGAGATGAGATGACAGATGCAGAGGGACACAGAGGCAGGGTGATATGGGAAAGGATGGCTGAATAGACAAGAAGGCAGGTGATACAAGCAGTAGGACAGTAGAGGTGTTAGACAGATAGGAGGACACGAAGCAATGAGGTTTGTGAGGATTTGGACAGGCAGGAGAGGGCAGTGATCCAGGAAGGAAAGCAAAGGGGAAGGTGGTGCAGATCAGAGTGTCAGAAAGGGAGAAAAGTGGGGCAGGCCAGATGGAGGGTAAGGGACAGAGCAGGGTGGTGCGAGGTGGTGGATAGGAAGATCCTGCAGGAAGGAGAGTGATATAATTGCAACAGCGGTGTGAAGAGATGGTGTAAAGGTCAGAGCGGCATTAAGAGCACAGGTGGCACCGGCAGTGGGGGGCTATAGAGATATTAGGGCTACAGTATTTAAAGGGAAGGGGTGGCAAGTAAGTAGAAGAGATGCAACCAGGGCAAATGGGGTCCCTTGCATATAAACACAAGCAGATAAAAGAGAGCCATTGGGTGGATACAGGGGGTTGGAGGCATGTGGAGGGTAAGAGTACAGTCAGCAGGGCATAGAGGGAGACTAGCCCTGCAGAAGGGTGGGGCACAGACAGGAGGATGCTAACATACAGGCAGGATGGGGGACGGAAAAAGAAGAGGGGTGATAGGCATGAGAGATGCATCATAATAAAAAGGAGGACCAGACCGCCAGCTGGGCATAGGAGGAGAGGGTAACAACATCCGGGGGGGTGAGGGAGACAGATAACGGGTCAGCCAGAGATGTGTTGGGTGAGAAGGGCACAAAGAGTACAGTGAGCACAGGAACAGAGTAAGAAGAGGGGTGAGAGGCACTGGGTACCCTCAGAGACCCAATAACTCACCACGTAGGTGGGGCCGCTCTCCCCGCTGCGGGTCTCGGTGTCTGGGATGGATAATTGCATGTCCCCCATCTCGTGCACCCTGCTACTTTCCAGGCATGGCACGCTCGGTCTCGCGCCTTCCACTCTCCTGGAACGCACCGCAGGGCCCTGATGCAAACAACTTCTTGCCACTAACTTCCGTTCGCCATCTTGGATCGGGAAAGGGAGCCTCAAGGCAGAGGTGGCGCGATCTCAGTGGAGGGGAACTCTGAACATTAACTGCACTAGAGATAGTGTTTGCAGTGAAGAAGGAAGTTGTGAACATACAGATTTGTAATCTTGCAGGCACATTGTGCCTATCGGAAACACGTTGGTTGTGTTATATACTGACATTGTGTAGCTACAAAATATAAGCAAGACTTACAGTTATTGAGATGGTAAGCATAAAAGCAGGCGCTATGCTAAAACATTAAGCGTGAGGCCCGTGTTTCAAATATGAAAGCAGGCGCTGTGCTGAAACATAAAGTACGGCACCTGTCTATATAATAGTTATGCGCAAGAGGCCCATAAAGCGGCCGCCATGGTGATAACAAAATAAACATGAAAGTGGGCACCGTGCTATAACATGAAGTGCGGCATCCGTGTACAAAAAAGTCATGCACGCGGCGCCTGTGAAGCGGGTGCCGTGGTGGATCACTAGCAGGAAATAAAACAAGTAATCCTTAAAGGAACATATAACTATCTATAGCATAAGTAAACTGTAGTTGGCCGGTGCTCCTCTTCATAAAACGAAAATGATGTATTTGGACCACCAACCAATAAGGAGCCAGAAAAGAAGAGCCACGCAGAAGTGAACCAATGGCAAGTAGCAGGTGGAATTAAACTCCATACAGTGATTACAGCAGGTCTTGCAGATAGTGCATGCGCGCTGCCTAGGCTCGACCTAAAAAGGAGAGGAAAAAAAATGATCATTCTGTCCTTTAATTTGCATATGGAAAAACCTTTGTTTTAAATACCCTATATATTAAGGGTGGGCGGAGCTGGCGTACTGCCTCTACGCGGAGCTCCACGGAGTTTGAAAAAAACTCAGTGGAGCTCCACTCCGCTCCCTCCCCCCTCCCAAATTATTTTAAATTTAAAAAAGAAGGCACTTACCTGCATGGCTGCCGCCTCCCCTGCCTGCCCGCTCTCCTTCCTGCTCCTCGCGTCCTTCTTCAATGAAAAAACTCCTACGTTGTACGTCTTGTACTATCACTCTATAGTAGTGCTCTTATGAACAACTGATGGAGCTCACATTATTCTGAGTTGGACACAAAGTGGGAAACAAAATCGAGCACCCACTGGTGGGATGTTGGTGGCCTAGAGTAGCACTGGCCTGAAGAACTGATGGTGCTAGTGTAAACATTTAAAAAGTACCTCTGCAAGCCCCTGGCCAGTAAAAGGACACTGGGAGGAACCTGCACTTGGTCCATGCTCCACAGCAGGGACACAGACGAAGAGACCCAGGAGAAAGTTCGAGGCGAGGAGAGATGTGACCAATTGGAAGCAAGGAAATGAGTGTGACATCGGAGCCAACCAATGGTAAGTAAAGGTAAGTATTGGGCAGATTCTAAACCCCCTTTAAGATTTTTTTGCTACAAGAGATTTTGCAAGCACAGTGCAAGCATTGTGCAGGCGAAACTTACAAATAGATTCAGTGCATTGGTTTGTATTTTGTAAAGCTCTCCTAATGTACGCTGCACTTCACAGATTCACCACAGATGCGGTTCATTAATATTTATAGTCTTGGTAGAACTGCATTGTAAACAGAGGCCTGTATAGACCACAATTCATCAGCTGAAAGAGACAGCTGCGCACAACACTTCAGTGCATGTTCAAGTCAGGGAGCGATTGGAGGTGAGAGAGAGGAGGGAAGCTCTCATTTTGCCTGTGTCACTCTCGGACACTGACAGCAGCTTTGAGGTTAGCACATCCAGCGGCATGTGGATGTGCACCAATATGAGCCATTTTACATTTTCTAGGGTACAGAAGGCTTTAGGTACTCAGTGATAAGCAAAGGAATGATAATGTTGTTAGTTCCCCCAAATCATTTTTACTGAATATAAAATTTCACACCATGGTAGTGATAAAGAGCTTACTTTGCTAAAAACATATTTGCCCAATCGCAATAGCTGAATAGAATTTCCCATTAAAGATATGACAATGCTGATGCAGTTGTGCACAAAGAATTAGCAGGAGAACATTGTCAATATCATTGGGGCAATTCACAAATAATGTAATCAATCTGGCACTAGGTTTGGGGGTGGCGGCCTCTCCCCCGCTCTTACCTGCGGCTGTTGCGGTAAATGCAGGGATCACCAGCGCCACCCCCTGCTCCTACCTGCGGCCGTTGAATGGGATCATGGCATCGCCAGCAACCCCCCGCTCTTACCTGCAGCCATTGCGGGGCAGCAAACGCAGGGGCTGCCACGGGTGGCCAAAGTTCTAGCTACATCACTGCCTGCTAATGGGTGCTGATTTACTAGTGTTGGACTTCGTAAACATTAATGGAAAGCTGCACCAGGCGCAGGTCTCTAGGTATCCTATTTAAAATGTCATGACTTATTGCCTAGGCTTCTAATTACGCAAAGCATACAAACTGAGGCAAATGGAGCCTCATTTGTAAATTCATATTCTTTTGCTTTTCTTTTTTTGTCTCCACGGACAACAATTTTTTCCCTGTGGAGAAACACTTTCCTCTACATCCCTTTCAAATTTTACTGCGAGACATTCCCCTTTCCATACTGAAAGGGATTTACTCCAGGCCTTTGCTGTAGTAAGCCTCTGAGCATTTCTAGAGTGGGAAAGGGTCATATCAGAATTTGTGAAGTTTTAGGGCTTTCACAAAGATACTCCGAGCCCTATTGTGGGAATTGCTAATATGGGCCATATTATCAAGAACGGCTGATAACATTATCGCCACAATAGCGGCAGGAAACCGCCGCTAAAGCGGCGATAAGGGGCTTGATAATATGCCCTATAGAATTCCAATAGAAGCCCAGGTTTGATGTCCTTCACACCAGAACCTGGGCTTCTATTGGAATTCTATAGGGCATATTATCAAGCCCCTTATCGCCGCTTTAGCGGCAGTTTCCTGCCACTAAAGCGGCGATAATGTTATCGCCCGTTCTTGACAATATGGCCCTATGTATTTCTCCACTGTTGTGGCAGAGCTATTTGGCATAGTAATTCCATTTACATTTAGCAGGATTCCCTTGATGAATTCCTGTAAAGAGTAAATGCAGGCTTATGTATAGGGCCAAAATGCCTTGGTGTATTTCCCCAGTAAATCGTAAATGAAATAAGTGTTACATGAAAGAATGTTTTTTTAGTATTTGGGCCATAAGGCACCTAGTCTCTTTTTTTAACATTTAGCACATGAATGGGGTAAGCCTTGAGCTGCTTAGATTACATCACATGCCCCTGTATTGCCCTCAGCAAGTGGAGTAGAGGTAGCTATTCTGCCAGCTGGAGATTACTGTCCTTAGATGTGCCTCCAAGAGCGATGTGTCACACTTTCACCAGGTTGGAATCAGGCTACACAAACCCAGCACAGCCAGGTGATGTAATAACACAGTTCAGGGATGTCAGTAGGCCCACCATCTTGGGTTTGATGATAATTAATATTTCTCCAACCACAGTGCTCAGGGAGACATTTGACTATTTTGCATCTGTGGCAGGCTGGTGTCATTCCTGAGGATTTGCTTCGCCATGTTGAATGGGACATCGGTGCTGTCGCATGCACAGCCTATGGAACCTAGTACTTCTTAGGCTCACCTTCAAGATGGGCACAAGCAAAACGGGAGTTGCTTGGATTATCTCACTGGTACCATCCACACACAATGATATTGTGAATGTAATCTTTGGTATTCCACCATTTATAGGCTGCAGTTGGACCAAAATGGTACATGCACACCATAATGCAATGACATGACCATGACCACCAGGCAAAATGGACAAAAGAATGGCAGTGTTTGCACTACCATACCAATGTCTGCTACATCCTCGCCGTTCTCCCACCATGGCATAGGTAAGATGACACTGATGGTCACAATGGGAGACTCACAGAATGGTGGAGGGTTTTAGACGTGAGCTGAGGTTGTACTTCCACATACGTTTAGATGATGGTCTAAACTCCTTTCTCCAATAGTCTAATTTACAAACTAAGTTGAAGGGAGGCTAAGGATTTGTGGTAATGTGAAATATACCATATCCCATCAGACGCTGTAAATTAGTCCTCAGTGGAATAACTGTCACCATGTCATAAAAAGGCATATTTACCACAGTTGTCGAAAATTGTTCGATTTTCCATCACAGGCCACCTCTAAATCAGTTCCTCAAAGTTGATTATGGTGGGCTCAGCAATACCTAGGGAGAAAATAGAGACTGAGAAGGACCCACGCCTGCCTCTAAAGTAACTATAAAACACAACAATTAGCATGGTGTCCTTATGATAAGAGCATCTGGGGGAAATTCCAGTTGTTACACTAGCTTTCCTGTTTGAATAATACTGGTGTGTCTCCTACTAAACCTGGCAAATTCCAAGAATTGGAGGGGGTGGGCTCGCTCATGTAATGTAATGTGGCATGCTTTATCATAGGCCACCTCGTCCCACCCTGGTAAGATGGTACTACCAGGGGGACTCGACCTAAGACTGGGCTATCCAGAGGGAGTTCTTAAATATTAATCTTTTTTCTGGATAACTTGGGTCCAGTTATTTTGCTAAAAATACTTCAGGGTATACCATAAAAGTATCCTTTTATTAGGGTGGTACCCTGGATATAATTAAAAAGTACCATAAGGTATTGACAGGGTATTAGGTGGATTCTATGATCCTTGCATACTCTTGGATTAAACCTTTTGATTGTACCTTCTAAATCCATTTTCCATTCTTGGAATAAATGTATGATCTTCTGCAAATTAGTTTACTGGGCTCTTGCTTCAATTTCTGCGGAAATTAGTTTTACCCAAGGAAAATTTAGCAAACAAATCACACTTCTCCACTACTAAGTGTAACTTAAATGCGCAAAGATTTATGTTAGTAGCAGGAAGGAAGGACTGTCAGGAATTGTGGTCACACCAAGAATGGAACCCCTATGGGCATATTAATTAACTTCTCATGCAACATAGCACAGCAACTTAAGTTGATGTACTACATTGCATGAAAGCGTGAGAGCAGAACAGTGCCATATCTACTAAGATATGGCATTGTTTTCCACTCTCACTGCATTGGCATAGTTTCACCTGCCATGCGCCAAAGCACACGCCCTTACATCATATTGCAAGGGTTTGTATATTCTTAAACATAGTTTGTACCGGTAGGGCAGCTTTACTATAAAAAAACGATACTTTCCCTACTTTGCCTGTTTCCTGTATAATTAAGCACACAAAGCAAAACAAGGAGATGATGGACGGAGTGCTAAAACTTTTCAGACACTCACCCTCAGTCACAGATCTGGGTTGAATCCATCATCATTCTTTAGCTCACTTTGCCACCCCAGTTCAGACCCAGCCATATGCAAATCAGCTAGACCCTGTTCCTTACGGGAACAGTCCAGCCTGAACTGTCAAGCCAGTCTTCCCTGGACCAGAAACAAGCATCCTGGGACAGGTTTCAGGGTATCTAATTTGTGTCAGTGATTGCCTGTGACGATCACTGGCACTTTTACAGGGGAATGGGATACACTGTGTCCTCCTACACAGCTCCATGTCCTCCCTATAGCTGATTGAATACCTAGAGAATCAGGAGGCAGCGGAGCAGTACTTTTTAGATTGAGCCTACCAGACAGCACAGACGTCTGTTTGCAAAAGACATATTGCAGGCTTACCAAGAACATAGAGGGGATTGTAGCCCACCCTTTAATTACCATTGGTAGTCTTTAATGTCTCTCTCATTTGCCAGCTTTTTATTTGATGATTTGCCATGTCCATCTTGTGTCTGGCCTTTTCCTGGAGCATTTCCAATTTATCTGCTTCCTTCTACTGCTTTTAGGGAACTACTTTTTTCTTTTATCTTAAACATACCACAAGAAAATACATGTTTTTCAGCTGCCTCCCTAGTGTGCTTTTCTTCCCCTCCTCTGTGCTGCTTTCTCTCACCTGTGTGCTTCTACCCACCCCCTCAACGATGCACTCACCCATGTGTGCTTCTCCCCCTCTGTGTTCCTTTCTCATTCTTGTGCTTGTCCTCCCCCAGCTTCATGTTGCTCTCTCTAGCCCATTTTCTTTTCTCCCTTCTCATAGTTGCTCTTTCTCTCGCAAGTTTTGTTTTCACCGCCCCCCACCTGCACCCTTCATGTGGCTTCCACTCACTCGTGCCCTCTGTGATGCTTCCCTCCACACATGGTTGCTTCCAGCCAACTGCGTCCCCCTTATTGCTTCCTTCCACCCACGTCCCTCATGTTGCTTCTACCCTTCTTGGACCCCATTTTGCTTCCATCTCCCCTGTGTTGCTTCCACGCCTGCTTTCTAAAAATATATATATATTTTGATTATTTTTGTCTTATTTGCTGATGCAATTCGGAACAGTACATTTTAAAAAAGTGATTGCGAAATTTTGTAGACTCGTGCAAGCGTGGTATGTGTGCCTACAAAATGAGACAGACAGCCGCATCGTAGGCTTTTATTTTTTCTTTAGGATCATGGATGCTGTACAGTATGACTAAAAACCGTTGGCAAAACCAATAAGTTCCAAAGGAGAGATCTTTTGGCTTTGCCAACACTTGCTTATTTTCTTAATGCCCAATAGGACTAGATAAAGGGCAGCCAATTCAAGTTTACTTTACCATTTGCTGTATTGGCAGTCATTTTATTTCCACAAACCGTAATGAAAATAAAAGAAGGGCTACAGTTCTTTCTGACGGATAGTGGACATGCTGCTATACACAATGTAGAGCCGACAAAATACTTCTTGGGACTCGGGGGGGGGGGGGGGAAATAAGACCCGACTCCTCCTTTTACACTTGGCCCAAATCCTTTGGGGGCAGGGCCCTTATTTTTTTTTTTTAATCAAGTGCTGCATTTGCCACAATTAAATGACCAGAGGATAGTACCAGATTGGAACAATGGTCTAAAAAAGGGCCGTGTTGCTCTGGAAAAGACTGTGCTCAAACTGGCAAAAAGTTGTCTCGGGACTCTGAAAATCTATGCACCAGAGCTGAATATTTCTCTGAATTACCACCACAGGACATTCATAATAGATTACAGATTAATATAAGGGTGACTAGTATTTGTTTTATGCTACCAGGGACTCTTCTTTCAAATGTTGTCCATATCATGTGCTAAATACACAATAAATCTCCCTTTTGGTGACTTTACATTTGATATTCTACTAAAGATTTTCCTCCCAGTTGGTACCTAGATACTTACCTGGCAAAACTAGTCACGTAATTCAGTGCAGTGTCTGGTGCAGTGCTTTCTGACCCACTGCAAATGTTGTGGTCAGAAATAACTGAGCTCAAAATGTGCTTGTTCGTAGTTTGCGTTCACACCTACCACTATAATGTAGCCAGCAAAAACTTCATGTAATATGGGAAAATGGTCTAAATGCTCACACAAATGGTTTGCATGTGTAATTGCCACCATCAGTAGTCCATGTACAAACTGTTTGGCACAAAATAATTTGCACTAGTGTGTTTCCCGCCCAATATTAATGACCCAGGTAATCATTTCAAATCTGGTGGAACATTTGAAGACCAGCCTTCTTAATACTTAGGGGCTTATTTATGAGAGCCCTGTGTCACCTTTGCACCATGTAAAGTGGTACATGGCATGATGCGGGGCTTTCATTATGATTTATGAAGCCACGCAAAGCCACCCTGCGTGGGTTTGAGTGGCCTCATAAATCATGAGTAAGGCGATGCAATGCAAAACACTACGTTTCCTTTGTCTGTGCCCAGGAGGCATTTCATGGGCGTTGCGGTGGGTTTTCACATGCAACACCCATGGAATTTGATGCTGCCCCAGATTTACAAAGTGATATAAACCTGGGGAGGCGCCAAATCCTTACGCCTCCTATGGTGAGCCGTAAAGAGGAGAAATTGTTTTTATTCTCCTTGTTTTCTCCTCTTTCCATGTGTGCTGCAAAGAGGAAAGCACCTCTTAGGGTTGTTTTGTGCAGGAAGGTGCCCCTTTCTGCACAAAAACAATTCTGCAAGCAACTGAGGTACCATGGTGCAAGGGTGCCTACGTTGACGCTAGGCTGCCGAAAAAGCGCCAGCACACGGAGAAAGGACAGGATGCACCTTGTTGCTTAACGGTGCAGTCCTGCTCTTTCACTTTGGTGTAAGGCAGTGCAGCAAGGGTCCTTGCTGCACTGCCCCATGCCAAAATCCTATAAATAGGCCCCTAAGTATATATTAGAACACACTTTACGTCTCAGGGCACATTTACTAAATTGTTGTGAAAAGCAGTAACCAAAGTTGCTGTGCTGCGTTGCGCACTGGGGGGAACCACAGCACAGTGCCATAAATACTAAGATATGGTGCTGGCCCTGTCATCTTCTACACAGGCGCTGAAACAGTCTGCATAACACACTGCACACACCTCTGCAGAATAGTATATAGATGTGCTAATGATGCCTAGAAAAGGTTTTATACTGAAAGTGTACCCTTCTAGTAACAAATAGTGTGGCTCTGATTACGAGTTTTGGTGCTATTTACTGCACCTGATAAACAACAATACCATAGGATACGTTATTTATCAGGTGCGATAAATAACACCAATTTCAAGTTGGTGGGGAATAACATGCGGATTTTGGTGTTTGATGCACCAAAATCTGCATGACACAGTAAATACTGCATGCTTTCCCCCGTTAAACCTTGGCAGAGTTGACCTGCCGAAATTGAACAAAGGTTGAGGAATTTAACGCATCCGATAACTATCAGATGCATTTCATACCTACCAACTTTTAATTCTAACCCCTGTTTATATGTGGGACAGGAATATAACAATCTACTTGTAATCAGGGCCTGAACTAGACATACTCAAAAAATGTCCCACTTTGTATGTGTGCCGTACAATGCAGCGCACCTGTAATTTTGGAAAGGTTAGGAGACATGAAAACCTCTCTCCTTTTCAGTGTTTGCCTCAAGGAGGTGGTATGTGTTTGGTGCCAAGCTCAATCTACCATTGTTAGTAATCAGGGCTTTGGGTCAAAAACCATGGGTATTGGCACTTTAACGCTCATGTACCCCAATAGGACGCACCTTGACGTAAAGTAACGAAAAGCAAATCAAAGCACTATTTAAGTTACAATACATGCTACTTTTAAACGTAAAAATAGTTTTATGCTAGAAAATGAATAGTTGATCAGGACTTTGCACCACTTGTTGTAACTTTCACCAGTGCAAAGTGTTGATAAATCTGCCCTCAGCTTTTCTACTTGCACACATGACATTTCCTCACCATTTAAACATACAACAAATGAATGTACTTTATCGATACCAGAACATCGATAAAAATGAGTCTGGCCATTTTGCCATTAATTTCTTGTTTTTAAAAATTCCTTTTGTGAGGCCTGTGAGCTCTAGTGCATAATGTTTAGTGAACCGGAGTTAGGCTCATGGTCCTTACATGCATTTTACGCTACACACTGTCCTTTAAGCAGCTGCAAACCTTGGCTGGATCTATTAGCTGCGAAGTGAATATTAATTCTAGGGGCCTCCCTTGTTTAAATAGCATGGAATGTGGAGTTCTCTCTCCAGGAAAATCAACACAACACTAAACAAATCATAATATATCAGTGCAGAGATTTTTTTTAAAAACCTGTTTGGAAAAGACTGCTAATTGACACTCCAGAAATGGGTCACTGCCAAACAAACCCAGTGGGAACAGCAGCTTCATCCAGTCAAGAGTCTAACAGTTTGCACATGGCTTTCTCGTGCTGTGGTTTGCAACTGTTTTCACACTCCAACAGAGACATATGAGAATGTTAAACATTAAACTTTTGTTGTGGGTGGCCACCCTAGAAGTGGACCATACATCTGGATGGCCCATAAAAATTCAAAATCTGCCCCTTTTTATGAAATATTGTCGTCTCTCATAAACAGAAGATTAAGATGGCAAAAGCTATGTTTCAAATCCATAATTATCAAAAGCATGTAGAGAAAGAAAAATGGCTTAAAGTGTTGGGAAGGAACCATCCATTACTGTGAAACAGAAAAACCAGAAAGCGTACTGCTCTTGGTCCTCTATAATGCAGACAGGAAGTGAGGGGAGTATTGAGGGAACGCATGCTTAGGGACCCAGCGCTTAATCTGCAAAATAATAAGTGCTGGGGCCCAAAGTTTTCTCAAAAAGCCGAGGTGGCGCTGATGAATGTTGAGATTGTTGAATACCAGGGATTCCTGATCTTTATTCAGGGGGCGCAGCTTTGGGGAAGGGGTTTGGGATGTGACACCCCAAAATATACACATTCTTGGCTTGGCAGTTGGGTCTGGGGTCCCAGAGTCGGGTCCGCCATGTTTATGTTGATTTTTCTCATTGTCCTGATTTCATTAAGAGGTTTCAATCTGCTCATATTTTGGATCAAGAACTTAAATATATATAGTGACTGGTTTACAAAAAAAATCGTAAATCTGCATCCATATAAGCACTCCTTGAATGGATGCAAAAAAGACTACTTTTTAGAATTCACAAACATTGGCAGTAATAGGATTGGGAAGTAGCAGCAGCATACCACTGACAATCAAACACCCTAAAGGTGATGAGATGAATGCTTGCAAATAGCCTAACAACTGGCAATCGCTCGTGGTAGCATTCCAAATCCTTGTTTTTGGACCACTGTGCCACAATAGACAGAGGGCCTGATTTAGGATTTGGTGGATGGAGTAAAGGCACACAGGGAGGTGGAGGATTTTACGTCAGCCATGCTGCCTTTACTCGGCTTGCAAAATTTTGAGATGTCTGCCCACCCTATGGACATCTCTATACATTGGTAGGAACTGTTGTCATGGTGGTTCCTGTCAGTGTAGGAAAGTTTTTACAGACAGCTCAATCAAACATGATGGCCAGACAACCGCTAGTGAATAATTTCACCAATTGTAACATATCAGCCAGGCTCACCAGACTTGTCTATAAATGGCAGGAGTATAATTTTATTATCAAACATATTCCAGGTGGAAAGTATTTTTGCGTGAACTGTTTATCCTACATGGATCTTGATGTTGAGGATGATGATGTTTTGCCAAATGATGTGGAGTGGGTGGTGCTGTTTGATGCGGTGGCTGAGTATCAGTCGATCATGAGTGAGCAAGATTGGACTAGTGCTACGCTCACGCTGGCACTTTGGGAAATTTTATTAAGTACATTGGGCATGGTTGGCCAGATGGGATGTGTTTAGATGGCAGGTGCCCCGGTTGAAGCTGCACTTTAGTAAAGCACAAACAATCCTAACTTTGTGGGCTTGGCTAAGGCAAAGCAAGTGTGTTTTCTCTCGTATTCCATGTTGAAAAACAATATGAAATCCTTAAAGAAGGTGAATGCATCATTGATCTATTGGAACACAATCTGATCTGTAGTGACTGACGAGTGCTTTCTTTCTTGTCGTCTCTTGGTGAGAGGAGAGTCCATGGTTTTCCATTTTAAATACCATAAGTATGCAAATGTCCAAAATGCATAGCACTACTCACACACCCACTCACAGACACACACAGGTACTCACACACCCATTCACAGAACCACACAGCGACTCACACACCCACTCACAGACCTATTGTGCCACCCAGAGACCCACTCACAGACCCAGACAGGGACTTACACACCCATTCACAGATCCATAGTGCCACTCACAGACCTACACAGGCACTCACCCACCCACTCTCAAAGGTTACAGGTTACCAACAGAAAATACAATTAAAAAAACCTAAGACATTCACTGAAAAAAACAAAGGTTACAGGGACGTTATAGTTAAGCTCATATTTCACTCGCACAAAACCATATCTATATATATATACATATATGTTTCTTTTGCAGGAGGAAAGGAAAGGGCCCATTCACTTTGGATTCACCTTCACGGGCAGCCCAACCTTTTCTTCGTTTTTCACTTTTCTTCACTTCATTCACGGTACATTTTATGTGGTGTAATTGGAGCATGTTGTCATACAGGATCTGCCCACTATTCTATCTGTATTTAAACTTGACATGACCATACGAACTACTTGTGGCATTTAAAGCATTCCAATTGAATATCACATTCACCATGTACAAGACATAGATTCGTCTTGTGTTTCCACATTGGGCACTTGCCATTACGGGAAGCTTTGCTTCTCTATGGTTCTTCTCATTTTTCTTCGCATTTACTTTAAGCCACTTGGCGCTACCTAACAATCCCAATGCTTCAGTGCATTAGACCATTAGGTTTTGACTTCTCTCTTGGTATACTCTGGGCACTGGCCAATACTGTCAAATTATTTTGATATGCAATTTCTACACCAAGTATGGTTTTGCACCCTTTGGACAATGCGAGTCGTGACTTAGACACGCAACGAGACAGAGTATCCCTTTTGTGATTTGTTCCGTTTTGCTTTTGTTTTTGCACTACGTTGATTCAGACATTTATGTGCACTGTATGTTTATGTAGAACAGGATTGTTCCTTACAGCCAATGCGAAGTATGATTACATTAGAACACCCTGGATGTGATATTATCATTTTCTAACCTGTTTCTAACAACATTGCAATATGGCCGCTATGTGTTCGTCACTTGACTTTGTACTCAGCCGTCATTTATTTCCACCACTATGTACGTATTTAAACCTATCACTTGTGGTGCATTTTACACGTGATCAAGACTGCGGAAGCAGTTGAAACGCGTTGTGTGAAATAAACAACTTGCTACATATCGGAGTTGAGACCTGTTTTTCCTGAGAGCGCACATCATTAGAGACTTGTGTGGGAATATATATATTCACTGAAAACACCAAAGGTTACAGGGAGACTACAGTTAGAAATAGAATTGAAGAAACCTTAGAAATTCACTAAAAAAAACAAAGGTTACAGGGACGTTATAGTTAGGTTCAGATTTTACACACACAAAATCATAGAAATTCGACAGTTATAGTTAGAGTTATATCCACACAAAACAGAGGTAGGAATGCATGTTGTGGTTCAATTATTTAGTGTATGTGGCTTGTGCTCTGTGCAAAAAGACTGCCCTCACTCACAAATTGTGACATGCTTCAGCTTCAGGCTTGCTAACTGACACCCCTGCGCAGACCACTGCCTGGGGTGGAGCAAAAGGGAGGGAAAGACAATACAAACATAAAATAGCAGGAGCACCAAAGAATGTGCAGTTTGTGAATGTTAAAACTAGCTTGGGTGTATCCATGGTTCCATTTTATTCCTGGATCACCTGGGCAGGATAAAAAATGTGAAGAATGGTGGTGAAAGAAGATGATTAGGACCAGTTCACCCCTCCTTACTGCAAATGTGTCGACATGTTTCAGCCGATTTACCTTTGCCCTCAATATTGGGTCAATACGGCATTCATCAAGGACCATCTGGATCCCCTTTAAAAACCTCTCCAGTCCTATTCTGGATATGTCGGCTCTATTGGATGTTTCCCTACCTGCAAGGTGGGTAAGTAACTCACACTCCTAAAGGATCGAGTTTCGTCAGTAAGTGTGCTCGAAATGGCATGGGAGTAGGAGCTGCTTCCTTTAGTCACACATTCTTAAAGGTGAGACCGCTGCCCGGCTTTGCTCTCCTCACGCTGTGTAGCTTAGTTAGAGTTATCTCAAGTAACTATAACTCATGCCCTGAGGTAAATATAACTCGCGACTTCACCATGCACTGCTGAATTCTCCACATATTACATCACTCATTACATCTTCTATTACATCAGTGATAATATTAAGCCTGGGCGCAGTTCGCGAAGTAGCGCTACGCGAAGCTACGCAAAGTGCAGTTCGCACTACGCGAGCTACGCGTAGCACTACGCGAACTGCGTAGTGCACTGTTCGCAATGATTGCACAGTGCCGGATGCTTGTCCGCACTGTGCAATCATTGAAAACGGCATCTTGCACAGTGCGAGCTGTCTTTTACTGCCGCTCGAGTAGATTTTTACTCGAGCGGCAGCTTTCTCAACGCGGACTGGTAGTTTCTCATCGCGAGCGGTCGCGAGCATACGCGACCACTCGCAATGAGAAACCTGACCTCCCCGCGTTGAGAATCTCGCCGGGAGGTTTATTTTCCACGCTCGCGATCGGCAACTTGATGTTGCTGATCGCGAACGAAGAAAAAGTCTCGCCGGGATGTCATTTTGCTTGCTCGCGGTCGCCAACTTGACGTTGAGGACCGCGAGCAAGCAAAAAATGACCGCTGCACTACGCTACGCGTGTTTGCACTGTGCTACGTGCAATTCGCGTTGTGCGAAGTACGCAAACTTCGCAAACTACGCAAGCGTAGCGTAGTGCTTTGCCCAGGGTTAGATAATATCAGTGCAACATGTACTGTAAAATTATTGATGAGAATGCTGTGCACGGCGGTGGCATAAGTTATAGTTACCTCAGGGTCCCCATTTCGTCCTTAGGGACCCCATCCCCAGGGCCTGGAACATTTTGTGGTGTAGGGAGACATATGTCCCCCTCCCCAGGCCCTTTTTGGCCCCGGGGACCCAACACTCAGGGCCCACCACTGTAATTATAGTGGGCCAATTTCAGCCCTGGGTACCCCGCCCCCCTGAGGCCCGGCCAATGATTAATGGTGAGGGGGTCGTACAGCCCTCCTTCCCAACGCTGATTTCAGCCCAGGGACCACAGGGACCGGGGCTCGGCCGAATATTAATGGGGGTGGGGGTTCATACTCCCCAGGATGATTTTGGCCCCAGGGACCCACACCCCTGGGTCCCAGCCAATAAAGGGTGAGTGAGCTAAAAGGCCCCTGCTGCCCACTGCCAGCTTTCCACATCCAGAGGGAGCCGGCATTGCTCTAGGTCACAGGGAGCAGCTAAAAATGCTGCTCCTTGCAGGTGGGAGCAATATTCAGATCTGTCTCCCTGCCCGCATTACTGTGGGTGGAGATACAGATCTGAAGTCCACTCCCAATTGGCGGGAGTATTTTTAAAGCTCCCACCAGCTCGGAGCAGACTTCCTCATGACTTGTGTTGTGTTCTTGACACTTATCAAGTAATGCTTATTGGAACCACCCCTCCATCAGCCTAAACCTTTTGGGATTTGGGTAACAGTGTGTCAGTGTTTGAAAAGTGAGGGAGAAGCAGGTCTCAAAGTGGAAACTTGGTCTCTGTCCCATCCCCCAATGCCCCTGAGCACAGACATCTAGTCCTGGTGTACTTTGTGTAGGTAGGACAAGGTTATTGAAGAGAGGTCACACCCACTATGGTATACAAGAGACAGGATTGTGTCTTGATAACTGATGACTCACCCTATGATGTCAACAAATTTCCAGAGGTCTATAAAGAACTCACAGCGGAAGAGGCAGTCCTGTTTGTCTCCTGACATTCGGCCAGAAAACACCCTCTTACCATCCTGTCATTGGCCCTCTGTTCCCGGTTCAAGTCAAGGGAAAATACCCTGCGCTGCCAGCCCATTCATGAGAGAAGTACATACGTTAATTTATCAAGTGGAGGTCCTCCCCAAATCTGGTGATCGGTACTGGATGTTTATCACCTAGTACTGATTGATGCAACACCCTCCATCAATCTAAACTATTTAGTCTGTAATATAGTAAATACATATCCAGATGCAGCCCGTTTTAACCCATCCTGGTAACTCTCTTTTTTAATCAGTGTCCAGTTGCTGTGCAACAGGATGATTTGGGATAAAAAAAAATAAGTAGGTGTGTGTATAAAAGGAGTCGTAAGGCGCAGTGCAAAGGGGAACCTTGGCCTGTGGTAAGACTCAAACCAAAGGTAACAGAGAATCATTGGCATGCATGCCACGGTCGCGGTGTGACAGTGGAGAAATTCCTCTTTTTCATTTGGCTTAATAAACAATATGAAGAACACTAATCTAAAGACCCCAGAATAATAAAACTCCATTTTGGAGAATTTTCCAAAATAAGGAAAACTATGTCCTGAAAAGAATTGAGAAAATAAAAAAGACAGCAGAAAATGGAGTCACGACAATGACAGATGAAAACGGATAAGGAGAAACAGTAATAGAGGGGAATAGGTACTGGTGTATAAGTAAGGATGTTGGGATGTAGGAAAGAGATAGGGTTACTGGGGTATAGCCAGGGATAGATGTTCAAGTATATAGAAAGTGGTAAAAGGTATTTCGATACAGGAAGGGTGGGGTGCTTGGGTATACATATAGGAAGAATTATAAGGGTACAGGTGGCAGCACTAGGGTATATACATGTGTAGATGTACTAAGGTATTTTGAAAGTTAGAGGTACTATGGTACACACAGAGGAATACATTTTAGCTACAGATAGTTATACTAGGTGTGCACATGGGTAGATGTATTAGGGTAATGGGAGAGGTAGAGGTGCTAGAATTTAGAATTGGAGAAAGGTATTAGAGTTTACGAAGAGGTAGAAATGCTATGGTATAGGTAGGGACATAGGTGCAAGGGTACATGCAGGAAAAGAGATAATAAGGCATAGGCAGGGTAAGATTTACTAGGTATAGGCAGGGGTAGTGGTACTAGGGTGAGTAGGGATAGATGCATTAGAGTATTATGTAGTTTTAGAAGCATTAGGATATAGTTATACCAGTACGTAGGGATAGCCAAACTATGGAACAGCTAGCAGCAGAGAGTCTCGGCTTCCCAAAATGATTGCCTTGCAATAGATAATTACTATAAGCCCATTGTGGATCTGCACATAGTGTAACTGCTGGATGCTCCATTTTATATGTGAATCTTTCAGCCTGGCTTTGGGCCGGACCTATCCATCCATTGGTTTGTTCAGCTGTTATTCACAGTGTGCTTGTATGCACAGCAGCATACAGCGTGGGGAAATCATTCAGCCCGCTCCAGTTACTGTCTCTGTGAGCAACAGCATTTTGCTTGATCAGATGCAAACCTCCTCCAAAAAACGAAGTGCACTTAGTGGCAGAGCTCGTGCCCCAATACTTTGGCCAAATTTTTTTTCTCTTCCTTTTTATTATTTTTTAGTTTCCCTTGTGTGTTTAAACTCAGTAGCGGTCGGTGGTGGGAGTGCCGCCGGGCGCTGACATGGGGCGGGGGAGGGGCAGGATAGGGGGTAGAAAACTACGGATTACGGGACATTACAGGTAAGTACACATATAAATAAATAAAACGAATTTTGTTTCTCGCGCTGCATCGCCAAATGTGATGCAGCGCGAGAAACGAAATTCGTTTTATTTATTTATATGTGTACTTACCTGTAATCGCCCGTAATCCGTAGTTTACTACCCCCCACCCTGCCCCTCACCCGCCCCATGTCAGCGCCCGGCGGCACTCCCACCACCGACCGCTACTGGCAAATGGGAGAGAACACAGAACTATCGTGCTGGAGCAGAGGGCTGCTGGGTGGGATCCTGAGGCTTCCATTTGGGTTTGGGAGCGATTGGAATACTGTGTTGTACTAATCAGGGACTTCATGTAATACAGGGAGAGGAATGGACGATAAAGAAGATGGAAAAAGGGCTTGTGACGTGGAGGGTGGGAATGTTGTTTTACGAAGGGAACAAAAGGCTGTTGGGTCAAAGTAGCATCAGTGACCCACTATACGGCGCATCAGGCAGAGGGTACATTTGCTTTACACTGGGCATGGGGGAAGCCATGTTTTTTGTTATTGTTCCATTGGAAAAGAGATTGTTGGTTGGAGGTCTACAAACTTGCATATGTGCCAAAGCATGTCTATATATTGTACATGTCCCACCCTGTCCTAGGTGTCCACACTGGGCTGGAGATGGAAAGAAGCTTTTACTAGACTTCATTTACTTCATAGCAGTTCCCTCTTAAGTGAACAAATACAAAGAATTCCAAACTCCACCCTTGAGGAATATAAAAGATCTTAGCTGTGCACAGAAAAATGCTTACAAGTTCAAAATTCCATTAACGAGCACCAGGGTCCGCAGTCTCTTTGCAGAAAGGTCACCCATATATGAGCCACAAATCCTCCGTCCTCACCATAAATTGGTGGAATAGGTAAGTAGGTATAAGATTTGGAGTAATGCAGCCTAATGCTCAGGCAGGATTCCGGAAAGATTGGCCCTTGTCACACAGAAAAGAAATTAGTATGGGGAAGCTGCTATAATGTCATGGAAGGTGAGTGGCAACCTCCCAAATAAAGGCCTTCTTCGATTGGTAGTTGGGTCTGGGAACCCTAAATCGGGTCTGCTATGTCTGTGTCGGTTTGTCTTGTCCTGGTTCAAGAATAATAGCCAAAATAATGGCCTTTGAAGTAAAACAGGTGAGAGCGAGCAACAGAGATATACATCTGGTTTCGCGATTACAAAATGTGAAATCAGATAACCTGGAATCAATACTGGCTCCCTGCTTGTCCAAATTGTGTGAACCTAGGCAAACTTTTTATTCAGAGCGCCTCCTTTTTCTTTTATTCTCAAATATAGGACCACTTTTAAATACTTGAGTTCAGGATGTGTAGAGTACAAGCACATCTTATGTTTGATTTATTAGTCAATAATGTTGCTCCATCTATAATAAAAAATATTGGCCATGTTTAGGGTTTACCTCACTACTGACTTGCCTCTTCCTTGACTAATGGCACTGTCAATGAGTTCATTTAAAAAAACTATCACTTTTAATAAATTTCTGTCTGTGCAGAGGTAACATCTGATGCTGCTGTATGTTAAAGAAAAACACTTTTTTAAATTTTGAAGAGACTGTATCATATTTTTACATTATGTTTGTTACACGATCTGCATGCCAAATGTTTTCATGGCTTAGCTAGTGCATGGACTCTTGAAGCCACAGCAAGACCCTTTGCTCTGGCTCGGCATGGTCTATTCGTTTATTGGGGTGCCCACCTCTATTTGATTCTTGTAGCAGAGATAAAGAAGAGTGCATGTAGTGAAAATACATTTAAAATAAGCGATCCCAGGGCAGGGACATCAGGCCATTGTATTGCACATGACATAGTCATGACTTCCCAGGGAGAACTACCAGGCCTAGGTGTGAAGGGCAGGGGCATTGCTTCAGGGGGGTGTTTGGAGTGTGACACACCCCAAATGCATTCTTGGCTTGGTAGTTGTGTCTGGGGGCCCAGAATCAGGCCTGCTATGACGGTATTGGTTTTTCTTGTCATCCTCATTTCACTAAGAGCTTTTAACTTGTTTACTTTTTGGAGAGGAAACTTATATATACACAGTGACTGGTTTACCAAAAAAGTAGTAAATCTGCACCCATAGAAGGGAATTCAGACATTGCAGTAGCAGGCTTGAAAACCTGCACCAGTCATAGTTTTCCAGGCTTACTACTGGCAATCAAATACCCAAAAGCTGATGGAATGAATGGGTGCAAATAGTCTAACCAGTGGCTTTCACTCTGAGGAGCATTCCAACCCATGTTTTTTCACCCAATGTGCCACTGTAGGCTGAGGCCCACCTAATGCAAATCAGCACTGACCCTGCTCCTCATGGGAACAGTCCATCTCAACCCTTGGTCATCTCACCCCTCAGCCTTCTACTTTTTTAGTCAGGTAAATTGAGATTCACACCCCCTGTATCTCACTGATTAAACAACGCCCCTGTGGAGGGTTCTTGGCTCTGTAAAAGTACAGGTCATACTCTGAAAACTAAAAGATAGCTATCAGTCTCTGTGCACATTCCGAAACCAGCCATGTTTCCTGCACCAACTCATGCAATTTCCAAGTTTAGTGTTCTGAATTTGGATATGGCGATGTCTTTAAGGGACCATCCAGTGAAGAGAAAAAAACACACTTCTCTTTACCCATTTCTGCATACATAACTAACAACTCCCACATATGCATTATAGAATAGTGATCTGTCTGATGACACCTGCTGTGGTTTTAAGATCTATCATGACATCATTCACCTAACGTTCCCTTTAAAACAGGTGCACAGTTCTGCACAAGTGCATGATATGGCCTCAGCTGTCAATTGGGTGTGCAAAAAGTGCAAAACAAGCATTGGCAATGCCAATAGTTCAGGATTATGAAAGCCAAACTTAAAAATCTATTAATGTTAATGAATGCCCTCTTCCTATCCGTGCTGCTGCCAGAGTAAAGGCCATTAATTATGTAGTTATCTAACACACTTCAATAGCATTAAAATGCTGTGTGTGCCGCTGAAAGTTCAACTCAGACAGCTGGATAAATAAATAAAATTACCACACCTGTGTGGATAAGGGAGTAGCCATAAAAATAAAATACCCCCCACTTTGAGCCACATGGAACGAAATGTCCTAGCAAAGTGAGCGATCCCAACCCTTTCTATTAAGGAGATAGTCGACATTGTTGCCCAGAGGAAAAAGCTTCAGAATTTTGTATTTTACAGCATGATTTGAAAATAATGTGGCCAAAAACTGCACAGTTACCAGCATTCACTTTTTTCTTTCTTTGATTTATTCTTTCCTTTTTCTCTCCATCTTTCTTTCTTACTTTCTATTTATTTATTTTCTCCATTTTCATTTGCCTCTCATTCCATTTTTCCATTTTTCTTTTGTTCTAACTATTCTTCTTTCAGGTGTCTTTTGAGCTCTGAGTCCTTCTTTATATTAATGTTTAATTTTTCATCCTGCTTTCCATCTTTTCTTTCCATAGTCCCATTCTCACATTCTTGTCCCTTCCTTTCTTTTTATCATCTCCTCAACTTCCTTTGCCCCCTTCTCTTATCCCTCTTTCTTCTTGAATTCCTTCTATTTGCTAATTCTTTATTTTCTTTCCTTCCATCGACCTTCCACCCATCTCTAAATCTTCTTTCCAATATTTCATTCTATTTTGAGCTTTCTTTTCTTTCTCTCTTCCTGTTTTTATTTCTTAGTTTTTTCCTGCTATCCCTTTTTCCAAATTTCATTCTTTTCTTCCCCTCCCATTCTTTTTCCCTTCCTGTCCTTCTCCCGTTCTTTCCATTCTTCTTTTGTGTCTATGTCACATTCTTCTTCCTTTTATCTTTCCTTCTTTGTATTATTTTTCTTTTTCTTTCATTCCTTCAAGTTATTTCATTGTAACAACCTCTAACTTATTTCTTCTTTTCTATTCAAAACATTTCTCTTCCATTTTGTCACGATTTTAAGCTTTTTTTGCTCTTCAGCCCCTTCTCCATCCCACAGTTGTTCTACTGTAATTTATATGTCTTTCCTTCAGCCTTGCAATGACCTGCAAGCCAGAGATGAAAGTTAAGAAGCACCACAAAACAATTTAATCTGTCCTAGGCACCCACGCTTAAGCTGACATTGCGGGGGCTTCACTACGGCCTTTTTTTGTGGAAGCACACAACTTCTTCCTCATCAAAACATATACGCCTGGCCCCCAACATGTGTGCGGAGCCAAATCCCCTCTCCTGGTAATTCTCACATAATTGTCTGGTGACAGCTGCGCAGTCAAACTAGACCATAATGACCTTTTGTCTACCTCAGAATAAGGGAAAACATGCAATTCGCATGTTATTCATCATTCAGAGATTTGCATCTTGTAATAGGGTACAAACTGAGCACTCACTAAGTTCTGTATGCTGGCTAATGGTCATTTATGAGTGCGTTGTCTGCACCCGTGATTGCACAACACTTGTAATCAAGGCCCTAACGTGCAGCAGGGCAACTCCTTTCAGTATGCTTAAAACTCATCAATGTGTCAGTGTTCCAAAAACATCGGAGAACAACCTCCCCACGCCCCCCCCCCCATTCTCCCCTCTCGTTTTAAATTTAAGAGCTACCTTCAGAAAAAAAACGACACTGGCAACAGTCTAGATATTTGTTGACAGTGCTGCAGATACAAAACGAAACTCAGCCTCTTTGCCTGGGTTTCAAAGCGGTTTTTCAAGTGATGATCTAGTCGTAGTTTAAAAAGCCCAAAAATATCCTTAATTTTTGCAGCAATGTGGTATTGTTTTGGAGTTATATTACTCACACAATGAGAAGGACACAAACATAAAATTAAATTAAACTAAACATATGAAAGGGAGGAGACCCTGAAAAGAGGGAAAGATAAAAGACTAGCCAACTTAGTTCCTTGCCATAACTATCCAAACTAACCAACAACCCTCGAGTCAATTTGGGAAAACCCTACGGGTTTTCAAGATTACCCTCACCCACTAGATAGTGGCATGCTTCATCATATGGCCTTTGGCACACCCTGGCGCATCCAACGCTCAGGGTGGAGTGCTATTATTTTTGCAAAAGGATTATGAAATTTTTTTATTTCAAACTAGGGATCCCAAGTGCAGAGAACAAATAAAATTAAAACTGACTAAGGGGACACCGGCCAATTTCTTTACTATGGGTCCCTCTTGGCAGGATTAAAAACTCATTCTAAATGGGTATATGTGAGAACCTACAACTCCATTACCCTGTCTGCTTATAAAGACATGTTTCAGCCTCTTACATTGCCCTACAGGGTCAAAGGCATTCATCAGGATACAGATCCCTTAAACTTCGTAACACTCCCTCCTAGTTAGTCACTATATGTTAGGGAGGGTGTCTGTGGCCATACTTGCCCTTAGTAGGCACAATTCAAATGGCGTACCTACAAACATAAAACAAAACAGAATCATAATTATGATCTACACCCCTCAGCTGGAATCACCCCTATGACATTTGTCAATAGTTTTTGCAAAACACACGGATATAACCTGTTACTCCGTGCTCACCCCAACACATATCCAGACACAACACCTCGTGTGATGAGATACAAACCAAAATTATCAAATGTGCCAGTGATAAAAAAGCAAGCAAAGCTAAAAAATGTCTGGGGCTCAAATACCCCCTCTCCTTACCCGAGTTTCATTGATCGTAGTCCAAACCCAGGGATAGAGTGGGAACATTGTCCTGTAGTCACACACTGCCAAAAATAAATGATTAAAACAATAATAGAATATTTTGTATGATGCAGGCAAACATGTCTATGTTAATTTAGGGAGGATAAACAAATCTCCTATCCTGTCGTCAATCTTTCTTTCAACAAAATCAAATGTTAAAATCAATGCAGAATAGTTTATGATAACATAAATATAACAAAAGTGAGACAAGTATCCTATGCTATTGTGCATTCTCTAGAAGGGGTGATGTATATATGCCAATGAGTTTTCCCTATGTACATAAACCTCTCTCTTCCTCTTCTGGGAGGGAAGCGGTGCATAGCCACCATCGTCTGTGGCACTTGGGGGCGCAACGGTAGGTGCAGTGAGACATCGGCAAAGCCATGGCTGAGCAGTGCAGGGAGGCACGGCCCTCTCATCCAACAATAGGAGTATCAGCTGCGGGCCTAGCTTTTGGGTGATGACATCACCCCCAAGCGGAGCAACGTGGGGCCAAAAGCCTGAGAGGGGACTGCCGCGGGTGAGCGGCTTTCCTCCCTCCTCCCTCTGGAGACCTGGGATAGTCAAAAGAGGTGGGCCGCCGCCACGTTTGAGCAATCGCAGCGGGCCCCTTCTTCTCCTCCCCTTCAATGGCAGGCTCATCAGCCCGTGAACACTGGCTGAGTGGCTGGGGCCCAGCAAGGTGACGTGACAGTGCCTTAAAAAATTTGGTGACACATTCGTGGTTCCCTGCGGCTCTGTTGTGGCAGTATGGGGAATTAAAGTTGCCTCTCCCCCCATTGACAGGCATTTTCAGCCCGAGAAAAACAGCAATGACACTTAGTGACATGGCGGCACCAATGACTGCTGGTCCACTGATGTGGCCTGCCTGGATTCCCCCAAGTTGGGATTGACATCAGAGGTAGAGGGACTCCCCTGGAGGGGTGATGCTGTGACCCCTTACCATATCAGCAGACGAGTTGGTCCACGGAGTTCGGCACAGGGGAGGTTATCGGGTGGCCAGATAAGGGGTGTGGCGGCTCTTTGGTAGTTGGCTGGAGCACCTGGACAGAGGGGTTAGCCCAGTTAAAGAGACTGCAGCCCGCGTGGTGGGAGCCCCATGCGGTGACCCATTTCTGGAGGAGGTCCGGGTGTCTGCTGTTCTCACAGCCTGGACCGCATGTACATTAGGACCCAATGATACAGGCAATAACGGCTGAGTGAGAGGCCGGGAATGTAGCATCCGTACTGTGACCGGCCCGCAGACTGTGGTGAGATCCAGTAATTTTCCTTGGTGCCTGGCATTGCAGAGGGGGTGCACAGAGGGGCAGCACCAGAAAAGGGGAAAACTGACAGCAGGAGGCCGCTGGGGGGCCCTCTTGGAGGGCCCACCCTCTTTTGTAACTATCTGATGGCGATGAGTATCCCCCAGCGGGTTCTAAGGCCTTGCTCTGGGCCTGACCATAGTTAAGTCTAAGTATGTGGGCGGTGTCTAAATGAATGTGAATACCTAAATATTTAGTTGAGTCCGCACACCACTCAACAGGGAATTCACATTCCCACTGTGTAGTGCTGGGCGTCAAGGGAAATATTTCCGATTTACGCCAATTTATTCCCAGGCCAGAGTATTGTCCGAAACGAAGGATCTCATGTATTAGGGGTTCCAAATTTTCTTGGGGTTTACAAACATAGAGAATAATATCGTCCGCATATAGCGAAACCAGCAGTGGCCCAGTGTTAAATTGGAGTCCCCTCCGCAGATGTTTCGCTTGGACGTGATAAACAATAGGGGCGATAAGGGACAGCCCTGCCTAGTGCCACGTGACAAAGAAAAGGGGCGAGAGAGCGTGCTATTCAGACGTATTCTCGCAGTGGGGCCGCAGTAGAGCAACTCTGTGACCGATACGAATCCTGTGGGCATACCCATCCTGCGCATTACGGATACAAAAAAAGGGCCACTCAAAAGAGTCAAACGCCTTGTCGGTGTCTAACAGAATTGCAGCAGCGGGGATCTCGGGGTTTATTCTATGTAGAACCGAGAACAATGTCCTGAGGTTTAACAAGGTAGACCTATGGGGGACAAAGCCTGATTGGGCCGGGGCAATAATCCTGTCCTTCAGGAGGGAAAGGCGTAGGGCTATCATTTTAGCAAGGATTTTGTAGTCTAAATTTAGTAGAGATAGTGGTCTATATAAACCACATACATTGGTCGCCCCACTCACTGCTGCCGCTCCTGCCTGCCTTGCCGCCTCCTGCCTGGAGATTCCTTCGCTCGCTGCCCGCTGCTCCTGGGACTTTCCCGCTGCTCCTGGGACTTTCCCGCTGCCCGCTGCTCCTGGGACTTTCCCGCTGCTCCTGGGACTTTCCCGCTGCCCGCTGCTCCTGGGACTTCCCGCCACTGCCTCCCTGTGGCCCCGCCCCCGTGATTCCATTCGCCGCCCCGCTCCCGCCACCCAGCTGCTCCTCCCTCCAGGCTCCTTACTTATGACGCCCCTGAGCGACCGCGCGCAGCGGGAGCACCGACGGAGCGCCGAAGGTGCGCCAAAGGTAAGCCCGTCTGCGCCCGTCCGCGCCTGGCCCGCGCCCAGCGCCAGGACCCCTGGATCCCACCGATGCAACACTACTCGACGGACCTACGACGCCGCCACCCTCACCGCACTCAATGCCGGCCGGAACCCTGCCTGCTACCGAGCCTCACCGAGACGCACCCACGGACCCTTCACCTGCCAAGCCTGCCGATTCACCTGCCCCCGGACGTGCACCACCTCCGCCAAGTCGAGCACCAGCAGCAACCACCTGAAATGCATCCTGTTGAACACCCGCTCCGTCCACAGGCACGCCGTGGAACTCTGGGACCTGCTCGACGCAACAGCACCGGACGTCGCCTTCCTCACCGAAACCTGGATGAACGCCTCCTCAGCGCCCGACATCGCCATAGCCATCCCGGACGGATACAAGATCACCCGGAAGGACCGCGTCAACCAGACGGGAGGAGGCATCGCCATCGTACACAAGAACACCATCCGCATCTCGACTAACTCCGACGAGACCTTCAACGCAGCCGAACACCTACACTTCCAGATACACACTGACCCCAAGACCACCCTCCGAGGCACCCTCATCTACAGACCCCGGGACCACGCACACTATTCAGCGAAGACATCGCAGACTTCATCAGCCCGCACGCCATGCCCTCCGCCGACTACATCCTCCTAGGGGACCTCAACTTCCACCTGGAGAACAACAACAACAGAAACACCACCGCCCTGCTGGACAACCTCGCCAACCTCGGACTCAAGCAACTGGTGAACACGCCCACCCACTACGCCGGCCACACGCTTGACCCCGTCTTCTCTTCCAGCAAGCACATCTCCTTCAGCCATGCCAACGGACTCCATTGGACCGACCACAGCTGCGTCCACTTCAGCTTCAGAAAGACTGCGACCCACCACCACCCGCAACAGGCTCCCCGCCGGAGCTGGAGCAAGATCACCGCCGAGCTGCTCACCGCCTCCCTCAGCCAGAACACACCCACCAACACAACGGACCCAAACGAAGCAGCCAGCAACCTCGCCAAGTGGCTGACCGCCTGCGCCGACGACCTCGCACCACTAAAAAACCCTCCCAGCAGACCCGGAAGCAAGAAAACCCCTTGGTTCACCAACGAACTCAAGGAATCCAAGAAGAACTGCCGCACTCTCGAGAAAGCCTGGCGACTCGACCAGACCACAGACAACAGGACCGCCCTCAAGCACGCCACCCGCAAACACCACCAGCTGATCCGTGCCACCAAGAAGTCGGCACTCAAAGAACGACTGGACAACAACGCCCACGACAGCAAGGAACTTTTCAGCATCGTCAAAGAGTTCTCCAACCCCAGCGCCGGAAACAACGACATCACCCCCTCGCAAGACCTCTGCAACTCACTCGCCGCGTTCTTCCACCGCAAGATCACCGACATACATAACAGCTTCGACGCACAGACCACGCACCCTACCGCCGAACCAATGCCCGCCACCACCACCCTCTGCAACTGGACCCCGATCAGCACCGAAGACACCACCCGCACGATGAACTCCATCCACTCCGGATCACCAACCGACCCCTGCCCACACCACGTCTTCAACAAAGCCGACGCCACCATCGCACCCCATCTCCGGGACATCATCAACTCCTCCTTCCACACCGCCACCTTCCCGGAGAGCTGGAAGCACGCCGAGCTTACCGCCCTCCTGAAGAAACCAACGGCGGACCCCACCGACCTCAAGAACTACCGTCCCATCTCGCTCCTTCCATTTCCGGCCAAAGTCATCGAGAAGACCGTCAACAGACAGCTTGCCGCCTTCCTCGAGACGAATGGATCCCTCGACCCCTCGCAGTCCGGGTTTCGGGCCAACCACAGCACCGAGACCGCCCTTATCGCAGCCACCGACGACATCAGAACCCTAACCGACAACGGGGAAACAGCAGCCCTCATCCTCTTGGACCTCTCCGCGGCGTTCGACACCGTCTGCCACCGCACCCTAGTGAAGCGCCTCAGCAACATCGGAATCCGAGAGAAAGCACTGGAATGGATCATCTCGTTCCTCGCCGGAAGAACCCAGAGAGTCCGCCTCCCCCCGTTCAGATCCGAGGCCACCGAAGTCATCTGCGGCGTTCCACAAGGATCTTCACTCAGTCCAACCCTCTTCAACGTCTACATGAGCCCCCTCGCAGCCATCGCACGCCAACACAACCTCAACATCATCTCCTACGCCGACGACACCCAGCTGATCCTCTCCCTCACCAACGACCCCACCACCGCCAGAGCCAACCTACACGACGGGATGAGAGACGTCGCCGACTGGATGAGGAACAGCCGCCTTAAACTGAACTCAGACAAGACGGAAGTCCTCATCCTGGGCTCATCACCCTCCGCCTGGGACGACTCTTGGTGGCCCCCGGCCCTGGGCACCGCGCCCAAGCCAACGGACCACGCACGCAACCTGGGCTTCATCCTGGACTCCTCCCTGTCGATGACCAGACAAGTCAACGCCGTCTCATCTTCGTGCTTCAACACTCCTGCGCATGCTCCGCAAGATCTTCAGATGGATCCCCACTGAAACCAGGAAGACCGTCAGCCAGGCACTCGTCACCAGCCGACTGGACTATGGGAACACCCTCTACGCCGGAACCACAGCCAAACTTCAAAAAAGACTCCAGCGCATCCAGAACGCCTCCGCACGACTCATCCTGGACATCCCCCGACACAGCCACATCACCGGACACCTGAAAGACCTGCACTGGCTCCCCGTCAGCAAGAGAATCACGTTCAGACTCCTCACCCACGCACACAAGGCCCTCCACGACCTGGGCCCCAAGTACCTCAATGACCGCATGACCTTCTACACGCCCACCCGCCAGCTACGATCAACCAGCCACGCCCTCGCCACCGTACCACGCATCCGCAGAGCCACCGCCGGAGGAAGATCCTTCTCCTACCTGGCAGCCAAGACCTGGAACTCCCTCCCCACTCACCTTCGGCGAACCCAGGACCATCTCTCCTTCAGGAAGCAGCTCAAGACCTGGCTGTTCGAGCAGTAACTTACCCCCTCCCCCAGCGCCTTGAGACCCTCCCGGGTGAGTAGCGCGCTCTATAAATGCCGTGATTGATTGATTGATTGACATAATGAGGGGTCTTTGCCTGGTTTGGGTAGAAGCATGATCACGGCCTCCCTGAGGGTGGGGGGGTAACAGTTTCCTCTCGAGCGCTTCAGCATACACCTCGAGCAGTTTAGAAGCTAATAAGTCCTTGTAGGATTTATAAAAATCCCCGGTGAAGCCGTCAAGGCCCGGAGCCGTGGATCCGTTGAGGGCATCAATAGCGCTAATGATCTCCTCTTCGGAGAAGGGCTCGGCCAGAAAGTCCTGCATATATTTTTAGAGATACACCAGCGCGATCTCCGATATGTAATCTTCCTGCGCAGTGGATTCACGCACAGTCTTGGAGGTGTACAAGAAGGTGTAGTAATCCAAAAATTTGTCACGGATCTCTGCAGTGCCCGTGAGAAGTTGACCGGAGGCAGATCACAGGTCAGTGATATATGCTTTGCTGTATGGGGGTTTAAGCATCTGCGCTAGTGTACGGCCTGGCCTTTCGCCCTCTCCGTACCGGCGGGCGGTTATATATTTGCTTAGGGAGAGGGTCTCCCGGTCTGCCGAGTCCCTGAACTTGGTGAGGAGTGCAATCCGTTGTTTGACCGTTTCTGAGCTGGGACGGGCTACGGAGTCTCTGTCCAGTATTACCAATTGCTGTTCAATACGGGACAGTGTGGCCCTCAGATCCTTTAAAACCCCAGCGTGTTTTGCAATGCAGACTCCTCTAATGTATGCTTTAAAAGCCTCCCAGAGAACCGCCCAGGTATCCACGGACCCTGTTGTAGGAAGGTGGAATCTGACTATATGGTTGCCCCCACTTTTTTTATGGTGTTTTGCTGGTTTATGACTTAGTTGGACTGGGATCCTGCTATTCAGGGCCCCAGTCTATCTGCTTTCTCTGTAAAAAGGTTTCCATGTGCCTTAGGCCCATCTCTGATTGGAATCTGGAGTGCCCTTATAAGTCCCTAGTATATGGTATACTATGTACCAAGGGCATAGGTACCTCAGAGGCCTGCCAGGGGCTGCAGCATGTATTATGCCACCCCTGGAAGGCCATCCAAACTGACACCACAGGTCTGCTACTGCAGCCTGGGTAAGGTGGTGCATGCACCCCTTACCGTGATATAGGTTACCTATATCACTAAATACCTACACACATATAAACCTATAAGTCACTCCTAAGGCAGGCCTTATCAATCCTAAAGGCAGAGTGCATGGTTCCTATGTGAGAGGGTGCCCCTGCATGAGCAGGGCCCCTCTGCAGCGTTCGGAGACCATCTCTGATGCTGTTTGTAGTGCAGCCTGACCATATACTCTTAAGCGCATTATATCCTCGCGGTAAAATGCTAACTTTGGAATGGCTGCACCTAAACATGTCGTGTTTGGTGTCAAACATCTTGGAATACTACCCCCGCCAATACTGGCGGCGGGGGTAGCATTCCACCCTTCTAGAGGGAAAGACATGTTAACTCTGGCTTACCCGGTAACTTCTTTCTGAAGCCCTGGCATCACAAAATGGATGCTGCTGCCACAGACACAAGTCTGGCCTCCTGCTGCTGGACGAAACTCCGGCAGGGGAGGCCTGGACAATAGGTTTCCTGTTGCAGGGAGGTGTGACCACCTCCCCAGACAGGATAATGTGTATTGGGGCTGGGTGGGTGCACTCTTAGAGTGCTTTGAAGTCCTGCACTGGGGGAGAAAAAGGCTCCTCTGTGCATATGCCAGTTCAAACCAGCTCAGGGGCTACCTGCCCCTGCTCTGGCACGAAACTGGACAAAGGGAAGTGGGTGTAGCCACCCCTCCCTTGACCCTCCCATAGGTGGGGTCATAGAGTTAGTCCCTCCCTGTTTTACTGGTTAAAATGGGGAACCCTTGCCACAGCAAGATTAGATTATACCTGGACGAAACTCTGAAACAGAATCCTGGACCTTCGACGCTCTACTCACGATTAGAGGACTGAAGAATCTCCCTTGGGGTCAAGGAGTGACTCCCCTGCTTGGCAGGCACCAAAGAAGCATCTGTCCGGTTCGCATCACTGAAGCTCCCGTCGGACGCCGAAGTCATCGCATCACCAGAGGTGGATTCTCAGACTTCCCCGAGGCTACCCTGAGTCCCCAGCAAAGCTGAGGCCCGTGGCTATCGTGGGTGACTTGAGACCGTGACCCCTGGACACTGAGCACATTTGCAAGTGCACCATCTTCTGGGTCTCCCAAGAAGTCGTGCTTTGGGCTCCGAGTAGCCCTAGCCTCCAGCACCACTTGCACCGAAGATCACTGGCCCCCACTCCACGAGTGTCCTGTAAGCCAGCTCCACGTGCGGCGTCACAAGGCTCCTTCGCGGTCGCTAGCCCGTTGGCTAGTAGCCCTTAACGAAGGCCAATCTTTTCTTTACTTGGCAGTCTGGTTGCTCCATGCCTGCCCTCACTTACCCTTGCTGGGTGAGTTCCCCAGACCTTGCTGGTCTGCATCATCGACGATCTACATCTTACTCGAGACTTGCCGTTTCCAAGGCCTGTTGGGTCCAATCTGGTCGCCGACACCTCTGCACTCGACAGACATCGAGCAACAGCCCGAATCCTGCTCCTGGTCGCCGACAACGCCTCCCGGACCTCGTGGCTGAAGAGTCAAGACGACCGTCAACGAACTTGAAGCACTCGACATCGGTGGGCATCTGTCCATCGCCCTCCTGGTCACTGGCTAGTGACCCAGACTCTGTCCCCTCTGCTTTCAGGTTCTTCGGAACTCCGATCCACTCTTGGATCCACCCGGACACTTTTCTCCTGGTCGCCAGCAGCACTTTGCAGCAGATCGCCATAAGAAACGACGACGAAACCCGACCCCGAAAGGCACCTATGCACCCGGCTTCCTGGGTGAGGTAACACGAGTACTCCGGTGCTCCCGTGGGTAGAGACTCTTCAAAGTCCTAGATCTCAAAGGGTTTTGTCCTAGTCCTTTTAAAGTGTCCCTTTCCTCTATTTTTCCGATCCCGACTTTCTCCATAGAAGTTAACGGCGTATCGCGGTTGTGTATTTACACTGCACGCGTCTCCCGTGGGTCCCCTGTGTCACTACCTTGGGTGGTTCCTTGTGGTCCAAGCACTTCTAGAGGCTCTAGGCCTAGTGTCTAGTTCAGTCGTGGTTCGCATACCACTTTATTGGTATATGGTTTGGTACGCCCCTAGGGCCCAAACGTGTATTTGTGCTATTACTGTGATTTAAGATCTTATAACCTATGTACTTCGAACTCTAGCCTCATAAAGAGACTAGAGGGGTGTGTTTAGTAATAAATACATATATTTTGAATATATACCTGGTGTGGTGCTCTTTCATTTGGTCACTCAAGAGATTATAGACTGGTAAAACAAGCTGCTTTACATTCCTTCAAGACTTAGCCTGAAGGCTGCTCTCCACAGCTACCACTAGGATAGCTTTCAATAAGGTTGTCTTTAACCTACCTACCATAAGAGTCGATTTGGACTGGTGCAAGGTGCCCACTATAATTAGTGGACAGCATATGCCAGGCCAACTTCTCACATTGGTGTGCAGCGTGTGGGATTCCAGCTTGCTATTGTTTTACCAGATAATCTCAATTGAATTGATCAACTGAAAACCACTAAAGGTACCTAAGGTACATATAATTTAAGCTTAGAATATCAGTAAGTTCTACTGAACTTAGAGTTGTGTGTTAAGGGATAGCACAACCCTTTCTACAACTCAAGAGAGTTTAGTAGGCCACACTAGAGTAGGTAGTGCATACACCACACCACACTAGTAATGTCTTTAAAAGCAGGATCTAGAGATGCCCTGCAGGAAGCCATTGAGCTTCCCCCTCCAAGTATGACACACTCCCATTCTTGGAACTGAGAGCTTTGTGTAACGTGAGGAAATTAAGGACAGGCCAAAGTCCCACCACCCAACACCTCCAGGAGATGTTGGTGGCTTATGATCTTAGTAAGTCCTCAGAGACTGAAGGGGTAGGAGCAGAGGGTGGGCCAGCAGATGAGGAAGGGGCCAGGGGTACTACTACCCCCAGCCCCCCTCTGAAACTGACCAGGAGGGTGACAATGACCCTGACCTGGAAAACCCAATCCCTTCTGGGGAAGATGAAGATGAGGATCTTGAGAACCACACCTTTGTCCCCCAGGAAGGATTATGAGTGTGCTCAGAAAGTCTAGGTCTCCTTCTCAGGAGTCTAACCACTCTGGCACCTCAATAGGGAGCTCTGTTTCTTCTCACAGGAGGGAATCCTCTCATGAGAGAAGAATGAGACTGGTCCAGTATGAGGAAACTCAACTAGAGATCAGGAAGAAGCAATTGGCTTTAGATAGAGAATCCCTAGATCTCCTTAGAGAGAGAAGAAAGTTGGGACTAGAGTCCCATGGTGGCAGCAATATCCCTAGAGATAGGGAAAGGTCTTATGACCATAGAAACCTAAACAAGATTGTCCCTCCCTACCAGAGTGGGGATGACATCCACAAATGGATAACTGCACTGGAGAGGGCCTGTAAAGTTCAGAAGGTCCCCCAGAGGCAGTGGGCAGCAATCTTGTGGCTCTCCTTTGCAGACAAAGGTAGATACAAGCTCCTCACTGTAAGAGAAGAGGATGCTGACAATTACACAGTCTTGAAGAGTGCTCTGATAGATGGGTTTGGCCTAACCACTGAACAGTATAGGTTGAAGTTCAGAGACACCCAAAAAGCTCAGACTCAAGACTGGGTTGATTTTGTAGATTGTGCTACAAAGGCTCTGGAAGGTTGGATACATGGCAACAAAGTGCATGACTTTTTAGGATTGTACAATTTGATTATGAGGGAGCAGATCCTTAATAATTGTCAAAACCAGCTTTTGCACCAGTATCTGGTGGACTCTGATCTGACCTCTCCCCAAGAATTGGGAAAGAAGGCAGACAAATGGGTCAGAACCAGAGTAAAAACTAGAAATCAGGGTGGTGACCAGAAGAAAGATTCTACTAAGTCCCAAGAGAAAGGTGGGGATAAATCTAAGGATAAGTCCCCTACAGGGCCCCAAAATTCCTCTTCTGGGGGTGGGTCCCAAACTCCTTCCTCTCCTGAAAAGAAACCCTATTGCCATGTCTGTAAAAAGCCTGGGCACTGGAAAACTGATCCCAGTTGCCCCAGGATTGGCAATAAAGAAAATGTTCCTCCCACAACTACTACCACCCCTCCTGGTACTACCAGTAGTAATCCTCCAGTTGGGAGTAGTGCACCCAAAAGTTAGGTGCTTTTGCAAGAGGAACAGAGGTGGGCCCTAGTTTAGACAGGGACCCCTCAACAGACTCCTCTGACTCTGATGGTGGTATAGGATATGCCACCTTTACCATGGGTCCCATAGCATTGGGCAGGTACAGACTGGAGCCAATGATTAATGGTCAGAAAGCTGTGGCATTTAGGGACACAGGGGCTAGTGTCACCATGGTGGCAGGGAAACTAGTCCCCCTCACCAGTTTTTACCTGAGTTTAAGTACCAGGTGACCAACATTGATGGTGTCAGAACAGATCACCCCATGGCCATAGTCAATCTCAGCTGGGAGGGGGTCACAGGCCCAAAGAGAGTGGCAGTGTCCCCCACCTTACCTGTAGATTGCCTGATGGGCAATGATTTGGAAATTTCAGCCTGGGCTGAAGTTGAACACCAAACCCATCTTAGGATGTTGGGCGTCCCTGTAAAGGTTAGTGGGGCTGTGATGGCCACAGCCCCAGCCCAAGAATTTGGAGAGATGGAGCCTGAAAGAATGGCCCACTCTCCCCCAAAAGAGAGCACAAGGGTTGAAGAAAAGTCTTCTTCCCCCAGACAATAGGTAAGGGTCAGCCTCCTCAGGGAACTGACCCTACCCCTAGTGAAGGAACTGCCACAGAGGTAGTCAGGCCTGGCCTGGCCACACCCCTGATGGCAGAGGACCCTTCCAAGGTGGTACCCAGTCTGGAGCAGGTAACCTGCCCCTCTCTACCCTGCCTCAGTCAGCCCAGGGCTGCAGAGGTCAGGGAGGTCAGTGGACCCCCCAGGGCCCCCTGTCCAGAGGAAGCCCCCATCAGCAGATTAGGGGCACCCAGTCTAGTAGCCCTAGCCAGGTGAAAATTCATCTACACACTGAGGGATCCCCCATACCTTTATGTAGGGACCTCCCCCAGAAGGACTCTGGTAGGCAAGGGCAAACCTGGGACCAGAAGGTTCCAAACCTGCCATGTCCCTCCAGTGTTCCATCCAAAGGGACCCAACCCCCAGCTGTAGGCAGCCAAAGGTTGACCCTTAGAGCAAAGTGCAACTCAGTCATGGAAAGACAGGCATACATGGTGACCAGTGATCTGAGGAAGCTGAGGCCAACATTCCTAGGGCCTCACTTCCCTACTCAGACACCTCACCAGCCTTGTACTTTACCTAAGCACACCAGAGGTAGTGATTCCCCATGGTGGAGACCCTCTCATACCCTTAGGGTGAGGGATTGCTTAGTGGACCATAACATAGGGGGCAACCATGCTAGTGCAGGTGCTTCCTTATATGGCCACTTAGTCAATATAGGCTCAACTGGCCAAGGTTAGCCTTATCTCCTTTCGTTTGGGGGGGGTTATGTAGGAAGGTGGAATCTGACTATATGGTTGCCCCCACTTTTTTATGGTGTTTTGCTGGTTTATGACTTAGTTGGACTGGGATCCTGCTATTCAGGGCCCCAGTCTATCTGCTTTCTCTGTAAAAGGTTTCCATGTGCCTTAGGCACATCTCTGATTGGAATCTGGAGTGCCCTTATAAGTCCCTAGTATATGGTATACTATGTACCAAGGGCATAGGTACCTCAGAGGCCTGCCAGGGGCTGCAGCATGTATTATGCCACCCCTGGAAGGCCATCCAAACTGACACCACAGGTCTGCTACTGCAGCCTGGGTAAGGTGGTGCATGCACCCCTTACCGTGATATAGGTTACCTATATCACTAAATACCTACACACATATAAACCTATAAGTCACTCCTAAGGCAGGCCTTATCAATCCTAAAGGCAGAGTGCATGGTTCCTATGTGAGAGGGTGCCCTGCATGAGCAGGGCCCCTCTGCAGCGTTCGGAGACCATCTCTGATGCTGTTTGTAGTGCAGCCTGACCATATACTCTTAAGCGCATTATATCCTCGCGGTAAAATGCTAACTTTGGAATGGCTGCACCTAAACATGTCGTGTTTGGTGTCAAACATCTTGGAATACTACCCCCCGCCAATACTGGCGGCGGGGGTAGCATTCCACCCTTCTAGAGGGAAAGACATGTTAACTCTGGCTTACCCGGTAACTTCTTTCTGAAGCCCTGGCATCACAAAATGGATGCTGCTGCCACAGACACAAGTCTGGCCTCCTGCTGCTGGACGAAACTCCGGCAGGGGAGGCCTGGACAATAGGTTTCCTGTTGCAGGGAGGTGTGACCACCTCCCCAGACAGGATAATGTGTATTGGGGCTGGGTGGGTGCACTCTTAGAGTGCTTTGAAGTCCTGCACTGGGGGAGCAAAAGGCTCCTCTGTGCATATGCCAGTTCAAACCAGCTCAGGGGCTACCTGCCCCTGCTCTGGCACGAAACTGGACAAAGGGAAGTGGGTGTAGCCACCCCTCCCTTGACCCTCCCATAGGTGGGGTCATAGAGTTAGTCCCTCCCTGTTTTACTGGTTAAAATGGGGAACCCTTGCCACAGCAAGATTAGATTATACCTGGACGAAACTCTGAAACAGAATCCTGGACCTTCGACGCTCTACTCACGATTAGAGGACTGAAGAATCTCCCTTGGGGTCAAGGAGTGACTCCCCTGCTTGGCAGGTACCAAAGAAGCATCTGTCCGGTTCGCATCACTGAAGCTCCCGTCGGACGCCGAAGTCATCGCATCACCAGAGGTGGATTCTCAGACTTCCCCGAGGCTACCCTGAGTCCCCAGCAAAGCTGAGGCCCGTGGCTATCGTGGGTGACTTGAGACCGTGACCCCTGGACACCGAGCACATTTGCAAGTGCACCATCTTCTGGGTCTCCCAAGAAGTCGTGCTTTGGGCTCCGAGTAGCCCTAGCCTCCAGCACTACCTGCACCGAAGATCACTGGCCCCCACTCCACGAGTGTCCTGTAAGCCAGCTCCACGTGCGGCGTCACGAGGCTCCTTCGCGGTCGCTAGCCCGTTGGCTAGTAGCCCTTAACGAAGGCCAATCTTTTCTTTACTTGGCAGTCTGGTTGCTCCAGGCCTGCCCTCACTTACCCTCGCTGGGTGAGTTCCCCAAACCTTGCTGGTCTGCATCATCGACGATCTACATCTTACTCGCGACTTGCCGTTGCCAAGGCCTGTTGGGTCCAATCTGGTCGCCGACACCTCTGCACTCGACAGACATCGAGCAGCAGCCCGAATCCTGCTCCTGGTTGCCGACAACGCCTCCCGGACCTCGTGGCTGAAGAGTCAAGACGACCGTCAACAAACTTGAAGCACTCGACATCGGTGGGCATCTGTCCATCGCCCTCCTGGTCACTGGCTAGTGACCCAGACTCTGTCCCCTCTGCTTTCAGGTTCTTCGGAACTCCGATCCACTCTTGGATCCACCCGGACACTTTTCTCCTGGTCGCCAGCAGCACTTTGCAGCAGATCGCCATAAGAAACGACGACGAAACCCGACCCCGAAAGGCACCTATGCACCCGGCTTCCCTGGGTGAGGTAACACGAGTACTCCGGTGCTCCCGTGGGTAGAGACTCTTCAAAGTCCTAGATCTCAAAGGGTTTTGTCCTACTCCTTTTTAAAGTGTCCCTTTCCTCTATTTTTCCGATCCCGACTTTCTCCATAGAAGTTAACGGCGTATCGCGGTTGTGTATTTACACTGCACGCGTCTCCCGTGGGTCCCCTGTGTCACTACCTTGGGTGGTTCCTTGTGGTCCAAGCACTTCTAGAGGCTCTAGGCCTAGTGTCTAGTTCAGTCGTGGTTCGCATACCACTTTATTGGTATATGGTTTGGTACGCCCCTAGGGCCCAAACGTGTATTTGTGCTATTACTGTGATTTAAGATCTTATAACCTATGTATTTCGAACTCTAGCCTCATAAAGAGACTAGAGGGGTGTGTTTAGTAATAAATACATATATTTTGAATATATACCTGGTGTGGTGCTCTTTCATTTGGTCACTCAAGAGATTATAGACTGGTAAAACAAGCTGCTTTACATTCCTTCAAGACTTAGCCTGAAGGCTGCTCTCCACAGCTACCACTAGGATAGCTTTCAATAAGGTTGTCTTTAACCTACCTACCATAAGAGTCGATTTGGACTGGTGCAAGGTGCCCACTATAATTAGTGGACAGCATATGCCAGGCCAACTTCTCACACCTGTGTTGATGTTAAAATAGTCTTCAATCGCCTCCCTCACCTCTGAACAAAATAAATCATCTGTAAGAGCCCTAGCTAGGGAAGCGCCACTGGCGCTCATAGCCGTCTGGCCTGGGAACACGGAGATGAAGTACCACTGGAGAGTGATCTGAATACGTCCTGGGGAGCATTGTTATGGACTTATACCACTGGCATATGCCGGGCGAGAGCAGCCAATAGTCAATTCTAGTCCACGTGTTATATTGGCCAGCGTAGTGTGTGTAGTCAGTAGTGAAAGGATTGCGCTGTCGCCATATATCAGTTAAAATCAGGGTTTCGCAAAGTTCTAGGAGCACGCGGCGGGCACACGGTTTAACATTCGATAAAATGGAGGTGCCGTCTAGCGTAGGATTAAGGAGCAGATTAAAGTCCCCGCCCATAATCAAATTGACTGAGTCTAATTTAACGAGTTGGGAATGTAAATCGTGAAAAAATTCGGGGCAATCTATATTCGGTGCAAAGACGCATATCAGCGTGATGTTGTGTCCCATTAATTTCCCAATCACTATTGTGTAGCTACCCTCGTTGTCACTAAGGGCTGTGTGGACATGAAAGGGCACCCGCTTATGAATAAGAATTGCCGTACCTCTAGCATAGTTGATGAAATTGGAGAAATAGCGATACTGCCCCCAGCCCAAAGCGAACTGTGTAGAGTCTGACTTGGGCAAGTCCGTTTCCTGTAAAAAAGCGATATCTATGTTGTGTCGCTGAAGATAGTGGGTGACATGTTTCCTTTTTCTATTACCGTTAAGCCCCCTTACATTCCATGAAATCAAGGTCAGATCGGAGGGACCGGTCACATTACCTATCCTTGCCATCTGTGCAGTTTGGCTTCTATCTCAATATCTGTGTCCTGAAAAAAGAAGTCTAGTAGAACAGTGAGCATAGCAGTAAATAAACAAATACTATCATGCATATAACCTAATCCCCCTCCCACCCCCACCCAGCCTTGCGTCCTCTATCGCAAGGATCAAACCCCCTCAGACAACTATGCACTGTATCAAATAAACATCTGAATTGGAACAAGAAATGGATGTAACGATACACTAGGTTCATAAGTAACCTTCCAATGGTATACACCTTGAGGGGTGACAACGCTCCGGCGGTTGTCCAGCATAATGAAATAATGTATGCCAACGTATTATGCTATCCCAATTGATACACACGACACCTTCTGATTGGTTATATAGCAGTGGGCATTGGCCAGTTCAGTCATTTGGGAAGAGCTCAGCACTAGCGTTAGATCCACTACATGGGGGGGAGGACCCTGCACCGTCCACTTTTGTCTGGCTGCTCTTGTTTTTATAAGTGTGACAGAATTCCTGTACCTCAGTAGGCGTGTCAAATATGCGGGCCCTGCCGTTAATGTCCACCCGCAACCGTGCTGGATAAAGCATGCCATATTTGAGTCCTAAGTTCCTAAGAGTAGCCTTGACTCCGTTGTATTTCCGACGAGCCTCCTGTACCATCATTGTAAAATCCGGGAACAACACTAGTCTGGAACCCTGCCACGTGGTGTCTCCCCGTTCTCTAGCAAGCCGTAGAGCAGTGTCCCTGTCCCGGTAGTTCATGATTCGTGCAATAATGGACCTGGGTGGACAGCCTGGGTTAGGACGTGGGCCTAAAGTGCGGTGAGCCCGCTCCACCACGAAGCCCGGGGTAAAGGCCTCCCTCCCAAACAAATCAATAAGTATGGATTCTATGAAGAGGTCGATGTGGCCAGTGTTCGTAGTTTCCGGCACCCCCAAAATGCGTATATTGTTGCACCTACTGCGCGCCTCCAAGTCTTCATTTTTAATTGCTACATCTTTAAGGATACGCTCTACACGTTCTAAACGCTTGAGGGATTGCGCAGTGCCAGCTTCAATGTCCGAGATTCTATCTTCGGCCATGTCTAATCGCTTGTCATTGACCTCAATTTTGGCCCCCTGGCTCTCGAGTCGTTTGTCGAGGGTATCAAATCGTCCATCTAATGCCCTGAAACCCGCCCTCATTTCCAGCAACAGTGAGGTGGAAGTAGCTGTTGGATCAATCAATCAATCAATCAGGGAATTGTAAGCGCGCTACTCACCCTTGAGGGTCTCAAGGCGCTGAGGAGGGGGGATCCACAGATCTGTTTAGCCGAAGAGCCAGGTCTTGAGGGTCTTCCTGAAGGTGTTCAGGGAGGGGGCGCGTCTGATGTCTGCCAGTAGCTTGTTCCAGGTCTTGGCTGCAATGTGAGAGAAGGATTTTCCGCCTGCTCTGGCTCTGCGGATGCGCGGGGTTTCGGCCAGTGCGAGGTTGGAAGATCGGAGGTTTCTTGGGTACGTGGAAGTTGATTCTGTCGTTGAGGTATTTGGGTCCGTTGTTGTGTAGGCATTTGTAGGCGTGAGTGAGGATTTTGAAAGTGACTCTTTTCTCCACGGGGAGCCAGTGGAGACTTCGTAGGTGTTGGCTGATGTGTTCGTGTCGGGGGATGCCGAGGACGAGTCTGGCGGCGGTGTTTTGTACTGTCTGGGGTTTGCGGAGTAGGGACTTGTTGATGCCGGTGTAGAGTGCGTTTCCATAGTCCAGTCTGCTGGTGATGAGTGCGTGGGTGACTGTCTTCCTTGACTCAGGGGGGATCCACTTGAAGGTCTTGCGGAGGATGCAGAGGGTGTTGAAGCAGCTGGAGGTGACGGCGTTGACCTGTTGGTTCATGGAGAGTGATGAGTCAAGTACGATGCCGAGGTTCTTGGTGTGGTCTGACGGGGTAGTTGGGCTTCCGAGGGCGGTCGGCCACCAGGTGCTGTCCCATGCAGAAGGGGTGGTACCGAGGATGAGGACTTCTGTCTTCTCGGCGTTGAGCTTCAGGCAGTTGTTGGTCATCCAGACTGCGACGTCTTGCATTCCTTTCTGGAAGTTGAGTTTGGCAGTGGTGGGGTCTTTGGTGAGGGAGAGGATGAGCTGGGTGTCGTCGGCGTAGGATACGATGTTGAGGCCGTGTTGTCGGACGATGGCTGCGAGGGGGGCCATGTAAATGTTGAAGAGGGTGGGGCTCAGTGATGAACCCTGTGGGACTCCGCAGGTGATTTTCGTGGGGTCGGAGAGGAAGGGTGGGAGTCTGATCCTTTGGCTTCTTCCGGTGAGGAATGATTGGATCCAGTCCAGGGCTGTTCCTTGTATGCCTGCGTCGTGTAGTCTGACGACTAGTGTGCGATGGGAGACGGTGTCGAAGGCTGCTGATAGGTCAAGTAGGAGGAGGGCTGCGGTGTGGCCTTTGTCCAGGAGGGTGCGGATGTCATCTGTGGCGGCGAGTAGGGCGGTCTCTGTGCTGTGGTTGCTTCGGAATGCGGATTGGGACGGGTCGAGGACGGCGTTCTCTTCAATGAATCGTGTCAGTTTCCTGTTGACTGTTTTCTCTGCAACTTTGGCTGCGAAGGGGAGGAGCGAGATGGGCCGATAGTTCTTGAGGTCGGTGGGGTCAGCTGTGGGCTTCTTGAGCAGGGGTCTGACTTCTGCGCGCTTCCAGTCGTCTGGGAAGGTGCCTGTTTTGAAGGTGGTGTTGATGGTGCGTTGTAGTTTGGGTGCGATGGCGGCCACGGCTCTGTGGTAGATGTGAGGGGGGCAGGGGTCGGTGGGGGCTCCCGAGTGGATGCTTTTCATGGTTGAGGCGGTGTCTTCGGCCGTTATTGGTGTCCAGTTGGAGATGGTGGGCTGGCTGGTGTTTCTGGGGGTCGGGGGCCGTCTGTGGCGCCTGGTGGATGGTCGATGAAATTGTCGTAGAGGTTTTTGATCTTGAGGTGGAAATAGGTTCCAAGCTTGTCGCAGAGGTCTTGGGATGGGGTGATGTCTGAGGCTTCGCTGCGTGGGTTGGTGAATTCTTGAATGACACTGAAAAGTTCCTTGGAGTTGGCGGAGTTGGCCAGGATTTTGTTGTGGATGAAGTTCCTTTTGGTGGCTCCGATCTGGTTGTGGTAGTCCGTCAGGGCATCCTTGTAGGTGGTGTGGTTTTCGGTTGTCTTGGTATTTCTCCAGTTCTTCTCCAGGCGTCTGCAGGTGCGTCTGGCTTCTTGGAGAGCGGTTGTGAACCAGGCGGCTTTCCTGGGGCATTGTCTGTCGGGGTTGCGTAGCGGGGTGAGCTCATCTGCGCAGTTGGAGATCCAGGTGTGGAGTTCTCTGGCTGCGTCGTTTGCGCTGTTTGCGTCGGGTGCCCAGGTGTGGTTGTCTCGGGTGAGGGTGGAGTTAAGTTGCTCGTCGGTAACCTTGCTCCAGTTCCTTCGTGGTGGGCGTGGGGCTGGTTTGGGTGCCTTGGGTTTGTTGATGGCGAAGTGTACGCAGTGGTGGTTGGTCCATGGCGGCTGTGTTGTGTGGCTGAAATGGACGCTGTTTCCTGCCACGAAGATGTGGTCGAGGGTGTGTCCTGCTCTGTGGGTCGGTGTGTTGACGAGTTGTTTAAGTCCGATGCTGGCGAGGTTGTCACGAAGGATAGTGGAGTTGGGGTCGCTGGGGTTGTCGAGGTGGAAGTTCAGGTCTCCAATGAGTATGTAGTTTTTTGAGGCGATCGCGTGGGGTGCGATGAAGTCGGTGATGGTGGTGGCGAAGGGTGTTCGGGGGCCGGGGGGTCTGTAGACGAGGGTTCCTCGGAGTGTGGCTTTGGGGGTGGTCTGGATCTTGAAGTGCAGGTGTTCGGCGGAGGGTAAGGTTTCGCTGGAGGTGGTGAGGCGGAGGGTGATCTTGTGGGCGATGGCGAGGCCCCCTCCTGGGTGGTTGGGGCGGTCTTTCCTCTGGATCTTGTATCCGTCTGGGATGGCGGTGCTGATGTCGGGGGCGGAGGATGCGTTGGTCCAGGTCTCTGTGAAGAAGGCGATGTCAAGCGAAAGAGAGTCGAGTTTTCCATGGCGTGTTTGTGTACGGAGCGTACGTTGAGGAGGATGCATTTTAGGGTGTCGCCGGTGCTGGCGTCGGCGGTGTTGGAGGCCGGGGTGGCAGTGAGGGTCTGGAGGCAGTGGAGGCAGGAGAACTGGCAGTGGGTCGTGTTCGGCGAGGCCTGTTGGCATTCTCTAAGTCTTCCAGGGTTGAGTGCAAGGAGGGTGGTGGTGTCGTAGCGATGGGTAGTGGGAGGTCCACGGTTCCTGGTGCTGGCCGCGGATGGGCGCAGACGGGCTTGCCTTTGGCGCGCCTTCGGTGCGACAGCGGCGCGTCCGCTGCGCAAGTCCGCTGCGCACCATTAAGTAGGGGAGGTGGGAGGGAGGAGAGGCTGGGAGGCGGGAGCAGGGGACTACTGGGGGGGAATTCCGGGGGGGAATTCCGGGGGGAGGGGCCGCAGAGGCAGCAGCGGCGAAAGGCAAAAGGAACAGGCAGGCACGAGAAAATAAAAACAGTGGTGGAATTAGAGCAAGACACAGATGGGCACAATAACAGTGGCACAACAGGGAAAAAATTAAGAAAAGAAAACGGCTGAGAAAGGTTACGGTGGTTGGAGGCAGTCTGGTCCCAGTTGGAGTGGGCAGCAGGCGCAGGAGCGGGCAGCAGCCTCGAACCTCCCAAGGAGGAGGTCGGGGTCTGGAGGCAAGAGACGGCACAGCGGAGCAGTGGGGAGATCCCCTCCTTGAACTGCATCCTGCCCACCCTCTGCCATGTCTGGGCCCGCTTCCTGGACTTTATCGACAAACTTTTCAAATGGCAGGACCCTTTGCTTAGGGTCTTTGCGGCCCATGCCGCGATGCAGGGCAATTAAAGAATCAATGTAAAGGAAACTATATGAGCAATTGTAGAACTGATGGGCAGCACACATGGCCCTGCAAATGGAGAAGGGAGCGTAAAGGCGGCTGAAAAGGCACTGTAGGGCGACCAAAAGGGTGCCTGACCAGCGATATAGAGGATGCTGTCAGGCAGGGAGTGCTCATCTGGTAAAACTCCGAGTTATGGCAGGGACTAAGGCGCGCAGTGGCTGGGGTGATGCAGCGCCGATCACTTCAGAAGGTGCAATGCCCTACAATAGATCGTAGCCTCTGAGATTATGCCTTGGGGCGATGTGGAGATGAGCCAGGCCTGTTTCAGGAAGTGTTGCGCACCAGACTCAGACTTGTGAGTACTGCCAGGGGATGGGTCCGCGGGGCCCAGTGCGATGGTAGTTGCGCCGAACAGGAGCCAATGTTGCGCGGGGCAGCCGGGCACGAGCTGTAATGTGGCAAAGCATTTGCTTCCCCCCCAAACACCCATACAACAGCCGGGAGGAAGCTTGGAACAACTTCCAGACCAGAGCTGGTACGGCTGCACCGTGTCCGGAGCAGCGGGGTGGGGGAGGGTGGCCTCCAGAGCCGGCACCCACCACGCCGTCAGCCCAAGCAGAAGTTATTTATGCGGCAAAAGTGTTCAAAAAAGCCCTCGGACGGGCCTGCCCTAGGCTCACTGAAGAAGATTGATCAGCAGGTAAGATGCGAGCTCCCAGCGACAGTGCACAGGCTAGAAAAGGGTGCCGGGAGGTGATGCGAGAAAGTACACTGGTGCCGGTAATATGGCAGCCGCCCACTGGCTCAAGGCTGAGGAATGCTGCCGGACAATGTGCCCGCAGAGGCCACTGTGTTGCTGTAAATGCCGACCAGGGCGAGCATTGTGCGGGGCAGCTGGGCATGGGTAGCGTTGAGGTCTATTTCTCGTCTCCCCCGAAGCGCTCCTGCAATCAGCCGGGTGGCCACCTCCCAGGCTCTCCCGCGGGGCCTCTGGGAGAGACAGGAGCGTGTGGCGTAGCTCGCGGCCAGGAGCGGTCGCGGCCGCGCCGTGCCTGGAGCAGCGGGGTGGAGGGAGGGAGAACGTTCCAAAGGGCCTGCGCCCAGCGCACTCACCGCGATCTTCGGCCTAATCAGGCGATGGTATTCGGCCTCGGCCTGCAGTGAACAATCGGGCGGGCACACTCCGGTCGTGTCGCAGGCTGAGGACTGCGATGGCTCCGCCCTCTCGAACACTTCAGCGCCTGCTTACTGCATTCGGCAGCTAGTACCAAACTTTCCGGGGCCACTCCGCGTTCATCATCAATCTGACAAGCAATAGGTGTCGTGTAGGCATTCTTAGTGGGGCATATTCTGGGGATATTGCCGCTGTGCTGAACACGTCCAGTGGAGCTTCAGTGCCGCGCGGCCATCTTGGTCAGCAGCCTGGCCACGCCCCCATTGTGAAGTTACCTTTGTATTGAGGGCAGGAGTTTCACTTAACATGTGGGAAATGTTGTTATTGTTATTGCTTGGGCAACAGGCACCCTGCGAATTGAGGACAACCAGCAGTTTGAAGCTTGTGCTGCAGAAGGGAGGGGGGTAATTGGGAGGGACAAGTTTTAGGTTTTATGTTAATGGCACGCTGTTATATCACAACATTGGGCCCAGCACAGGCTTGTGAGGGGGCAGTGACCCCTAAACATACATGGACTAGATGTTAAATGCTTCACCAACACATGCTCCCTTAGGTAGATAGGGGGATATGCTAACTTTCATGTCCTGGAGAGTTAACGGCTTATGGAGAAAAATCAAGAGAGGGATTGTGATGCAATACCTGGGAAGACACGGTCCGAAATGATGCAGGAACCCCATCTGAAAGGGACTGAGATAAAAATGCTAAATAGACAAGGGTATAGGATAAGTGCTCATGGGGGCTTTACACTGAATTCCATGGGAGTGGGGTTCCTACTTTGAAAATCCACTCCTTTTAATGTACACCGCACTTGGGTGGACGACCAAGGGAGGTATTTGGTGCAATCTGGCACCTCAAATGTGTTGACTATTAATCTGTGAGTCATATACATTCTACCCATACTGAAAGCCCCAACACTAAGAGATCTAGGAGAGTTTCCAGATGGACTCCTCCTACTGGGGATGATTTGAACCATATCCTAGACGTTGAGATAGACCAAGATCCCATGGGAGAGGGAGGCTCTTACAGGTGGAGCTATTGGCCTTCTTGGAGGCCATGGGGCTGGGAGATATTTGGCGAACTCTCTATTTGGGGAAAAAGCAATTCACATACTTGGGAGCACATTGCCTCTCAACACGCATTGATTACCTCCTCGCCACACATGCATCATTGGTGCACTTCTGTGACCCCAGAATTATGCCACGTGGGATTTCCGATCACGCATCTCTTTGGGAGGAAATTCAGGGTTGCTGCATAGGGGTCAGAGAGGGGTAGAAGACAGAAGATAGACCCTTGGTATCTTCAAAACATGGGTATCATGAATTGCAACAAGAAAGGCAATAAGATTTACTTCCAAGAAAACTTGGACATGGTGGAGTGCAGCCACACTATGGGAAGCCTATAAGATGGTCCTTCAGACCCAAGCAATGTAGCTAAAAGCGGGGGAGAAGCAGAGAAAATGAGAGTGGGCTGAAGAGCTTGAGGAGGAAATACTGGCAATGGAGGCTAATGGGGGAACCCCCCCTACGCCAGAGCAGCGTGACAAACTAAGACTCAAACAACAGGAATACAGGGCCCTAGTAGAAAATAAGTCACACAGCATCGCCCTTGCCTCCCAGAGGAGAGACTACAAAGTAGGAGATAAGGCTGGATGACTGCTGGCATGGCTGGGCAGCAGAGAATGAGAGAGAAGTTTGGTGCATGAACTGCGGACTGAGGAGGGTGAGGTAGTTAGAGGCAGTGGAGAAATTGCAGATGAATTTGCATGCTATTACTGCTCCTTATATAGTTCACACATCTCATAGTGCTGTGCAGATATTAATGTATTCCTGGGGGATATCGCTGTATAGGAGCTCACTGAGAAGGCGAGAGAGGACATGGAGGCAAACATTAGTGAGTAAGAGATCAGTATGTCAATCAGCAACATCCAGACAGGGAAAGCACAGGGTCCGAATGGCCTGCTCTCAGAGTTGTATAGAAAATTGTCAAGAGAGCTAGCCCCTCACCTATGCAACATGTTTCGGGAAGCGAGGCATCGGGCGTTCTCACAAAGGACCAGAGGCTAGCCACTATCTTCATAATCCAGAAGGAAGGGAAGCCACATAGAGTTTGTGCCTCCTACAGGCCAATATCGCCTTTGAACGTAGAGGGGAAAGTCCTGACCAAAGTCCCTTCCAAAGTCCCTGCCACCCACCTGAGGAGAACTATAGGGTAGCTAATACACTCCAATCAGTCAAAATTTATGCCACACAGAGGGACTCGGCTGAACCTCAGATGGTTATTTGCCTGTATTGAGAGCGATGAGGAAGGGTCGGAACCAGCAGTAGTCCTGTCGCTCAATGCAGCCAACGCCTTCTACACGATTGAGTGGGAATACCTATGGGCTGTACTGGAGAATACAGACTTTGGCCCTAACTATATAGGGTGGCTTGTAGATGCTTTGGGCATGGTAGGGAGATATGGGGAGGGGGAGGGTCCATACTGGATATGACAATAAAGATTGGTGATGTATCTTGCAAAATACGCATGGTGGTTGTGTGTGTGTGTTAACCACAAAATTAAAATTATTTCAAAAATGGTTTGTTTGGGTAGAAATGCATTATTATTAGTTAAGCCAACACTAACCACTGTGTTACATTTTGAATCCTGAGTTTGTGCTTCTCCAGAGCAAGCACTCTTAATAAATGCCTACAAGTATGGATGGCATTTGAATCCTACACCTTGCAGTCACCTTTGTCTTATGTAACATTTCTATACACTGATTTACATGCGTATGATACATTTTCTGTATGTGTGTATGATGTAGAGCACTCCGACACCCTACACTGGTATGAGAGGCTGTTAGACCTGTCAACCTTAGGGTGGTCTTCCCCAAATTTGTTGCCTTCCTCCTCCATTTAGTTGCTGATCTCGTTTTGCTGGCCTTAGGACACTACTCATATTACCACTGCTAACCAGTGCTAAAGTGCATGTGCTCACTTCTTAAAACATGGTAACATTGGCTTATCACCAATTGGCACATTAAGTTTATTTGTAAGTCCCTAGTAAAGTGGTACTACATGTGCCCAGAGCCTGTAAATTAAATGCCACCAGTGGACCAGCAGCACAGATTGTGCTACCCACTTAAGTAACCCTTTAACCCTTTCGCTGCCAGGTGTCCCACCCTGCGCCATGCCCCTTTTTGGCTATTTGGGGTAGTTTGCGCTTAGGCCCCCATAACTTTTTGTCCACATAAGGTATCCATGCCAAATTTACGTCCTTTTCTTCTAGCATGCTGAGGATTCTAAAGGTACCCAGGGTTTGTGGAGTCCCTGTTGGGGACTGAGAAATTAAGCAGAATACAGCAAACGTTTGGGTTTTTGGGGAGAATGTGCTGCAGAAGAAAGCAGAATCTGCCTAAAAACTTATGAAAACAAAACTCCCCTTTTGGACCCACTTTGGTTCCCCTTCAGCTTTTCATTTTTAGGTTCTCTACTTTGGTATCATGGAGACTAAGGGGAATGCTGGCGTGGATCCCACAACTTTTCCACACAGAAATGTGAGGAAAGTGTTACTTTTTGGCAAAATTTAAGGTTTGCAGGGGATTCTGGGTAATAAAATGCTAGGGGATCCACGCAAGCCACACCGCCAGCCAAGCGCCATTAATGCACACTGCCAGCCAAACGCCATCCATGCACCGCTAGCCAAGTGACAGTCCACGCACACTGCCAGCCAAGCAACAGTCCACACACACCGCGAGACATGTGCCATCCATGCAGACCGCTAACCAAATGTGACAGTCCATGCACACTGCCAGCCAACTGCTAGTCCACACACAGTGCCAGCTAAGCACAAGCCCACACACACCGTCAGAAAAATGCAGGTTCACACGTAGCCAGCCAAACGCCAGTACACATAGACCGTCAGCTGAACTCCAGTTCACACACACACAGGAACTTTCGGTGGTGTCTAGTGGTTTTCTGCCCCGTGCCTAAAAATATCACTGACATGCCCATAAACATATCTCTGGTGCCTACTGGGCTTTCTGAAACCCCCGGGGGGAAGAAAGACTGTGGCTATTTTGTGGGGGGGACGTGGGGGCATTATAATGCCTATTTAGGGCAGCCGCCACCCCTAAGTAATAAAACAAAATACCTGATGTCTGGTGTGCTTTCTGCCCCCCCGGGGGGCAGATTGGGGTGCTACTTCTCCCATCTGGCCCCGGGGTGGCAGAAAGACTGAATATGGCCAGAATTAAATGGGGGGATCAAAGGCCCTTGCCCAAGGGGCCGCACCCCGCTCCCTGGTGTCTAGTGGTGGATCCCTGTTTTGGGATGGCCCTACAGAGGCTATCCCGAAGCAGGGATCCACTAGAGAAGGGTACCATTGGAAAGGGGAGGTTCTCCCCTTTCCAATGATACCTCACCTGTCTGCCTACTTGCTCGAGGGGCTGAGATAGACCCATAGACTCACAAAAATGTAGGCAGTGCAAGTGAAACAAGCCGAACAGATTTGTATACAACTGGGTCCCTGGTTGATGAGGTCCCCCCGAAACTGGTCCCAGGATGTTTGGTTCTGCTCCAGTGAGGTCCTGCTTGGCAGTTCGGGCTGGACAGTTCCAATGAGGAACAGGGTGAATGCTGATTTGCATATGGCTGGGTCCAAAACTCGGGTGGCGTAGTGAGCAAAAGAACAATGGATTTAACTCAGATCTCTTGACTGGGGGTGAATGTTTGATTTACTCAACATTCCATCCATCATTTGTTGCTGTAGCACTTCTTGGCCTAAGTGGTATGGGTATGCCCAGACGTGGGTCCCTTGCTCGCTGTGCCACTGGATTCAAGCTAGCCTGGCTGATGAGGGGTGAAACCCCAAAACCGGTCCCAGGATGCTTGTTTCCGGTCAAGTGAGGATCCTGCTTGGCAGTTCGGGCTGGACTGTTCCCATGAGGAACACGGTGAAGACTGATTTGCATATGGCTAGGTCCAAAACTGGGGTGGCGTAGTGAGCAAAAGAACAATGGATTTAACCCAGACCTCTTGACTGGGGGTAAATGTTTGATTCATTCAACGTTCCATCCATCATTTGTTGCCACAGCACTTTTCACCCTAAGTGGAATGGGCATGGCCAGACGTGGGTCCCTTGATCGCTGAGCCACTGGATTCAAGCTAGCCTGGCTGATGAGGCGTGTTACCCCGAAACCTGTCCCAGGATGCTTGTTTCCGGTCCAGGGAGGACCCGGCTTAGCAGTTCAGGATGGAGGGTTCCCATGAGGAACAGGGTCAAGACTGATTTGCATGGCTGGGTCCAAAATTGGGTGGCGTAGTGAGCAAAAGAACAATGGATTTAACCCAGATCTCTTGACTGGGGTTGAGTGTTTGATTTACTCAGCATTCCATCCATCATTTGTTGCTGTAGCATTTTTTGCCTTAAGTGGTATGGGTATGCCCAGACGTGGGTCCCTTGCTCACTGTGCAATTGGATTCAAGCTAGCCTGGCTGATGAGGGGTGAAACCACGAAACCGGTCCCAGGATGCTTGTTTCCGGTCCAGTGAGGATCCTGCTTGGCAGTTCGGGCTGGACTGTTCCCATGAGGAACAGGGTCAAGACTGATTTGCATATGGCTGGGTCCTAAACTAGGCTGGTGTAGTGAGCAAAAGAACAATAGATTTAACCCAGATCTCTTGACTGGGAGTGAATTTGATTTACTCAACATTCCGTCCATCATTTGTTGCTGTAGCACTTTTAGAAAGTTGGCATTTTCCTGCCTTAGCCATTTAGTGCCTGTAGCCTGTACCCGGGTCACATGAGTGGGTGTAGCTGGCAATTGAGCTTTGTGTATTCCTCCTAGACAGTCACACACATTAGGGAGCTTAGGTGTACCTGAATAGGCCATCACTGGCAGGATTGGAGGGAGGGGCTGGGCACAGCCCCACTTACACCTAAATAGGCTATGTCCTACCTCCACAAAAAGGGCTGCATAGCCCATGTAGTTAGTCTGGAACCAGGACAGGGAAGGCAGGATGCCTGGGGTCTCAAAGGGAAACCTCCAGAAGCGTTTCCCTCACTTCAAAGGCACAACTGGGTATAAATACTGGCTCTCAGACACCACCACTTCAGTACAGTTCTGGACCTGTGGACCAGGAAGAAGGACTGCTGTGCTGCTGAGGAACTACCACTCTGCTGGACTGCTGCCCCTCTGGACTGTTGCCTTGCTGTGCTGACCTGCTGCCCTCTTGCATGGGCAAGAAGGACTGAACTTGCATTTCTTGAACCCAGAACGCCAGAGTGACTCCAAGGGCTAGTTGGCTGACCTCCTGTCTTGAGCCTCAGAAGGCTCCAACATCCTTGCATCTGCACCTGGACTCTGCCTTCTGTCAGTCTACCCTGCCAAGTGCAACCACCCCAGTCCTGGACCCTTAGAAGTGGACCTAAAGTGCTCTGCCAGCCTCTGTGGACCCAGTGGAACCAACGCATCTCCTCTGCTGCGAGGGGCAACCCCGAGCAGGACCGACGCATCGCTGCTGCTGCATGGATTGGAACTGCTGCAAAGACCCATGTTACATTGCAGCTCGTCACCGCATCAGAACCACCACTGCACGACACATCCACTGTGCAGGCCCTCAAATCCCTCATCGATGGGAGCCTCGACAACGCACCCAGGCTCCGAATCTCAGCCTCGCAGCTCCTCGGAATTGGCACATCACCCTTACTGCGCACCACATCCTTGACTCCGGACTTTGCACTGCAGGCCCTTGTTGACAGGATCTCTGATAACGACACAGCAGGACCTTGCCTCACAGCCTCGCCGCATCTTGGAACTGATCCATTGTTTCGACTATGCAATGCATCTTCAACGCGGATCCTCAGAATGCTCCGCAAACCAGGATTTCAGGTACTCTGTTCAGCAGGCCTAACTGGGTCCCTGTAGCCGGCCGGTGCTCCATCGCGGTCGGCCTGAACTTGTAACTTTGTTCCGGTCCAGTGCGACCAGATACCCACAGTTTGTGCTCTACGCCATTTGGAGCTATTTTTGCTAACATTTTTAACATTGAATATCGCTGGTTTTATTGATTGGATTTTTGGTGTTTTACTCTTGTTTTACTTATTTTATCACGTTTTCTAAACTGTTGTTAGATCCTTTTGTGGTGTGCTTCTATGGTATTACTGTTTGAATTGCTCCACAAATATTTTACAAATTGCCCCTGAGTTAAGCCTGACTGATCTGGGCCAAGCTACCTCAGGGTTGAGCGCAGTTTAATTTAGGGTTAGCTTGTGACTTCAATCTGAGAAGAATTGTGGATACATCTATCAGTAATCCAATTTCTTACAGAGGCACTATAAAACACATGAAATAATTGTAACAGAGAGGCAAAGGAGAGATGAGGGGCACTGTGGGAGAGTGATAGTGAAGGAATCTGTGGAGGAGGAGGTCATTAGTGGTGGCACGCCCACAAATATTGTCGCACTGGCCTGCCCTGCCATGCTGCTTAACAGGGTGTAGGATGCTGACATCCCTCGAAATGGTCTTTCATTGAGTTCTAGGCTTCTTCACTGTGCTGATTGACATCTTATTTTTTCTGTTTTCTGCAAGAATGTCTATGAGTATGACTGGGCATCCTGGTGTTCTGTAAGACCATCATTTACTTTGCTTTAAAAGTTAATACAATTGAATATATAATGAAAAATGTGTTGTAAAATGCACCATTTTTGCCATTTTTACCCATATTTTCTGGTGTGGAACCACCTCAATCCTCCTTTGTAGTGGACAGGCTCACTCCCTGTGCTTTCTCACTACGCACCGTCCAGCAGCTCATCTGACAAAATTTGCCAGTGCTGTTTTGGGTCCCTATTCTGGCCCTAGAAGTGCAGTCACTATATGCAGTGGTGTAGCGTGGGCGGGGCCACAGGGGCGGTTGTCCCGGGTGCAAAATTCCTTAGTGCCGCAAAATTTTAAAAGAAAAATAATTCTACTAGTAGCTTTCACCCATCATTGAGGAAGTGCTAACGGTCCACAGGTTAGGGGCCGCAATACTTGCTTTGCCCCGGTCACTGGCAATCCACGCCATGCTGCTGACTACACGTAATGCGTATTTTTATGTCCATGGTATTTAATAATCACAAATCGCTGAACTATTTTGTTTTATATCATAATAATCGAAAATATCTTAGATGTTACGTTTATCATGAAATGAGCTTCTCGAAAGTGAAATTTACTATTGTCCTCTGAAGTTATAGAGAGATCGGTATTTTTATTTTATGGATTTTTTTCGACAAAAGTCGTTAATTTTGATATTAACGGTTATCGTCACTTGTTCGTGTGACAGGACCTTCTCTAAAAAAAATCTGTTTTGTGGACTACATTTTCAACGTCCACATGACGCTTGCGACATTGGCGATAATCGGCAATGCTTCCAACGGGATGTGTAACAAAAGTGCTTCATTAAAAAGATATAATGGCAATTCCTGATGACTATTAGTGTATTTTGCAAGATTCTGGTACATTCGTGTTTTCTAATAGTAGGACTGTTGTGTAAGCAAGAGTCTACTCTTTATTTCCTGTACTTTCGAAGTGACGATTTTCTTAGTTTTTCTTAGCACTGCCCTATCCACAAGGAATCATTGTGTTTGTTAAAGCGCCATCTGTATCTTCTCATCACACATAGAGTTCTACCTGCCGCTCGGTCCCACACCCAACCTATTCACTCTTAATATGACTGTTGGAGGCTCTCTGTGCTACTACTAAAATGAACCAGGTAATAGAAAATAGCAAGTCCAAAGTGCATAGTAGAGTCAGGAAAAGCTAAAACTATCTTAAAAAAGCTCCGACTGTCTGAACATCTTGACAGACTATTGCCTCTGGCCCCAAGTATGCCATGCCTACTTTGACATTTTGAATCTGGTCACTTCCACGTTTAAGTGTACCTGCATAGCATGCTCCAGCCACGTGCATAAGGTTGCCAGGTGACTCCATTTGACCAGAGACAACATTTTGCAGCCGTGGGTAGTAGTCAGTCATTCATTAGTCTGATGCTGCTGAATTCTGGGAGTTGTAAATAACAGTAGTTTGCAACAAGAAAAAACAGACTAAAATATAGTTGTCTGTGACATAGAGTTACCACGTCCAGACACACGTGTGTGCCACCTGCATAGGTTTGTGTAGATGCTTCTTTTAAATTTGACACCTTCACAATCCCCCTGCCAGATACAGCTCTTCCTTCTTCATATTCAGTTCCAACTCCATGCAGGGACATGCACAGTGATAAGTTAGACAGCAGGCCCACGTGGACACGAACAGTAGTCTCCTCTCGTCACTTGTGGAGCACTCTATGGAATATTTCAGCTTTCATTGAAAGGAAATAAGAACTGGGTGGGTGGATCAGTGATTGCATAAAATGTACCAGTACCCTACAGATTCAATGTTGCTTTCTTTATTCAATGAGGTGAAATGGAGCTGGCAGTTATGACTCACTTAATTGCAGTCTCTGATGGCACTTAAGATAGTCAGACAGATTTTAATTAGAAATGTATTTCATAACCCTCTGTGCTCAGTCGTTTGGCAAGCTCGGGGAGTTGTTTATAGATACTACTGTACTCGGCAAACTAGAGCCTGGATTGGGAAATGCAATCATCATAATTGCAAATGAAATGAGATCCCAGGTCGTGATGTGCCAGCGCAGACTAATGAATAACACTCTCTGATTGCACCCTTCGGAGTTTCGCTGTTTGCTCTGCCGCGCGACAGAAGTGCTGTAAACGGTGAACCGCCAGCACACACATAATGTCATGCCTCAACAGGACCAAAAATCATGCATAACTGATGAGGGGCAGGGCAGCTTCAAAAGATGTTTATGGAGATAATAACTGGCCATGTGCATTGCGATATAGGGTACTTTGAAAGTGTAATATTCCCATGTCACCCATAATTTAAAATGTATACATCAGCAGCTTTCAGGCACTTGTTACAATTCAGCATACTCATGCGTAGACATGTCTTCTTACATCACCACGTTTATGGTCGGGCTGGTTCTGAATGAGAGTGTACTTGAAAAAGAGCAAAAATTGATCCAGGGACGTATTGGCCAATTTCCTTTTTTGATTCATCTTTCAAACTGTTTTGAAAAATCCTGCTAAATCGAAATGTAACTGCAATGCTGGCTTCAGTTGGGTGGACCGTGGTCCTGTCGTCCTGGTGGTGGGCCAGCTCCTCTCATTTTCAGTTGGTAGGGGGGAGGCTCACCACTGACAATTGAAAGGGTTATCCTGCTCAAAATTCGTATCTCTGCACTACCAGAGTTAGATACATGTTTCCAGTCTGTTTCTGCTAGGTAGGAGTGAGGGCACTTCTCAGGTCAAAGGAATGAGCTTTCCCAGGGAGATAATATCTTTCTTCTCAGTGGAGTCTCAGTGATTTCAGAAGGATTCCACAGATGGCCACATGGATGTATTTTAGAGGAGTGATAATAAAGTATCAAAATTAGGGGAAAGCTATCTCTGGGAAAGTCTCTGGGCAGAGTTGCCAAAGATGTAAATCTTGTTTTGGTCAGTCCTTTGTTTTCCAGCAGTAGTCCCGCCTGGATGGGGCTCAATGTGAATTTCACAAACCCTGCCAGACGTTTGCAGAGCTGTACAAAAAGAAGTTGGGTGTAGAATGTCATATCCACAAGGCAACATAGAAGCAAGCTTCCACCTCGTGCTATGACGATTGTGTCCTTTGGACGCCACTATCCACACAGCTCATTTGCACTAAGCTACATAACACGCAGACACACACGTACCACAGAAATGTCTTATTCCAAAACTCACCAAGTACACACAGGTGGAAGTAAAGGGCCCATTTTTGGGGAACTGATGGGTTTCACAATGAGGCTGTTGGCAGACGCCTCTCATGAGTCCTGGAGTAAAGGCATGTTCCTCTCACTATAGGTAGAGGTTTTGCTGACACTAAAAATCACTGCCCCCATAACCTAAAGATGGTACATTTACCACCCTCTTCAGCGGGTGGCATCTTTGTTCATCAGTCCCTTGTAGTCAATAGACTGAGAGATTCGGACACTGAAAACACTTTCTGAGCCGCATACACTTACAGGTTTTCACATCCTGGGGGCTGGAGCAGCGTAATTTTGGCCCCACCTCATTTACGTCAAGCATATACATTTATGCACCTATGTATAACATTTATATACAAGTATGTTCTAACTTTATTAACGTGTGTGACACTTTTGAATTAAGGTTGTGCAGCTACTGAGATCACAGAGCATTTGCATGTAACAGTGTTGGGCTAATTCACAGATTGATATAACCATGTTATTATGCATATATTCATGTTTTACAGTAATCATATATTCTCATGGATTCATAGTATTGTAACATGCTTTCATTTTTGATTTTCAATGTACTTTAGCTTGACATTTGGCCTTAAATTGAATTGTTTGCTTAACATTGCCAGTGCTGTTTTCTCTTTTCTGCAGGTGCAATATCATGATTTTTGTTAGCCAAAGAAAGGGTTATTGTTGATGTATTAGGCGCCTGATAGTGAGGCCTGGGAGAAGGAAATTGGCAACGAGTGTAGAGCAGTGATGGTGAGAGAAAAGTCTCCTGTTCATGGTGTACTGGGAAGATGCAACATCCAAGGCCGGTGGTTGTGTACCTGGTTGTATCAGGGAGGTGGGAAACTTGAGGAGTTTATCGACTCCCCTAAAACTACTGTTGGATTGGTTCTCAATGGTAGGAACGAGAAATGGGTGTTCTAGAAGCTGCAAATTGTATTTTTAATTGGTGTTTCAAGTTAGTTAGAGAGACTTCATCCTGACTTTGAGAGGGAACAGATCTCTCTCTTTTGAGATTTTCCTGAGTGTAAGCTTCCTGCTGAGCACTCAGCTAACTTGCTGGCCTTCTGCTGGAGTTCAATTCTAAGCTGACACCTTCTATGCTCCCTCTTTAGAATTTTTTTAAAGTTGGCTTTAGTTTTTTTGCAGATTAGAGAAGGGTAGTTTCTTTATGGAACACCTTATTGCAAAAATTTGCATTTTATGTTTGGTGGCTGTTACTATTTTGTCTCTCCTCTTATTATGACTTAATCTATTGGCACATTTCAGTAATCACACTGTATTGTTATATCTTTTGAATTTATTCTTACTCGGCATATGCAAATGATGGATCAATGTGCTAAAATAAACTGTTAGAAACTGGGTCTTTATTTCACAGAGGTACGCACCCTGTCCAGGTAGGGACCCCAATCCCAGTCAGGGTAAGTCACAACCCACCCTGAATTATCCTGTACTCACCCTCCCTCTAATAGCTTGGCACAGGGCAGTCAGGATTAACTTAAGAGGCAATGTGTAAAGTATTTGTGCAACACATATACAGTAATGCAGTGAAAGCAGCACAAAAAGATTCCACACCAGGGTAGGAAATAGAATATGATTTTATAAATTAAACAAGACCAAAACAACAAACATCCATCCAGTAGCAGTCGAGACATTAATTTTTAAAGATCAAATGCAAATATAGTGCTTAGAAGCAAATAGCCCTCAAAGAGTTAATTGGTCGCACTGGACAGGGCTGAAGCCAAGAGTTCAGGCTGCCAGCGAACGAGCGCAGTCCGGATACAGGACCCTGGGCCTGCAGAGCAAAAATACCTTAATCCTTGTTGCAGCATGAGATGCATCGATGATCCCCACACAGTTGAGGTATTGCGCCGAATTTCTCAATACAACTGCAGCAATGTATAGGGTCCGTGTGTGAATGTAGCGTTGGTTCAGAGTGCGGCAGTTATGAATGTGATGTGCCTAGTTTCTCCACGCAGTAGAGGCAATGCATCGATCTTCTCCACGCAGTGGTGGTGATGCGTCGATTCTGAAGTGGTGGTCCGAGTGCAAGGTGGCGGTTCAGAGTGTGATGCGCTGATACGGTTCCCTCAACAGCAGCGATGCGTGGATTCTTCTCTCGCAGCAGATCATGCATCGGTTCCACTGGAGAAAACTCTTAGGTCCACTTCGAAGTGACCAGGAGTGGGGTGGCACCACTAAGCAGGACAGACTCACAAGCAGATGAGACAAAGGGCTGGAACAGGAGGGATCTAAGTGTTTTGTGTCCCTGAGGTCTCAAGAAAGGAAGCCCTTGGAGTCACTCTGGGTTCAAGTGGTGCAGGTCCAGTCCTTCTCACCCAGGCAGGGGAACAGCAGGTAGCAGTGTCGCTCAGCAAGGTTTAGAGCACAGTGAGACAGAGTTCAGCAAAGCAGTAGTCCAGCAGAGTGGCAGTCCTTTCAGCAGCACAGGAGTTCTTCTTCCTGTCAGAGTAGTCACATTTCCAGAGGTGTACTGAGTTAGTGGTGTCACTGGTCCAGTACTTTTACCCAGTTGTGCCTTTGAAGTGGGGGAGATTTCAAAGAAAAGCATTGAAGTGCGCAAGGTCTCTGCCCGTCCTGACCTGGCTCCAGACTCACTACAGGGGGGTATACAGCTCTCTGTGTGGGCACAGGCACAGCCCTTTCTGGTGCAAGTGTCAGCACCTCCCTCCCAGCCAGCCCAGGAAGACCCATCAGCTAGGTGATGCGACATCAGGAAGTGAATGGCCCATCAGGCACACCTAAGCTCCATTTTTGTGTGGCTGTCTAGAGGGAATGCACAAAGCCCAGCTGTCACCCACCCCAGACATGTATTGGAAACAGGCAGAAGGCACAAAATGGTTTAAGTAAGGAAAATGCCCACCTAGTGGCATTTTTAGACTTGCAACCTAAAATCCAACTTCATCATCAGTTGTGATTTTAAATTATGAGTCCAGGGACACCAAACTCGAAACATCTACCACGTCCCAATCGGAAATTACACATATAAAATGTAATAAGGTAATTCCTATGTTAGCCTATGGGAGAGATAGGCCTTGCTTTTGTGAAAAACGAAATTGGGAGTTTGTCACTACCAAGACATGTTAAGTTTAAAAGTACATGTACTACCTTTTGAATACACGGCACTCTGCCCCATGGGTTATACAGGGCCTACCTTAGGGGTGATTTAGATATATAAAAAGGGAAGGTTTAGGCCTGGTAAGAGGGTTTACTTGCCAGGTCGACATGGCAGTGTGAAACTGCACACAGAGGCTCTGCAGTGGTAGGCCTGACACATGGTAAAGGGCTACTTATGTGGGTGGCACAAACAGTGTTGGAGGCCCACTAGTAGCATTTAGTTTACCGGCCCTGGGAACATGTAGTGCACTTTACTAGGGACTTATAAGTAAATTAAATATTTCAATTGGTTAGGAGCCAATGTCACTGTGTTTTAGGGAGAGAGCACTTGTACGTTAGCACTGGTTAGCTGTGGTAAAGTGCTAAGAGTCCTAAAGCTAGCAAAAATGGGGTCAGAAAAATGGAGGAGGTAGGCAAAAAGTTGGGGGACTACAATCTTAAGGCACGAAAAAGTTGGACAAGAAAATATCTTCTTCCCAAAAGTGCTGTTGTCAAACACAGACTTTAAAAACCATACTTACTAAAAGATGTATTATCAAATTCTGAGCTCATTCCTATATTCTATCTTATCCCTATGAAGGATAGACTCGTAAAATGTTACAAAAATTCCCTATTCCGTCCTATCAGCCGGACAGCCCTTTAATAGTGAAAAAGGAAAATGGTATCTTTTCACCACCAGGACACGCCACACACACTAGCACACATCAGCACACATCCCACTCCTCACATACACTGCGCCCCACCCAGGGGGGGCCCTGGGTCCACCATAGGGGTGCCCTATGGACAAACTGCGGCAGGCACTGCGGTGGCAGGCCTGAGACATCTTTTCCAGGACACTCATGTGGATGGCACAATCAGCGCTGCAAGCCTACTAGTAGCTATTTATTTACCAGCCCTGGCACAATTAGTGCACTTCACTAGGGATCTACTAGTAAAACCAATATGCCAATCAGGGAGAACCAAGCACAATATCAATTTACACAGAAAGCACTCACACTGTGACACTGATCAACAGTGGCAAAATACCCAAAGCATCTAAGCTAGCAAAAATGAAAACCAGCACAGCAGCAAAACATAGGGTGTAGAGGCAAAAGGTCAGGGGAAACCACGCCAAGGATGCCATGTCTAACACTATGTAACTGTACTGTCCCTACAACTTTACTGTGTGTCTGCAACGATGAGCAAGTAACTACCCCTTTTAAACCTGTTTATGGATGCTCCGTCCTTCTTCATAGTCCTAAGAAGCGCAGCAGAACCTATGACTCCTACCAGTCTATGTGAAATCCAGACAAAGACCTATTATTGAAATAAATAGTACCGCCAAAGAATGTATTTTAGATCAGTGATAGAAAAACATTGAGCAGCAGAAGGAACCATTAGCAAAGGCATAGCAATGGCTAGAACAGCAGGATGTAGGAAAACCACTTTTTAATGAACTTCACACCAACCAATCACAGAATTGTAAACACAATCAAAAGAATGGGACTATTACTATCTACCAGCCGTCTCTTCACCAACACCTTTCTCAACCAAATCCTGTACCATACACAACAAGGCTCGTGAAATCTGTAGGAATCCCAGCTCTACATCGCCTGTTGCCCACAAAGTGGATGGCACATTCGCAAAACTCGGGGGGGGGGGACAAACACCATTCACTACTTACATTGAGGCCCGTCATCACACATTCACCTGCTTGAGAGCAGTAATAGTATGTTGCCAAACCCATCACATGCTCACCACAATTAGACATTAACTAAAACAGAAATCCACTGTAAAAAGGACCAATAATCAGAGCAAGAAAGCGCAAAACATGTGCTACAACCAATGTGTCTGAAGCACCCACCAAAACACTCATAGCACTGTGCTATGTTAAATACGTAACAGAAAAAGGCAATCTATTCCTTTTAATTTGCAAAACAAATCTTTTAATATCAGGCCTGAGTCACAAACAACAAATTGGTGACCTTTCTCAAATGAACCTGCAACCCTCTCTAAAACTTATTTTGTAATTGCTCCTTTTGAAACCCCAACAACCTTGATAGAGCACCTTGTATTTCTGCTCCTGAAACAACACATTGTAACTCTCTTTCACTCCCTGCAAACAATTTTTCTGAGCAAACCCTCTCTGTACCATCATATTTTTTCCTTTTTCTTAAACTCTTTCTACTTCATTCCTTGTCCAGCACTATAGTACCCTTCACCCTTCAGTATACCATCTATCAACTTTCTTTGAAAACAAACCAATATTTACTGTACGTGCACCTTAATCTGATCAGAGAACTCTAATCCAATAACCAACTGAGTCACAAAGAATCTCATGCCACCGGCTCCAGGACATTCTATTCCACAGTGTTGTGGAAACTCTAGATACACACTTTCACAAAACTCATTAACCAATTCTTTTAGCTCCTGTGTTGTCCTTTTAATCTGTTCCCAATTTACATCTTTTGCTGGCACTCTGCCCTTCAGGAAAGTCTGGCTCTGCGCTGTGCATCTCTGCCTGTCTGTGTCAGGAGCAGGGCATGGCCCCCACCTTCCTTTCTGGCTTCACAGAACTCTCTCCCCAGCATCTCACTTCTCTTGTCTGCTGCTCTGAGTCTCTCTGCTCGATGAGCCCCCTCCTTGGGAATTTCTTCCTTATCTCACCAAAGGCCATAGCAAGCCTGCCACACGCTGAATTCACAAGCTATGTTTTTCAACTTTGAAAATCCTTTTTATTCAGCATAAAGACACACCGGAGGATATTCTCAAGAACGTGCGATAATCATCGCCAAAATAGGTTAACACAATTTTTCATATCGCGGGAAAATAACTCTGTGTTAACGTCGTATTCCCAACACGGCGGTAACATGCAATAGTTTCCCGATAACGCGTCAAATGTCCGCGATAAAATCACAGGGACTGCGATAAAAATCTAAAGCCGAACGTGAAAAAAGTGGCAATGGGCCCAACCTCGATAAAAAAAATTGTGAATAGCTGCGCCAGGCCTGCAATTCACACACGTCAGGCAAGAAAAATCACTATAAAAGCAGAAGAAAAAAAAACACAAACAAAACCAAAACAACTGCGAAGCACAATGGAGGTAGTCTGAGCAAGTACAGAGGACAACCAGAACCCCACAAGCCCCACGGAGGACCAGCCTGGGACCTCAGGGTCAGGGAAGGGCAAGGAGAAGAAGAAGAGGAAGACGCGGTTCAGTCCGCAGGAAAACAGGATCCTGATAAAGGAGGTGGTAGAACACCATCAACAACTGTTCGTCACCTCCACTGTGTCATTGGCAACAAAAAATGGAATATGGCAGTACATCCTGGACAAGGTGAATGCAGTCGGAGTGCTGAGGAGGACAATGGAAGAGCTGAAGAGGCGCTGGAATGATGTGAAGCGCAAAACCAAGCAGAAACTAGGCAACAACCAGAAGGCAGCAATGCAGACTGGAGGTGGGAGTCCAGCGCCACAGGAGGAGCTGGATGAGATGGAGGAAATGGTGTCCACAATCATCAGTGGGGAGACGGTGGCAGGAGTTGGGGGACCGGACACTGCTCAACATGACCTGACACAACAGCAACAGGGTGAGTAACGACCAGGGACTGGGGGGACGGGGGGAGATGGGCACAATGGCACACATGCACAATTAAGTATAGCACAGTGCACACCCACAATGACTCTGGATCATGTCCCTGATCCCCTTGGCACACTGCAGCACACATAGAAACAGCAATTAGGCCCCCGTCGACTATGTGCCCAGAGGGGACCCTTCCCACACATCACCAATCTCACAACCAACCCATGCACATGTGCCAAACCCAGCAAAGCGGCGTGTCTGTGAGCCACACTGACAATGCAAGTGACACTGCATGACGAATAGCATGGCTGCAGTCAATACATCATGACATGTTGCACGCCACAACACTGAGGTGGCTGAGTGTGGACCACATCCGTAAAGGAGCAGGTCACACTCTGACACATCCACAAACAACCCCTGACGTCAACAACACATCTGCGGACAAACCATGCCCCAGAGTCCCAACTCCCACCAAGAGCCCAATTTACCCAAGTATGCAACATCTCAGCACTGTATAAGCACAGAAGTCAAAGGCACACTGCCTGAAAGGGATAAGGGGCAGCAAAATCAGAGCTGCAGGGGTGACTCTCCCAAAATGCAGCACACACACATAACATTCAGAGCACATCAACATTGACAACAATGTGGTATAAACTGCAACACGTTCACAGCAGAACAGAGGACACAACTGGTGCCGCTTGTGTGTAGAAACTGGCCAATCACATTTGGCATAGCAGGGAAATGTGAGATAATAATGTACAAGTACAAACACACATCCGTGATGTTGTCGAAATGTCCACTGTCCCGCATCAAATAGGCAGCTCCTCCCAAACAGTCACAATGTACATTGTCATGCAGTCTGTATGTAAACTTGTACAATGCATCAACATACATGTGAACACAATGTTAAACTACATCTCCCCTTCACATTGCAGAGGGAGAATCAACACCTCCTGCAGAGCAGACCCAACAGCTCTTCACTGAGGACAAAGAGGACCTCCACACCTTCAACACCGACTCCCTCCAAGAGCTCATAGACAGCTTCGGCACCTCACCTCCAGGAGCAGGGCAGCCCAGCTGCATCGAGGAGACCTCACTCCCTGCACAGACCACACAGCAGGACGCACCCACCACCACGGCTGTCTCCCAGGACCCCCACGAACAACACATGGCCTTCCAACGCCATGTGTTAGGGTGCCAGGAGAAGATGGCTGATCAGGTGCGGGTGGGGTTCAACCTCATGGCAGCCAAACTAGATGCCATACGTGGGTGTCTAAGTCCCATCAGGGACCACTTACAGTCCCTATCGGACACCCACAGTCCGCTCCATGCTCTCCAACAATCCATGGCTGACATCGCTGGAGTCCTGACTCTGAGACAAGGACAACTGTCTAGTCAGAGTGGCTCCAGCGATGTCAGCTGGGAGTTGGGACACATGCGGAGGATCATGGAGAACAGGGAGCGGATGCAGGCAGAAAGAATGGCTGCCACGGCTGCACACCAGCGAGATGTAGCTGGGATCTTCCATGCCCTGCAGATCCTCATCATGGCATTGCTGCCACAAGGCCTGGCACCGATGAATGCTGCTGCTGCTTCTACATCCACATCTCCGCCCCCTGATGTGTCAGTGCCTCACAGTGCGGCAGACAATCCACCTCCGGCCCCTGATGTGTCACTGCCACACAGTGTGGCAGACATTCCACCTCCTGCCCCTGATGTGTCGGTGCCACAAAGTGCTGCTGACAAAACACCACCACCCACATGTGAGGCACAAGAAACATCAGAGGACGAAGATGCGGATGATTCTGCCTTAGTGGTAAGAAGGAAGCAGTAGCATTCACCTCCGCCATATGGCCTGTTTCTGCTTGGTTCTGCCCTCTGCATCATCACCTTCCACTGTCCCCCGATACACTCTGCGACACTCACCTTGGACCTCGACATGGACTGCCATATTCTGTTTGGTTACCAATGACACAGCAATCAGACTGCGGACTGAACTCTTCCTCTTCCGATGAACTTGTCATTCCCTAAAGGACTCTGGCTGGCCCTACACGGGGCAACAATGTAAAGTGGGGTTTGCATGGCCCTGTACTGCTCCAGCTTCAACACTCCACTGAACGTGAATAAAACATTCAGAGCACACAGATGTGTCATGTCTATGACCATTCAAGAATGAAAGTATGGATGAATGTAGGGTCAGTGATTCCCCCTTACGTCCATGTTGCTCATGTTTTGGGACTTGAGTCACAGGGTGCAACATTGCCGATTGCGGTCCGGGTGGCGCCGACACTACAACAGAGACACACGCATTAGTTACTTTCTTGTCCAGCCCAGAACTGAACCACGCACAGAGCCCCTACGCTGGACTGGCCTACGCCAGCCCAGCCCACTCCGCTTACGCTTACAGGGTGGGGGACAAAGCTACATGTCCCAGGTCTTCCCTGTAGTGATCTGCTGATCACTGGTCTAGTTGTCAGCATGCCACAGCCACTCCCTGAGGGTTGGTTAACACCCACACCACACCCATCCAGCACAGGCGTCACAGGACATGTGACCCTGCCAATAAAAGGGGCCTACCACATCACATTCCCCACTGCCGGAGGTGACATGATGGCGTCCGCACCACGAGACTCAATCATAAAGGGTCCATGACTTTTGGCGCACTGGGTTAGTGGCACCCGATGCACTGCGGCCGGCACGGGCCTACTGCCACAGGACGATGACTTGTGGTGCACTGGGTTAGTGGCACCCGATGCACTGCGGCCGGCACGGGCCAACCGCCACGGGACGGTGACTTGCGGTGCACTGAGGTAGGGGCACCTGAAGAGCTGAGCGGGTGTGCAGCCTGCGATGATGCGTAGACCTCGATACTCCGTCCTGCCAATTAAGATTCGATTTGTATTGAGGGCCCTGCTGGAGCACAGTGTACGCCGAAGGCAGCAGTCAGCACACACATGACTCTGCGGTGCGGTGCCGCAGGGTGCGCTGGGGGCCTGTGGCGTGGAATCCAGCGATCGGCTGAGGAGGTTGCACCGGCACGTGGTGAGCCCTCTTGGAGACACGCCGGTGGCGGCAGGTGAGCATTGAGGCCTGTGTATGCAGGGGCGGCCAGTCATCGCTGGGCGGCGGACCGGTGTGGGGACCAGGGCTGGGGTGCAGCAGGCGCACAGGATCGCGCAGGCACCACCGGTCACGGCGGCGGCCTCGTGGCTGGGTGGGGGGCGCCGCCCTGGCAGACACGACCCTGCATGCGATGACGAGATGTGCGCGGGTTGGCTTGGGACGTAGCCACCTCGTCTCCAGTGTAAATCTGGCCGTTGAAGGTGGTCAGCCACGTGTGTGTAGGCCTATGGACAGGATGTGGCGGACACAGAGACACACGCAGTAGTTACTTTGGTGGCCATCCCGGAACTGAACCACGCCCAGAGCCCCGGGCTATTTATTCACGACATACGCCAGCCAAGGCCACTCCGCTCACGCTTACAGGGGGGGCGGCAAAGCTACATGTCCAAGGTCTTCCACACTGCCTGAGGTAACCTGTTTGCGGCCACTGTCCACAACACTACAAACAACAGCAGTATATGTCCACATGGACATGTCTGTGCTCTGCATACTGAAGTCTGTCCAGCACATCACCGCCACACTTGGCATTGTGTACATTCTTATTGATGGGTCACTTGCCTCCTTCGCACATACTTGGTTCCTACCTCTCCCCACATTCTGCAATTGTGTGGCAGAGGTGCCATGCCGTGGATGGTTTGTCTACATGGCTGGACACGGTTACCACAGTTACTTGTGTTGTCGTGTCTTGTAGTTGGGCATGTTAATTGGCATGTTGTATGTTATTTTGTAACGTGTGCATTCCCACAGTTGTGAGTTGTATGATTGTGGAGTTGAGGTGTGTGGTGTGTTCAGTTGGTACTTACCGACGGGTAGTGCATTTCCATAGGTGCCATCCTCAAAGCGCTGGTTGGTGATGGACTTGCGGAAGATGTAGGAATCATGCACACTGCCTGGGAAGTTTGCGACGACATTCGTGAACAGGCCCCGGTGGTCCACTTTTGCGTGCACATTGATGAAATGCGTGTGGTGTCTGTGGCGGTTATTGTGTGCAGTGTCGGCAGGGGGCACAAGTAGTACATGTGTGCAGTCAATTGCCCCCAACACGTGCGGGAAGCCAGCTATGACATAGTTCCCTTGCTTGGTCTCCAGCTGTTCCTGCGCAGTGTGGGGGAAGTGAAGGTGCAGGGGTATCAAGCTGATACAAACCGTGATGCTTACAGGTATGATAAATCCTGCATAAAAAGACCGTTACAGACGTTCGTGTGGTCGTAACCTTCCTTTTCTTTCCTACGAATGTTACGCCCACACGAACTTCTGTCACGGTCTTTTTATGCAGGCTTTATCATACCTGTTAGCATTCCGGTTTGCCCAAGTGCAATACACTGTACCAGATTACGTTTGTGACTATACGGACGCTTGACCATTGTCACCATTTATCCAACAGGTTTCTGAATACTGACTTTCGGAATATGGAATTGTATTGGGGAGTTCCCGCAGCATATGCAGTTAATTGAATCCACACGTTGCCCTGATGAAGCTCCCTGTTGGGAATGGAACGCGTTGGCTGAGCTTTTCGTATTGTTGATTTATGTATTTGTAATAAAGAACTGTTTTTACACTACTGTTGAGTACTGGACTTCATGACCTGGCGCACCCCCATTTCAGTAACTACAATCTTGGATCTGGAGCACAGAGGCATCAGGCAACGGCTGGCGTTGGGGTTGGTTGCGCAGGAACACTACGAATTGGGACTAGCGTGTTGTGCGGATACAGGGGCCCGCCGTTGCTTTTGTGGACATGCATCCAAGACATGTGTGAGGAAGTTTGATGGGGCTGGCTGTGAGACTCCTCCGACTCTGGCAGTTTTTGGTTGGAAGGTACCAGAGGCCAACAGGTGCAGCACAGCCAGCAGCTTTGTCTGCGGAGGGATGTTGGTTTCCGCTGTGTTGGTGCGGTCAGCCTGTGGGCAATATGGGTCAGGATGCGGAGGATGGTTGTCCTTTTGAGCCTGTAGTGGGCAATGGCGTCCTCTGGCATTGAGTGTCTGAGGCTGGTGCGTTTTAGGAACGTCGGCTGTGTTCTTCTGTGCTGCCTAGGTGGTAGTCCGGGGGGAGGGTGGTCCGGTGGGGGGCCTGGGGGTGGTGGCGGTGGCCCTCTTGGGTCTCCGAGCTGCATGATCATTGGCTCCATGGCATCTGTTGGTCTTCAGATGTGGCTCTGGGCTGGGCTCCCTTTCATACTGCAGGTTGTCGTCCAGCTTAACACCAGTAAAAGGCAGGTGTTAAATCCCTGCTGCTAACGCGCCTTATCGCCTGTTTTTGGATCGCTTCGCCGATCTGGCTGCTCGTTGAGAATATCGCGAAGTGGTGTTTTCGTGTGTTTTTGCACAGGAACACCTACTCTGCATATCATTAGCGTTAGTTGTCGCTCTCATTTGTGGCGATGTTTTTTGCGGCAGCTATCGCTGGAAAACTGGCGATATCGGCAGTTTGCACCAGCTTGAGAATGGGGCGATAAATCTATCACCACTTTTGCGGCGCTAAAGTGCCGCTAAATCGGCGATAAGTCCTTTAGACTATGCCCCACTGCCTGGAGTGCTTGAAAACACTTTTTCCAAATTAAATACACATTCTATTGTGGGCAAATCCAAATAAAACACACCCACTCAAGTCAATCATAGATTAACTTCCGAGCATTGCACCGACTTTCTAGGTGCCAATTTTCAGAATGCAGTTCGTGTCTGAAGCTGCAAAGCTCTAAGTACCAACCCACTGCCCCCATTTTTTCCCTTTCCAGAACTCCTGCCTCCCTTTCATGGAGAGACCGGACACATTCAGCGCTACTGAATTACGAGCGTGTATTTCACCTCTCCTACTGCACCTTTAGAATGCGTGTCTGTTCAGCACAAATATACATTACCTTGAATCGTCACAACACTGTTTTCAATTTAAATGCACATCCCTTCCTCACATTCTTCCTATGTACATTCTTGCTAGTATTTCTGATCAAACCAGATTTTTATTTATTTATTATTTTCCGTGCTTCTTCAAATTTTAAAGTGTCATCAGGAGGCGCTAGCTAACCTCCTTTCAATGGGCATCTGCAGAGCAACAACGACAACAAGAGACCAAATTAAACTCATTCCAGACATTCCTGACACTGACGTCAGTCCACAAACCTCATAGCACCCAAACACAACTATCAAACCACAAGTCAGCCTGGAGGCTGCATCAAGTTCAAGAAGACAGTCCAGGGACTGTACCAAGTTCAAGAAGACAGGCTCTAGCCCCAGACCTTTTCAAGCGTAGACCAAATTACCAGTTGGCTTGGCAGATTGTTCGCGAACAGTCCCAGACTTTTTCAAGCACGGGCCAAATTACCAGTTGGCCTGGCAGGCTGTTCACAAACACTCTGTGCCTTTTCAAGGGTCCGCAAACCCACCAAGTTCAAGACAAGACAGTCCGGAGACTGTACCAAGACACAGCCTGTCGGCTCGTGTCGTTCAAGCAAGGCAGTCCGAAAACTGCACCAAGACAGTCCGGAGACTGTACCAAGACACAGCCCGTAGGCTCGTGCCGTTTAAGAATGGCGCCATTTTTCCAAGAATCAAATCACTCACCTGGTGCATACAGGTCGAGTCAAGTTATTCTCCACTGCCGACTCTTCGGACCAAACGGTCAACTCCAAGGTTTCGCCTTCTCAGGACTCCAGCCGGTGACCACTAGACAAGGAAGTGCCTGATCAGACGGGCGGGGCAGCTGCGAGAACCAAGCTCGATCGTGTGGGGTACCCCGATCCGCCCGACTGACCAGACGCAACCCCGACCCTGCAACCCGATTACGGGTGAGCTGGATCACCTTGCGGGGTCCCTGTTCGGGCGCCAACTGAAGGAAGTGGCCCTCAATGGCCACTCGGGTTTCTTACAACCACCTGCTATGCCTTCCCAAGAATGAAGAGTCAGTCAGACAGTAGAGAATACAAACATACCTTTATTAGTAATACTCTGCAGAGGAGTCCAATCTGACCTGCACCCTAAGATGTCTGCCGAGGGGACTGACTCCCCAACAGTCAGCAGTGAGTAATCATTCTTCCCAAGAAGCCTCCAACCACGCCCACAATGGAAAGTTACCGGCCTGAGCCGAACATGAACAAAGAAGGCACAGAAGGATGGGCTACCCCCTGCTAGATGGGTACATGTTATCTGCAACTCAAGGTTGCGCTGAGTCTCAGCGTCTCCTAACGTGGGAGCAGAACTACACAATTGAATAGGTATGCGAGGGCAGAATGGCCTATTCATTAGTAAGTCAGGAAACAGCCTTTAGCAGAAGAGAAAATAATAACTAAATACAATGTTCTGCTGAGGCAAGCATAACGATTAATGAGGCCTAGTTCATACTCAGCCTAAGCAGCCTAACAGGGATTACGAAATACAAAATGGAGTCGCACTGGCTAACTACAGGAAAGCTTGCATGTTGCAGGGATAACTCAGTGGGTTGCATAACGTGAATACAAATGGCGTCTATTTAGTCACACACTGCTAACCTAATATAACTTGAAACGAGTGCATGGCAGGAATGGGATTTTCAAATCTAACAAGGCTGTCAAGTCTAACATAAATCTTTACGGTTACATTTATGATTCTGGGAGTCAGATGGGTTTCACAGAATTGGAATGTGTTTTTTGATATTTGATCCCTTACAGCTCTTCAAGTCAACTGACAAAGGTCCACATGACCTATGGGGAAATATATTTGATGATTTCACTAACAGATTGAGGTCTAAGGTCCTGCGCTCGAGCAGCTCTGTCATTCTGTCAGAGTAGAGAACAGGAGTAATCTTGATTATGACCTTGGTCAGCACAGCATCAGCAGCATTGAAACTTGTAGGACACCATTCAGATTCATCAGAATATTGGTATGAAAGATACCTATATCTTTATAGTGTACCAGAAAGAGTGGCTGACTTAATAATCTCATCCTCTTTCCTATTTAAGGATGAAGTTCTGGCTATGCAGAGATGTCCTCTGATTTCTATATTGCCCTTCTGTTTTTTTTTCCTTCTTTCCAAATCACAGAGCAGCATTGGTGTCCTCTGCCAGGCTTGTAGAGAACACTGGAGGTTGTATCGAGTCATTGCATAGTCTTTATGATTACTGATTTTTCTGCGTTCGTGATGCAGCACACATCATCATAGAGCACCTCCATTGGCCTCACAAATGTCAAGACTGCTGTAGGAAAAGCACAGAGTCAGACAGAAAGTCGAATACAAGAGTACAGTTATGTAGGTGTCCACATAGTGCCTGAACCTTCATCATTAAAATTGAGTCCCAGTCCTTAACTACCTTAGGCCTCGCAGAATTAAGCTATGTCCACTCTTTCTAAACCAGATATGTCCAACATTAGCCCTTGGGGCTGAAGCATGACAGACGTTTGGGATACCATCATCATATTTCTTTTTAAAACATTTTATTGGATTTTACAGCCATGATGGGTTATACTATACAGTTCAAATATCCATTGTTTATCTCTTTCATTTTAAATGAAAGCCCTACAGCCTCTTATGTATGATAGTGATTCGTAATATGCAAACTAACCTGTTAACTTTCGATACCATCATCATATACATTTAATTGCAATTAATTTGTATGTAAATAATTTACACAGTCATTGCTTAGATGCCCTCATCATATACATTAAATTACAATTAATTTATATGTAAATAATTTACACTGTCATTGGTTATCCTGAGAACCTGGTGGTCTTCAATGGCAAACTTGGGCGCCCTAACCTAGGTAATATTCCCTCCATGATGCTTATCACAGTTATTGCAAAACATCCTCATGTGGAACACACCCATATAATTTTCTATAATTTACTTGCAATATACCATGTATTTATTTGATTGTTTATTGAGATAATTTCTATCATACAGCATGTGTAGTCTTTAAAGAAAACACCTTCAGCAACCTGAGTACTGGTTCACATCTCTCCAGTTCTCCAGTGTCAACAAACACCGAAAAAGCCTTCAGAACCTAAAACTGTAAATGACAAAATTAAAAACTCACAAAGCGTCAACTCAGGCCTTCTCTGGTGAAGCACCTTTCCTATAGACCACTCATCCAGTTTACTTAAGAAGTGTAGAGATCCTAATGTTGTTCTGAAAAAGGCTGGAAACCCATCTGTTCACAATGTATCTTGACTGACCATGATGGCTTCTGATTGTATCTTATATATTTCATATAATCTTTATGTCTGTTTCTCACTTTTCTTCCTGACCGCCTCCTCTTCTCCTACCACATTTGATCACCTCCTCTGGCACTCTATCAAACCCATTTCCATTCTTGTCTACCTTTATTTTCTGTCTTGTGCAACTTCCTTCCCTTTTCTCACCCCTTAATCACCTTCTTTTATCCTCTCTAACAGATATTGGCTGGCTCTGCTTGTACCTGTTTTTATACTTAGTTGAATGTAGCACTCTGTTCAATGTTTGGAGAGTGTTACCTTTCCTTGCAAGGAATGCTCAGCATCTCAATAGTAGAGCTGGCTGATACTTTTTTGATTGCGTGGTGCTTTATAAAAATGCTAAAATGAAATAAAATAAAACTGTGGGTTGTCATTGAAGAACAACACGGAAATACAATTGGAGGGCAGCGGGAGGAGGTTGCACCTTCTGGAGAGATGCCATCAGTGAATGACAAAATGCTAACCAGTGCTAACATACTTCTGCTCTCGCCTTTAAACATGGTGAAATTGGCTTATACCTAATTGCCAAATTTAATTTACTTGCACGTCCATAGTAAAGGGGTACACTATTTACCCAGGGTCTATAAATTAAATTCTACCAGTGGACCTGCAGCACTGATTGTGTGACCCTCAAAAGTAGCCTTTTTAAACATGTCTCAAGCCTTCCATTGCAGCCTATGTGTGCAGTTTTAAACTGCCATCTCGAACTAGTGAAAAGAAACTTCCATGCCTAAACCTGCCTTTTTAATACATAGAAGGCACCCATACGGTCAGCTCTAAATAGCCCATAGGGCATGGTGCAGTATGTTTGAAAAGTGGGACATGTACTCTTATGTTTTACATGCCCTGGTAGTGAAAACATCTTAAATTTGTTTTTCACTACTGCAAGCCTTACCTCTTCCATTGGATAACATTGGGTTAATTAACTTATTACATGCAATAAGTGATAACTAAATAGGGAGCAGGTAGAAATGTCAAGTTTGGTGTTTAAAGAAATGGAATAAAGAGACCTCTTTAATGGTAAAGTAGGATTTTAAGTCACAATTCTGAAAATGCCACTTTTAGAAAGTTGCCATTTTCTTTTCCTAACCATTTGGTGCCTGCATCCTGTCTCTGGATCACATGATTAGGTGTAGCTGGCAGTTGGTCTCAGACAGTGAAACAGAGGGCCATCAGTGTTGGAAGGATGGGCTGTCTCTAACTTGATGAGGGTGAGAAGCTGTCATCTACCAGACTTGAACATCACAAAAGCTTTGTCAGAACACACTCACAAAGGGTTTGATACAAGTCTATTGTGGCCCCAGACAATCTGGTGCTAGGGCAGGGAGGCAGGAAATTCCAAGTACCTCTGGGATGGGACTCTCCAGTACAGTCTCTTACTTCAAAGTGGGCACATATGTATAAATAATGAACCCTCAGATCCTACTCTTCAGTATACCTCTGGACCTGTGGAAGACTTAGAAGGACTACTGTCCTGCTCTATCAGTAGGACTGCTACGCTGTTGCCATGCTGACTGAGTGAAGGACTGGACCTGCATCTCAAACCCAGGACCACCAGAGTGACTCCAAGGGCTAGCTGGCTGGCCTCCTCACCAGAACCTCAGGGACAGAAGGCTCTAACCACCTTGAACCTAGAACATGGACTCTGTCTTCTGTGAGTCCTACCCTCCCAAGTGGTGCCATTCCAGTTCTGGACCCTTTCAAGTGGGTCTGAAAGTTCTCTGCCAGCCCAGCTATGGTCACATCAGAACAGACAGAGTGGATGCATCACCTACCAAAACTCTGCATTGGAACTGCTGAGCGACGAATCTCCAATGAAGGAATTTGCATCACAGCCCTCAACCTCCTCCTAACTGCTGATGGTCCCAGCAGAACAGACAGAGTTGATGCATCACCTAACAAAAATCTGCATTGAAACTGCTGAGCGACGCATCTCCGACTAAAGAATTTGCATCACAGCCTCCCCCTAACTGCTGAAGCGCGACACCGCCTCAACATAGGCCTTTGCGTCTCAGCCCCTCATCGAAAGCATCCTGCCACACAGCATCCTGGAACTGCTGCTGCACGACGCATCCCCACATGGGGACCTCACATCGCCTCGTTGCGCAACACATCCTCGACAAGGAATCTTGCAACGCTCTGCAGCCAGGATTTAAGGTATTCTTCTTCAGTGTGCCTACCTGAGTTCCTGTATCCGGCCTTCGCTCCATTGTGGTCGGCCTGAACTTGTGACTTTGTTCCTGTCAAGTGCGACCACAGTTGGTGCTTTGTGCTTCTAGGCACTATTTTTACTTATATCTTTAAAATTGCATATCTCTGGTGTTAGTAATTGGATTTTTGTCATTTTAGTGTTAAATAATTTATTACATGTTGCTCTATTTTTCTATGCTCTATTTTTCTAAATTGGTGTGGGATTTTTCTTGTGTTGTGTTTTCCCTTTATTACTGTTCGAAGTGCTGCATAAATACTTTACACATTCCCTCTAAATTAAGCCTGACTGGTTTTGTGCCAAGCTACTAGATGGTTAAGCACAGGTTAATTTGGGGTTTGCTTGTTTCTCACCTGACTGACATTGTGGTCGCTGCTTAAGTAGGGTTTCACCCCCTCACCCAGTAACCCAATTTCCTACAGTAATATTACAAAATTAACCATCCAATGCAGGATTAACACTAATGAGAACCCAAAGGCAGCAGGAATCATGAGTGGTTCCGAACAGTAAGTTATAAAAGGTTATAAAAGTTATAAAAGATTGTATTAGTTTGAAATGTCTCCTCATGGTTATTTAAATGACATTCACAACAGTATATATATTCTAGCACTCAAGAGATAACATCAATAGTAAGTCTGTAACACAGTAAGTATTATCATTCAACTATCAGCTTTAAATATGTATTAGAATTTTTTTTTTTTTGCCTCACATCAGATTATCTGTTTCTGAACAATGCAATATTCTGATGTCAAATTCAAGCGTCCCATTTCACCTAATTCTCCCCAACTGAAGCATGTCATTTTCTGAACCTGGAACACAATTTTATCTCAAAGTACCAGTTTTATTTTAGGAGAATTCATGTTTGGTCGCAGTTCAAAACCTGCTCATATGCACGACTGACGGAAAAGGCCAGCTTCTGCTTCATATGCATTTGTATTACCATCACATATAGATTGCCACGTTAATGTCAAAGATGCCCACAGTATGCTAAAGTGTCCACCATTATGCGTGGTATGGACATCATAATAACAAGGATGAACAAAATGTGCCGAAGATGGTAAACCATTATGCCAGGACCACAAGTGAGCCAGAACTGAACAGTTATATCAGTGGTAGCCACAATCAGGCCAAGGAGGCCCGCAATATGTCTTATATTCTAACTGAGGCTCCCTGTTTTCCATTTATACTGATTTACAGAGAAATGCAGACAGAAAACCATTTATCTTCTTGTCTGTATTTATTTTTAAATGTGGATAAAAATGGAAATTGGGTTGCTTTTTGGGTGATTCTAAATACTCTCTGCCATGACTGCCAGGCCAATAGCTGTGTGGATTGATAGGTAAGGCAGTTAAAAACTAAAGGACATTTTAGTAAAGAGGGATAAACAGCAGTGGATATGCACAAGGTTGACACTGAAATTTGCATATATTTTCATATAAGTGCATTGATTTATCTTCGACCTGTGTTTATATCACTGAATCCTGGCAGGCATTCAAGCATGATTGTGTATTTATTGGTTAAATAAATGTGGAAATATAAAAGTTTCAGCATCATTTTTTACACAAAACGCAAAATAAATATGGATAAATACAGATAAAATTAACAAAACATTAATATGGATAAATACATACAGAAATGCAAAAAAAATACCATAACATCGGGAGCCCTAATTTATAACAGCTGTGGCCCCTACTATGCCAGAGGAGGCCTTGGCCAACAAAACTCACACAATGTTCATGGTTATTCCAGGGCCACTGTGGAGCAAGATCTGAAGAACCAATTACCAAAGATGCCCACAATATTTAAAGAACGGTCATTGTAAGAAATTGGAGTATTGATTGAGGGGGTGGGGGGGTGGGAACCCACTTAAAATAATAATCATAGTCCTTGTCAGAGTGAACCACAAAAATCATTAAATAAACTTGTGCTTAACACTCTGGTAGTATGGTACAAAGCAGTCGGGCTTAGCTTAGAGGCAAAGTGTAAAGTATTTATGCAGTACTAAAACAGTAATAGTGTGAAAGCACAAGAATAAACCCCAAACCAATTCTGAAAATAGAGAATATTCTAATAGATAAAATAACGCCAAAATGACAAATACCCAATAAGTAGAACCAGAGATATGAATTTTTAAAGTTTGAAATAAAAATAGCACCAAAAAGCACAAAGCACAAACTGCAGGTACCTTTTCGCTCTAGACCGGGGCAAAGTAAAAAGTTAAGGCCGATTGCGATAAAGTCCAGGTTTGATACAGGGACCAGGTTCATTCTGGTGGAATGTTTACCTTCTGACTTAGTAATCTTTATGGCGCAAAAGTGGTAATTGACAAGTTGTCGGTAGGGCAGGCTGAAACTTGATCCAAAGCCAGCTCCACAACTGCAGGTTGCTTAAGAGCATGGTCCCTGTGTGGTCGTCGATAAAGGCGAGAAAGCTCCAAATGGGCAAAGTCTGTCCACACGAAGGCCTCAACATGAGCGAGTGCTGCTGAATGTCAAGCCCAGTGAAGCTCACCACGTTTGAACTTAACTACATTTCTGGAAGCCGAATCTCCTTCGGGGACAAACCAGCAAGTTAAGGCTGACTCATGATTTTATGTCGACAGCTGCAGCTTCAACAGTGACCCCAGTCACCATCGATTCTCCAGACAGAAAGTTAGCAAAATGTTTCTACAGTTTGGGAACAGAAGGAGAACACTCTATTACCAGCCAAGGACCCAGGACCTGGGGACATCACTTGGGTGTTAGAACTCACTCCATCAGAGGCAAGCAGCAGGTTTCAGTGCAGATCCAGTGAGAACTAGTCATCTGGACAGTTGCAGGGAGAGAGTCTCTGGAAACTTGTTGTGTCCCTGTAACTCAAACAGTAGGTCAGCCAACTGACCATTGGAGTCACTTTGGGGTACTGGGTTCAAGGCAAGCAGGTCAAGTCTTCCTTCAGGATTCATACAGCAGGACTCTTCTTCTGATTCTTCTCAGGTCCAGGAGAGGTCTGTGGGATCCACTTTTATGCCAAGTGCCAGCCTGAAGAGCAAGCCTTTGTGCACCCCAGACCAGTTTTGCTCATTTCTTCTCCTCCTACTGGCTTTGGAGTCAGTCAGCCTAGAGAGACGAAAGGGAGGCAGGCCTAGGTCTGAGCTTCATCTGCCAGTGACAAGGTAGACATCCCTTGAAGCTCTGGAAGGAGCTGGATGCAGTCCCCAGGCTATCCTGTCAAGTGAGAATTTTAAATTACTATTAAAATGAGTCCTTGGACCATTTTTTAACCTACTCCCAAACAGATTTTTTTCACTTATTTAATGTTATACTGTAAACCAGTGTTAACCAGTGTTACCCTATGGGGGAACCAGCGTTACCCTAGTGAAAAATTATATTGGAGGATTTCCACTGCCAGGATATTTAAAACATTAAATATACATCCTACTTTTTAAATATAATGCACCCTGTCCTCTAGGCTTTTAAGGCCTATATTAGAGGTTACTTATCAGTACTAAAAAAGAAGATTTAGGCCTGGAAAAAGGTTTATTTTGCCCGGTCAAATTGTCAGTTTAAATTTGTACACCCAGACTGCAGTGGCAGGCCTGGAGACATATTTCACACTACTACTGGAGTGGGTGGCACAATGAGTACTGCAGCCCACTAGTAGAATTTAATTTGCAAGCCCAGGGTACAAGTGATACCATTTACTAGGCACTTAAAAGCAAATTAAACGTACCAATCAGATGTATACCAATTCTAACAGGTCTGGATGTTAGTGCACAAGCACTTCTCCAACTGATTAGCAGGGGTAAAGTTCACAGTATCTTATGGACAACAAAAATGGTTTTAGCCAACAGAAGGCAAAAATCTGGGAGAATTCTTTGCAAAAGATGGTCATTTTCAATGACCATTATTATGCCAGGGCAGGCCACCATTATACCAGGAGGTGCTCCAATCTGTCCAAGCCTACCAATAGTATTTCATGGGTGTACCCCAAAATGCCAAGACTGGCCACACTAGTTCAGGTGTGACAACAATTAAGCCAAAGATCCATCCCCCAGTGTCACAATGGCAATGATTATAACAGGGCCACTATTATGCCAGGGCTCTATAACATAATGACTCAAGTGCCCACAATACATAGGGAATGTCACTTATAGTTCCAAGAGTGTTTAGTAGTGTGCCAGGAATGGGCATCATTACGATAGACAGTGTCACAATTAGACAAAAGATATCCAAATATGTCAAATGGCATCACCAATTGGGCAAGACCACCATTACATATCTGGTAGCAACACCAAATCAGGAATGGAGCCATTGTGCCAGAGATTACTGCTGTATGCCAGTTGGCAAGCATTCAGAACAATGTCCAGCAGAGTCTGATTACAATTTATCCCTAGTCCCCAGAATGTGGTTCTAACAATACATAACCAAATTCTGGAGGCAGGATGAAATACTGTAGGGAAGTGAAAATGGAACAGAGAGAAAAGTGAGTTAATCAGCTCTTTGCACCTTCTCCACAGTATGTTTCCTTAGTTTGGGATTTTTTGAGTGGGAATAGCATAGTTTGGCGTTTCAGATTGACGCATTTACACTATCCCAAGAAATGCAATACATATGCATTAGTAAAATAAATTGTCACTGTATATAATGAATTTCATTGGAACACTCAAACGATTTGCTTACCTGCATCTAAGATGGTAGGCCACTGTGAACCTAAGTACAGACTGGAGGAGGAAGTTGTTTTTTACAGATGGAATCAGCCCAGCTAAGATGGCAAGTCTGGAAGTAAAGTGTGGAAAAGAAACAGAACAAAAGTCAAATAACAAAGCCAGAATAATATCCAAAATGGTAATCAAAAGTATATGCCAAAATAGTCCATAATCAATGTAAACTAATATGCGGAAAACAAAAATGGTGAGGGGTGTAGGGCCAGTGAATAAATTATGATGACAAGTGGAAGTGCCACGCACTGTGGAAATTTCCAAGGCACCGCCCCTAAGGGAAATTCTGTCCTGAAAAGTACCACTGCCTACAATGCCCTGGAAGACCAACACATAGACCTCTAGACTACCTAGCTCTCTTGGTGCCCGAGACACCACAAACCGGCCTGCCACAAGCTTCCACGAAAGGCTTACATTCCCTATCTTCCACCTCCTGAGCACACATCGAAGGCTAGGTATGACTTGCCTATTCCTGACACCTGCATGCCACCATGTGCCACTAGTAGACCCAGATGCCAGGTATTTCCCCAGAGACGGATATTGTCTGCCAGGGAGCTCTACTGCAAAGGGCATACTCACATCCACAAACAAGCACAGCCCATGTCATATTAGTTTGCTCACATGCATGAAATCACTTGTGTGCACTTCACTCACTTGAGAGACACTTCAATCCTGCGCCCACCCACAGCAAGTCAGGCACTTAACTGCTCCCACTCTAGCAGCTGCTCTTCAATCCTCCTGGGGGCTCTGGTATCCAGCTCTCATACATCTACTCCTGCTATTAGAGTCCTGCACTTAATCTGCCCCACCTGCCACTCACCTGCCACTGGCACGCTTCTTTCTGGCCTCGTGCCTACAAACCCTAGCCCCCCACACAGATACTATGGCTGACCCCAGAATAGTATGAAATATGACTAGTCACCATTTAGATTCAGTTGAGTTGGATTATGGCATGCTGCTAGTCATGTGGCACATGTTTATCTGAATGAGTGTGGGGCCCTACCACTGATTTGATCAGATGCCATTCTAAAGGTCTGCATCTGTGCAACATTGACTTCTGCAAAGGATAAATCATGTCTCACTCTAAGCCCTCTGAGAGGCCTGTTAAACTAGAACCCATGTCTTGAACTACTTACAGGCCTTTGGAGAGGTACTAGTAGCTCACAAGTTGCTAACTGAAGACCCCCTTGCATTAGATTTTTATATTTGGTTTTATTGCATATGTGTATTTATGTAGCACTTCATTACCTTGACAGGATGGCAAAGCACATTAGCAGACTGACAGCATGCTACACAATAGAATTGTTGGTTGGAATTATGTTGTATTGCAGTTTGCTGATGTGGGGAGTGCTTTGATGACAGAGGTGAAGGCCAGAGTGTAGACATATATTGATTGCTGTACTTCAGTGAATAGTAGAGTAAACATAAAAGATGGAACACATGAATTTATTGATTTTTGTTTGTGTCATTAGTTTTATTGTTATTCTTCTTCTTAGATATGTTGTGAGCAAGAGAAGACCATGTCTAACGCTGCAAAGGAGGAAAGGGTCTCGACAAAGGGTAAACCAAGCAGCACAGAAAGGTGCTTCAGGAGAACACCCAGGGCACCACCAAGCCCGCCATCCGCTGCCTAGTGCACCACAGAGGAGTCAAGAGCATCTCTAGCCTCATCTATTAGGAGACCCATGCTGTGCTCAAGGTTTGCTGGAGAATGCCATATGGGACGCCATCAACCTCAAAGAGCATGCCAAGAGGAAGACCGTCATCGCCATGGATGTGCTGTAAGACCTGGGGCGCACTGTCTATGGATTTAGTGGCTAAATACAGTACTTATTCCCAAAAAACAACGGGGCATATTATCAAGAACGGCGTTAAAATTATCGCCGGTTTAGCGGCAGAAAACTGCACCTAAAGCGGCGATAATGGGCTTGATAATATGCCCTGGAGAATTCCAATAGAAGCCCATGTTCACACCAGAACATGGACTTCTATTGGAATTCTCAAGGGCATATTATCAAGCCCATTATCGCCGCTTTAGCGGCAGTTTTCTGCCGCTAAACCGGCGATAATTTTAACGCCGTTCTTGATAATATGCCCCAACATTGTTCATAAGAGGATGTGGGTTGAGCCATCTTTAAACTCGAATTAGGCCTTTATTTGGTGCTAAAATTTAGCTTAGCTAGCAAAGGAAATTCAGATGGGGTTGGAGATATTAATATAAAGAAGGCTTTATATCACTACAATATTACAATATTTTTATTATTCATCCTTTTGATAAGTATTGTTGCCACTATTTTGTTCACTTTTATAATAGTTACCATTCATGTGGTATTTAGGCCTTGGCAGAATTTCAATTACACTGGAGTAAACGGAGTAATTTTGGTCATTCTGTATTATTCTTTGACGGGAATTACAGATATTTACACAATTACTCCTGCTCGCAAATTTTTGGGGAAAAAATCCTACCACAAGAGCACATTACTTAATCGTGTTCTGCTGCTTTTAGCACTATTTGCAGGGCTTTTTGCGCTAAGAAAAACGCTCAAAACAGAATTACTCTTCTTGCATAATTAGGCATAATCTTTTGGAATTATTAGGATATTTCGCATGATTACGCTACACAGAATTACGCAAGTTACGCAAGTTACGCCCACCGCTAATTGTATGCACTAGGAGAGGATTTTGATTTTAAAATAAATCTTTAAAATATGTTCCTGGTTTCTGAGTGCTCCTGAGGGTGACTTTCCCTAGTGAAAGAGAGTTTGGGTTCCAATAACTATCCCCATGATTTCTCAGTGTATCGAGCAATACCTAAAACACACCTTACTCAATTAATGCTCAGTCCATCTGGCTTTCTGCCTGGGATTGGCACATTGAGAAAGTTCTTAGTGCCAAGCAGTCTAGTAAGCCTATTACTAGGCTGCTTTATGGAAAGAAAATCCTTAAAACGTATCAGCCCTGGATGGCTCTGTGAGAAATGTAGAGTGCTTTGAAGGCAAATTATCTAGCCATAGAGAGCCAGTGAAGTATTTGAATTCACTAATGTGATGCATTCCAATGGGCAAGGGGGAAGGAGATATTTTAGTGCCATCATTTGGATCTTGTGCAGTCTTTAGAATAGGAAGAGCAGCAGTCCTAAGTAAAGATCATTTGTGTGATTTACTCAAGACATGACAATGGTGATAATGACTTCCTGCCTCTGAATGTAGCCTAGAAGAGAAAAGATGTGTCATAGAATTTTCAAGGTGTAGAAGGTGCTTTTTGTGACATAGTTTACTTGAAGGATCATAGAAAGCTTGAGGTCTGTGATAGCTCCCTACTGTCTTACTTCATTTGATGTCGCCAGTGGTATGCATGGAATAAGGTTCCAGCAGCTAAAGGGGTGGAGGTTGGTAGTTATTCAATTCTCCATCGGTTAGGTTCTCAGGTTGCAAGAGTTAGTTTTAAATTAGTTACTCAGTATCCCTTCATTGACAGCTCATATTCAGTGCTACCGTCCAAGTCTAGATCCTTCAGATTCAATAACTTTAGGATGATCTACGTGACATCAGAACAGGTATTTCTGGTTAAGTAGAAAGACTTTTGAAGTATGGTAGAGATTGAAAATGAGTGACGATATGATCAAGCCCTGAAGTAAGCCAGAGCTGGATTTAGACAGATTCAAGAGAAGAAGCCGTTCTATTTCTTTCCACAGTAACTATACTGAAAAGCCAGATGGATAACAGGGTGAATTCAGTGCCTCTGCATGGGGATTTCCACTTGGTGGTTAGAGAGTAGGGTGAATTTTCTTTGACGCTGGAGCTCTGAGTAAAGGCAATTCTTTCATTCTGTTTTCCTAAGTATGAGCATTTGGAGAGCAGTTGGTAGCCGGCTGCATCTGTTCATTCAAGGTTTGTTTCCTTGATCAATGGGCTAATGTTGGAGGTCTACTGGATGGAGTGGAAGGTTCTTTACAAGCAAGATGTTAAGTATAGTTGATGATGTAGAGACAGTAGATGTAGAGAGAAGGATGTCCTTTAAGGTTTTCCAGGAAAGGGTTTACATGGAGAGTCAGCTGGCCCAATTGTCTTGACAAGTTCCTTGAATTCAAAATCAGAGAGTTGTTTCAAGGAGCCCAGAACACATTGTCTACCTGTGCCATTTCACCTGTTGGTGTTGTAGTCTGAATAGGCTAGTAATTGGGCCTCTTGGTCCAGAAATAGTGTTCCAGCTTCCTTGTTATGTTTTTTTCAACAATCTTTATTGACTTTACTCTATGAATACAACCCCTGAGCCCCCACCCCTCCTCCCATTCCAAGCAGAGAAATTCATCAATATACAATTATCAATTGGTTACTGGTAAAAATATACAGTACATATATCAAGGTTGGCATAAAAAGATAACAAATCACTGTGGCACCAAATTCATAACCATCGTCCCTAATACAGTACCACCATACATTAAATCACATTCCCTAGATGTCCTAGATATTGCACCCCAACTCTATTAACCCCGCTACTCATTGTCGTCACTTCCACTATTCCTTGCCTCCTCTGACATTGCCTTAATCCATTTCGTCAATCCATTTTTTCTTTGCCGCTCTACCTATCCAAGCCTATACTGCCATTTCTATATGATAAATGGATAGAAGTCGAACCATCCATTGATGACACTTAGGAGGGACAGGCTCGGGCCATGCAAAGCCTTAATACTGCCTTTGCAAGAAATAGGATGGCTTGTGCATGGGGTTGACATCTCTCTCTCGAACCCATAATACAATTAATTGGGGAGTAATTGTGATCTGCAAACCCAACTTTGTCTCCAGTATTCTACTAATAACTATTTTTAATCCATCGAGGCTAGGGTAGGTTGCAAACATATGTATAAGATCCACCCCCTTGCCCTGGCACCGAGGACAGTGCGTGCCCAATACCCCTCCCCATTTAGCAATCTGCCCTGGAGTGATATAGAGATTAAACCATGTTTTAAAATGCTGGGCTTGTAGATTGGCAGACATTAAAATTGAATGCACGAAACCTAGTGAATCTTCACTTTCCCCATTTTTCACTTGCAACGACTCATACCACCATCTACTGTGTTTATCTATGCCATCAACCATCCTGCTATTCAGCATCCTATATAATAAACCAACTGCAGGTTTGTGCTCAATAATTAAATCCACTAAATCAACCCTGGAGAACCCATTTAACCCCCCCCGTTTCTTCCCTAAGAGGTCCCTTATCTGTAAATATTAAAAAGATTCTCTATGCCCCAAATCAAATTTTCTTTTAATGGCTACAAATGAGTATATAAGCCGTATCTGTCACAAAATTCTCACTTTCTTCCGGACCATAGACCATATTCTATATGCACAAATAAGCATTTTAAACTTTACTCTCTTGAAATATCCAAAGTTTAGTTCTGCTAAAGACAGCCTCTGGCCTCGTCTCCTATCAATAAATCATAAATCGTCGGGGGTCTACAGCTACCTATCTGCTTTCTTCTTTACCATTCAACTTTATAGCCATCTGTTGTAGAGCAGTGGCTCAATAATACAGACGAAAATTCGGTACTTCCCATCCACCACATTCCTTGGGAAGTGTCAAGAACTTCAATGTCCTTCTGGGGTGAGAATAGGCCCATATAAACCTCGTAATCATCTGGTCCAAAACCTTGAACCAATAGCCCTCAACCTCCAGGGGGATAGCCCTGAAGAAGTATAGGACTTTACGTAAAAACAACATTTTAACTAAATCACTCATCCCAATTAGGGTAAGCCTGAGATTATTAATTCTCCCAAAATCTATCTTCGTTCTCCTAATCAATGGATTCAAATTATTATCCACAATTTTCTCCATATCTGAAGTAATATTAACCCCCAGGTATACCGCATTCGCCACCACCCGCCTGTCGTCCAGTTGTACCTTACTGTTAGTAACAATTTGCATTTTGTTTTGATTTAATAGATACCGGGACAAATGACCGAATTTCCTTGCCTCATCTTAATTTCCCTTACAGCCCCTTCTGGATCAGGAGTAACAATTGCACAATCATCGGCATATGCCAAGATATTGGTTTTCCATCCCTGAACACATATAGGTAAAATTGCTATATTGTCCTAAATTCTCCTTATGAGGGGGGCGATGTAAAGGGCAAACATTAAAGGAGATCATGGACAGCCTTGTCTTGTACACCGTTGAATCGCCACCACCTCAGAATTGCCACCCATCAGTGAAATCCTAGCCGTTGGATTGCGGTATAGCATTTCAACTGCTGTTATATATCTGGGCCCCAATACATTTTTTCCATAACCGCCCAAAGATAAGACCAGGAGACCCTATCAAACGCTTTCTCTGCATACAAAAGCATTAGGGCCAGATTTATGTAGATAGCATTTTGCGATTACCTAATTGTGAATCACAAGGATTCGCAATTAGCAAATCGCAAAATGCAATGTATGAAGGTGTATGGTATACCTTTTGCGATTCCTAGTGGGTCGCAAATGACCCACCTCATGAATATTAATGAGGTAGGTAGGAATTGCAAACATTACGGGGATGGTGGGCTGCTGAGATCAGCAGACCACCATGTCCGTGATTGCTTTTCAATAAAACAATCCTTTTTTTTTTGTAAAGCTGCCCGTTTTCCTTAAAGGAAAACGAGATGCTTTACAAAACGAAAAATGGAAAGTTTTTTTTTCATTTTTTAAGAGCAGGCAGTGGTCGGTGGGACCACTTCCTGCTCTTAAGAATGGTTTTACAAACATTCACAAAGGGAAAGGGGTCCCTTGGGGACTCCTTCCCATTTGCGAATGGGTTACCACCTACTTGAAGTAGGTGGTAAAATGCAAATGTTTTGCGACTGCAATTGCGGTCACAAAACATTCAAACATACCGATGCGATTCAGTATTAGGAAGGGACGCCCTAAACACGCCCCTTCCTAATACCGAATCGCAAACCCATTTTGTGATTCGGTAACAGGTTACCTTGTCGCAAAATTAGGTTTGCTGCATCAAAAAGCAATTTTTGCTTTCGCAGATGGGCAGAATCTGCCCGTTTGTGAACGCAAAAATGCTTGATACATCTGCCCCTTAGTGCCTTAGGGTCTCCTGATATCTTGGCCGCATCAAATTGGGTAATAATCCGTCGAATATGATCGGTTGTACCCCGACCAGGGATAAACCTGTGTAGTAACTGGCAGACTATCTTCTTTATTACCCCCGCTCATCTCGTAGCCAGTACTTTTGTATAAATTTTGGCATTACTATTGACCAAAGTGATTGGTCGATAGGACCCTAATTCCTGCATGGGTTTGCCCTTTTTTGGAAGCACTATTATATTTGCGGACGCCCATGATTCAGGTACATCAGCCCCCCTTTGTGTCTGTAAAAATACTTCTAGTATGTAGGTTTGGATACAGGTTACAAAAACCTTATAAAATTTGCCTGGGATCAGATCCATCCCTAGTGCTTTCCGTGCTGGTGAAGTTGAGATGGCCAACTTCACCTTTTTTTAAAGATACTTTAATTTGTAAGGGTGTAGCACAAGTCTTAGCAGTGTTGCATTTTGGAGTTGATGCATTGTGTGACATTGAGTTCTACGAACCTGCTTTCTAGTTTCTTGGTAGACATTTTACTCAGCACCAGTATTACACATTTGGATCCACTTTAACCCTGTAGAACTGGAGCTCAGAGACTGTAATCATAGACCTCCATATACTTTTTCCTAAATATAATCAGAACAAGCAAGAGGTTCTTTTTCCCCATGTATTTTCCAAATGTATTGTTCTTTTAAATAGTATTCCCATGTATTAACTGTGGCAATGTGAGTGCATGGCAATGCAGGATAAATAAGCATTTATTTCTAAAGCTCTGTCTAAAGCAAGCTTTAGACTGTAGCCCTAGTAGAATGTTTATTTTAAGTGCCCGTTTCACACTTGGGCACAGTAAAAATGTATGACCTGATTCAGGCCCACACAAGTGAACCTTGCAACAGTCATCAGCTCTCTACGGCGTTTCTTTCTCCTCCAGTGGTGGCTTAGGGACTTTGAAAGTGTTTTAGCCACCTCAAAAAAGTGAGAATGCTCACCATCTCATTAGGGAATTCACCTCCAAGATTTTTTTTAAATGTTAAAATATCATATATGTTTACAGCCAATTTAAATAATTTAGTTATGCAATTTGACATGCCCTCCTGGCATTGATTGGGTAAGGTGTGTATATAATGTTTCTTCACTGCTATCTTCCTCTTCCTTTCATTTGTCCATCCTGATCCTCCAAACAAAATTCTCAGTTGTATATGATGACTGAGAATACACCTAGAAGGAAAAGAATAGAGAAATTATTCTTAGTCTCAAGCTGTAGACAGCAAAGTTAATCCTCATGTTGGCAATATTTCACATACATAAACCCTAGAGGTTACAGGACAGATACTCTAACCATTGGACACATCAGATGAAAATCACATTACAGGCCACTGATACCATTAGCACTGATAACATGCAGTAAACACTTTATAACATGAATGATGACTGTAGCCTTGAAGTAGCTACAATAGCAGCAAGTGCCATATGGCACATAAGTGCATTACTCAAATATCGGCTTCAAATATATAATGGATGTAAGAAATTGTGTTGTTGGTTGAGGGGGGTAAAACCCTACCCAGGCAACAACAACAATCCTTGTCAGGTGAACAACCAAAAATCACTAAATTACCTGAGTTTAACCCTCTGGTATCTTGGCTCAAAAGCAGACAGATTTACCATTAATAAAGGAAAAACACAACACAAGAAAAATCCCATCCCTATTTAGAAAAAATAGAGTACATTTTAATAAAGTATTTAACACCAAAACAATAAAAGTCCAATTAGTAGAACCAGAGTTAATAATTTTTAAAGCTTCAAATGACAAATAGTGCCAAAAAGATCAAAGCGCATACCGAGGACATCTAGTCAAGCAAGACTAGGGCAAAGTCGACAGTTATAGCCACCAGCGATGGAACGCAGTTCAGATACACAAAGTGGATGGGGCCCGCTCTCCACTTACCTTCTGACTTAGAAGAATTTTTGAAGAAAAATGTCCAAGAAGGTAAGTTGCAGTGGGTTAAGGCAGCCGGCGGTGTCTGAGGAGGAGAAGCTGTCATTGGGGAGCCGCCGGATGAAGTTGCGGTGAAGATTTCTTATTTCAAATTTAGTCTTTTATATGGCAGTTGAGAAGCTGCAGGCTGTAGCCGACCAGGGCTCCACAAGGCCGGATACCTCTTCTGCGAGGAGCCTCTGAACACGATTTGCACCTTGGATGGATCGGTGAGAAGGTAGGTTCCAGTATCCTCTCAGTTCTCAGAGCACTTTATGGCAGAAACGTTTTAAGTCCCAAAGTTTGAATTTAAGCTATCTGGGCACCTTTGGCACCTCTTCAAATGGCCCAGGACTCGAGGGGCACCACTTGAAGGTTCACAACTCACCCAGGCCGGGGACACATGCAGGTTTAAGACAGTTGGAGCCTTTTCCGTCCCTGTAGCTCTGATCAGGGGGCCAGCCAACAATCTCTTAGAATCACTCTGGAATTCTTGGGTTAAAGCAGAAAAGCAGATCTCAAGCAGCAGGGCAGTCCTCTAAGGGCACAAGGCAGGCTTCAGGCAGCAGGACAGTCCTTTGGTGCAGCAGGGCAGTCCTCTGAAGTACATATCTGGCCACATGCAGAAGGGCAGTCCTCTGAGAGTCCTTCCGCAAGTCCAGATGTAAACTGAAAAGTGGGTCTGAGGGTCCTAATCTTATACATTGCGCTAGGTTGGAAGTGGAAGAAACTTCTGGAGTTTTCTTGCCACAGAGTGGTCTGGAATTTCATGCCTCCCTGCCCTGGTCCCAGGCTATCTGCAGTCACAATAGGCTAGTATGAAGTTATTTGTGTGTGAGCTGAGGCAGTGTTATTGAAATGCAAGTGGGGCTGTGCACAGTTCCTCACGCATCCTACTTGGATGGCCCATCCTGCCAACACACAGTCCCTCTATTGTGTAGCTGTCTGGGAGAAATACACAAGTACCAACTGCCAACTACACCTAGTCATGTGACCCAGGAAACAGACTGCAACAAGAAAATACCAGCTTTCTAAAAGTGGCATTTTCAAAATTGTGACTTAAAATCCGACTTTATCATTAAAGAGGATTTAAAATTATAATCCCTTTCACACCAAACATGACATTTCTACCAAAACAAGCGTTATCACTTATTCAATGTAATAAGGTAACCCAATGTTATCCTGTGGAAAAGGTAGGCCCTCACAGTAGTGAAAAAAAAATGTTTGAGTTTTTCACTACCAGGACATACAAAACCTAAAAGTACATGTCTAATGTTTTAAATACAATGCACCATGCCCCAGGGCTGTTTAGGGCCTACCTCAAGGGTGACCTATATGTATTAAAAAGTGAGTTTTAGGCCTGGCCGGGGATTTATTTTGCCAAGAAGAATTGGCAGTTTAAAACTGCTCACAGACTGCAATTGCAGGCCTGGGACATGTTTTAAGGGGCAAATTAAGTGGGAGGCACAATAAATGATGCAGATCTACTAGTAGAATTAATTTACCAGCCTTGGGTATATGGTGAACCATTTTACCAGGGAGACTTATAGGTATATTTAAGATGCTTAAGAGGTGTAAGCCACTTTTACCATGTTTTAGGTAGTGAGCACAACCACTTTAGCACTGGTTAGCAGTGGTAAGGTGCACAAGTGCACAGACACCTAAATGAATTCAGCAGAACAGGAGAGGAGAAGGCAAACATTTTGTGGGAAGACCACCCTAAGACTGGCAGGTCTAACAATGGAAATCCAAGAAATTTGACCCCAACACCAGCCTGCCATTTTCCTACAATAGACACATCATTAAAATGCTGGATACCTACCACTTTGAACTCCATTCTGTTTCCTTGAATGCTTCATGTGCCAAAGTTAACAATTCTGGCCTTTATATTATGTTGTTTATAGCCTTAAGTATCCTAAATTCACAATGCAAAAGTTTCAGAGCCTGATTTAGATCTCGGCGGACGGGTTACTCAGTCACAACGGTGAAGGATATCCTGTCCACCGAAATATAAATCCATATAAATCCCATTGGATATAAAGTACTACGAGATATCCATCACCGTTGGGACGGAGTAACCCTTCTGCCAAGATCTAAATAAGACTCTCAGTTTTACATGAGTGTGATCTCCATATATCAACTTGTTGTTTTCTTCAAGCATTCATATGTACTAGTGCGACATGGAAAGAGTCTGCCACACATGCTTATGTACCATGAGCACATGTTAGGAATCCCCACTGGGCCTAGCCACCATATGTCAGGGATGCTCTTTACAAGTCAAGAATAACAGAAATATGACAATGGTGACAACCGATATGTTAAATTGGTCAATAACCAGAGCCACCATTATGCTATGGATGGCTACTATTTTGCTGAGTATGCCACAATAATGTCCAGAAATGCACACAAAGCAAAATGTTAGTCATTCACACGGATAAGACAAAGATCACACCAATCTCAAGTATATAAAATTTATCGAGGGAGTTGGTGGTTCAGAGTAAAGTGTTGGAAGTTTTAGATTTGCCAGAAAATGCCTTGGATGCAGTCGAGGGACAGAAACATGTCTAATATGAAATACGGTGGCAGAACAATGGCTACATGAAACGAGTCCTTACTGGTCTAAAAAAATCTCTGTTGCATTGTGTGTTGCTGAATATTGTGGGATAGTCACAGACACATCCTAAATTAAGCCCCCTAAAGAGAGCAGCCCTACAGCACAACTGCAAATGGCATCTGAATACAACAAAAGGGGCCAAGAATTACCTACTAAGGAGCGCACATTTAGCAGACCTTTATTTTGCCTTGGGTTCTGAAAGTCCTTGGATCAGTGCTGAATAGGTATTTTCTGGTGGCACTCCACCTATTGTAGTTCTATAGGTAACCGTTCCATGGGGAGCCTGGAACACACATGGGTCTGCTCATAGGGTGTACTACGGAAAAGTAGACTAGGGAACCAAAAGCAGCCTGGCAAAATGCTCAAACCAGCCCCACTTCCTTTGACTCCTCTTGCTAACTCTCACTTTCCTTCTATCTTTTCTGTCTCTCTCCTTCTCTACTTTCTCTTGTCTCCCTTCTTCTCTGCCTTCCCCGCCCTCTCTCTCTTTCTCTCTCTGTTGAAGTTACATCGTGCCTTCAGCAATTAATCTTGGGTGAAAGTGACAGAAGCACCTGGAGCAGGCTGATCTTTCAATAGAGGGCTCCAAGAGCTCCAGCCTACTGGGGAACCTCCCGGTGGAATAAAAGGACTGTCTGGTGCTGGGGAAAAATCTTTGCAAGGGTATATATAAGTCAGTTGAGTATGAATGGGACACAGTATTTTAGACAGGTCGGAAGGCTTTGGGGCATATTTACAGGGGGATATCGCCACCAGAACGTCACTTTTAGCAGTGGGCGTTCTGCCGCAACACCCATTGCTTTTTCACTCTGCCCCATAAAAAAGGGTGGGGCAGCGCCAAAAATGAAGGCCAGGTCATACCTGGACTTAGACTGGTGATATGAGAAGAAATTATTACATATCACATAGAAAGAGCAAATCACCTTTCAATATTGTTTATGTGCAGGAAGGTGTCCCTTCCTGCACATAAACAATCGTCCCTGCAGCACAGGCACCATTGCAACATGGGGTGCACCGTATCTTTTTAAATACGCCACATCCCTGCGTTTTAAAAAGGTCGGAGCGGGCATTATCAATTTTGGCGTAACACTGCACTCTGCCATTTTTTGTAAATATGCCCCTTAGTTTCTATCAGCGTGGATAAAAGTGAAGTGGACCAGCTACTACTTTGCATACACGTGGGAGTTTGCATTTCTGCTGAGTGATTACTAAATACCTTACAGTAGACACCTGGTATCTGTAATCTAAATTTGTTTCATGCACTTTTTATTTGTTCAGTAATTAATTATTTTACATTTACGAGAATACAGGAATCTTGTCCACTTTTTCATCAGGATCCATTTCCACAAGCATTTTTCATTAAGCGATTTTAAATGTTTTTTGTATTTTGTGACCGATGGTAGGAGTGTGCTGTTCGGCACCTGTGTTCTATATATCCCAAGTATTTGACATATTTGATCTTAGGAAATATGTTTACAGGCTTTATTTAGTTTGATTGTTTGTAAAGTGCTATCTCAATGCCGTACACCCACTTCAAAGCACTTGACTATGTTTTTTCAGGTCGATGATTATGTGGCATCCAGGCATAGCAGTATGGACACGGTCCTATCATGCCTGGAGCAAGTGACCCTATGCCTTTTTTGGTAGCCAGAGAGTGTGTCCTTCAAGAACCATATAGAGAGCTTTGTTGTAGGACTGCAGGTTGGTCTGGCTCCTTAGGTTTGGTGGTTTGTAATATTCTCCAATGCGTTTTGACCTTTGATTCTTTCAGACTGTGCTGGAAGCTGCCCTGCAAAGATTTAATTGTAGCTGCATCCAGTTGCCACCACAGAGAGGGAATCCAACCCTTTCTGCATGGAGTTATAGAGATGGGGTGGGTGGAACTCACAGAGTTTCAGTCCACGGAGTTACCTAAAAACTCGAGATTCTGCGGAGTTCTGTGAGCTGTGGGATATTGGCATGTTGCGCTGATTTTGAGCGCCGGGAGCTTGTTCCGTACTGTAAATTCAGCGCAAACAGCACCATGCGGCAGACCAAAGGGCGCTGCTTCTTTCTGCTGCTCAAGTGGATTTTCTACTCGAGCGACGGCTTTCTCAACATGAACGGTAGCGACCACCCTCTTTAAGAAACCTCTCTGGTAGGGATTCTAGAACTCAAAAACTCATGCCAGGTGACGCAATTCAGGCTCGCCAACTTAAAGTTGGAGAGCCAAGTGCGAGGAAAAACTTTTTGCTGGAACTCCATGTTTTTCACCCCTATTATAGTGGCAGCAATGTTTGGTGGGGCATTAATTTTAGCCCTTGAAATGTTTCTTTAAAAATGGTGTCAAGAGATTACTTATACAGCACAAGTTTCCAAACTTATTTTCTAGGAAAAGGTGATCCCGATTTACAAAACAAATAGAAAATCTACAGCTGGAGGTTTGTGACCTTAGATGGGTTTAGAGTTACTCCTTCTGAGAAATCTGATTAGACCTGGTAGCTTGCACCAGTCACAGTTTTCAGGGATGCGTCATGTAAATATTCAACTCTCATGTATGACACTTCTGCCCAAACAAATATGTTTGGTGAAAAAACAAATATCCACGGACAAACCCCTTCCCCATAACCCCTAACAATTTTGGTGATATTTCCTTTCCCTTTTGTCCTGCAAAGGTTTACACTCCTGCTTTTGGTTGGAGTAAATGTCCGACCCACTTCCAGGGTGGGAAGAAATTTGAGAAAAGTTTGAAGGGATCCCAGCCTAGGATTTAAGGGTTGAAGGTCCCTTTTTGTGGATACATTACATTGGTAAAGCAAACCTTTTGCACTTGTAAATTGGACCCACACAATTAATAAGGGCCTGACGTATCAAGGATTTTGAGGGAAAGGGAAAAGCGGTGACACAAAAAGGCCTTAATGTCTTTGTAAATCCGGGGTCATGGGTTTTATGGGCTGTTAGGAAGAGACAGGGATGACCTATTCCAATACTTTTTTGGTTAGCACAGGACTCATAGCCATTACCACACTGCAGCAGCACATCTTACATGAACATGTAAGTAACTTGTATGCCGCAACTTAAATCTGATATCCAGTTTAGATGTTCTGAGTATCTTTCAGTGCATCCAGCCCTGAAAGCCCCCTCCTCCGGCATACCACAGTTTTCCACATCTCAAATGTTTAAAGTCTACTCCGTATTTTTTCACATGAATTAGAGACTGCCAATTAGAACTGACTGATATATCGATTGATTGACAAACGAGAAACATAAAAACAAATCAAATTGCCTGGATAAACATCATTGTTGTATTACATTCCTAAGGTATGAGAATGAGTTCTTAGTGGTAAACCACCCAGCTCAAGATCTAAGCCAAGCATCTGTTCTCAGTTTTTAATCAGTGCACATCCTATTGCCATGGAACAGTACATTCTATGTGTGTGTCTGCTCGGTGCCCAATACATATTGTGTACAAAGAACTAGTAGCATTTCAATATTTTTTTTATCTGAGGGTGGTTCTGCTTTCTGTTTGCTTTTTTTGGAAACTTGGGTAGAAAAATGTGTATTTGGAAAGAGATTAAATAATGCTTAGCCCAAAAGTAAAAAATAGAAATAGGTGAGAATGTTTTCAAAAGTAATTAACTGTTATGTCAATCAAACTTTTCTGGTGGCAGAGATATATAGTGTTTGTTGGTTTGTCCAAAAACACACAATACCCAGAGCCAACAACTGAGCTGCAGCTTAACATGTTTTTTGAGTGTGTTTCGACTATGTATAATTCATCTAATGAATGACAAATGGCTATAAATTAAAGCTATGCATTTTTGAAATGTGCCCAAGATAATGAGCTTAGGAACAGTGGTTATTTGTAAAACTCTGAATTTGTGATTACCCATGCTATCATGTGATTCAGAGAGAATTTTGAAAAATGTGTTCTTTCTTTACACTGGCTTACATTTGGATGCCAAAATGGAAAGAAATGCAGTTGACATTAACAAATGTTCCACTATTCTGTGTTCACACGCTTCTCTTGATAAAACGATGCAGTGTGACTTGCGTGCAATCCACTACATTTTCTTACCCAGAATGCCCTGCAAACATCAAATGTTGTTTAAAATCAAGAATTTTTCTCACATTCCTGGGAGGGAGAGAGATGGAATCTACGGGGACCCACACAATTCCTATGCCCCATCGTTCAAACACTTCTGATAAAAACAGTGCCCTGCTTGTGTGACTGGCCCTATTGCTGATGACAGGAATGTAATGTAACAAGGGTACCTTAAGACATCGCCTTGCAAATTAATCCATTCTAGGCTGTGATTGCTGTGGTATTTCGACCCGAGCTCAGTCATCATTCAGGGAAACTTACCAAATTCAAATAGTCAGACATAGTAAACTAGACACAAGGTCTATCTGGAATCAAGATGGTCAGTAACCAGTCCCATTACTTTTCTCACTTTTTTCGCTGGTTGTCTGTGGGACTCTCTGCCAAACTGAGAGGGTAAACTGGAGTGTTTGCCACCTGTATTCGCATCCTAGATGGGTTGTAAAGCTCACTAGACCATCAGAGAAAAAATTGAGAAACAGAATGAGGGCTGGGGCTCGACTGTACTGCATCTCCCACCTCTGCCAAATGGGGAGGAAGAATACGGGCTAACACACTCTCAGGCAGTTCATATATCAAAACTATGCCCAAAGAATCCATATTTCCTCTCACTTTTTATGGGGGTTGAATGCCCTTTGCCCCCAGTCCAAACCACCACCCCATTTTTTTTTAACCTCATTGGTGCAGGCTTCAGCTAATTGCCAACATCTGCACACACCTGTTTCCTCTTAATCACAATGGGTGGGGGTGAAGCGGAATCGCTTCCGCTTCAGCCCCCACTCCATCGCCCATCTGTGATTACAGGGCACCATGAGGCGAACTGATGTCACAGATCCCCACAGGACGGCAGAGGAGCCAGAAAGGCAAGTGCTCTCTCGCCGTCCGGTGAGGTTTTTGGAGCACAGGATGCCTCCCTCAGAATAAGGGAGGTAATATTGCAAAGGGAATAGTCTCCCCATTCCAGCGATGCCTTCCTAAAAGAGTTTCCTGCTCGTGGATCGAGGCTGGCCACTAGACACCAGGGATTTCTCTGTTTGAGGGGTGAAGTAGCCGACTTCCCTGAGAGCAACATTTAAAAAAAAAAAAAAGTAATTTTTCCCCTTGGGTGAGCGATCGGGCCCCCATGGGAAATAAAATGTTGAAAATAATTACATAAATTTGTCAGGGGGTCGGCCCTCCTGGAAGAAGGTTCACCACTCTTTGGACACAAAATGTTTTTTTTAAATGTGTGTTCCCCCTGTGGGAGGAGTTGTGATTGTGCCCCCCCCAGTGGAAAACACACAATTAAAAAAAATGTGTTAGGAGGTTGACCCTCCTAGCATACAGCTTAAAAAAATGTTAGTAGTGGGTTTATAGTAAGCCTGGGCGGTGACCTTCGCTACGCTCGCGAAGCTTGCGAAGTTACGGTAACTTCGCGATTCGCGTAGAACGCGAAGTTACCGTGCACTACGCAATTTGCGGCGTAGCGTAGCTGTTTTTCTTCATCGCGCGCTCAATATACGTTCTCGCGCGCGCGGTAACGACCTACCGTGATTCTGCGTTCGCCGACGCGACTTCCTATCCGTTCGCGGGCGCCACGAGATTTGGAATCCGGCCGCACGATCCCGCGAGAGTGTGCGACCGCGAACACGTCATTCGGACGCGCGATCTGACTTCCGGCGGCAGTGTTGGTAAGATCGCGATCCCGAACACGAAGAAACTACAATCTGGCGAAGAATATATCTCGAGCATCATAAAACCTTCTCGAAAATGATGAATTAGTTCATTTTGCACAAAAAACTCCTCAGGTTGTCATTTAGAGATGTAGTTTGGTGAGCAAGGAGTCCTTTTTCTTTTTTTCCAAGAGGAAGGAAGTGCCCCTGATTCTCAAACTTCCTGTTCCTGTCCAGCAGGCTCCTCCCAGTGTTTTGTCCATGTGCTGTTCACTTTCATTTGGATTTGGAGCTGGAAGGATCACTTTTTGTGTCTGTCTGCTGCATCATATCATTGGATTGGATTTGAGGACTCTTGGATTTGAGATTTTACAAGTAAGTTGGAGAATTGGTGTACTTGTTTGTTTGATTGGGGCTTGTTTGTACCTACATTTTTTGGGGGGATTTCCATATTTTTTAAAATGTATTGTTGTGGCCTGTAGTTTCGGCAGGGGCCTAGTTGTTTTTCTTTGATTGGAATTTCAGCCAGTAGGCCCAGACTAGAGCCAGAGGTACCCATGGGTGCATGTTTCTGTGGTGTCTGTTGAATTGAAAGTTTAAACATCATGTAGGCCGGGCATCCATGGATGGCATTGTTTTGAATTGGTAAAAGTGGTTTTTGGGGCGTATTTTATTTTTTGTGGTGTTTGTTAAATAAATAGGCCTTTTTAGCCAGAAGGTAACCCTGGGCGTTCAGCTCGCGGACTTTGGGCAAGTCCGCACTGCGCGACAACGCGGACTTACACTTTTTATCTTCTTCGCGCGCTCAATGTACGTTTTGCGCGCGCGATAACGACAATTTGTGACGATCGCGATGCCGAACACGCAGAATTTACAATCTGGCGAACAATATGTCTCGAGCATCATTAAACCTTCTCGAAAAAGTTGATTTAGTTCATTTTGCACAAAAACTCCTCAGGTTGTCATTTAGATGTAGTTTGGTGATCAAGAAGTCATTTTTTTTTGTTTTACAATTTTTTCCAAGAGGTAGCAAGTTTCCCAGAGTCTCCAACTGCCTGGTCCTGTCCTTTGTCTTCACTTTTTGTTATTTTGGGTGGCCTGGCCATGTGGGTGGCAGCCATTTCGTGAAGCCAGGCATTGTGCTTTTGCCATAGGCCTGCATTGTCTGTCTTGTGTTCCTTTTCTTGTTGTTCTGGGTGGCCTGTCCATGTGTTGGCGGCCATTTTGTGTGAACAGCCACTGTGCTTTTGCCATAGGCCTCAAAGCTTGCGGCCTAGTGTGCCAGTAGGCCCGGCGGTAGTCATCCTCATGGGTGCATAAAAACTGTTTGTGTTGTCTGTTGAATTGTAACATAATTGAGGCCATGGATGGCATTGTTTTGCATTGGTAAAAGTGGTTTTTGGGGCGTTTTTTATTTTTTGTGGTGTTTGTTAAATAAATAGGCCTTTTCAGCCAGTAGGTAACCCTGGGCGTTCAGCTCGCGGACTTTGGGCAAGTCCGCACTGCGCGACAACGCGGACTTACACTTTTTATCTTCTTCGCGCGCTCAATGTACGTTTTCGCGCGCGCGATAACGACAATTTGTGACGATCGCGATGCCGAACACGCAGAATTTACAATCTGGCGAACAATATCTCTCGAGCATCATTAAACCTTCTCGAAAATGTTGATTTAGTTCATTTTGCACAAAAAACTCCTCAGGTTGTCATTTAGATGTAGTTTGGTGATCAAGGAGTCATTTTTTTTTTGTTTTACAATTTTTTCCAAGAGGTAGCAAGTTTCCCAGAGTCTCCAACTGCCTGGTCCTGTCCTTTGTCTTCACTTTTTGTTATTTTGGGTGGCCTGGCCATGTGGGCGGCGGCCATTTTGTTAAACCAGCCACTGTGCTTTTGCCATAGGCCTCCAAGCTTGCGGCCCAGTATGCCAGTAGGCCCAGAGGTAGTCACCATGGGTGCATAAAACTGTTTCTGTGTAGTCTGTGGAATTTTGGCATCATTTAGGCCATGGATGGCATTGAATAGATTCAATTGAATTGCGAAATGTGGTTTTTTTTGGAGGGTCTGACTATTTCACTTATTGGGTGTGGTAAATAAATGCCTTTTTTGCGTGTGTACTGTGTCATTATAATTGTGTTGTTGTAGTGGTTGTCTAACTTTCCAAAGTGTTTTTAGCCATGTGGATTTTAGTTTTTGCATTAAAGCTGTGTGTGTTTTATAAGGCATCCTTTGTCTGCCCATATATAGGCCTGCTTAAGTTCATTGTTTGCCGTGCCTTGTGCCTGTGAGTCACCATGTTTCTGGGGGCCATTTTGTTGTGGTAGTTATTAGTGTGCTGTTTTTGCCACATAGGCCTGCGTGTCTTTCCATTTTTCCTCTTGTTTTACTGCTTCCAAATCCATCCCCATTGCCAGCTGCAGCTCCCTGATGCTGCTATATAATACATCCCACGTGATGCACAAATTTAGGCCAAACATGCTCCAGTACATTTTAGTTTTTGTTCTTTAATATTCTTATTCTTCCAGAGTGTACAGTAGCCAGGAAAGCCCTGGCCTTGTTGTCAACGTCTCATAAATGGCTACACTGTGTGTTGTTGTTGGCAGAGTTTCTGAAATTTAATAATTGAGGCCACCACACACTAAGTTCTATATTCTATTTGTTTGATTTGTGCTATGTTTGACTGATGTTCTGGCTTTTTTGCTTTTAGGTGCACAAAGACTGAGGAGGAGGTGTGTCTCTCATCATTGCCTGTTGCACTTCCAGACAGACATCCTGCTGCTGGACACACAACGTGACGTGTGACCTGACCAGACATCTCTGCAACTGAGTGCTGCTGACATCTGAAGAAGATGGGCCCAAAGAAAGCAGGTACCAGGTCCTCCAGTACCAAGAAAGTTGCTATTGAGAAGAAGAAGGAACAGAAGAAGCAAGTGACACTGAAGTCTGGTGTGCCGGCCAGTACCTTTTTTGGGAAAAAAAAAATAGCGCCTGCAGCAGCGGTGTCCGGGGGGCAAGCTGGGGGCAGCACATCCGCATCAGTGGACCCAACCCACCAACCCAGGGCCAAGCACATGAGTGGGGAAGAGGTAGCCAGCCTAATGGTGGAAAGCAGTGATGCTGAGCCGGAGATAAACTTATCGCTATCTCAAAGTAGTACCCAATCAACGCAGGAGGAAACACAGCAGATAAGTGGTCAACAACAACAGCCGCAACCACCGCCCGCAATAGTAGTTGTTGTTCCTCCTGAAGTAGGGGCAGTTCAGGAAATTGAGCCTCATGCAGAGGTAGAAGAAGAAGCCACTCATTCAGAAGATCCATTGTCTTCCAAATCCCCAGCAAGGAAAAGGAGGGGTAGTCCATCGAGTTCTTCGCCAAGCCCCCTTCTGATGATCTAGATGCCACTTGGAAGCCACAAACTGAGTCTGAGAGGGAGCCACGTTCCAAGACCAAGCTAGGGAAAAGGAAGGTTCCAGAAAGCCTTACACTTATGGAGGTCGATGTAGAACAGCAAGATGATGATGATGATGACGACGAGCCAGTCATCACGAACATCACTCCCGGCCCCGAGGAGATGGAGACCAACATTCTTACTCTATCCAAAATCGCTGCGAGGGATGTAGCACGCATACCTCCACAGGTAACACCAACACGACCTACAGCTTCCATATTTGCATTAGCAAAGGCCCGGCAGCGACCTACATCCAGCACAACCACCACCTCTGTAGGAGTAGGTAGTGGTACAGCAGCACAGAGTCAAATTCAACACACACCCTACAGATCATCCGGCATTGGAAGTGGCACCTCCAGCAGGAGGCCAAAGTTAAGCTCCCCAGTTTGGGACTTCTTTACGGTTAGCGAAAAGGAGGAGAACATTGCTATATGCTCCATTTGTAATACCTCTGTTAGTCGTGGTAAGCTTGGTACAAACTATGGTACCGGAGGCCAATTGACCCATCTGAAAAAACACCACTTGATCAGCTGGGAGGACCACCTTCGCGACAGAAAAAAAACTGCAACCATTGGTGTTGGTGGGGATAAAGGAGTAGAAGAAGATCCGATCACGGTGGAAGAGGAAGGACAGGGAGACATTCTCTCTGGTAGTGGTACACAAGGTGTCCCTGACCCCAGCAGTGCAGTCTTAACGTTGCACACATCTTCAGCAACATCTCAGTGGCACAAGAGTAAGAGTCAGCCGGAGACACCAAGAAGTACCAGGTCCGCACTACCAAAAAGTGCGTTGAGCCTAAGAGAAAGGAAAACCATGCAGCCTACCATTATCAGCATGTTTGGGGGTGAGGGGCAGTACGAACACAACCACCCAATAGCACGTTTGTACAATGCGAAGCTGGCTAAAATGTTAGCACTGGACCTTCTCCCTTTTTCTTTTGTTGAAGGGTTGGGTTTTGTGGAATTTGTGTCAACCATCTGCCCAAAATGGCATGTTCCCAGCCGCTACTATTTTGCCAGAGTTGCAGTTCCAGCACTACATCACGACGTGCTGGAATTGCTAGGAAAGGCCTTGAAGCAGAGTGCTGTTCACAGTATCCACCTGACTACAGACATGTGGACCAGTTGCCAAGCCACAGATTACATGTGCATCACTGCACACTGGATCAGTTTTGCGGGGGTTAGAGAACAGCTATCTGCTGGTGTTGATACTGCAGAGATTTTTCATGCCACTCGCAAACATGCAACTGTAGCCATGTTTGCCATGGAGAAATCTCATACTGCTGCAAACATTTTGGAAGAGTTTAACACCAAGGTCTTTGAGTGGCTGCGCCCAAGAGGGCTTACGATTGGTTTTGTTGCCACGGACAACGGCAGTAATGTAGTTTTGGCCATGCACAATGGTGGCTATTTCAGGGTCCCGTGTTTGGTACACTGCATTAACATTGTTGTTCAAGACTTTTTGAAAAATGAATCAAAAGTCAGCAACTTACTGGTCACCTGCAGAAGAATATGCACACATTTCAGCCATTCTTTTAAAGCCCGGAAGCAGCTGAGGGTCATTCAACGTGAGCATAAACTGGCAGTCAAAGCGCTCATCCAGGAGGTGCCAACACATTGGAACTCAACTTATTACATGCTTGATCGTCTGTTTGAACTGTACATACCACTCAATGCTTATGTCATGCAAAGAATAGGGGAACCTACTGTGAGAGGCATGACCGTTGAGATGGCTCAATGGGACCTCATTAAATGCCTGACTGAGATGCTACTTCCTTTTGAGATCTTCACACGTGAAGTCAGCAGGGAGGACTGTACTATGGGCCAAGCTATCCCATTGTTGCACATGCTAGAGCAACAGCTGAAGGATGTGTCTGAAACGTACGCAGGTGTGGATGACAAACAAGACGCATATCATTTGGCGGAGACCTTAGCCGCTCGCTTATCGGAAAATACAAGAATTAAAAATAAAATTTTGTCACAACCACATTACATTAGTGCCACAATTTTGGATCCACGGTACAAAGTATTTCTGAACAGCAAGGCAGTAATTCCTTTTCGGAAGTGGATGTTGCCAACTACAAAACTTTGATAGCTAAGGAAGCAACTATTTTCGAAAGCGAACGGCTGTTAATTACAGGCCCCCCACCACAGCCCATAACCAGTACTACAGGGCATCCAGAGTCAAGTTATACTTCGGAGCCTGAGGGCAGTGCATTTGCCTCCCAGCAGTCACCTACACCAATAATAACATCAAGAACAGGATCATCCACAGCACAATGTGCAACTGATTGGTTTCTACAGCAGGGGTATGGTAAGTCCAGTGCTGATGCAAAGGCAAAACCGGCCGAGCACATCCGAGCACCCCTTAACATTGAGCGGATGGTCCAGGCCTATCTGGATGACCCAACAGAGGTCTTCATGGATGGAAACCCATTGGTGTATTGGTATGGGAAAAGAAGCCAATGGACAGTGCTCAGCAGGCTGGCGATAAAGTATCTCGCTTCCCCTGTCGCAAGTGTCTCTTCTGAGCGTGTTTTCAGTGCTGCTGGTGCCATTGTAACTTCGAAAAGGACCAGTCTCTCGGCCCAAAGCGTGGAGAGGTTAACCATGATCAAAATGAATCAGCACTTTATACCACCGGATTACAAAATACGTGAATCACAGCAGGAAGAGCAGAGCGACTTGGATGACGTAAATAGTGCGTTACAGGACCTACTTCTGTCCGAACCACCAGAGTTTGAGGACGAGCTCCTCTTCCCTGACAACTAGGCTTTCAAATTGTTGCTTTCTTCCTTCCTTTATGTGTCTGTGTATCTGTCTTTCTGGTTCAAATCAAATCACAACAAAACCATCACCACCGTCTTCTTTTTATTTCCCTATTGGAGTTGCACGTCTGTGCATTTAACTGTCCACTCTTCAGAGTCCTGCTTCATCTTCCTGTCTCGCACAAGTACATTTCCATCAAGCCAGACATTAGTACAAGAAATGTTGCCTTTACCAGTCCCGCCTCCATTAGAAGTGAAACGTGACTACTATAGCTGTCCTCCGTTTTGTTTTCGAGCCGAAACTCATCAGTGTCCGAAGGCTACAGCCTCAGCAGGCATCCAAAGGTCCTCACTGTCAGGACAGAAGGTACTTGGCAGAGAAAGACAAGAGACTCTTCGAAGAAACTTGCTGACATTTGTGCAAACTCAAATGACCAGCAATGAGCACTACACAGGCCGCGGCCCATCATCACAGTGCTGACCATGGGAAGCAACTTAAACTGTGACAAAGAAGTGCCACAGATGAATAAGACGAAAACCGAAACAGCGCCTAACACTCAAAATGAATGTGGACTGGAGTAATGATGAGGCCACTGCCCCGCAAAAAAAAAAAAAAAAATGTCAGAACTAGGCATCTGATGATCTGACAGCCAAAGAGAAGAGCAAGACAGGTAATGATGGAATGCATTGGATGTTTGCAGACTCTGAGCGATTGCTGTTGTTTGTTGTTGATGTTGTGCATGAAGTCGAACTCTACTCTACTAGTTAATCTACAAAGTGACTCAAGTAAGTCAGTGACAGTCAATGTTTCCCTTCTTGTTGTTTAATAACCAAATTGTACTCCTACTACTGCAGGTGCAGGCCAATATCTGTTGCAATTTTTTAATATGGAATATGGACTTACTCGGAGTCAATACAGACTGACTTGTAGTTGGACAACACGTACCACACCATGATGATGACCATACTATCTTTTCGCGTGCAGTCATTCAGTTGGATCGGAGATGATTCAAGGACTAACTGCATTTCATGAAGTGGCATAAGGTAAACATAAACACAACAATTCAACAAGAAAGTAGTAAACACAGCAGACCTACATGTCCATGTAGTGGTCTAGTCGAGTGTAGTGATGACTGACAGCGGCGCATTGATTTTGGCACTTAATTAGGAAAATGCTAAGTTGCTGTGTATGCCTTTTGTCTGGCTATGTCAAAAATTAAGGTAAATGGAGGTTGGGTCACGGGCTGTTGCTGTGGTGGGCATGTTCTGTCCTGTTGTTGTTGTAGCTTAATGCTGTAAACAGAATCTACACGATATATCCAAGCCGCCTCACTCTGAAAGTGTTCTCTCTTCTCTTCTTGGACTCCACCGTAAATGATGTTTTTTTTTATTCATTGATTTCTCAATACCCCTTTTGTTTTTCCATCTAGACGTTACAGGCCGGCCTTTACCCTGTGCTTGCTATACTGGGAGACACAACTCACATTTACCTTACCAATCGGCATCAGGAAGGCCACCAAGATTGATGTGCGGAGCGTCCATGGAAGATAGGACCAAGAGGAAGGACGAGATTCAACTCCACAATTTTAGCATGATAATACAGTAACTTTAGTATCATTCATCATTCATCTTTTAATTAATTTGAATCCTTTTTTCTCTGCAATCATTAGGACTGTGTGTTGTGTGTTTGTTTGCTAATTGATCCCTACAAATGTTTTTTAATTGTCTTTGCTATCTTTACAAGTAAGCCCAGTACAACATGGAATTTGGGTCTCTGAGGGCATATTACAGGCAAGGCAAATTGCATAGAATATACTGGTGCCCTGTACTGTCTAATTGTCTAGTAGGAGTTATTAAGTACTACTCATTAACCATCAAGTTATCTAATCTTCATCATCATTAACGCATGCATTTCCCTTTTCTCGCTTTATTGATTTTTTGGATAAGATCATGGTCGTCTGCCAAGATTGCGCTTTGCTTTTGTTGTCCATGCGTACTGTTTTTCATTTTCAAACCTTTCCCCAAACCCCCTTCCCATCCATTCATCAAACCCTAACCCTCTTCCCCCGGGCTGTGATTTATATTGAGGTGTGATGTGACTACATAAAATGTACACCAATTGATCACAGGCTTGCTGGGGCAGATGTGGTGAAAGCAACACTAATTCAATTGCAAGGCAGGGCGAGGAGCTTCTTCTGCTTGGCCACCCATGCTCAGTCTATGTGCATTGTGCAAGCCGTCACCGGCTAATAGTAGTACATCATAATTAATTGCCGTCATTGATTGGATTAATCATCAAACTCCTACCACACAGCAGTAAAGGTTACGAATTACGATTGTGTTAAGTTAAGTGACTCACTCGACAGCACAACTGCAGTTTATAACTTCTTGTACTAGGCTGTCCCCGCCACCATTATGTTTAATTTGACTTTAGCAGTTGCAACTGCAATATTGTTTGTTTGGCAGTCGTCTTCTGTACTGTATTTCACTTCGTTCGACTACTCCTCCCACAGTTTTTCTCAGGCAAGTGACTGTCTCTTTTTTTTATTTTTTAGCAAATGCTACTGCCAGTGTCTACTCTACTACTACCACCACAACCATGGCATCTTCTACATTCTCTATGGAAACCATGCAGCCATCGCTGTGCCGAACGTAGTCATCATCAATCACAGGTAAGATAAGTTTGGTGGGAGGTAGAATACTAGTAGGACAAATAACTCAGTGAGGGGTACCGCATCTATCTGTTTGTTATACATCATCGGCAGATTATTTAAATCAAACACTGGCTGCGGCCCTGCAGCAGCAAGGAAACCAATGTGACGTTAATTCGTAAAACAGTAACCCCCCACAAAACATTAACATTGTATGTTTAAGTATAAATATAATTTATTACCCTAACAAAAATAAACTATCCCACACCTGACCCACCCCTCTCCCTAACCCCAACCAATGTCCAAAACGAAAAAAGTCCAAAGAATGTCCCGAAACCCCAACGCCCAATTCCCACCCACCAAAACAAGGAATAAAAAGGGGCAAAGCAACAGGGTCCTCGATGTTATAATCGGCGGGCTTTGAGGTGTTTGTCCACCAGGATTTTCACCCGCTCCTCCATTTGCTCCTCTTGCCGTGCTATCCGGAGGAGAATCTTCCTGCGGAATGCCCTGCAGTGGCATCCACAATGGGGGACAGCAGTGCTGGCTGCTAGCGAATTGCGGCGGGTGCCTATCAGACCGCGGCGCCGTACCGCTGGAGTTGGGGCCTGGCTGGGGCCCGGGGCATCGGACAAGGCTGCAGCGGCTGCCGCCTCCTCCTCCTCCTCCGCCAGAGCCACCAGCCGCCGGTACTCCCGGCATATGGCCTCCAGTTTCCGGCGCCGGGCCCTGACTGCCAACTCCTTCCGCGATGGTTTGTCTTGGGAAAAGAAAGAAAAAAAATATTGTTGTAACCAGTACTCTTACCTAAACAGTAACACAAAATTAATTCAACACATAATGGCACAGTAGCACTAGCAAGAAGCACAGTACATAACATTTGTGGTAATAATCTATCTATCCTCCCACTTCCTCGGCCTCTAACATTTGTGGGAGTTTCAGGCATTATACTAGCACTATGGACTCCAACCAGTACACAGTACACCAGTGTTCTTCTTATCTCTAGTTTAGGGAAATGACATAACCTTGTTGTAGCCGGCATTGCCAGCTCGGTCATCTATGCTTGAACCCAAGACAAACATACGAGTCATGACGCAGAGTCACATTAGTTTGATTTACTACTGTTTGCAGGTGGGGAAGCTCGTATTTTTCTATTACGGGTGGCACTGGCCATACTCTCTCTGTTACATGGAGGGCAATTGCTCAATTTCACAGTGCCTTGGCTACTACAAAAAGGCAGATTATATATCTGATCCAATGATCGTTGCTTTTATATGGGACAACGACATAAGGTCAGTAGCGGTCGTTGGTGGGACTCGGGGAGTTTGGCCGGGCGGTGGCGTGGGTAGGGGCAGGATGGGGGTAGTAAACTATGGATTACGGCCAATTACAGGTAAGTAAACATATAAATAAATGAAACTAATTTTGTTGCGCACACTGCATCGCATTTGGCGGTGCAGTGCGCACAATGAAATTCACTTTATTTATTTGTATGTTACAGTAAAGTTACCTGTATTTGCCCGCGTAATACATTGTTTACTACTACCCCCACCCTGCCCCTCCCCACATCGGCTTTGGTACGCTGGCGCGGTTTCTTTAACATTCACGAAAACTGTGCATCCCGTGACAGTCTCCACCTATGCTGTCTATGATGAATACATACAGGCATCCATCCATTCTAAGTAAATGTCAATCATTCTTCTTAATCTCTCCACAAACGTTACTTTGTTTCACCAACAACAACGCATGCGTCCACTCACTCCGTTGCTTGCCTTGGCTTAGAGTTTCACCCAAACACCGCTGATGATTCTTGCTATCCACAGTATCCACCCATACTGTGTCTTCCACCCAGGCAGGCATCCATTCTTCTTTCACCTCCCACCCATCCTTCAACAACACATGCATCTGATTCCTATCAGCCACCTATCCATGCTTCCAACGTATCCTTCTCTGCCAGTCGTCATATTAAATCTCGCCCGCCCTTCCTCCTTCCACCCTTCTTTCCCTTTTTGTTCAACACATCCATCAAGGTCATCTGATCTGACTTTTAGTCTCCTCCATAAAACTTTCACAGCTGAGTTGGAGTCAGATATAAGAGGCCATTGGTTCATGAAGTCACGCTGGTAATGCTATTGCTACTGCATTGCTCATGCTAAGTAAAGGGTGTCTTCTTTATTTACCGTTGTATAATGTTCACTACAACTTCATACCTAATAAGTCTCAACAACAGTACAGTGAGTGAAGTCCACTCCACACACCCTTCCAGCTAGTGCAATGTCAATAAGTCATGAATATAACTTACCACCACCCGCCACTGCTGCTGGCTCACCCCCTGTATCTCCTGCCCCCTCCGGAATGGCCGCAACGCCATCGCCGCTGGCCCCACCGGCACTGGTGGTCGGTAGTACGCCTAGAAAAAACATGACACATTTTTAGATGCCTGTACACCTCCCCCTATTTATTCTTTTTCACTAGCAAGATTGAAAAAAAGTTAATACATATTATTATTATAAATCACATTCAATAGTCCAAATCGGGTACTAGAGTACAGTCAGTAGACAGACACTAGTAGTGTTATTATGGTCCCTAGGGTCATTATTATACTATACTCTACTCTTTGCAAAGTTAGCCTGAGCCATGCAACCATTTTTCGCTTCATGTCTTTTGCGCATGTTACCTCGCAGCTTGTTGTGCAGTAACAGTAAGACGCCTTTTGAGCCCACATGAGCACATACAGCTACTGTCTGAGCGTTGCGTACAAGAGGTCGGTAAAACAAGCCACTTTGTTATGGAGTTCCGTTAGTCCGTATTACTTAGCAATAGGTAACATGTTACAGTTTTTTGGCAGGACTGACAAATGCTTGCATTAACACGCACCATTTTTCTCAGGCAGAGGATTCCCTTCTACGAACCAGAGATTTGCAGAGCTTATGAATGATGCATGTAACCAGTAATTCTACGTTCTACGGTGAGGAGTCGCCCAGAATTCACACAGATCTTTTGTCTTATATCATCATGCACTTGTTGCAACAATTTTTATTGTTTTAATCTTATGCATTTTGCTGTTGGAGCTGGCTGGAGTACACTGAATTTTATAGAACAACAACATACAGAGGTTGTCATTTGAAAATAAACCTTTTGAACTTACACATAGACTCTGTGGTATTTGGTGTGGTGGTGGTGGTGGACTTACACGAGTGAGTGAGCGAAAGTGTGTTATGTTCTGGGTTGTGGAATCATAATCATTGGGTATCTTCGGGTGGGGGTTCGGGGACCTAATGAGACACTAGCTAGTCGTTCAGGGGATTGTGGGTTCACTTCTGACTGAGGTGTGAGGAACGTCCAAGTTCCAAACTCTCATCACCAACATCCTCTTTCATTGTGCATAGTTCTGCATGGGGCTGTGCAGAATCCAAGTAGTATGTACTATATCCTATCAAAAATAGTCAAATATCTGGTTGTGCATTTTGTTTGTGGTAATTGTCAAAGCCTCAAGATTAAGAAGCCTAGAAGAGGACAACCGAAAGGACTGGACTCAGTGGCTAGAGCTATTAGTATTGGTCAATCTAAGTTTTATTCAAAACCGTGCAATAAAGAGTGGCAATGCAAACTGGGCAAGCTTAGCGACAGACTAATAGTAGTAGTACCGAGTACAGACATTCATAGCAGAGGCAGTTACAACTTAGAGGCAGGGATAACCAGAATTTAGAAACAGATAGTCAAGTCAAGATCAAAGAATCTTTTGTAAAAAATATAATTAGGGAGTGGAGCCAGAATTAATAGTTCTGAAAAAATAAGGTCCAGTAAAAGTTAGGGCAATATAATTGTTAATATAACCACTGGAGGACTTACTGGGACCAGCAGCAGGGCCCTCGGTAGAGGAGCGGTCCTCTGGTGGTTGTCCCGCCGACTCGGACCCCGTCTTCTTGCCCCTGGGTGCTGCAGATCAGTGATCATGTAAGATATAATAAAGAAAAAGAAAGACACAAACATTAATGATTGCTGTGAAACAAATAAATTATCTAAAAAAACGCTCAAAAAACGTTTTAGGAAACAAAAATTGCAATAAAATTAACCTATCTAATCCGATCGCCTACTGGCTTGCGGGATTCACGGACAGTCTACTTATTTGGGAACACTAATTCAGTGTTCCATTCTGATTGATTCAAATAAAATCCAGAACACTAACTAAGCCTAAGTACCACCTGACCTAGCCCACCTATTCCAGGCGGGCCAATTGTTCATTAAGCCTGCATTTCCATTTTTTTTCCATCAAAAATGCATAGATGAGAAGGAGGACACATGCATAAAGTCAGTGCATAATGCATACACCAAATTGTTGGTTGGTTGCGTCTGATGTTCTGCAGCTGACTGACACTGCTAAGCTAAGCTTACCAGTACCACTCACTAAACAAACTACAAAAGGTTCTACTAAGGACTGGGGTAAGCAGCACTCAGTGACAGAGGATGCGTCACGCACACCGCTCAAAAATTATCAACTAATAGTAACTAAACCTAGTATCAAATCCATCCACCACTATTTGACAGGAGGACAAAGGAAGGACTACAGTCTCTCTAGCAATAGCATTACCTAACTGAAGTTCTCTAAAGTAAACTCTTACATAATAATGACAAGCGAGCGCAAAGTTGCAAAAAAGTAAGAGTACCGCCCAGCACCTGTGTCCTACAATCACAGAAGATTTTGAAACGTAATTTACCTGCAATGTAAGCAGCATTATTCTTGTTATTTGTAAAAAATGTATACACAAATCACAATACTTATACTACTATATATATTGGCTACTCACCAAGCCCCACGACCTCGACACCTAGCAGGTCCAACAGGTCCTGCTCCCGGTCAAGAATGTCTGACCACCGGTGGGCCAGCTGGTTATGTGTGCGCCGGACCGCAGAGCAGCGAAACACTGCCCGACGCACCTTCGCCCACCGGCGGTGACGCTCCTGGGTCGGGTAACCGGAGCCTGGCCTGCCGCCTGCTGCCAAGGTCAAGGGGAGGTGGCGCTGAATAAAAAAAACAAGGGCGGCCACCTCCTCCTCCGTAAACAGCTGGCGGGCTTGCACCCCTGCGGGCGCAGTCTGCCGCAAGGCAGGCGGCGATTTGGCGCACGCGCCTTGCCCTTCGACCCGCTGCTGCTACCCTTCGCCATGGTTCTGGGGTGGGAGGAGGTGAAAAAGAAAAGTTAGAAGGGAAAAAGAAAGTTAGGGGAAGAAGTAGGAGCTTAAAGAAGAAAGTTATATAAAACAGTTGAAAAGTAAAAAAAACACAGTAAAAAGTAGAAAAAAATGCAAAATATAGACTTAGGCAGAGAGAGAGATAGGTAAGAAATAAAGAAAAATTGAAAAACAGTGTAAAAAACTAAGGATTGCAAAGATTGAGGGAGGATAGAAAAGCAGGCCCAGAACCATAGCATAGAGTGGTAAAACAAGATGGCCGCGCCCATCGCGACCGCATGGGTAAGTTCGCGCGATATTTCTCCCCGAGCACGCAAAAAACGTCGCGAACACGTATAACGCGTTCCCGAACATGGAATGCGCATCGCGAGCACGCTATACGCGACCCGGAACAGGAAATAAGGGATCGCGAACGGGCGGGACAAGTGAAAACCAAAATGGCCGCGCCCATAGGCGACCGCATGGGTAAGTTCGCGCCCCCGAGCACGCAAACAGCGTCACGAACAACGCGTTCCCGAGCAAGAAAAACGCATCGCGAACGGGCGCGCCAAGCAGCTACGCACGCTCGCGAAGCTACGCGAAGCTCGCGTAGCGCTTCGACGTCTTCGCGTAGCTTCGCGTAGCGCGACTACGCGAACTACGCCCAGGGTTAGTTTATAGACAGCCCCCTTCATCCATTCGTCTGCTGTGTCATTCACATTATTCTTCCACCCAGTGCCACGTGGGCCAATGGGTCTGCCTACTTTAGCCATTGAGTAACTTCACAATGAGTGAATTTTCACAAGGAGCACGCCTGCGCTCAAAGTTCCAATGGTTACCGTGTGAATGTGTGCTGTAGATGTTTGCCTTCAGGAAATTATTTTTAAACTAGCAATGGCCGAACCGCACCCCCAGCAATATAGTTTTGCATAAACCATGGCAAAACAAGCAATGGCAAATAGGTCTGCCATCCTTTTTTCTTTGCAAATGGTTGTTTAGATGTCTGATTTGCTAATGAGGGACACTTATTGGCATGCAAGAGCTTAGTGTTTCGCCCTGTCTGACTCCGATATGTTTTTTTTGTTGTCTACCACCTAAAATTGTCTCAGCTGCATGTCAGTGCCATGATAAATAAACAATGGCTGGAGTTGGCTCTCCGCTTGAACTTTCAAGTATGCTGTGGTATTGGGTATGTGGCAAGGTGAAGTAATACTTAGTTTCTTCTGTCTTTTTTAGTGTCTTGAAAGAAGCTGCAGATGCGTCAATAAGATAGGTACTTTTATGCTTTTTTATTGTCTCACACATCTCAAATACACACACACCCACTCATTGATAAATGCTTTTACACTTTGTCACACACATTTCACAGTTGCACACACATGCCGACTGATTTAGAATCATACTTCTGCCTTCTACGTAGGGCAGTGTTTTTGAAGGAAGCTTTTAGACAGTCAGCAGAGTTGGCATTTCGATGGATGACTGCAGCCCAGGTCCTAAATTGTGTTGTGGAGGACAGCTCTGAGGCAGGATCAGATACTGAGACAATCACTTTTTATGGGGTTTGGGATGCCCCATAAGGAGAAGAAAATGGGGCATACTCTGGAAGTGATTTTTCAGTCTGTGGAGTTCAATCCGATGACTCCTCTTCCAGTGATGATGATGAACATGGTCACGGAAGTTGTGATGTCTGTTTACAAGCACAATCTGTGCAGCGGAGAGACAGTAGCAGGGTAGACCAGCCCAGAGAGTAGGCATGTGCGGGAGCAAGCACAGACCTAGCGCTCTTTTGGCAGCCCCCAAATTTAGTGCAGCCTCACATTCCCCCATTCACTGCAGATGCAGGATGTAAAGTTGATACAGCCAATTTTGCCTATTGACTATGTCCATCTCTTTTTGGATGTTGACTTCTTTGAGGAAATTATGCACCATACAAATTTCAGGGCGTCGGAGGGCACATGGAGGCAGTTTTAGGCCTTATTCTAAGGCACAACGATAGACTTCCACTTCACTTGGGGAGTTGAACAAATTTCTTTGCCTTACACTCAAAACAGGGGTAGTGCACAAACCAAGCATACTATCATACTGGTCTGCTCACATGGTCATGAGCAGAGATCAATTTTTGCAATTGCAGCATATGCTGTTTTTTAATGATAATTCTGCTGGATTGTCTCAGGATGATCAAGACCATGCGAGGTTGTTCAAAATGTGGCCTTTCATGGAACATCTGTCTGCCAGGTTTCCTGAGATTCACACTCCTGGAAAGAATATACCTGTTGAACAGTCCTTGATCCTTTACAAAGGGTGGCTGCTGTTCAGACAGTACATACCAAGCAAAAGAGCTCTTAATGGTATTAAAAACTATATACTGTGTGGGAGATCTTCTGCTTATGAGTAAAGCCACAGAGTGTACACAGGGTTAGGGCTGCTCTCTAAATCCTGTAGGTTGCCCTTCCATGCTGGGACTCACAACAAAGATTGTATGGGAGTTTGTCCAACTACTCTTTCATAAAGGTTATAAACTCTGTGTGGATAACTTCTAGAGGGAAGTAGAGCTGCTCAGCAAGCTGTACAAAGCTGGCACTGTGGCACGCGGTACATTTTGATGTGGCTGCAAAGCATTCCCCTGGGAGCTTGATTGGAAGAAGCTCCAGAAATCCCAGATGACTATGTTGCATTCCAACGTACTGCTTGCAGTCAAATTCTCTGATAGGCGGGATGTGTATGTGCTTACCGCAATTCATGAAGAGAGCACTTCCCCGGTCACGGTTTGGGGTAAGGTAGCTGAAGTTCACAAGCCCACCTGTTTTCTATATTACAGCAATACATGGGTGGACTGGATAAGAATGACCAGCTGCTTCAGCCAAAAGTCGCACATGGTATAAGAAGCTGTTTGCCCACCTGATCCAGTTGGCAACTTATAAAGCATATGTTGTTTACCATATGACCACCACAGGAAGACTGATGTCTTTCTTTGACTTTTAGTTGATCGTTATTGACAGTCTAACTGCTGAAGAAGTAGTGGCCTCCACTTCATCTGCTCTGGAGGACATGGCAAGGTTGCAAGATTGGCACTTTGCCAACTGCATTCCTGCAACAGTGAGAAAGACTCAACCATGTCGTCGTTGTAGAGTCAGTGCTAAAAAAGGAAAGAGGCAGGTGACTCACTGTTACTGTCCCCAGTGCCCATCTCAGCCAGGCCTATGTTTTCCAACTTGCTTTACATTGTACTTTACAAAAAGTGAAGTATTGGGAAATTGACTAACATGGAGGTGCCCTAATATATACCTTTCAATGACTGTGAACGGATACATACCTTCCAACGGGCCACTACTTCCCTAGACAATCAGCCTTTCAAATTGTTTGCTCTAGTTGAGAACATCTTTGACTTGCTTATGGGCCACGTGACACCTGCATTCGTTGTCAGAACAAGGTAGACGTTCTGTTTGCCATATGACAAGTCCATTACAGTTACCAAACTTCACATACGATGGTGGAACATAGGCCACATGGTAATGGAATACCCTGTGTGCCAAAACCTAAAGTCTTTAGTAGTATTTGAAGTGCCCTTTTGGGAACTTAGGCAGTCTTCCCCAGCATGTTTGCCTTATTTTCCAAGGTAGATCTGCTCACTCAGTTTGAGGACTCAAGGCCTCGATGCATCCTCAGACACACCAACTCACATCCACAAACTGGAAGGAGTTGGATTAAGGACAGTGAGTGTGCTAAAGGTACATGAAAGACACATGGTCCTGTGCCTCATGTGGCTCTCATGGGAGTCATAACTAAAGGTTCACTAGAGGCACTCAGAATGTTGACGGAGGGTTTTTTGAGGCACCAACTGTTAACATGTATAGATATATGTGTGTACAGTTTTGCTTGTGGTGTGTTTGCGTGCAAGGTGTTTAATGACTGGGTGAGAGGTGGTTTGATTGAGGATTCCATCCTGTGGTGTATGAATATGATGGACCTTTAAATGGTGGCGATATGTTGATGTGAGTGCACTGATGTGATGGATTGGGCCTGTGTCTGGCTGTATGAAAGTCCGGTGTGGAAGTATCCATTACAGAAATGTAAGGCAAATGTGTGATTTTAGGCAAATTTTGAAGTTTGCAGGGCATTGTGAGTAGGGAAACCCCTTGTAGGATCCATGAAAGGCATACTAGCCTGGAATGCCCTGGGTTTCTATTTTTCAGAAATGTGTATGGTTGGTAGGTTTCCATGGGTGGTTGCCGAGAACGGCCCCAAATACCCTCAGCTACCCCTGTTGCTGATCTCTCCATGCAGTGCTTTAGGGTCTTTTGTGTTGCGGTCTCTTGGCCCACCCTCACAAGTAGGTGCCATTCTTATCAGGAGATGTGTGGGACCTCAGAGTGGTAGGAAATTTGTGGCTACCTGCAGATTCCAGATCATTCTGTCACAGAAATTTGAGGAAAATGTGTGTGTTTTAGCCAAAGTTTGAGGATTGCAAGGGCTCCTGGGTAAAATTACCTAGTGAGAGCCAAGCAAGTCATGCATCCCTGGACCTTCCTGGTGTCTAGTTTTCAAAAAAATTCAGGTTTGCTAGGTTTCCCTAGGCGCTAGTTAAGCTAGGGTCCAAAAGGCACAGCTACCCACATTGCAAAAAAAGGGTCAGTTTTTAGTGGAAAAATGTGATGTGTCTATGTTGCAATTTGGGACCTTTCCTGTAGTGGACACTAGGCCTGCCACACAAGTGAGGTACCGTTTATATTCGGGGAATTGGAGGAATGCTGAGTGGTAGAAAATTGCTGTCTCCTCACAGATTCCAGAAATGTTCCTCACCGAAATGCAAGGAAAATGTGCCTTTTTAGTCAAAGTTTGATGTTTGCCAAGGGCTTCTGGGTAAGAAAACCTGGTGAGAGCCACACAATTCACCATACCCTGGATTCCCCAAGGTATCTAGTTCACCCAACTGGTGACTTTAGCACAACAAACCTTTTGTTGATGCTAGTTTTAGGGGAAATAAAAGCAGCCACATTTTTGGGGAGCACTTTTTTCTATTTTCCTAAAAACCTCAAAATCCAGCTACAAACGGCACTCAGCCGGAGCCTTTGACCTCTTCCACGGTGTGGGAGTCAATAATGAGACACAAAATCTGTATCTCATATATCTTTATTTTACATAAAGAGCATAAGTTTCACCAAAATATTTTGCGGTTTCAGCATTGTGTAGTTACCAATAATCAACCAAGCATGAGACCTGTAGGTTAACGTGGCTTTGACTTCAAGGAGAAGATCTTCTTAACTAGGGAGTTTACTGTTTTTCTAAAAGTGGACTGATAGAATGAGCTGACCCAGAGCATCCGTAGATTGAGTCAATTTATACCTTCCTCCAGGTATATCTTCGCTGGATTTAAAGGGTTCTTGTTTATAGCAGACCGTAAAACTGCGGGCTAATTTCAGTCTGTGACAGGTCTTCACGTTAGCCCCATATCTTGAGAATACTTGTTTTGGGATCCCAAACTCTAGGCGCATCTGTGCAGGTGATACATATTTTGTGAGAGAGATTAGGTGTCTATTAGTTCTTAGAATGACTCGCTCAATGACCATTGCGTCTCTGTCACAAAGAACCTACTGCCAGGGTTGGTAGTAACTTTGAAGATATCACCTTCAAGATCGGTAATATAATAGGTCCTCCTAAGTAATTAAAGAGAACACTTAAGGCTGACATTAGTGCCGCCCCTTTCCTTGTGATTAGCAATTTTTGTTCCCCAAACATTCCTATAGCATCTATCATGACACTGAAGTACTTATATTTTATGACATTTTCCGAGGGGTGATCCTTTCAGTATCAGTTGTGTAGGGTTGATTTTTTCCAATTTATTGACAGGATCTTTGTCTATGTGCAGTTTATCTCCATCCTGTGTTCTTCCATGTGCTGTGTTAGTGCATTAATTAGCCTCTGTATGCCGATCTTAGTTTGGCTGACTAGGACTACGTCATCCACAAAGAGTAGGTTGGAAATACAAAAATTACTCAATCTGGAAGAGTTTATTGTCCAATGCTTGTGAGAGGTCAGCCATAAACAGGTTAAACAAATATGGTGCCTGGACAAGGCCCTGTTTTAAGCCCTGCATTGTTTTTCTCGATATTCTTTCCCCAACACCCAGTTTTGGTCTGATCTAAGCCTTTGAATAAAGAAGCTGAATTGCTTTTAATAGCAGATCCAGTATGCCAAACGTATGTAGTTTGTCTCAGAGGACATCATTTTCTACTGCATCGAACACTGCCTTGCAGTGCACAGTATGTTCAGTTTCTCTGCCCAAAACTCCGGTTCATTCTTATATAGGGCTTGGGTAATTCCATTTGGGACAGGTGCACCTTCTTGTTGGCCTAGACTTATGATAGCAGAAGTCTGTTTTGTAGTGATGGGGCTAATTTGTTTCTACCGTTATACCCAGGTGACTTGTTGCACCCCTCTTTCTCCTGATGCCTGCCTTTAAAATAGTTTGTTAAATATTTGATCCAGTCTGTTTCCCTTATGTAGGATATACAGAGTGGCTTGACAGGACTGCTAGCACTATTAACCATGTACAAGAAAATCTTGGAGTTACCGTTTTTATAGGCCTCAATAAGTGTCTGCCAATACAGATCCTGTTGTGATCTGGAGTCTTGCCACAGAGTTTTTTTATAGGACTTTCTCAGATAACATAACTCGGCGAGCTGATACAAATTGGCTTCTTTGCCTCTAATGACTCTTAGTGCTTGGTTAATCTTCCTCTTTGCCAGCCACACTGATTCAGAGAAGCGTCTTGATCCAATGGGGCAGAGCAGGATTGACTCAGAGCAGACTTTAACAGGAGTGCTTTTTGCACACTTATCATTTAAAATAGAGGAAACAGCTGCCCTTAACTTTTTTCTGGTCAGGTTGGGTAGACTCAAGTGTTTCTAAGATCTGTTTGGCTGATAGTTCAATGGCATCTACTGATTTAGCAGACCACTTAATTGTTTTGTAATGACATATATGGGTTGATCCAATGTTATCTTTAGATTCCTCATATTTTGGTAGCAGAAAAGCCAGGGTTATTGATTGAGGAAAGTGGTCACTGATCGGCCTGGTTTCTATACAGAAGGACACAACCGCTGGAATAAGAGATATTGCCATGAAAGTGTAGTCCAATATTGATTGATTGTTAGTAGAGCAGTGGGTGTATGCCAGGGGTGCATCCCATGGGGGGGTCTGCCATTCAGTGATCATAAGCTTAGCTGATCCAACTCCTCTGCCAGTGAGGACCCTATTTTGTCTCTCTGCTTGTTATTAATTGATTGCACAGCGATTGCTGGAATGTTACAAATGCTGTTTTGTACAGTGATATCTTCGTCAGGATCCGAAGACTGAATTAAGTTCAAATTTACAGTATTTGAGGTTGTGGGGTTCTATTTATTAGTGCTAGAATTGTTTCCAGAATTATTTTTTATTGTTTCTACCTATGTTTTAGCTTTATGGATGCATGTAGACACTGATTAGGATGAGCAAGGTCTTGGTTCCGGGGATCCAATTAGTTATGTCCAGAATCTGCAGGCCTGGATGTTCAATCAGGATTACTTCGAGTGGCCCCTTTATTGATGAAGAAACATAAATGGCTAGGCCCCCCATTGGATGTCCAAAAATTGAGGCCTTCACTGCAGGCTTATGAAATACCCTGTATCCAGGTATTAATATTGGTTGCATTGACCATGTTTCTTGAAACATCATTATTTGGAGGGATTCCCAGTAACTTGAAATGTCCTGGTCAAAGTTTTTTGGAGCTAGACCACCAATGTTCATTTACATATTTTAAGCAGGCTGTTATTGTTGCTTTCTTTTGATGTTAGGGGTCTGTATTAACATGTTTGCTGTAATATTATAATACATCCTGGACATTTTAGTGCCTCCCAACTACGATATCATTAGGTTGGATAGAGCAAGCGGACAAGGTGGAGGCATCGCCTGTATACATCGTAGCACTCTAACAGTGAAAGTACTACAATCTGAGTTCCAGCTGTCCTGTGAATACCTATGTATTGAGGTGGCTGGTAGCAATAATCACCCTTGCAATGCTCTACCACCCGCTACGCGACAACCTTCCCTTCATAGAACAGATCATGGACATTATCTCAGCTAACGCAGATTTCCATGACACTCAGATCTTCCTGGGAGATTTCAACCTTCACTGGAATGATGTGAATGATGGGGCGGTCAATAGCCTTATATCCTTCCTGCTAGACCTCAACCTAATCCAAATCTGTGACAGCCCCATGCATATTAAAGGAGCTACCTTAGATCTTGTCATTGGTAAGCCCAATACCATCCTTCTGGAATCGATCCTCCCGTGTGATTGGACAGACCACTATTGCATCACCTTCCTCATCCTGGATTCGGTAAGAGCTAGTAGAGTCCAGCCTAAGAACCCCAAACACTTGAAAAGATGTCTACGAAACATCAACTTGCACGATCTGACGGCTCTCTGCGATAACATCCTACCCCATCCTATGATCATGTCTGATGTCCATGACCTTACGGCCCATTATAACCGCTCCATGACAAATGTTTTAGACTTGGTGGCACCGCTACAGCTAAAAAGACTGTCCTCCAAAGTCTCCAAACCATGGTTCAATGATAGTCTTAATACCGAAAGAAGGAATTTACGACTTGCGGAAAGAGTGTGGAGATCCTATCCCTCCCTTGAACATTTCTACCATCTGAGATCCCTAAGAAGCATCTACAACAAACGCATAAGATGCTTCAAAGCCACCTTCTTCAGAAACCAACTAGAGCAAGCAAAAAAACGTCCAAAAAACTGTTCGGGCTCATCAAGTCTCAAGCTAACAGTCATCCTAATCTCTCTGCATTGGGTCGTGGGACACAGCCGAACTGTGAAGAATTTGCTGATTTCTTCACGGATAAGACTACTAAGATCGAAGCTGAACTACGCTCAGCCCTTGAGCAACTGTTGATCAGTCCGCCAAACACCCTCCTTCCTCCATGGTTGGATGTCACCGTCCCTGCGCAGCCTTGCCCCCTCAAAAACAACGCATCCTGGAGCCTTTTCAAAACCTTGGATGAAAGCACTATACGCAAAATGCTGGTTACTCTGAAGCGTTCTAATCATTAAAACGACCCCCTGACATCGAACCTTTTCTCTGAAATGAGAACCTCCTTACTCCCACTTTGGACTAAGATCGTCAATGCTTCTCTTCGGCAAGGTGCTATTCCGGATGTCCTAAAATTGGGGCAAGTTACCCCTATTCTAAAGAAACCATCTGCTGATCCCATGGACCTACTTAACTACCGCCCAATCTATAACATCCCCATGTTGGCTAAGCTCCTGGAGAAATGTGTGGTCGTCCAACTGTCGATCATTTCCAACTCCTGGACCAATTTCAATCTGGTTTCCGCCCGGGTCATAGTACAGAATCTGCGCTGACTCACATTGTAGATGATGCGCTAAGAATACTGGATCAAAATGAATCTTGCTTATTGATCCTTCTCGACCTTTCGTCAGCATTTGACACTGTCAAACACGATAACCTAATTGATCTCCTGGAACACAGGATGGGGTTGTCTGGGCCTGTACTAAACTGGTTCTCCTCATTCCTTCACAACAGAACCCAAAGCTTCAAGGTGAACCAGTCCCTTTCTCATCCTTCTCCGGTCATGCTAGGGGTTCCACAGGGTTCTGCGCTCTCACCCACGCTCTTCAACCTGTTCATAGAGCCTCTGACAGAAATTATGAAATCATCCAGCATTCACTATCACATGTACGCTGATGATACCTAACTTTACCTGAAGATCTCTTCCCCTGAGGACATCAGCTCCCTTAACTAAGTCCTACTGAAAACACAAAGCTGGCTGACACTTAACCACTTGAAGCTAAATGCTCTCAAAACGGAATTCCTCCTAATCGCACCACACAAGCAATCTCCGGTCATAGAACAATGGATGAATCAGCTTACTGCTCTGAACTGTACGCCGCACCTTGTTGATTCCGCAACCTCTCTGGGAATAATGCTAGACAAAAGTCTGAACATACAGAAGCACATCAGTACCCTCACCAAAGGAGCGAACTTCCAACTCAGCAACTTAAGGAAAATTTAACCTTTTCTCCCTTCTCATGACCTAAAGGTTGCGGTGCAAGCCTTAGTGATCTCAAAACTGGACTATGGCAGCGCAACCCTTTGCGGCCTTCCTAGAGCGAAGACGGCTCCTATTAGAGCTGCCCTCAATTCTGCTGCTAGGCTCTTTACAGGTGCTAAAAGATACAACCATAAATCGCCCGATCTGCTATCCCTGAACTGACTTCCATATAAAGCTCGGATACAGTTAAAAATTGCTTGCATGGCACATAAAGCCATTCATTTCAATACCCTGCTGTAACTCGCTCAAAAACTGGAGCTCTCAGGTGGATCGAGATCCTCCAGAAGCGCCAGCACTCTACTGCTCAAACCACAAAAAATTCAAGAAAAGAAAAACCTACAACCGAGCCTTCTCAGGTATTGCCCTGAGGATTTGGAACTCCCTCCCCCCCAAGTCAGGCTGAATCCTTCCACTGTCCTCTTCAAAAAGGTAGTGAAAGTGTTTTGATGAAGAAATTTCTGCCTTAGATATGCTGCTCTAATGGAGATTGAGGCCACCGTCGTAGATTTGTGTCCTAGCTGCCAGGGCTCCCGAGGATGCCTGGCTCTACAAGACTGTGAATTTTCGTCCTTGTTTGTTATGTTTTGACTGCTTGTATCCTTCTTGATGTATAAATTGTAAAGTGCTCTGATACCCTTGGTGGTCATGTTCGCGCTATATAAAACTTTCTAAATAAATAAATATTGCTCGTAACCAGAGGGTATCCTTGGGATAGATCTGACCACCTCATTGTTTAGCAAAGATGAGGTATTACACTTGGGACCTTTATTGGGATCTGCTTGACAGCCTGCCTCTAATATTTTCGGTCCCTGGAATGTGATATGTTGATTCCCCACTAAGAGGGCCAGTGAGTTTTTCGGTAGTAAGATTGTTGGTTATCCGTGGGGACCATAGAATCTGATTGTAATTCCCCAGTTTTCAAGAAGAGCCTTTTGTTTCAGCTCTTGCTGTGCTGTTTTCCCGTTTGCCCAGGTGACTAAGGTGGCTTCTCTTTCATGTGCTGCTTGTGGTGGAAGGAAAACTATGGATCTATATCGGAGCCTGCCAATGACTCCGAGGAATTTCTTTCAATAAACCCCAGGATATTGCCCTGATTCAGTACATCAAAGGGGCCCTGTGAGCTATACTGGGGAATAAATAGAAGCTTGGCACCAACCTCTCCCTCATCCCGATACGTACTTCTTTGCTCTTCCAGAGTGAGAATTCGTGAAGATTTTTGACTGAGATTTGTTACAGAAACATGGTCACTTGTCCTTTTGGTTCTGCCTTGGGTTGATGTGGGTGCTTAAATTGTAAAAATATAAGTGCCAGGGCTTTTGTCACTGCAGCTTGCACCACACATTGCTGCTGCTACTAGCGCTCCATTACTAGTAACAACACAATCATCTCGCTCCTGCAAGCGTGACAATTCAGATTATTGTAGGCCCCAAAGCTATAAGAATGACTTGGCCGGCACGTAATAGTCATTTTTAATGTAGATTGAATTACTAATTAACTGTTGTTGTGGTCAGCTCTAAATTAGCCAGACAGCGCCACCTTGTGACAGACTGTCAAGCGTGGGTGCTGACAATTAAGTGCCGGTGCGGAGCACCGGAAACCACGGCTCAAAGTAAGCACTGGTTGATGTACTTGCAGAGCTGAAGGGAGCCCCGGGCCATGTCCCTTTATTGCTCCTGGGGGAGTTTCAACGGTTTCGTCTACTGCTGAGATTTTTGGGGGGGTTAGCTGGGAAATATGATTGACCTCCAAGTTCTGAGGGGGATGGTGCTTAGCATGCTACTTGAGATTGCTTTGCTTTCTATAATCGATCTTTGGGAGAACTTTACTTGACTTTGGTTATTTTTCTCGGCTTTAGCTGTATTTGGTCTGGAAGCATTTGTAACGAAGCCTTCATCCCAGTGCGTTTGTGAGGACTTATTCATTTGTGTATGCAATACTGTATTGATATTCCTACTTGTGCCAACGCTTTGTGCCACTGTCTTCTTCTGATGTATTAATGTTTTAATTTGTGTCTCAGATTTTTGAATATCTATATATTCAGGTGCCCTTAATTGCTGTTGCATTGCTTGGCACTCGATCCTTGTCTATTTGCTCAGATTGCAAATGGGGCCCTGCAAAAATCGGAAATAAATTCGCCAAAATTCCGTTTTCCCAGGACCCACGGCCTTTTTATTGTGAGCCTTTGGCTGTCTTTTCCTCTGCCTTTTTGTAAAACTTTGTTCGTTGTTGATTGATCTGCAACCTTTTCTGCTGGGTTCAGGCTATATTGTTTTTATGATCTCTTTATTCCTGCACTTCTGAGATATCAGCAGCAGATGAGATGTTTAAACCTCTTCCCTGGATCTATCAGTTGTCTTGGGAGAGCGCATGTGATCTTTATTGCTGGTCTAATGGAGGTCTCTGATTGACTCTGTTCCTCTGATTGAATGGCTAATTTAGCACTCCCTTTGTTTGTTACCTCTTTTAGTTGGCACTGTTTATCTCTGTTAAGACTGTGTGCAACATTGCCGGTAGTGAGCTTCAATTATCAAATATTGGTGAATAGTCGCAGCATCGCTGTTGAGTGCCGGGATCTGCGGGGAAAGGGGGTTTGTTAGCTTAGGCACTGAATCCTGCTGAGCCCGTACAACGAGGCTGTTAAGATTGGCTAGTGTAGTGTCAATGCCTGTAACGTTTACTCCTAGGATATTAAGCAAATCCACCTGTATGTCAAGTTTCTTTGATTGATAATTTAAGGCATCGACAGTCTTTTAAAAAGTTTTAAAAGTATGTTCCAAGTACTGTTTAATGAGTCTGCCATTATGGGTGTGTCATCTTGGCCATCTATTGCTGGTTCCTGTACCTCTGAGGGCTTAGGTAGCCCTACGTGGACATCTGGCTTCATAATCTGTTCTTTCTCTTCTGTGGCTGCCTGAGGCATTCTGGTCATTATCTCTAGCTCTAAGTCTTGTACAGTAAGGGCAAAGGAGTCTAGATCATTTAGGGCTTCCCCTTCTGATGCGGCTCTGTCGTAGACAGCTGCAACTGAGGCTGGTGCTCCTATACATTCTGTGTTACGGATAGCCCTGGGACTGCTATCTGTCACTGTTAGAATATTTTGCTCTGTTGGTTCCTCGTTGCCATTTGTTGGCCCGAGCAGGGCGACTCCTTCTCAAAGTGGAAGTAAGTGCTACTCTTGGCAGGCAGGGCTGAAAGCATTCTAAGATTTTCCGCTGGGCTTGGCGAGCCCTCCGCTGCCTGAAGCTGTAGTGTCTTCAGTGTTGACGGGAGCTTGAATAGCTCATATGCTGTCAATTTGTATCTGGCCCATGACGACCCATGCAATGTTTTTCTCCTTTTCTCATTCTTTGGATTGCCTACATGGATGGAAGACCTTACTGAGTTTGATCTTTTTTCATCCTTTATTATAATTAGATTTAGTGGAGGTTGTAGACCTGTAATATTGCTGGTTGTTAATTTTTTTTATTGCAGATGGATCCTTCAGAAAGCTAAACTTCATAAGATGATTCAGTCCACTTTCATCTAGGACAAAGGAGGGTGAGATCAAGGGAGGGCGACTTTTGTAACTTTTCCTATTGCTCTCTGTTGGTCCAAGAGTAGCTGGCGTCTGTTTTTGCCCTTGGTTACCTGGAGTGGCCCACGGACCTTGCCCGACCTCATTGTTAGCTGGTTTTGCTAGACGTATAATATTTAAATTCGTATAATGCATGTAGTACAACGGGCAGTCCGCAGTCCACCATCCACAGGGCCCCTGTCAAAAATGGATGCTCTTGTCCTTAGCTTCCCTGGGACACTTCACTCTGCCACTGTCTGTGATGAATATACCTTTCCACCTGTATCACCCGGCAGCAGGAGTTTCTGAGCCTTACTGGACTCCACTGGCTCTTTCATACCCTGTATGACCTCCTTGGTCCTCCTTAAACACAGCTAGAACACAGCTGTGCTGGTATGGGATAGGCAATGGCCACAGCAACAGCTACTAGTACAGAGCAATCCAGGGAGTAGTCTCAAATTCTCACGGCTCAGCTCTTAGGTCAGCTGCCACGCAAGTTTGCAAGTGGAATTATAAGTAGGAAGCTGGATTATAGGCAGGAGAGGGGGAGCACACGGCGAGAGGCAAGCCACACCAGAACCTAGTCTGGCCATTTCTGAACCCCTCTAGCTCTACTCTCAGAGAGGTGCTAGCACCACCCCCACGCTGCTGTGCCTAACCTTGTATTGCCACTCTCCTTCTCCATGTACCCAAGGGGTACCAGTGGTGTGGAGTTCTCCAGAGGCTTCTCCAAATAAGAGGCAGTGGGCAGGCTAGAGTGGGCTTGGTGACACTGCTTGAAAGCCAGAGTAAGGAGCTAGGAGCTGAAGAACTGGTGCACAACCAACAGGAAAAATGAGAGTCAGGTGGTGGGATGAGTGTTAAAGCGTTAGAGGTGATAGGATGGAGTACTGCAGGGATCCACCTCCTCCAAGTGAGCATATGCTGTATAGCTGACCTGTTCTGCCTGCACTGCTCTACCCCCATTAACCAGCACTGCAACCGCTGCAGCAGCCTTTCCTCTGCTCTGACACTCATCTGGATCTCTAACTGCTGTGGTTTTCCTCAACTCGTCCTGCCTGACCTGCATTGTGCTGCGGGCTGCATGCTTGCACTCTGCTACGTGCTTGTCTCCTTCACTCAAAATGCAGACACGGGCAGTTAAGGGGTTAAAAATCTATCACTGGCATATAGTGGGCAATCTGCCCTCCCAAGGGGGTCAGCTTGGTGTAATCCTCCAACTCCCACCAAGGAAGCACAAAAACTATTGATGCTTTAGGATGGGGGTATGACTTGTGTCATATCATCAAACTGCAATACCCAACAAACCTGTTTTACAGGACAACAAGCGGAGCCCTTTCTTTTCATATACCAAAGACTGAATATAAATATTAGTCTCCTTCTACTTTTTGCTCCAGCACTGAAATGCCCTGTGATTGAGTAATAAGTTGTATCTTCACATTCTTTAGGCTTTGGTTCTTTACAGTAGCAACCAGCACTAATGTACAGTTATCCACTAATCATTTATCCGCAATCAGGACCTTTTCATTGCATTCTCCTAATCAAACCTCATGAGAGATCAGGAAAGATCCACCACCTGCATATTTCATGTCAACCAGCTCACTCACAGAAAGTAGTGGCGCAAAATTAGGGGTAGGCGGAACTTGCAGGGTTTCACATAAAACCTCTGCAAAATCCTGCAGAGTTCCAAGAGCGGGCGGAATTCTGCATGTCGCAAAACTCGTGCTGATTTTTAGTGCTGGGAGCGTGATCTGCGATGCAAAATCATTGCAAATGGCACCAAGTGGCATGCCAGAGTGTGCTTCTTCTTTCTGGCGCTCAAATAGATTTTCTACTTGAGTGGCAGCTTTCTCAACGCGCACGGTCGCAAACTGCCGTGACCACCCGCGTTGAGAAATCTCACTCGCAGAAGTTCTAGCGCCTAAAAATAGTGCAAGGGGATGCAAATTCTCGCTTGCGCTTCACAATTTAACGTTGGCAAGTTGTGTGTTAGAAAAAACTCAGTACGGCAGTTGGCAGAGTTTTGCCGGAACTCCACATTCCAAGAGGAATGCGGAGTGGGCAAAACTCTGCGAACTCTGCCGGCGGAGCAGAACTTTCCACCCACACCAATGTACAATATGGATACAACTATGGTAAGGAATGATCTGGTCTGCTACTTATGCTCCTTCTTAGTACTGCTATGTGGCAGGAACTTCAACAACTTCATGAGGTGCTTCAACTCAGTCCTTCTAGGATCGCCTTGCCCTCATGGGCCTTTAGAATAAAATGGAAGTCAAGAAATCGCACAGGATGTTGGGTGGAGCAGAAGCATGGTACCATTTTATCTTGCTCAAGTCTGTGGCTACAGAGTGGAGTAGCATAATTCTGGCTTCATCCTTTTACGTTTGGCTAGGCCATATATTCATACTTACCTTTGGCCTTATGTACTAGCGTGATGCAATAATACTAATGAGCTATGGTGCACTTAAGGTATAGAAGGTGCCTTTATGGTGTCTTTTATACATATATTTTTGTGCACATTAACTTTTTTCCTTTTTCGAAGACATCTGGATTGCTGATATTAATCTTTCATAGGTTTAGATTGTAAGATGGTCGATGGTACCCTAAAATGCATTTAATGCAGTGCATTCAACAGGAATTTGTAAGAATGAATCATATATGTGTTTAATGCTTTATTTTATAAATTGGGACCAGTTTTCATTTTTGGTTAATAATACATGTATTAGTTTATTGTGCCATATGTAAGAGTACAGTATCATTTATTGGATTATATGTAGGTTGTAGCATAATATATATTTAAAGAAAGCTGTTAAGTTAGCGTGTTTGTGGGCCTTAAGCTTACAGTTGAGACATTTTATACTAATGTGAAAGTTGTGGGAAAATTAAACTTGGATGATAATAATAATCCATATTTGTAAAGCACGAACATATCACCCCTTAAGGTTTCAAGGCACTGGGGCCCGTCAGGGAGATTAAGTGAGCTATTGCCTAGAGTCACATGATGCTGAGCTGCTGCCGGAGCTGGGGATAGAACCGTAAAACCCACACTCCGGAGTCAGCCACTCTGGGTGCTGCATCACACCTCTCCCTGAGATGATAGGTGGTTGTCTTGCGTTGGATCGGAAAGAAAAGTATCAGCAGAGTGAACTTTTGTTCATGAGTAAGGATGTTACTAGGAGAGCAAGAGGCAAACAAGCCCATGATAAATTATTTGAATTAGCTCAGAAATATGATGTAGATTTGGAGTGGACACAGGCTTTACCGAAAACCACCAACTCACTTTTAGTGATAAGGACATAGAATATATGAAAATACCAGCGATGAGGATGCAAATTCGGGAATTAATTCACAGTATCCCAATTTGGAGTGAATTAGAGAAGTTAAATGGTCAAAAAGAATGACTCCCATGAGAACGATGGGAGAGCCGCCTCCTCCCAAAGGGAGGGAGATTGGAACTACAAGCTTCCCATTGTGGGAGGTACCTAGTGGAGGTTACATATATGTACTGTGGAATAGGAGTGATCTTTGGTCATTTACAAATAAATTAAGAGAGAAGTCTATGGAGTGGTACAAGCAAGTTGAGCAGTTTGTGAAAATTTTGAAGGTTTTGTGGACTGATTTGAATACTTTGTTTGATATTGTGGTCCCAAGTGATTTGTGGATGGCGTGTAAAATAGCCATAGAGTGGCCCAAGAAAGAACCAACAAGAGATCCTGCGACTAATGATCCTTCAGCTATAGTGATAAGGAAGTATGATCAGGTAATGACGTGGTTGAAGCCTAAGGTGCCACTCCAAGATTTTGACTGGGTCAAGATCAATCAGACGACCCAGGAACTGAAAGAGACGATTCATGCATTATACGAGAGATTGTTACAGTCATTCAAACAGTATAGCGGAATAGAAACACTGGAGCCTAAAGATATGGGACAATTTGTGTCCATGTTTGTGACAGGATTGAGGCCTGAGATTAGTATAATGATTCAACAGCATTTGATTTGTTGGCAGAATAAGTCAGCTGACAACATTTTGAGATATGCTAAATATTGCAGCGATGAGGTTGAAATGAGGCAGAAAAAATTAAAGAAGAAATTGATGGTGTACAAATGAAGGTTGCCCAAAAAGGAATTCAAAATCCACCATTTGTAGGGAATGGCCGTCCAATGCAGGGAGTGTATCAACAGGGAGCACTGGCAATGCAGGATGGAGGTAGATTTCCGTCAGAAGGTAGAGGTCGGGTGTCCCTATTGATCTGAGTACTGGAATTGATGTGGCTACATTGAAGAAGTCTAATCCATACCATTACTGCAATAGGCTGGGTCATTGGAAGCGAGAATGTCATCTTAATTCCGTAAATCAGAGTCAAAATTCAGGGTTTGTACTACCTCAGAAAAGTAATTCCATGCAGCAACAGAACTACTCAGACCTAGATCTCAGAATTTCAATGTGCCACAAGAACCAGTGATGCAGGTTCCCCAACCTCCGATGCCACAGCAAGGTACTAATGTTCCCAGATTTTCTTCAAATCAGGTCCAGTATTTGAATCAGAATGCTATCCAGAATAGTCATCCTTACTAACAATTTCCCATGTTTGAGATAAGTGAACATTTCAGCATGGATCAGTCTTCCTTATGGTGCCTGAGGGGGGAGGAAGATTGCATTCTTGGTGCAGTCTTGGAGGTAGACCAGAGTGGCCCACTTAAAGATGCTGAGGTAAATGGCTGCGACGTATCATTTTTATTTGATACTGATGCTACCCGTTCTACTGTGAGATAAGTGGAATTTCCAAACCTACCCCTCTTGGGAAGAACTATTCACTTTGTTGGAGTTGCTAATCAACAAATGAAGAACCCCATTACTGAGGATGTCCCTGTAAAGATAGGTATATTTGAGTATAACCATCAATTTGTGGTTTGTGATTCGAGTCCTGTGAATTTGTTAGGATGCAATTTGTTGTGCAAACTGAACTGCACCATATACTGTACCCCGAACGGAATAGAACTGCAAACTCATGATAAGGACATTGCCATCAAGTTGACACATCAAGATTAAATCATTGGAATTTGTATCTGATGATGACGAAGACATTGCCTTTAAATCTAAGGGATTCAGTGAGACCAGAACTTTGCGATTTTTCAGGAAAGGACAATGGACTCATTAAAAGAGTTGAGCCTATCCGTATTCAGATAAAGCGGAATGTGGAATATCCCAGAACACCGCAGTATAATTTGATCTCTGAAGCGATTTCTGGAATAACCCCAGTGATCGGGATAATGATTCAACAAGGTATACTGAAGGAGATAATGGGGTGTCCATGTAATTCAACCACTATGGGCCTGTAGAAGTCTAGTGGTAAGTACCGCATAGTGCAGGACCTTCGCAAAATCAATAATATTATGTTTCCCTGTTGTCCCGTGGTACCGAAAACCTGTTGTAATATTGTTTCAAATTCCATGTGAGTCTGAGTGCTTTACTGTTATTGATTTGTGCTAGGCATTAATCTCCATACCCTTGCATTAGGACAGTCAGTTCCTCTTTGCATTCAGGATCAGGAACTGTGGTTTGGCATGGTGCCGAGTCCCACAAGGGTATACAGAGAGCCCATCCATTTTTAATTAGATCCTTAAGAAGAATTTGGGGTCTTTGGTTATGCCCTGTAATTCTGTCCTGGTAGAGTATATTGACGACCTGCAGGTTGCATCAAATACTCATGAAGCATGCACAACTGGCACAATTGCATTGTTAAACCACTAGACTGAGAATGAATATAAGGTGTTCCCAAATAAGTTGCAGTACTATTTGAGAGAAGTCCTATATCTTGGTCATCATATCAAGAAAGGTGCGAGAGGGGTGTCACAAGAGACAATTTCGGCAATCATGCAAATGAATCCACCAACAACACAGAAAGTAGCCAGGATGTTTTTAAGAATGGTGGGCTACTTTCAACACTGGATACCCAACTTTTCCCTAGTGGTCGAGCCTTTACAAAGACTAACGCACAAGGATGTGTTGGATCCAGTGCTTTGGGACAATGACTGTCTGGTTGCCTTCCCAGAGTTGAGAGAAAGCCTCTGCCATACCCTGGCACTAGGAATGCCTGATTACAAGAAAGCATTTTTGCTTTTCTTCAGCGAAAGAGAAAACTGCACTCTTTCAGTGTTGACACAGAACCATGGGGAGCTCGAAGACCAGTTGCTTACTTCACAGACATGTTAGATCCAGTGGCTGCAGTGCTGCCTGTCTGCCTTAAAGCGGTGGCAGTGACAGGTGTCAGCATCAAAAGGTGTGAAAGTATGGTAATGGGTCTACCCATGACTGTATATGTTCCTCATTCTGTCAAAAGTTTGTTAACTAGAACGAGGACACAGCACCTCGCAAACAGTCGCCTGTCCAGGTAGGAGCAAATCATCCTGGTGGCAGAGAATGTGTTCTGTTATGAATCCTGCCACTTTGCTACCCTTTCCTAAGAATGACAATGGTGATGGTGAGGTGGAGCATGACTGTTTCGACGTCACTGAACTATACACCAAGCCAAAATCAAATTTACAAGATGAACTACTACCTGAATCTAATTATGTATTGTTTGTGGATGGATCATTTTTACGTGATCATGAAGGAAATTTGAGAGCTGTTTATGTAGTCTGTGCTGTTTCAGGAGTAGTGGAAGCTGCTTGGCTTCAAGGAGTAGTCTCCACACAAGTGGCTGAATTGTTTGCTCTTACCTGAGCATGCAATGTTTCAGATCAATTACAGGTGACTATATTCACCGATAGTCAGTAGGGCTTTAGTGTGGTGCACAAATTCTGACAGTTAGGGTCCCAGAGGGGATTTATGACGTCATCAGGATCCCTTATCCGTAACAGTGAGCATATGAAAAAACTGTTAGAGGCTTTGCAATTGCCTATGAAAGTTGCGGTCGTAAAATGTTCCGCACATTGCAAGGGAGATGACTATGTGACAGTCGGCAACAGTTTGCGCTTTTAATGGAGAGCATGTAAATGAAGGAACAGACGAGACCACTTACAACCTTTTGCTCACAGCAGCTCAGACTTAGGAGGAAGTTAAGAGTTCACAGGAAGAGGTGTCAGAACTTAAGCAGAACAGCAAAGTTGGATAAATGCAGGTTGTGTTAAAAGACATGAAAAGAAATGAAAAATGGATTTTAGAAGATGGCAGCCTGTGTTGCTAAATAGTTTGTTGCCACCAAAGGCTAGACCTTACCATGGTCCGACTCATGTAGGGAGGGAGGCTATTGTTTCGCCAAACATGGTTTAATCCAGGGTTCAGGTTGATGGCAGAAGCGTTATGTCACAGATATGTTGTGTGCCAACAAAACAATGTAGGGAAAAGAACCGAAGTGGCATTGAGCCACATAGGGAGGTCAGGTGGTCCTTTCAACAGGATGCACATGGACTTTTTTCAGATGCCTGTGTGCAATGGGTTGAGATATGTGTTGTTTTTGTGTGCATCTTTTCACAATGGGTTGAGGCATATACCACAAGAAGAAATGATAGTCTCACAGTAGCAAAGTTATTGCTGAGGGAGTTGATACCAAGGTTCGGTTTACCGACTACTTTGGAATCGGACCTAGGCATGCACTTCAGTAACGAAGTGTTGAGGATACTTTGTGCTACCTTGCAAGTTGAACGGAGACTGCATGTAGTTACTGACCTGAGGCTTCAAGTCTGGTGGAGCAAGTCAATGGGACACACTATGTGTGCTTCTACAGCTTTGAAATGGTCAGATGCTTTGCCATTGGTGTTGATGAGATTGCGCAGCACACCCGATCGTAGGACAGGACAGTCTCCCCATGAGATCATCATGGGAATGGCAATGAGATTGCTGTCTGTACATGCAAATGTGCTTGTTAAAATTACTGATGAACTGATGCTAGATTACTGGAAAGTACTGGCTGATGTGGTGCATTCTGTCTCTCATCAGGTTGAAGCTGCTACAGCCTTGCCACACCAGGAGCAGTGCCTCAACCTAAGTCCCGGAGACTTGCTGGTGGTGAAGAAGCACATATGGAAGTTCTGCTTGGAGCCTTGCTGGTGAGGGCCATACCAAGTCTTACTTGGAACTACAACTGCTGTGTTGTGTGGAGATCTCCCCAGTTGGATCCATGCTGCCCATATTCGCAGGATTCCATGTCCCCTTGATGAAATAGCACACCTCTCCCAGAAAAACCAGTGGTGGTCGAGAGATCAAGGGGGCAGGTTAGAGAAGCTGTAGGGAAGCAGTCAGAAATAGCACTTGATCAACCTGAGTAGGGTTCTGGAGAGTTGAATGACGAAACTGGTGAAGGAGAGGCTAATCCAGTGGTTGTAACAGAGATAGACTCAGACTCTGTTGAAGGGCCTAGTGCTAGAGAACCATGAGGGGCAGTAAACGAACATTGGACGAGGAGGCAGGAGAGAGGAAGACAGGTTCCGCAAGGAGAAAGTGATCTCTCAGATATCCCAGAGGATATAGAGGATTCAGACCTGAGTGAAGGAGGAGAAGAGACAACACTCAGGAGGTTGAAGCCAGCGAGAGTGCCCTGCTGGAGGTACTCATCCCCTGAATGGACATACTTTTATGCAACTGATAGGGAGAACGGGTTCTGGGAATTTTGGGAACACTGTGAAAGTTCAATTGAAACTTCGGCAACTTAATCTCCAGTTTTATCTTACCTTTGAACTTCCTTTGTTAAGAAGAGTGAGTGCCTTGAGACATCGTTTCTTAGATATGGCTGAATTTCCCTTTTTGGATGCAAATGAGTTTCCTGTGCTAGTTGATGAACTGAAGCATATAATAATGGGACTGATAGTAAGTGAATTAGAATGGTTTATTATTAACGACATTTCATAGACTTTGTAGGGAAGAAAGAAGAGTACCGTGCGTCAAGGGAACCGAAGGAGGCTAAGGTTGTCTTTTAGAAGAACATGGAGTAGGGCATAGGAAGATTCACACAGATTCCTGTATGTATATTGATGCATATCATTAGGAAATTGGTTTTGTTGTTTGCACAGGTTGAAATCGACAGAGACGTCTCTGCAGCTGCTACGTTCCACCTAAGGTTTAGATTCCAATGAAGTAATGGAAACAAATCTTACTACTAGTAGGTGTAGATACATCATAATAGGCACACTAATGGCTTTAGTTGTAGTATTAGTGAAAGTGCTTGTAGGGCTATATTCACCTACAGATAGCTCAGTGGAATATTAGTCTACTGTTGCCCCTACCACGCCACATTCTTCTGATAGTGATATGCAGTTGTGGGAGGTTAATAAATTACGCACAGATGTATCAAGAGGGGATTATACCTTGAATGTTTATTTTAAATTGCTTTATGAGTACACAGACACAATGAATGCCAGAAGTTGTTATGTCAGAGATTGCAGGCAAATATTTTGTATTCCTTACGTCACTAGACACTGCGTATGCATATATCCATAATTTGACTTCTTTGATGTCAGATGTGGAAAATATTTTTTTTAAGTTGGTGGTGGATAGATAGAGACACCTAAAATCTCAAACTGAAACTGATATGAATCTTACAAATTACAAGTGGAGTAGCGAAGAAATTGAACATCAGGAAAAAGGAAATTTACCCTCTTTACTTTTAAATTGGAAACACAAAGGAAAGTTGTGTATACATGTTGATCAGAGTTATATAGATTCGTTGTTGCTAGGGGAGAGCGAGTGTGAGCATCTTTTTGAAGCAAGACTGAAAAGTTTTCGTTTCCTGGAGGGACAGGATCCTGTGATTCCTCTAGTCTATTTTATTTGTGGACAAAATGCATATTTCAAATTGCCACATGGATGGCATGGTACCTGTTATCTTGCCACAGTTTTCCTGAAGCTTTATCATGTGGAACATTTTAATGATCCTGTATTGGAAGGGAAATCAAGAACTAAATGAGGTGATAATGCAGCAGAATTAGTGGGAGATATTTTTGACACTATAATCCCTTCTGTAGAGGTGATTCTGAATGATCTGAAAATTAGAAAGCTGTCTACCATAGTGGAAAAATTGGCCACTAGTCCCACAAATTCCTTATCACTTGTAAATACGGAGATGATTGCAATAAGGTCTATGGTTTTACAGAACTGCCTTGCGTTAGACCTTTTGCTTGTAAAAGAGTGCGAGTCTGTCTGATGTTTTAAGTTCAGCAAAGCTGTACTTATATTCCAGATGAAAGTAAGGACCTGGAGAAATATATTAAGATATTTCTGGGTTGATAAAGGATTTGAAAGAGTTGGAAGTGACAGGTGCTCAAGAAGCTATTGGAAATGGGTTTGCTTCAATAGGTGGATGATTTGGAAGTTTGGGAAGTGCAATTTTGGGCACCATTTTGAAAAATCTTTTGATAATCGCCCTTTGTACGATATTCCTATACCTGATCTTTAAGGGATAGCAGCGTGCACAAGCTAGACAGGGAGTGCAGGTAGTGAAGAGAAAGAGAGCAGCTGTGTGGTTAGAAGAATGTCAGAGGATATATTATGATGCTATGAAGCATTTAGAGGAGTCCAGACAAGGATTCTCAATACAACTAGGTTTTGATTGGTCTAATCCGATTATGATCTAATTGTAATCTTTGATGGCTTGAACTCCATCAGAGGGGGGATTGGAGTAGCATCATTTTAGCTCCATCCTTTTACATTTGGCCAGGCAATATATATATATGCTTACCTTTGGCCTTATGTACTTGTGTGATGCAAAAATTCTAAAGAGATATGATGCACTAAAGGCATAGAAGGGGCATTTATTGGGTGTTTTTGACATATATATGTGTGCATATTAATGCTTTTCCTTCTTCAGAGACACCTGGATTGCTGATATTAACCTTCTATAGGTTTAGATTGAAGGTGGTGTGCTAAAATACATTTAATGCAGTGCATTTGCTAGGGATTAATGAGAATGAATCATATATGTATTTAATATTTCCTTTATAAATTGTGACCAGTTGTCATTTTTTGTTAATAATACATGTATTTAATTTATTGTGCAACGTATAAGACTACAATATTATTTAGTGGATTATTTGTAGTTTGTAGAATTAATATGCATTTAAAGAAAACTTTCAAGTTAGCGTGATTGTGGGCCTTAAGCTTACAGTCGAGACATTTAATACTAATGTGAAAGTGTTTTTTTCTGCATGTTTTTCTCCTTTGCAGGTGCAGACCAAAGTCATTCATTAGTAAAAAGCACATTGTATTTCAGAGCTAGTGAGGTGAGGAAGAACTGACAAGGTCAAATAATTTTAATGAAGAACAAAGGGAGTGTTACCAGTTGGTACTATCAGAGGAAGGAAGGAATCCAAGGATGCCTTGAAAGTGGAGATTGGAATATGAGAGTAGCATTGAAGGCACCAAGTTATATTCTCTTTAGACTTGGAGAGGTACAGAACTCTTTTATCATCTCTAGTTGTGTGGGTTCATACTATACATGACTCCTTACCAATAGAACTTCTACAGCGATACTGATGCTGACACCTTTCTTGCTTACTTGATTCAATAGGGTTTCCCCTATCCATAGTTTAGTGTAGGGTTTAGTTGCAAATCTTTCCCATATATGGGAAGAAGGATCGCAATTATTTGTTTAGTCATCAAATCCTTTTCCTTATTTTTTGCAGTGCTGCTACCAAAATTATTATATGCTCTTTGCTGTTAAGGACCAATATTGTATATCACTTTGGTCTTCCTTTGATAATCCTGTACTTTTATAGTATTCTCTTGAGAGTGATTTATATTAGTCTGGCTTTAAGTTTGTAATAAACCTGCTAACTTCAAGTTATTGACTCAGACTTCATTTGTGTGGTCCTAATGATCACACTGTATCTTAAGTAACAAATTTATGCTAACCCCTTTTCTTCTCAGGCTACTATCAAAGTCTATTGATCAACATTAGAGAAAGTTGTAACCAATACTCATTCACGCAGAATGACGTAACTGAAATGTTACTGGCCATGCAATCCAAAGCATGTAAGCAGATAATTAGTACCGGCTGCAAAATCCGTAACAAATTTACTGAGGGTGTGGATGAGTAATTCCTTGTGTTGAAAGGAACCGTGGTAAGTCTTTGGTGCATCCATAGTAACCCCCGGCGTGCTGCATAAACTGTCCTGCGTCCGTCAACAGTGAGCACTGCGTGGATGAGTATTGGTTACAACTTTCTTTGAGCCTGGATTTCTTATTTCTCCGCTTTGAACAAGCATGAGTTACCATTTTTGACAGGCTGAAGATAATCTACCTGAACATAGCCTTGAGAAAGTCCCAACAGGGACGAAACACGTATCGGCTGATTCATCCATCAAGAAACAACAACAATATAGCTACAAATTCACACTAAACCATTGTATTTGCAATCAAGGGACTGATAACCAGCTATATTTAGATTGAGGACATGATGTGCTATTGTTTGTGATACAGAATTGAAGTAAAAAAGAAAATATCACCTACTTGAATGTTTGAAGCTGTTAATGACTGCAGGGGTGTCATCCCTCCAGCATATAACCAATATGAGTGTTGTATATACCATGATTACTAATGCACATACCAAATGGACCTAAACAGATATGTTGAAGAGATTTATATATGATGAGTGTTTCACTATTTGTTATTCTTAGTTGATAAGTGGCCTTGGGAGTTTTTCGGGTTGGGATCTACACATCATGGCAACAGGTGTGTAATATTGTTTTGAGCACCACTGTTGGATTTAAATCAATAGGCTTGAATTGAGAAGGATGTGCAACTAAGGAATCACTGTTGCCATTTTGCTTCAAGATACTGTTCCAACTAGAGCAGGGTCGAGACAGATTTGCATATAGCTGGGTCCAAACGGAAGTGGCATGGTGTGCAAAATAACGATGAACTCAGATGCGGCCCGAGTAACTACCACTGGCTGAGGTGAATTCAAGCATCCCATTCATCACTTTTTGGATACTTTAGCAAGACCACTACTAGCATTTAATTCACAGGCCATGGGTACAGGTAGAACCCCTTTATTAGGGACTTAACAGTAAATTAAATGTGCCAATTGGATGTAAGGCAATGTTACCATGTTTTAGGTAGTGAGCACACACATTTTAACACTGGTTAGCAGTGGTAAAGTGCACAAAGTCCTAAGGCCAACAAAAACAAGATGAACAAAAATGGAGGAGTGAGGCAAATAGTTTGGGGGAGGACCACCCTAAGGCTGACAGGTCTAACAATTATGAAGTATGAAGCTTTATCTTCAGGTTCTTCTGGAACATTTGGGTCTCTGTCCAATTTTCAGTTCAATTCGTGTTCCGATTCTACCTTGACAATTATATTGTAGTGCTATGATTGAGGTCTGCTGTTCCTGATGTCAAGGTGCGTGACTTGATACATTGATATTGATAGGACAGTACAGGCTTATCTCCCTAGAAGGGCAGAGTTCTGTAGGTTTGAATCTTTGTTCGTCCATTTTGGTTTGGGAAATTTGGGGCAGGAGCCTTCACACTCTCATTTTCATGACGTATGATATGGCTCAGGTTGAAAGTGAAGGGATGGCGGTCTCCTGGATGGAGTGCAAATGTGTATCCACAGACATGCTTCGCTGAGCAGCCACAGTTGCAGGTTAAGGGCTGTCTTGAACAAGAGGGGTGATATGGCAATATCTGGATTTCTTTGTGAATGTCTTCATTACACTGAGACAGACTACTCCCAGTGGTGTGGGTGCCCTTTATTGGGAATCAGCCTGCTATATGTGTGCTTGTTCTTCTTTGTTTATGCCCCAATTAATAAAATGTTGTAATAAAAAAAAAGACTGTGGGAGAAACTGGTTAGTTCAGTATGTCTTCATGAAGGGTGTACCTTCTTATCCTGGTAATAAGAAGGGGAGCCGTTAAAATACTTAAAACAATGCTGCTAATAGATTCTGGAAGATGGATATGGAAATTGATGGAATGAGATGGGTGGGCCTCCCACATAAACTAAGGGGTATATGTACAAGCCCCTATCGCCACAGGAACGCCACTTTTTAGGACGTTCCTGTGGCGATAGGGGCTTTGCCTTATTTACAAGGCAGCATTAAGCCACTTAACGTGGCTTAACACTGCCTTGTAAATTAGGCCCCCTTTCACACTATATCAATCAATCAATCTATCAGGGGTTTATAGAGCGCGCTACTCACCCATGAGGGTCTCAAGGCGCTGGCAAGGGGGGGGGAGCGGCGGCTCCGGGTCAGTCGAAGAGTCAGGTCTTGAGGTCCTTCCTGAACGTGTGCAGGGTGGGGGAGCATCTGATGTTCACGGGGAGCTCGTTCCAGCTTTTCGCTGCGATGTAAGAGAAAGCTCTCCCGCCGGTTCTCTTTCTGCGGATGCGGGGAACCTCTGCCAGGGCGAGGTCGGCGGAGCGGAGGTTCCTCTTGGGTACGTGGAAGGACAGTCTCTCGTTGAGGTAATTGGGTCTGATGTTATTGAGGGATTTGTAGGCGTGGGTGAGGAGTTTGAAGGTGACCCTCCTTTCGACGGAGAGCCAGTGGTGGCCTCGTATGTGTGGGATCATGTGCTGATGGCACGGAGTCCCGAGGACGAGTCTGGCAGCGGCGTTCTGGATGGTTTGTAGTCTGCGTAGAAGAGTTTTGTTGATTCCGGCGTAGAGGGAGTTTCCGTAGTCCAGTCTGCTGGTTATGAGTGCGTGGGTGACGGTTCTTCTGCAGTCGGGGGGGGATCCATTTGAAGATCTTGCGGAGGATGCGGAGGCAGTTGAAGCTGGTGGAGGTGACAGCGCTGATCTGCCGGTTCATGGAGAGGGAGGAGTCCAGGATGATGCCGAGGTTCCGAGCGTGGTCTGTAGGGGTGGGTGGGCTCCCGAGGGAGGGTGGCCACCAGGTGTTGTCCCAGGCGGTGGTGAGAGGTCCGAGGATGAGGATCTCGGTTTTCTCAGAGTTTAGCTTCAGGCAGCTGCCCTTCATCCAGGCTGCCACGTTCTTCATTCCTTCCTGGAAGCAGAGTCTGGTGTCTTCGGGATTCTTCGTGAGCGAGAGGATGAGTTGGGTGTCGTCGGCATAGGATAAGATGTTGAGTCCATGCTGTCTGACGATGGCGGCGAGGGGGGCCATGTAGATATTGAAGAGCGTGGGGCTGAGAGATGATCCCTGGGGTACTCCGCAGCTGATTTCCGTGGGTTTGGAGAGGAAAGGCGGGAGTCGGATCCTCTGGGTCCTGTCGGAGAGGAAGGATCGGACCCAGTCGAGGGTGGCTCCTTTTTTTCCCGTGTCATGCAGTCTGGCAGCGAGCGTGCGATGTGAGACGGTGTCGAAAGCTGCGGAGAGGTCAAGAAGGATGAGGGCCGCGGTGTGTCCCTGGTCCAATAGCATGCGGATGTCGTCGGTGGCTGCAAGTAGGGCGGTCTTGGTGATGTGGTTGCTGCGGAATCCAGACTGAGAGGCGTCCAGGATGGAGTTCTCCTCTATGAAGGCGGTCAGCTGGGTGTTTACGATTCTCTCTGTGACTTTGGCCGCAAAGGGGAGGAGAGAGATGGGCCGGTAGTTTTTCAGGTCCGTAGGGTCGGCTGTTGGTTTCTTGAGGAGGGGTTTTACCTCTGCCCGCTTCCAGTCGTCTGGGGAGGTGCCTGACCTGAGGGAGGCGTTGATGGTTCGACCTAGTTCTTGTGCGATGGCGGCGGCGGCTCTGTGGAATATGTGTGATGGGCAGGGGTCCGTTGGGGCACCTGAGTTGATTTTCTTCATGGTCGTGGTGATGAGTTCGATGGTCGCGGGGTCCCAGGAATTGATGGTAGGTTTGTCGGCAGCGGTGGGTCAGGGGGTGGTGTTCGTCGTAGGTTTGCTGAAGTTGTCGTAGAGGGCCTTGATCTTCAGATGGAAGTAGGAGCTAAGCTTGTCACAGAGTTCCTGGGTGGGTGTGACGTCCGTGGATTCGGGTGGGTTTGCGTGAAAGGGGTGGGCAGTGGGTGTTGCGGTGGACATTCCACCGCAACACCCATTGATTTTGACGCTGCCCCCTATTAACAAGGGCAGCGCAAATAGAAGGCAGCGCCAAAATTAAGACCAGGGAAAACCTGGTCTTAAGTTGGTGAAATGAGGAGAAATGCTATATTTCTCCTTTTATTGTTTATGTGTAGGAAGGTGACCATTTGTGCACATAAACAATCCTTTGGAAAAAAATTAAATTTTGTAACTTTCATGTGTGTTGCATTAAGCAGCACACATAGAAGTAACAAAATGGCATTTTAGGATTTTTTATGTTCAGCAAGAGACATCTTCCTACACACAAACAATCCTCCCCTGCATGCAGACACCCTTGCACTATGGTGCAAGGTTGCCTGCATTGGCGCTACACTGCTAAGTGTAGAGCCTGCGCAGGGGAAAACGCAAGGCTGCACCATATCCTTGTAAATATGGTGCAGCCTTGTATTTCTGAAGTGGCGGAGTGAAGCATTAAGCCATGACGGCTAACGCCTCCCTCCGCCACTTCTTTGTACATATGCCCCTAAGTTTACTTATCAGTAATTTAGGTATTTTTCCAATCAGGGAGACTTAGGAGAAAACTGCTTTTGGTAATTAAATTCAAGACTCCAAGCCGAGTAACTAAATATCTCAAGCTGAAAGTAATCTTAAAGCTTGCTCAAACTTTACAATTTCTTAAGAAATGGGTAACGTTGCAAATGTCCAAAACAAAAGAAAAATATTAAAAATAATGTTCATGTACTTATTAGTCTAAAGGTCAGCTTACTGGTGGTTGTGAGTTATTGCTCTGGTGTTTATGGCTTTTTTAATATTTTTCTGTGATTTCTGATTTTTAAAAGCAGCAACAAATGCTATCCCATGTAGCATTTTTTTGCAATAAGTTACAATGGATGTTCATTGTAAACAGACATAACGAGAGATGGAAAAACAGTACTCTGGAAAAGAAAATTCACTCCTTTTAGAACGTCTTTTTGTTTTACTTCTCATAGAGGCCCCTAAGGTCATTTGCAGTCTGTTTCTTGTTGGGAAAAATTGGCTTCAGTTAACAGGAAATATTAATCTTTTCAAACACGATTAAAGCAATGTTCTTTATTGTTTCAACATCTCATAAAACACGGCCTTGCTGACGGATTCAACATGTAGAGCATTAATGCAAAAACGAAATTTCAATGTTTTTATGGAGCGAAAGGTGTTCAGAGATTGCGAACAGAGAGACCTCCCAAAAAGTAGAAGCTGGAGAGACCTGCTGAAATAAAAAGTGAAAATGAGCGATCCTGATGTCTTGTTCCCACTGTTTGGGCTTGCACCTCAAAATGTAATCTGTATAGATTCCAGTTTACCAAAATATCAGAGGTAGCGGAAGTGACATCAAGCACCCTCTGACCCCATAAGCAATCACAGCCTAACCCCACCAGGCCTAGCCCCTAAATAGTCTTCTCATTATTCATGAAGAGGGACATAAAGTGTGAGGAAATGTGGTTTATTATCTGTGTGGTCGTGAGACCTCACCATGTAATAAACTCTCAAACCTGTCTTAGGTCATGTCATGCTCCTTTGCCAAACTTTAGTTTAACCCTGGGTAGCTGTGGCTTTGAGCTGTCAGGCTTCAACAAGGGAATAAGTGTAAAGCATTTAAACAGCACAAAAACAACTGGACAAGAAACACAATTCTCATGAAATCCGACACCAATTTATAAAACTAGACTTTATTTTTACAAATTTATAGACCCCAAATGAACAAGATCGGCTGGAGGGTTCCAGAGATATAAATACGTAAAGAACCAGTAAAGCATAACTTTTCACTCAACCACGAACAAGCTTTGGCAAATTCAACAAGTTTGACACAATCTTTTTCAAGAAAATGTTTTTCAAAGTTGAATACAGTCACTTCCAGTTACTTTGGGTGGTCAACTCCAGCAGAGAGCAGTTCAGGGTGACTAACAAAGTTCCAAAGAATAGTTTCCTCAAAGAGAAAGCAGCCTCCAGTCTAGTTCCAGCGCTAATGACGACTTGACACTCACGTTTATGGAGTGGTCCTGATGCAAAGGATACAGGATGCTGAAGATGCTTTGGGATGCTGAGGATGCTGTGTCGTTGACGGTGGACTTCCTGGAGCCACTTTTGGAAGGCCCTAATGGGGTAACTTTGACCACAAGGGTCTATGTCCTTCGAAGTCCTCTTTAGCCCAGCACAATTCCAGTTGCCACTAGACAAGTGGTCTCTGGACACAACAAAACCAAGGTTCCCCCTCTTCTGGCACTAACTCTCCTTCTGGGCAACCAGACTGCACTCAGATGAATCTGCGGGGTTCAGCACAGTCGGATCTTGCTTTTGAGCATCAGGATTTGCTTTCCCATGCTGCACTGCAGCAGTGAGTGATGATCTGGTGATCTGGAATACTGACACGCCCAGACAGACTTCTCCAGGTTTTGTGGGCCTGGTGCTGGAACAGGAAGTCAGCCAACTGACTCTTGGAGTCTCTGCTTCTGTCTGGGTTCGGGGGCAACTTCTTCATTAGCAAGACACCACAGACACAGTCCTCTCTTTGCTAGCCTAAGGAGCAGCGGTGCAGTCCAACTTCAGTGCAGTCTTTGCCAGTTCCAAGGTCAATGGGGCAGTCCTTCTTCGGTCCTCTTCTCCAGTACAGGTGAGGTCTGAAGTCTAGGGCACTAGGTGCCTCCCTTATGACCAGACAGTGCCCTCAGGGGATGTTACAGTCACTAGCCAATAGGGTACTTTGATCCCTCCCGCCTAATGGCAACTTCCTGTGAAGTGAGGCATCTAGCTATCCCAGGGTGCTCCTTTCTGCCTGCTCCCAAGATGGGTGAACCCCTAGAGGAGAGGCTACCTGAGGGCTAAATGCCCACAGAAAAAAACTGTTTGGCAAGCATTTTCCTCTCGCTGTCACCAATGCCCTTTTGTCTACCTAAACAAAGGAGCAGCCCCACTCATGTGTGCTTGTCATTTGCTTTTCAAAGGCAGCTTCCCCTTTGAAGCTCCCCTTTTGGGCTCACACTCTATGTGGCTTTTCCTGGCAGTAGAAGATAACACCTCCTCCCCAACAGGCCTTCTCCAGGTTCTCTTGGGAGCCTTACACTTCTCCCCAGGAGGCCAGAAGGCCGTCTTAAGGACTGTCCTTTGTATGTAACCGTAAATAGGCACTGGAAAACCTTGGGCAACAAAGTGACGACTTACTAAAGTTGTACTTTGCTTACCAGTAACATCAAATTCTATTTGACAATTAAATCGGATTTAATGCACTGATTCCTTGGAGTACCAACTTTAGTAGTCCCATTCACAAGTTAGCAGGGCTTAGATGTCAGCGCGTAACTCTGCTCTCGCCAATGGGGCTACTAGCCTTTCAACAGGAAAAAATGCCAATGTTGTTTTTTAATTGTTAGGACCTTAAAACCATGAAACTACAGGTCCATCCTTTTAATATAATGCACCCTTTCTTAGGGCTCAGTAGGCCTGTCTTTTGGGATGATGTACAAATATTAAAAAGGAAGGATTGGGCTTTGCCATTGCTTGAAATGACAAAGTTGAGTTAGCAGTCTAAAACTGCTCAGCCGGCCAGCAATGGCAGCCTGGTAGTCATGCTTTTGCCTTGTCTCACCCGTGCTGGCATAACTAGTGCTACAGACCACGAGAGACACTTTAACTTACAGGCCCTAGGTATCCCTATAACCATATAGGATAGGATAATATTTGTAAAGCGCACTATACCCGAAGGTGTCAAGGCGCTAGGCAGACAAAAACAGGGGAAAGAGCGCAACAGCAGATTAAGAGGGGAACAGCTAGGTTTTCAGGAGTTTCTTGAAAGCAGGGAGAGAGCTTGCGTTGACGATGGCCAAGGGGAGAGAGTTCCAGAGTTTGGCGGCGGCGACAGAGAAGGAGCGGCCATCCCATCTGGATCTGCGGAATCTGGGCGAGACTAGTTTGTTCTGTGTGGATGATCTCAAGGTCCTCCCTGGAATATACCATTGGAACAAAAATTTGAGTTGGGACGAGCCTTTGCTATGCATGGCCTTGTATACCGTGCTTAAGACCTTAAATGAGATGCGCTCCTTAATGGGGAGCCAATGTAGGGTACAGATCCCATCTCTAGCAGACTGATGTTTAGGAATTTTAAGAATCAGTCTTGCTGCTGCATTCTGTACCACCTGGAGCTTATTCAGTGATGCAGAGGAGATATTGAGGTAGAGGGTGTTGCAGTAATCAAGACGAGAGGTAATCAGTGCAATGATAGTTGGCCGATGTAGTTCAGAAGGAATGAGTGGGAGCGCCTTTCTGAGAGTTCTTAAAATATAAAAACATGTACCAACTGTGCGGTTGACTTGGGCATCAAAAGTCAGCCCCTCATCGAAGATGACCCCCAGATTTTTAGCTGTTTTTACCGGAGTTGGAAGGGGTCCGCATTCAGTAGGCCACCACACATTCGACCAGATGGAGTTCTGAGGTCCAAAAACTAATACCTCTATCTTCTCTGTATTGATCTTAAGGGAATTGCCCTTCATCCAACGAATAATGTTGGACATGCAAGTGTTGAACTTCTCTGCAACTGAATGTAGGTCGTTGGTGATAGAAATGATAATCTGGGTGTCGTCCGCATAGGAGAGCACCTGAAATCCATAGGATCTCACCAGTTCGGCCAAAGGGGTCACATATAAATTAAAAAGGGTAGGGCTGAGTGAAGAGCCCTGAGGGACCCCGCATGGAAGAGAGAAAGCTTTTATTCTGAAACCTCCGCAACTAACTGTGTGCAGTCTATCTGTTAAAAAGGAATGAAGAAGCTGCAGGGCTTTTCCCGTGACCCCCACTTCTTGCAGACGTTGGACCATGCGCACTGGGGAGACGGTGTCGAATGCTGCCGATAAATCGAGCAGAATCAGCACCGCCGAGCCCCCTTGGTCTACCTGCAACCGAATGCAGTCAGTGGCTGCAATAAGGGCAGATTCAGTGCTGTGACCGCGCGGAATCCATTCTGTGAGTGGTCTAAAATTCCCTGTGAGTCAATAAACTTCATAAGTTCAGTATTTATTAATTTTTCCAGGATTTTTGCCGGGGCAGGGAGGAGGGAAATTGGGCGAAAATTCTTTAACTCCAAGGGATCAACATTGGGTTTCTTAAGGAGCGGGCGGACAATAGCTTAATATACTAGGGCCTTACAAGTAAGTCAAGTTGTGCCAATTGGGGATAAGTCAATTAAACATTTAGCTTTTTACGGATCATAGCACATGCACTGAGTCCTAATCAGCAGGGCTCAGGACATGGCAGAGTCTTTACACCAGTGCCTAGTAGTCAAAATGGGGGCAAAAAGTGGGTGTGAACATGCAAAAAGCCTGTTTCCTCACAGAAAGGGAAAAGAAAGTAGTGAAATGAGAGAAAAATATAGGAAATAAATAGGCTGCCTGTTAATGTTTTGTTCCTGTTGCTGCTTTTATGACCCCTGACACCAAGGGAGGCAAGGGCAGTGTAAGGGTTGCAAAAGGGCAATGCACAGTGGTGGCTAGTGATCCCTGAAAGTGTCGGCAAGGAATACCTGCCACGGGGTCACCTCGTTGTTTTCAAAATTACCTTAGGTGCCCTCTCACACAAATGTAACATTACATTCACACTCACTGTTTCTGAAACACACTTGCACACACTCGCTCTTTTGCAATCACTGACCCTCACTCACAAGTAGTGGTGTACAGGGGCTTTGATTTGAACTCCTGGGGTACAGGTGTTCTGCATTAATAGTGCAGCAGGTACAGTTGAACCAGGGCCTCTCTGGCCTGGTACAACTGCACCTGTTGCACTGTTGATAGAGACACTCCTGGCTCACTCCAATTCACAGTCTCCCCTTACTCACTCATTTTGACTCATTCACACCGCTTTACTCACTCACTCACTTTTCCTTACTCATACTCACTCATTGATTCTCACTCAGTCTCATTCTCTCTCAATCATTCACAAACACACTTTCACTCATATATACACAGAGAAAAAACACTGATTTTTTTCTTAACTTTCTTCCTTTTATGGCAGCTTAGAGGCTCCATGGCAGCAGCAGAGCAAGAATCAGGTGCTGGACGTAGGAATCAACAAGCCATGATACCTAATGGGGAGCCAAATAACGCAGCAAGGCCAGATTTCAGAGAAAGACCCACCTCAAGCCCTTTCCTAGCTTCTTGATAGGAGTGGAAGCACAGTCCCATCATAAGCTGGGACAGTGCTGGGGCTCCTGTCTGTGTTGTTCTGTGTGGCTCCTCATTAGCCTCAGGGATGCACTGATGAGTGCCCTGACAGCTCAGATATACTGTCGTGCCTGAGGGATGCGCAGTATGTCTGCTAAAAAAATGCATTGTGCTTGTGTGAGTTGAACTACGCCCCTCAGACATGTGCAATCCAGGCATGTAGCTACAGAGTGTTCTGTTTTTAAACAACAATCTGTAGCTGGATCGCCACTCAGCCCCGTCAACCCCATCATCTTCCTCCTCCTTTCATCAGGAGCCTGGTGGAGAGGCAGATAGGGCTGACCTGCACACTGCAGAGTTCATGTAAACGCGAATGTTGTGTTTGCATGAACACTTCTAAATTAAACTAGTACAAGTATAATAATTTGATTTAGCTGTGGCTTCTTGGGCTCACCAGTGGCAGGGCTACTACACCCTGGAGCCCCTGAAAAGGAACCTTCTCTGGCAAAGTGGCAGCAGCTATCCTGCTGTCTCCAATTGAGGTGCTTGTAGAATGCCACAGAATACTGACTATAATAAAGTTGGGGTATGGCCGTATTCAGGCGCAATAGTATCTCTGGGGAAAATACCACACAGAAATATCTGGTGTAGGTAAACCGAGACCAAATTTCAACTGCCGAAAGTAAGTGGAAAATGACCTGAAGATGGTGAACAACATGGGTAAATAGGGGCAGGATGACTGTGCCTAAAAGCTATTCCCCATTTCCATGTGTTTATCTCATAGTGACGGGGAGGTACTGTATGGTTCTGGGAATTTTGGGTGCAGATTTATCTCCCAGCAATTACTGTCCCAGTCTTGATCCCCCCCAAGGTGTGCTACAAAGAAATGACCACAAAATAGCCTAAGAGATGATGGAGTGGGGTTTCGAGCATTCTTGAGTCACTGAGAGTAAGACAAAAAAATGTATATAAAAAAACTGGATGTGTTCTAGTAACACATATAGGTTTGAAAGAACTGACTGCCATTATATTTTTCTCTGTTGACTTATCCCCAATTGGCACAACTTGACTTACTTGTTTGTTCCTTCCCCCCACAGAATATTTAGTACAAGAAGGGAATAACTTATAGATGGACATGCATATTTAAAGGCAAACACATCACACAAAGCCAAACCTGACCCTAATGTTTAATTTTTTGATTCCTTTTAGATATACACTATCCTTGTAAAAAAAACAGACTGTCTAAGCCCAGAGGAAGATCTCGCAAAATTATAGTCCCTTTTGAGATTGTAACGCATTGGCAGTCCAGTGGAGTCATGAGATGGTAAATTTGTACACTGTATTACTGTATGTCTTGTATATATCAATGTCTAATGTAAATAAAGTTTTCTTTGTGGCAACAAAAACCTTAGTCTGCATGTTTGAAACTTAAAACATTCTTTGATTAAAGTAATGAAGCATGACATTACGAAAGAAGTCTGCATGTTACTGACTAATATGAATTGAGTAATCCATAGTGAATAAGGTTCATCTCTCTTTTAGTGTAATACCATGTGCCCCTACCCACATTTCCCTGAATAGAGCCAAGCCCCGTATGCTTAGAAACAGCTAACATTTTCTGGCAGCAAAGCCAGCTGAGGATTCACCATTAGAAACCAACCTATTCCCTCACCTCTAAATGAGGTGGGGAACCGCAGCCTTAGCAGAATCATGCATTTACTGGTTTACTGCTGATGAAACCGCTTCTCTCAAATCCTATATGATTTATATAGAGTTTGTTAATAGCAAGGAAAAGTGTTTCTGAATACCTAAAAATCTCTGATTTTGCAGGGGTTCAAATCATTATGCTTTGGGAAATACCAACTAAAAAAAGTCACACAATTATCCCAGGAATAAGATTGGAAAGTTGAGATCTTTGCAATTTTGCAGGCGCACTTCTAGAAAGTCTTGTATTTTGGCAAAAGTCATAAATCTGCACTCATGCATAGAAATACTCCTAGAGGTGCGACTGCACAACTGCTTTTGTAAATTAGGACCAAAACTGATTATTTCAGTTTTTTAAGATCATTCAGTAAATTCCCCCTCTTTGTCTTTTCCTGGAAAATACTGTAACATATTTACCAGTATCCTACAGTTGTGGTGTTTCAGGTATGTACATTAAGGGTGGGTGGTGAACTCTGCTCCACCGGCTGAGTTCAAGGAGCTTTGCCATTCTGCGCTCCGCTTGTAGCACGGATATTGGTAAAACTCCGACACCTGCCGCGTGGCAAAGTTTAGCGCCCACCCTATTATATGTGCAGACTGCAGTGCAGAGTTCCCTTGTGGCCTTGCCCACTCTAGCCCCTCTCCACTCCTTGGTGTGAGGGGAGTGCAATGCTCTATCCACCGACAATTTGTCTCCACTGCGCCAGCCACTTCCTGTCATGCTGCAATTGTAGGTCAGAGGAGACGAGGGGCATAGAGACATCTTTATTTTGATTATTTTAGATTGGGGAAGATGTGAGGCATAGGCTGGCGGTACATGAGGTGCAGAGGGGCGAAGGTGGTTTGAGGTGAGGGCTGGGTTGGGGTGATGGCATGGAAGCAGCCATCCAAAGAGGCAATGGGGGACATTCTGAGTAGCTGCGCAGAGATCGGGCGGAGTGGTACAGGGAGATGTATGTCGTGATGCTTTTATTTTACATTTAATTGCTTCCCAGAGGAAATTGGCCCCTTAATGTATGTCAAATGCAGCTCTAAAATGTGCTGGTATGGATTTGTTATAATGCCCGGCAGTGTTAAGTGCGTATTACTACCGTCAGTTGCTCTGGACTTGAAATTGAAAAGCGCTTCAGAGGTTACTTGATTGAGGGCTTTTATTTCGGTGCAAGCACTAGTGCGCTACTGCTGTTAGGATTAAAACGTGGGCTGGGAAAATGCATACAAACATCACATGCTCAAGATTTATGGAAACAGTACGCTTAATCATTTAAAGGGGACAGTAGTGTGCGACCGATCCCTGCACCGAGCCCAGGTGTTTGAACCACTAGATGGTGTAAGATGGTTTGGGCCAAGGACAAAACGTTCATTATCTTCCTGTTGAAACAGAGTGAGACATTTTATAGCTGTCTCTCGGGAAGCGCTGCTACTAGCAAGGACCGTTTGGATGCATGCTCACAAGTATTTAGAGAACAGCGTGTAGAATACAAATATATTTTGAGTGGAAATATTGTCGCACACAATAATTGCTTTTGCAGGCCTCTCTGACTTGGAAATTGCTATCCTGTGGTTCCTGGGTTATAGGTCTTGGCGCTGCCTACTTCCTCACATTTCACACCTGTTCAGTGGCTGTCACCTCCTGTATGTCCTGTGATGGAGGAACCATCAAAACATGTAATGTTGTCATTGCTAACAAGTGCCGTAAACCATAAACATGCAAAACTTTGCATGCTGGGCGGAACTCTTCAGAATCAAGCAGAGTTTTTTTGTGACTCCGCGAATTCCGCGGAGTACAACTCCGCGAGTTCCGCCCACCCGTAGTGTAAATGCCCTTCCTTTGAGCATGGCTGCAGTGCTGCATTGCTACCACCAAAATATATGTTATACAAATAATAATACAGTCTGAATGAGACTTTTCTTTGTAAAGTTTTATGAAGATTCGTCAAATGGTGCCAAAGTTATAAGCAAACCAAAAACCGGCTTTTCATATGGAAACGTGGTCCTAACCGTTACTAATAGGCAATAGATATGTATTATAGCAAATAACAGCAAGGCTAATTTTAATGTTTAGAGGTGGACAGTGGTAAAGGGTGGTAAGGGTAATTTTAGGGTTCAGGGGTGAGCAGAATTAAAGGGAAGTAAGGGTAATTTTCGGGTTTAGGAGTGGATAGTGGCAAAGGAATATATCTGGGAGATTACTGCAGTACATAGGAAGTGAGTGGGTGATTTTATAAGTCCATGAGTACTGCTTGGGTGATTACAGAAGTACTAAGGTACTACCTGAGTGGTTACAGGAGTGCAAAGGTAGTGCCTCGGTGATTTTGTAAATGCATGAGTATTGCCTGAGTGATTATATAAGTACAAGAGTAGTGCCTCGGTGATTGAGAGAGTGCAAGGATAGTGCCTGGGTGAACCTTACAGTTTTATGTCAGATAGAAAAAGTATTTTTACCAATATATGGTAGATTGAATCAACCAACAGACTATAGAAAACTAAAAAATCATCATGAGTTCTCCACTGACAGATCAAAGGAAATTATGTAAATCTTCGCTGGTGTTCAAACCGTTAGGCATCCTAGTTTCTAACTCCATAATGAACTGAGACTCTAGTTGCCGCAGTTGTTTTTCCCTGTTACCACTGCATCTAGATTTTGGAACAGCCCCTATCACAAAGTACTTAAGCTCACTGAGATTATTGTGGTGAACTAATTTCAAGTGCCTCGCCACCGGATAATTCGGATCGGAATTCACCACCGCTCGTAGATGTTGTAATATTCTATTGAATACTTGGAGCTTAGTGCTCCCCATGTATTTGAGGCCACATGTGCACTCCAACACGTAGACAGCATGGTCAGTACGACACGTGTAGTACCCTTTGAGCTTAACAGGTTTGTTATTGAATGCCGTAGTGTACTCAGTGGTGTTAACGCCAAACTTACACGCTCGGCATGAGCTACACTTGAAAAATCCAGTCTTAGTGGACAACCAAGTGGTTGCTGGGCTGAATTCAGGACTGCTCTTTACCAATGCATCCCTCATAGAGGGTGCATGCCTGAAAGTGAGTGATGGAAGTTTAGGTAAAATCTGGGTTAGGGTGATGTCGGTCAGAACAATGGGCCAGTGAGTATTAATGATCTGCCTGATTTGTTTGTCCTGCCTGCTGAACGCGGTAATCATCCTGATCTCCTGAGGTGTGTCTGCCTCCTGCACCTTAACTGAAGAGACAAGTGTGGTCTTATCCTGGGATACATGTAGGCAGGCTTCGCTGGTGTGGGTGTTAGCTTTAATTAGGGCTTTATTAAGGTCTTTGATATTGTAACCCCGCGCTTGGAAGCGTTGAACTGCTTCCTTTTGGCATTGCTCTAAATCAAAGTTGGAGCTACAGATTCGGCGAATTCTTAAAAACTCCCCATAGGGGATACTCCGAATCAAATGTCTGGGATGTGCACTCTTGGCATGGAGGATGGAGTTCCCTGCTGTGTTTTTTCTATGACGTTTCGTGTGTACTGTACCACCCTCAATGTATAGCTGCACATCTAAAAATTCTACACTCATATCACTAAACTGTGCAGTGAATTTTAGATTGAATGTATTATTATTGATTGAGCTAACACATTCTTCTGCTAATTCTTTAGAACCCTTCCACACCACACACACATCATCAATAAATCTCCACCAGTATTTCACATGGGCATCAAACATGAATTTATGCTGCACCTTGAGGACATGCTCCTCCCACCAGCCCACATGTAAACATGCATAGCTGGGGGAGAAGCATGCCCCCATAGCTCCTCCCCTCAATTACTGATATACATCTCTGTTGAACAAAAAATAGTTGTTATTCAAACAAATTTCAATCATAGTTAAAATCATTCGATTGTGTTCATACAGGTGATTAGGACGTTGACCCAGGAAGTATTTTACAGCCTCAATACCATCACTATGGTGGATACTTGTATATAGCGATGTTATGTCCATAACTATAAAAAGACAATCTGTGTCCCACAAAATAGGTTGAAGCTTCCTAAGGAAGTCACTGGTGTCTTTGATAAATGAAGGTAATACTAATACGTATTCCTGTAAAAAGAAGTCCACATATTTAGAAATAGGTTCCAGCAAACTTCTTTGAGCCGAAATAATAGGTCTACCAGGAATAGGCGAAATATTCTTATGGACCTTCGGGATGAAATAAAGCACAGGAGTTATTGGATGTTCATTTTTCAAAAAGTTGAATTCATTCTTTGTCAACAAGCCCATTCTTTTCCATTGGGCCAGTTCTTTAAATGCCATCTCTTTAACTTGACGCAGATCTTGAACCGATGCTTTCCTGTAACAAGCTGCATCATCTAAGTGACGTTTGGCTTCTTCCATGTATTGATCTTTCGGCCAAAGCACAATATTCCCACCCTTATCTGCTTTATTAATAACTAAATTGTTGTTGTCTCTTAGTTTCCTCATTAGGTTAGAATATTGTACTTCTTGATGCCTTCTTTGATGTCTCTTGCGGTTGACGGATCTGTTAAGTTTCTTCAGTTCATCAACGACACGGTCGCTGAATACATCAATCGCATCCTTAGGCATAACCGGTACAAAAGTGGAAACAGGGCGGAAAGGGCTACATATTGGGCTGCTGATGTTGATACCAGCCTCCATTAAATCATGCTGCGTGGAAGTAAACAACTCCTCATTGTCACTGGCCAATGAATGCAGGAGCCTTAATGTGTTAACATCTGTTGCTTGTAAGTTAGTAGTAACTTCCTTACTCGATGTTGCTCTCATGTTACTTTCCATTGAATTCTTTAGTTGGAAAAACTTAAGGAGTTTCAGTTTTCGAATAAATTTATATACAGCTACCCTTGATTGGTTGTATTTAAAGTTGCTCTCTGGACAGTATGTTAAACCAAGAGATAACAACTGTAACTCCGCTGTAGTTAAGAGAGTGTCAGATAAATTGATGATAGTATTATCAGTGGGAGTCACTAACGTATCCACTTTTTCGCTCGTGCCCCTCTGCTTTTGTTGTTGCCTAAGTTTCCTCCTCCTCTACCTCCTACGCTGGTTTCTCCTTCTCCTTGTTTGGGTTAAGCATTCCGAGGCCGCAAGGTCTGTCGCCGTTCCTGTCTTAAAAAATTGAGTTCTTCAGCTGGGGTTAAATTGGTAGCCAGTGTCAACTGCACGCTAGATCCTGGTTCTCTGCTGTCTTCAGATTCGCTGCTGCTCAGTACAGAACTTGCGTCCGAACTGGAAATTTCAGGAACATTACCTGATTGTGATGACAATTGGGCAGTAGGCATTTTAGTGGCAGAGGCTTGTTGCTTGAATGTATCGAATTTTTTTGAAAAGGTAAACACCCTTCCTGTCTCATAATCTTTCTTGTCGCGAGCGAATTTGAAGACCTTCCGCACTTTGATTGTTTCCTCATGCTTCTTAATTCGTACTTCAATATCCTCACGTCCTTTGATTATCAGATCTTTCTGATCTAATTCATCCAAAAGTCCATTTACACGCTCAATTTCTTTCAAGATTTCAGCTCTATCAATTTCAGCATATTTGATCAAAATTAAAACCATATTCATGGATGCCTGTAAATTATTTTCGGCCCAATTCTTCAGCATTGAGGGGTTGGGGTTTTCGAATGTAGGTGCTATCATCACTCTGAGCCCCCGGGGTATTCTGTTGACATCCCTGTACTTTTCAAGCGATTTTTTCCCCCACCATTTGGTGAGCTCAGTTTTTAAAAGTTTTTCCAAAGTCTTTAATAAGGCCTTTGCATCGTTATTAATAGTCTTGTTGCTGTGTCCACTCTGTTCACCTCGCACCTCAGGTAGGTTTAAAAAAAGTGCCTCTGCTGCGGCTTCACGATCACGCAGCGCGTCTGCTGTAGACATGGTTAAAACTGTCTGAATTGACTTGAGCACAGCGGTGCTTATTATGCAAATGTAAGCTCCTAATCGTAACACCCAATCTCTCCACCCGCTGTGTGCCTTAATCCGAGTGATAATCTGGCTTACCAGAGATAAACCGTTCAGTCCCTTGAGTCCTCCGACCACATGGGCGCCACCGATTCCTCACTGTTATCTCCGGTTCACAACTTCTTCTTTCGTTGACTGCGGGGGGAAAACATGACTTGTACTCCTTCCGGGTGAATTATTTCGCTTCCGCGATGACGGCTGCACGTCGATTTGCCACAGGTCGGAGAGAGGGTCCGTAATTCCGGAAACAGCCAAACTCCGGAGGAATTGAATGAACCAACACAGTATATATATACATACACACACACAGTTTAGATCCTAGGACTTTTAATTTTCTTATAATACTTACCATGCCTTGTAAAGGCATGTGTGGTATAGGCATCTGGTGGTAAAGGCTTGTAGAAAAGGCATGTATTGTATTGCCATATACCCAATGCCTGGAATAATCTTCTAGCCCACCTCCATAACATGACATTTTGGAAGGAACCTAAAATGGTCAAACACAATGGTTTCTAATGTCACGATATCAAGGCCATCAATATGGACCTACAAAAATATTGCATCTACTACATCGCCTACTCCATATCATCTAGGCAACAATATATTTAATGTTGTTACGTCCACATATTCTTACCTTGATGGTATAGTCATAGTCGATGCATTATTTTTTCATGTGGTATATCACATGTGATATAGTGATCCCTCAAGAACACATAATACTGGTGAGCTTGACAAAATAGTATGGTCTGTAGAGTATAACATATAAACAACAGTCTTAGTGAATGAAATTAGGTTATTAGTTGAGAGGGGTGGATGCCCCACTTAAATAACAAACACAATCCTTGTCAGAGTGAACCTCAAAAGTCACTAGATGAACCTATGCTTTACCCTCTGTTTGCATGTCACAAAGCAGTTAGGTTTAACTTATGTTAGACAATATGGAAAGTATTTATGCAGCTAGTAACGTAACAATAGCACTCGCAGCCCCAACGACGGGGGTGGCCCGAGCTCCAGGAGGTTCTCTCCCACACTGCACACGGGCGGCGGGCCACTGGCCTGAGAACTCCTGACTGGTTTCGAAGCATGGGGGGCCCTCTCTATGTACTTTGCAGGGGGGGCCCTCAAGTTTTGCTACACCACTATATGCAGCACGCAAACAGTAATAAAGGGAAACACAACCCAAGAAAAATCCTAAACAAATTTGCAAAGATAGAGTAAATTGTAATAAATAAAATTACACCAAACAAAGTCCAATCAGTAGAATCAGTAGAATCAGAGATATGAGATTTAAGAGGTTTCGGTGAAAATAGCGCCAAGAATCACAAAACGGCACTCATGGTTATCTGGTCTCACAAAACTGGGGGAAACTCATAGGTTGAGGCAAACCATAATGGAGCATGGGTCCGATACAGGGACCAGGTTTGTCCTGCTGAAGAATTACCTTCTGAATTCCGGCATGAAGGGTGCTGTTCGCATTGGCATGGAATGCAGGGAGACAGATGTTGATGCAAGGAACAGGTCAAGCGTTGCAGAAGGTCATTGCTGCAGTGCCAAGAGCCGGTCATCGCTGGAGCTTCGTGTCAGTTGATCGCCACAGACAACTGCTGCAAAGTGCAGGTTTCACGTTGCTGGTCATCGTGGATGGTCACTGTCATTGTGAAGAGCAAGTCCCACAGAAACTTCACATAGGCAGTTGATTTTCGGTGTGAAGAGGTCACTTTGCGGTCTCAAGGAGCCCAAAACATCAGTAACTTCACATTTTCTTCAGGAGGATTTCTTACTGATGCCAGCCAAGAGTTCAGGACCTGGGAGGCACCTCTTGGGGATCAGGACTCACTCCAGCAGAGGCAAACAGCAGGGCTCAGGCAGGTCCAGGCAGGCCCGGTTGGTACTGGTTAGCTGGAGTTGCAGGGAACCCTCTGGAAGCGTATTGTTTCCTTGTAGCTCACACAGAAGGTCAGCCAACTGACCCTGGGAATCACTCCGTGTTGCCTGGCTACAAGGCAAACAGGTTCAATCTTTCTTCAGTCAGCAGGGAAGTTCCCCTTCCTCAGACAGCAGGGCAATCCTTCTTCTGAATCTTTGATAGATCCAGAGGTGTTCTGATGAGAGGTTATGAAGGCCCTGTTTTTATACCTGGTACCAGCATTTGTGTGGGAGTATTCCCTAACCTACCCCCAATACTGGTTCTGGTCAATTCTTTGCCTTCCCTTGGTCCTGGCTCCAAACAGTTTAGAAGGACAAAGGCAAGGGCATGCCTGGTTTCAGGTTAATTTGTGGGTGCTGCAGGCTTGGCCCTTTGAAGTGCAATCATGGAGGGTGCAGCTTCTCCCCAGCCATCCTGTCGGGAAGATCCTCTCCCCTCACACTTAGACTTCATTTGTTTCACTATCTAGAAGCATTACACAGCAGAGCCATTCACAGTAATGTGACCTAGGACCGACAGAAAGGCACAATTGGTTAGGAAAATGTCAAATTTCTAAAAGGGGCATTTTTAAAGTTGTAACTTAAAATCCAATTTTTCAATCAAAGAGGATTTAAAAATTACAATTTCTTTGACTGTAAACATAATTTCTCTATCTGTTTCAAACTGAAGTTAGCACTTCTTAGGTGTGATAAAATATACCACTGTTAGTCTATGGTGACATAGCCTTCAACAGTGGAAAAACAACTTTAGGAGTTTTTCACTGCTAGGACATATAAAAGGTAAATCCACATGTTGTGCTTTTTAAATACCATTCACCCTGCCCTACGAGCTTTTATGGCCTACCTTAGAGGTGACTTATAAGTATTAAAATGGAAGGTTTCGGCAAAAGGTTTATTTGGCCAGGGTCAAATGGCAGTTTAAATTTTCCCTGCTGGATGCAGAGACAGGCATTAGACTAAGGGTGGGTGGTGAACTCCGCTCTGCTGGCAGAGTTCACAGAGTTTTGCCATTCCGCGCTGCACTTTGAGCACGGAGTTTGGTAAAAACTCTGCATCCACTCCGTGGTGGAGTTTACCGCCCACCCTATTAAAAGTGCAGACTGCAGTGCAGAGTTAACTTGAGGATGTGCTCACTCTAGCCACTCTTTGGTGTGAGGGGAGTGCGACTCTCTATCTGCCACTCTGTATCCACTTCGTCAGACCCTTCTCGTCATGCTGCAGTTGTAGAATAGAGGAGACGAGGGGCATAGAGATGTTGTGGACTGGGGAAGACGTGAGGCATAGGCTGGAGGTATGTGAGGTGCAGAGGGCCAAAGGTGCATTGAGGTGAGGACTGGGCAGGGGTGAGGGCATGGAAGCAGCTGTCCAAAGAGGCAATGGGGGACATTCTGGATAGTTAAGCAGAGATCGAGTGGAGCGGTACAGGGAGATGTGAGTCATGACGCTTTTTAAAAAAATGTAGTTGCTTTTCAGAGGAGCATGGCCCCCTAATGTAATTAAACTGCAGCTCTAAAACATGCTAGAATGGATTTTTTATATTGCCCAGCAGTGTTAACCGTGCATTACTACAGTCAGTCACTCTGGACTTGAAATTGAAGAGTGCATCAGAGGTTACTTGATTGAAGGCTTTTGTTTTGATGCCAGCACCAGTGTGCTACTGCTGTTAGGGTTAAACGTGGGCAGGGAAACTGCATACAAACATCACATGCTCAAGACTTATGGAAACAGTATGCTTAATCATTTAACAGGGACAGTAGTGTGCGGTTAATCCCTGCACCGAGCCCAGGTGTTTGAACCGCAGCATGGTGCAAGATGGTTTTGGCCAAGGACATAATACTCATTATCTTCCTGATGAAATAGAGCAGGCCATTTTATAGCTGTCTCTCCAAGAAGCGCTACTACTAGTCAAGTCAAGTACTGTTTGGATGCAAGCTCACAAGTATCCGGAGCACAGCTTGTAGAATACGAGTATATTTCGGGTGGAAATATTTTTACATGCAATAATTGCCTTTGAAGGCCTTTCCGACTTGGAAATTGTTATCCTGTGGTTTCTGGGCTATCAGTCTCGGTGCTGCCTCCTTCCACATGTTTCACACCCAATGTCTGTGGCTGTCGCTTCCTTTATGTCCTGCAACAGATGAACCAGTCCTAATGCCAACAAAAGCAGGTTCAGCAATGTAAGGAAGTGAAGGCCAAGCTTTTGGGGGAATACCACACCAAGGATATAAGGTCCAAAACTTACCTATTGCTGGTTCCATCTAAATTCATAATCTTGCCCAACAACAGGCAAAGTGCTAATCTCGCTCGTCTAGCGCTAGAAACATTCACACCTGTCTAACCATCAAACTTAGCCTTATTCCTTAAATCAACTCCATTGTTAGTAATGGCTTCTTTCACCTCTGCATCAAGAAGTGAATCCTAGAGTACCTATTCTTCCTGCACAAGGAAGCAAATCCTACAATGTCTGTTCTTTTGACATAAACTCACTGGGGCAGATTTACAAGCCCCTTGCGACACTTTTGCACCGCCATTGCGTCACTTTTTGTGACACAGCGGCAGCGTAAACAATGCGCCACATTGCGGCCCATTTACAATGTGACACCTCAGGTATAATGTATGCAGAGTGGGCGTTCCCATGCAAAAAGCCAAGTAGAACTGACGCAGTGAAATGTACAACATTTCACTGCATCACTCTACACCTTCACTGCGTCAAAATCCCTACGCCTGCTCTGGCCAGGCGTAAGGAATGACGCATGGCTTTGTGTATGGGACTCATCTATCTGTTGAGGCGCAGAATTTCTGATGCATCTGTCAATCCTTGCGCCAAGGTGCGCTGTATTGTAAATACGGCGCATCCATGGTGGCGCAAGGGTTTCGTATGGAGGCGCAGGGAAACTGACGCATCTGTACAGATGCGTCAGTTTCTTGTAAATCTGCCCCACTCTAGTTAATGACCTGAATTTACTTACACTAGATTATGGCAACTATCTCATCCTTCCATCCTAAATCAGTTGAACAGTTAAAAAAGTGACAAAGTTGGAGATAAAAAGAGATTTGCACTGGCTTTGAGTAAGTGTGTGGGAAGTTGCTTATTTTTCATAAATTATGCAAAATGTCTGGAAAATTACACGATATACAAATTAAGCAAAATTTACTTTGAGGTATTTCAAGTGAAAATTGCATGCAAGGTTTTACCTCACATACAAAAGTCACTTGAGAAAGCAGCAAGGAGACTGGTTCACACAGAAAGTGTCTCATGCAACACATTTTAGTTTGAACCCGCAATACATTTTCTGCTTGAAAGGACTTCTGCAGCGAGGAACTGTGAGAAAATCGTAACTAGCATTATTTCTGATATTTCGTATAATTTGTGTAACCCAAACGTGGATATTATGCATATTACAGGAGCAGAAAAGAAGAATGTAGACGGGCCAAATCATTCTAATTCAAATCCTTATACACTCCACAGCCAGACTGTCATCGGTAAGTTGCTGTTCACCGCTGCAAAATGTTTGCTTGCTTTTCACCTCACACTTAAGCAAATCAAGTACCAGTGATCCTAATTTTGGTGTAAAACGCTAAAAAATATTGAATCACCCCTAGTTACCTTTATCCAAAACACCCCAGACCTTCTAACTTTACCTAAGGAACTGACAATGGCAAATATGGCTGTTGTCCCTCCTCCCTTGGTTCTTGGGTGTACTGCTGAGAGGTCACCTTGCGGTGAATTTTGGACTTAACTAATATCATAAATAAATGCATATATACATAATTTAACATGAATTTCTGGATCGAAAGAATTATGACATATATTAGTTACTTTTCCAACAAGAAATATCTTGAAAACAAAGTCATTCGGTTGAGGTTTAGGTTTAGGGATTTATAAAGCGCATGGCTACCCGCAGGCATCCCAGCGCTCATTCATTTGGTGAAACAAAATATAGATGCGTACGTACGGTGCAATCATTGAGTAATATGTTAGGTTTTCACTTGGGATAATTTGTGCTGGTGTGGGTTACACCAGTATCAAAACTTCTGCTCATTTGATTACAACATGTGAAGTAACCTACTAGTTTCTCTGCAGGACGTCGCACATTCCCACGGTATTAACCGCCAAGTGTAGCAAGAGTCGGAATTATAGATGACGGTAATAATGCATGCTTGGATAAGGACAGTCACAGGAATGTTGCAAATGCACAGGCTGGTATTACAATGTCCTCAACCAGCCATTACGCAGATGTTGCGATTTTGCAGTGGAGAGTATGTAGGAATCTGTATAAGACAAGAGACATACATTTGGAATGAAGAACTAAACTGATGGATGGAGATTAAATTCAGCATAAGTGGAATTCAGTTGAAGTGAGTACCTTTTGATATTTGAGCAGAAGGATCCACAACAATACATTCATTTCACACCCAAAGGCTTCATGGAGGATTAATCTGGCCCAGACAAGAGGTTTATCTTGATTTAATCATAGTTTAGGTACAAATACGTGAATTACTTTAGCATCCTACCAAACAAAAGCTGCATCAGGCACAAACTCTGAGCCTTGTAGCATTTAGAAACATAGGAAACGATGTAGATTAGGGTGATGGTGGAAAATTAAGCAATGCCCATATCTGATGGCAAAATTTCCACCAGTGATAATGGGCAGTGGAAATGTGGCGCGCAACAGGGGTACATAGTCAGTGCCAGAATGGGAAGATCGCCATACTTAGAGCTGCTTGAGAGTCTATAACCCTTTCCAAAGCAGTCCCTCACATAGGTAACTCGGCCAGATGGCAGACCGCTCACTCTAGATACACTGTTGAGTTGCCATCATTCCCACCACAATTAAATCCACACCATTGCGGAGATGATCGAGGTTATCCATGATTGGTCAAACTCAAAACTGGGGGGCATATGTACAAGCCCCTATCGCCACCACAACGTCACTATTACCGATGTTGTGGTGGCGATAGGGGCTGCGCCTTATTTACAAGGCATCGATAAGCCACGTTAAGTGGCTTAACACTGCCTTGTAAATAAGGCGCAGCCCCTATCGCCACCACAACCTTGGTAATAGTGACGTTGTGGTGGCAATAGGGGCTTGTTAAGCGGCTTAACACTGTCTTGTAAATAAGGTGCAGCCCCTATCGCCACCACAACTTCACTATTACCTACAACGTGGCTTAACGCTGCCTTGTAAATAAGGCCCCCTTTCACGCTATGTTAGCGTGAAAGGGGTGGGCAGTGGGTGGTGAGGTAGGCGTTCCACCGCAACACCCATTCATTTTGATGCTGCCCCCTATGTACAAGGGTGGTGTACATAGGAGGCAGCGGCAAAATTAAGACCAGGTAAATCCTGGTTTTAAGTTGGCGGAACGAGGAGAAATGCATTATTTCTCCTTGTTTTTGCTTTTTCCATGTGTGCTGCCTTGTGCAGCACACATGGAAAAAGCAAATTGCCATGCATTGTTTATGTACAGGAAGGTGTCCCTTCCTGTACATAAACAATATTTTAAAAAAGCCATTTTGTCACTTTCATGTGTGTTGCATGAAGCAGCACACATGAAAGTGACAGAATGGCATTTTAGGATTGTTTATTTGCAGGAAGGGGCACCTTCCTACACATAAACAATCCTCCCCTGCACGCAGACACCCTTGCACTATGGCGCGAAGTTGCTAAACTTAGCGCCATTGCAGGGGGAAACGCAAGGCTGCACCACATTCTTGTAAATATGTATCAGCCTTGCGTTTCAGAAGTGGCAGAGAGAGGCGTTAAGCCAGGAAGGCTAACGCCTCTCTCTGCCACTTCATTGTACATATGGCCCTGAGAGTTATTCCAGTGCCGGTGGGCAATAGTGAAACACCATTTGTTGTAGAATTTTCTACCAGGGATTCATGAAGGGGTGGGCTCCTCCACTGATGTATACAGCTCCTCTACTGGAAAAATATCTGTCACCCTTGTTAAAATTGCAAAGTATGAAAGATTGCCATCCGTCTCCTTAACAGGGGATATAACATTGCCTGCTGGTCAGAAACTCCAATGTCCATATGCTAGTTCTGAATCTAATCCCAGTTCAAAATGCTTCCTTTCAGAGAATCTTTCACTGTTTCTTTATTATATAAAATGAAATGGATCCGTTGTACTTCATAAGATTCTCTTCTTTGTTTTAACTCCTTCAGCAGTTGTAATTTTCGCTAATGTTTATCATTGTTGTATTGCACTTGCCTTATATATTGTTATTGATTTATGAATCTTCAATAAAAAATATTTAACAAAAAAAAAAACCCTAGGAACCGAGTGATGTCTTTTTTCAGTGTCTGAAATAAGCTAAGTGAACTTTAAAAGTGCGTGTGGAAAGCCCTGCGCAGCTCCAAATATCAATTTTTTTTACAGAGTAAAGATCAGAGCAAATGGGAAATTGGGGGAAAAGCACTGATCAAAAATTCTATAGCAAATTCTAAAGCCAACACGGCCACGATTAGTTTAAAGGCTTAAGAGGGAGAAGGTTTGTGTTGGCAAATTGCTGCCAGAGCCATTTATTGGAAGGTAACTGCGGGCTATGTTAAGAAGACAAGACACAAATTACGGAAAATGTATTTAAGCAACCGTGTCCGGGCCACGGGGAAGACTCCTTCCGTTGACTGTGACTGCTACTGTGATACATTAACACCAGAAACAGTAACATGTCTTTGTTTATCTGCCCAGAGCACATCAGAGCAAGAGGAGCGTGGCTGAAGCCAAAATTAAGCAACTCTAAAGTTAGAACTTTAAATGAGCCGCGACTTCCCTGGCTGCGGGCAAAATCCGCACTCAGTGGTATAAACTGTGGTACAATACACAAAGCATCTATAATCCACACAAAGTAGACCTGTCCGCATTGATAATAAACAGCGCTATTCAATAGTCGCTATAATGTCAGTAGGCCTTGCAGAGTTATGTGTCCCACACATTCGCATTAATTGTATAATAATCATACAAAAAAACAAATAAATGTTTTGATACTTTTTTTATTCATTTAATGATAAGTTTATATCAAAAAAGGATTCATCCTAATATAAGACAACAAGACATAATTTAAATACATATCAAATACATATATACATCAAGTCCCACATTCATATACTCATTCATACCGCACATCGTACAATACCATACAGACCCATGCAGTCAATCCACACATATGTCATCACACCAATTCACACATCAAAAGAATATAATTTACTATGTAGATATACAAAAATGATTGGTATACACGCAAGTGCCTCCTACAGGGGATTGATTAGATACAGGTTGGTATGGGGCACAGGACCATTCAGCGCCAACGCGCGTTTCGTTGTCTGACCCCAATTTGGGTCACACCTTCATCAGGGCCGCCAGTATATACGTGGGACTTTGGGATATACCTATAGGAAAACAAAAAGTAATATAAACTCAACTATTCATCCTATATATGTGTTGGGACAAAAACCAAGCAAGCCAAATAAGTAGATAAATTCATTCAAGGTGATGTCCATTCAATAAAACGGAAAAAGGTGTGCAACAAGAGGAAATAGGGAGAATAAGAAATAGATCAAAAAAAGACGTTGTCCACATAGATGTGTGTAAGAACGGACAGCAAGTGCAATCCCCATGGAATATGCCCAGTGAGTATAGTCAAAGTCTGACTTTAGAACGAAAAAACAGGAAATAGTTCTCATACCAATATATTAAAAACTCCAAACAAAGGAGCCGGAACACGGATGGATTTAGTGATGAATTCCAATAAATTTCAAGGTTCTGAGTCTGAGAAAAATGCAAAGAGGACCATCAAACTATATGTATCAAGGATCCCTCTAGGGGCAGTCTGGGTCAAAAGAATAACAGGCAATATGGCCATAAAAATATGCCAAATACAAAATGTCTGGAAATACCACAGATGCTTACCCTGTAGTTATAAACAAAACGGGATCATCAGATTTCAGGCATAGCCATTGCAGCCAGACATAGAAGGTTCAGGTCCAGTCTGGGTTCAAAGGATATAAGTGGAGAGATACACTCCTACAGGTCCATATACGTTCTAAAAAGGGTTAAAAATAGGTACAGATAAGGAAAAATCAGGACAGCAATCCATAGAAAAAAAATTCTTTTTATATATATGGAATGGGCGCAAACTACTAATCTGGGTAACGACGGAGATGACATGTCGCAGAAGAAATGTTAGTGAGCCCAGTTATCAGACCGATAATATATTCAATGATAATCCCAGTTCTAAGTGGCAAGGGTATCATAACCTGATCCAAATAGAGTTAAACAGACAAAAAATGTCAAGAAAACACGTTTATCAAAGCACGGTGAAATGCGTGGGGAAAGCGGGCCACAAGTCAGGCGACAATGATTTAAAACGCGCCTCCAAGCGCCCGGCAGATAGAGGGTTCTATGACACACATGGCAGAAAGACTCACCGAGGATCCTGAAGATGCGGGTTCGTACGGAGAGTGGGTCTCGCGGCCGCAGGTCCGATATGTGGCAGAGTGAAAATACAAGGATTCCACACGGGAGCACATCTTATATAAACATGGCAGGTATGATGAAGCGGGGACACCGAGCGGACGTCTGCATTCAATTTCCGGGATAACGGTAAGAACGTCACGGGAAGTAAAAAGTGAGAAAGGACTAATCAGTCAAGTGTGTAGGAAGAAATAATCTAAGCGGCCATGATGGAAAGGGGCAGATTAACGGACTGCTAAGTCCCAACATAACAAACTCACTTGGAAAAAACATATCAGTACAGAGAAGATCATAGATGACAAAAAAAATAATATCAAAAAAACGGTCAAGAATAATATAAGACCTAGTATACACACCTGACTCAACCAATATGAGAAATCAGCAGTGTGTTTAAGTGGTTCATTTTATAAAAGCAGAATACATGTAGCCAGCAAAGTGGCTTATATTAAAACAATCAATAGGCCACATCGTCCGTCCCCACAGCAGAGCAAGGTCTAAAGGCCTTGAAGAGGAATGGACAAAACTCTTAAATCTAAAAAAAAAAGTCAAAGCGCACAGAGGCCCACACCAACTTTATGTTGGAATATCTCAAAGCAGGGACGATTCCTATTGGCCTGAGAGTTAGAAACATCCCTGGTCTGTTTATAGAAAGCCGACAATTCCTGGAGAAATGGGCCCTTATTTCAAATAGATGCTCCAGGGATTGGATGATTTTATGATCCAGGGATTGGATGATGTTAATTATAGAAACAGCCAGCGAGGTTTTATCCATTCTCAATAAAGAGATTGAGGCGCTAGAAGACAAACTTAAGAATGATAATAGCGTGGAGATTGGAAAGAAAAAACTAGAGGAGATTTGTTATGAACTGGACTCCTTCTCTGACTATTTGTTAAAGAGAAAAACAGAAAAACTGAAGAAAGATGTTCGCCTTTTCTCTCAAGAAGTAGCGTATCCGTATCTGGCCGCCAAGTTCTATACTCCTGTTGATGAGAACAACCCCAATATCGGTATCCCCCGATGGGGCAACAGGCGAGTGACCACGTTCTCGGATACAACAGATTCTGATGGAGAAGGGCCCCCTCAATATAACCCTAACTATCAGAACAGACAGGGCCAATATGAGAGAAGTAACGTTCAACATCATTTTTTAGACAATCGAAGGGGGAACTTCCGCCCGAAAACCCGGAACCCCCAACAAAGGAACTACCATCTGGATCAGGATCCCCCACAAATGTATATACAAACCCGCCATCGACAGTACTGGAAAACGTAAAAAACATCCCTATTTTTAATCTTTCCAATAACACCATGGAACCCCAGACTGTCTCCCTACTATTGAGGGTCCTCTCGTTTGTCCCTTCATCTCAGTTGAATAAATTTGAATTGATAAAGGACCTCCATCAGTTCTTTAGAAAAATTAGATTGAAGAAATTCTTTGAGACACGACCTCCTGTCGACACGATGGACAATTCATCTGGCCTCAAACCTCCTTCAGAGTTTACCCCCAACCTTGATTCCCTGGGACCGGATGTTGAGATCTTTGAGAAGGCAGTTATCAATAAAGTACAGCAAATCATCAAATATGTTCCTAAACCTGGAGGTTAGAATGGGGGTTTTTGTGTTTAGTCAGGAAAATGGCGCTCAGTCTATTGCGTGTGCTATCAATGGACCTTTGGTAGTGCGGTGCTGCCAGGTCAGGGGAATAACCCGATAACCCCTGGGGAATCTGTGAATCAAGGGATCCACAGTTTATGAAGTGAGCGTAGTCCTGGGCACACGTGGTGAGGGTATTAGTAATATAATATGTAGTATTGATGCGTTATTCAAATACAATGGTCAACATCAGTATTTGTCCAAATAGGTATTTTTTTATTTCAACAACGACTGTGTTGAATATAGTGAACCAGCCGACACGTGTTTCGTCACTGGGAAAGGTCCCGTGACTCATCAGGGCTGGGAAGGATACAAAAAATAAAATAAATAATAAGTGAGGAAAAACAACGATGCAACAACGGATACCTAGTCTGTGCTAGACACGTTATCTAAGTGGAAAGGGATCACCCGAAGTGACTGTTGGGAACATAAACAACTGAAAGTGACCAGTATGGTGTTTGGTGACACTCGTGAAGGTGCCGCTGTTCATGGATCAAGGCTCTGGGTGAAGATGCAGGAAACATTTCAAAATATTTCAAATTATAGTGACAGGTGTAACAGTACCGCTCTCATGTACAATAGAAAACATGAGGAAAACGCGGGAAAACTGATACATAGTGTGAGTGAACAGTGCTAGAATTAGCGTAGAATAGTTCAAGAGGGCAAGAAGTGAAGAAAAGATATGTGAGGACTAAGAAGGGCTGGAATAAAAGAGAAAGAGGAGAAGAAGCGGGTAAACTAGTAAACCTGAGCTGTGGAGCTACTAGAAGAGTACTGGAGAAAGAGGGGAGGGGACACAAGAGGAATGTGGAAAGTAAGGTGCAGTGGTCGAGACACAGGAAGCGAGGGAAAAGGAAACAATGAGTGCGTGGGTAAACTAAAAAACCCGTGATCATAAACTACTGAATGGATACTGGAGATAGAAGGGGAGGAAACACAAGAGGAGGGTGAAAAGTAAAGATCGTGGCACAGGTAACAAGAGAAAAGGAAACCACTGAGTAAGCTTACCCGAGGACCGGATAAAAATACAGCAACCCTATGGGGGTTAACTCGAGATCGGGAGTAACAAAATTATGGCGCAGAAGAGGCGCTGCGCTGGCATCAAGGATGCAGCGAGGAAGGAAACCGCTGCGGAAGAAAAGCAGGAATGAGGGTGACGAGAAAGGAGAAAGGAAAGTGCCAGGATGGCTAAGAACATGAGCGTGGTGGGAAAGTCTTACCGGGTGGTGTTCTCCCTATGTTGACAAGCGTGATTGCGCTGGGGCGGGTACGCCACGGCAATCGTGGAAGGCAGGAGAAGGGTAGCGGAGGGAGGCTGTCCAGTGTCCGGCTCAGTGGATGAGGTACCAAGCCAAGCAGGCGAGGTACGAAGGTTAGGCTATAAAGGAGGACAGGGAGGGGAGGTTACAAGGAACGTGGATATGTGGGCGGAAAAAGTGGAGAGAGGAAAGGAAAAAAGAAACAAAGAAACTTACCCCGGGTACGGGAAGTTGAGTAGTATCAAGAGTTGTATAAGGCTGGGTAAAGCAGACGCCTGTCTGAGGAAAACAGAGGAAAAGGACACTAAAGTAATGAGGGATATCAAGGAATACGGGGGTGGAGGAGACAGGTCAAACTACAACAACTATTACCTGGGGTCCGGATCGGAGAGCTGCGAGGACACACTGGAGCCGAGGAAACCGAGTAGAAAGGGAAAAGGGAAACGAGGGAGCTATATCCGGAATAGATAAGGAAGACTAGACCGAGAGCAATAGGAGATCCGGCCGGGCGGTCTCCATGTTGAAAAACGCGGGGGAGAGTCAAAAAGTAATGCGCATGTGCGGAGGACGTTACACTGTCAATAAGGCAACCGCAGCCTCGGGAAACCCGCACAGTGGTAAGGACAAGAAGCGGAAAGAGTAGACAGAAGTGCGTGTCAGAGAACAAACATACATCTGGAGGAAAGTCAATTACGAACGGATGTGACAATGATAAAGATGATAAATACATCATAAAATGATGTTTGTAGCAGGTACATGTGAAAGGATACAAAGGGGGAAATCCCTGTAACAAAGTGTTAGGTATACTGAGTCATAAAGGAAATGCAATGAGTGAATGCGGTAACAAAAGTAAAAAAATTACATGAACCTAAATCATGGGAGGGTAAGTCAATAGGGAGAAATTGGCACATGAAATGGAGTAGAGAAAAGACATGCAAGTACTGCTGAAAAAAAGGGGGGGGAAAAAAGGGATAGGAATGCAGACATTGATAAAGTACACATTATGAGGTGCCTAACCAGAATTATGTAATAATGACCAAAAGCATAGGAAAAGATGTAACGGCAACATTTGTTAGAAATACATGGCTCCTATTCATGGAGGGTATGTGTCAAGGAAGATGATGACACATGAATATGGTATGGAGAATAGACATGCAAGTTTCAACTGAATGTAAAGGAAGAGGACAGGTATCATACCAAAGTAAATAACACAAAATGTAGTTCCAAACAAGCAAATTGTCATAATGTTCATTCACCCAGGAAGTAATGCAGTTCATGATCAGTGTTCAATCCGTGTTGTACTGTTCGCAGACGCATAATCCAAGTGGCTTCTAGGCGCCTGAGTCTGAGTTCTCTGTTGCCACCTCTCACATTGGTGGATGCCATGTCAAATCCGAAAAAGGAAATCCGTTTCTTGGGGCCCTGGTTAGGACAAGTGGCAGCATGGATCGCCATAGGATATCTAGTGTCAAGATTGTTTAAAGCTCTGACGTGTTCTCCTATTCGGTCTTTTAGTGGTCTGATGGTACTTCCGATGTACCAAAGTTTGCAGGTGCATTCCAGAATATAGATCACAAATTTCGTGTTGCAGTTGATGTTATGTCTGATCTGGTACTCTTGTCTGTTCACGGCCGTGAAGTTTCTGATTCCATGTTGGGCTAGTTTGCAGACCCCGCAGTGTCCGCACTTGAAGAAGCCGAGATTATGAGTCGTAAGCCAAGTAGGCCTTGTGCTAGGGCCAGGGACGCTGGGGCTGAGTCTGGTTTTCAGGGTTCTGCCTCTCCTGTATGTGATTTGTGGTTTAGGAGGTACGATCTCTTTAAGTGTGTTGTCTGCAAGTAGTACGTTCCAATGTTTGTTAAGGCTTTTCTTCATTGTTAACCCCATGTCGCTGTAGTCAGTGATAAGTCGGACAGGTTGGTCTTGCTCAGTGATTGTTCGTCTGGTGTGTAAAGTATCTTCTCTTTTTATGTTCCTGATTCTTTTTTCTGCTGAGCTGATGGTGCGGGCACTATAACCTCTGTTTATGAATCTTTGTTTCATGTTCGTTAGGCACTTTTGAAATTCCAGTTCCTCACTACAGTTTCTCCTGGCTCTCATGAATTCCCCGTAGGGAATCGCCTGTGTTTGGTGAGGGGGATGTGAGCTATCTGCATGCAGGATAGCATTGCATGATGTTTCTTTTCTATATAGACGACTCTCAATGGTGTTGGACTTGATGTAGATTTCCACATCTAGAAATGTGATGTTGGTGGCACTAGAGTTACCTGTGAATTTCATGTTCATGTCGTTGCGATTGAGGTGTGCACAGAATTTGTCAAGTTCAAGTTGTGACCCTGACCAAAGGAGTAAGCAATCATCTATGTAGCGACCCCAGTATATTATGGAGTCTATCCATTGTGCCCCTTCCGTGCCCCAAATCCATTTAGACTCTAGGACGCCCATGTATAGGTTAGCAAAAGAGGGAGAAAATTTCGAGCCCATGGCCACTCCTTTGTTCTGTTTATACCACATACCGTCATAGATGAAGAAGTTGTTGTTCAATATGATGTCCATCATTGTAACTAACATCTGGGTATGTTGCCATAAGTTGGCTGGTCTGTTGTTGAGTATGCTGGTGACAGCCTTGAGCCCTAGGGTAGGTTCAATAGTGGTATAAAGAGAGACTACATCTAGGGTTGCCAGGATCATATCCGGATGCCATTGGACATCTGATAGGATGCTGAGAATGTGTTTGGTGTCCTGGATGTATGATGGCAGATTTGTGACCAGAGTACCAAGAAAGAGGTCAACGTATTGTGCTATTCTTTCCGTGGGACCACCAATGCCCGACACAATAGGTCTCCCTGGAGGAAGGGGAGCAGTCTTGTGTATTTTGGGAACGGTGTACAGACAGGGGAACGTTGGTCTGTGAACTTTAAGATATAATAGTTCTTGGTCATCAATGAGACCTTGCGTGTGCCATTCGGATAGGTGTTTATTGATAATGGTGATAAGAGGGGCTATTGGGTTGTAAGGGAGCTGCTCATAGCAGGAGTTGTCACCTAGTTGGGACAGGATTTCCGCATGATATTCTGATCTGTTCATGATGACTACATTACCCCCTTTGTCCGCCTCTTTGATTATGATGTCTCTGTTGGAGGTGAGTTGTTTCAGGGCTACTCTTTCTTCTCTGCAGAGATTGTCCTTAGTCCTATGCCTGATCTTCGATATTTTTATTTCGTGTCTGTCCATATCATTTAACACTAGGTTGTAGAATGTGTCAACAGCATTGCCCCCTGGGAGCATGGGTGTCCACTTGGATTTGGGTTTGAAACCACTGTGTAGGCTAAGATCTTCCTCTATATCTAACTCCTGGAGGAGATTCTCCATGTTGGTAGGTATATCGTCCTAAACCTGCTCACAATATCTCCCTAGAGGAGAACGCCATACTGTCATCCTTGAAAAACAACAAAGATTTAACAATCAAACCCTGTGACAAGGGAGGGGGCATTGTCATTTTTGATACGGATCAATACATTAAGAAAATGAATGAACTCTTGGGGGTTACCAGACACTACAAAAAGGTGTACCTTAACCCTGAACCAGGCCTGAAACGAAGGATCCTGACCATGGTGGAATCCGCCGTAGAGGACGGATATATCTGTACGAAGGAAGCAGAATTTTTGACCTCCGCACATACTCGTGTCCCAATCATCTATGGAGTGCCGAAAACTCACAAAAACGAACTTGACCCCCCATTGAGGCCGATTGTGTCCACCATAGGGGCAGCCACGGAGCCCCTTTCTAAATATGTGGACAGGTTCCTAAAACCATTGGTGCAAAACCTACAATCATACATCAAGGATACCGGCCACTTTATCTCTCTAATTGAGAAGACCCCCTATAATTGTGATAGGGAACTCCTTGTCACCATGGACCTGGAGTCCCTATACACAAATATCCCTCAGGAAGGAGCTATGGAAGTTCTCCGGGAGGTATTGCTTTTGGACCCCAATATTACCAACTCTCCCTTCATCCTCCAATGTTTGGAGGTTGTTCTAGGTGAGAATTTCTTTGAGTTTAACGACTGCTACTATCAGCAGATACAGGGGGTTAGTATGGGGGCAACTTGCGCTCCCAGCATTGCGTGCCTGTACATGGGACACTTTGAGGCTAAAAACATCTATAACGAACTGGCCCCTTTTTTTGAAAACATCCGTTCCTGGTCCCGCTTCATTGATGATATTTTTTTCATCTGGAGCGGAGACCAGGAATCACTTGATGAATTTACCGAGTGGATCAACTTAGCTGATCCTTACTTGAAGTTCACTGCTCGATCTAGCCCCCATAAAGTTGAGTTCCTGGACGTGTGGGTTGAACACAGAGATTCCGAACTCCAGGTCTCGCTGTATATCAAACCGACGGCGAGAAATACCCTTCTTCAATTCAGCAGCTATCACCCATGCTGCCAAAAGGAGGGCATTCCATTTAGCCAGTTTCTCCGACTGCGGAGAAACTGTTCTGAAATGAGTGAGTTCCTAAAACAAGCTGAGATTTTGAAGGAGAAACTCCTCAACCGCGGTTATCCTGCTAAACTGATCAAGGACTCGTTAAAAAGGGCCAGGTACTACAACCGTGATGCGATGTTCGCACCCAGAGCCCCTAAATCGACGGAGAAGTTGGTTTGTGTCACGAAACATTCCAACATTAACCACAAGATCCGTCAAGTCATTAACTCTCAGTGGCACCTCTTAAATATCAAAAATGACGGACATAAAATATCAAAACCATTGTTCGCCTTTAAAAGAAACAAAAATCTGAAGAACTATCTTGTAAAAGGCAGAGTCCCTGAGAGTAGACCTTTTGTCCAAAAATCCATTACAGGCACCAAAGCCATTAAAGGTAACCATCGATGTGGCAGTTGCCAGGCGTGCCCCAATGCCATCGTTGGGGACAGTATCAAAGTGAATAAACTCACTATATCTTTACATGACATGACCAACTGCCGCACATCCAATTTAATCTATGTCATCCTGTGCCCATGTAATCTTACCTATGTAGGAGAAACTGGTAGGGAGTGCAGGAAACGAATTGGGGAACATAAGTCCAACATTAGACTCAAGAAGCATACTGCCCCCCTGGTGAGCCATTGGAACGAAGCCGGCCACCAGGAAAGTGATCTTAGGTGGTCTATTTTAGAAAAAATACGTACACAACCAGGTAGTGACACCACATCCCTTAGGAAAAAGAGGGAGGTCTTTTGGATTTTTTTCCTTAAAGCGGTTGAAAGCGGGCTTAACGAGATATGCCCTTGGGAAAATGCCATCATCCCCTGAACTGCTCCTGATGCCCCTTCTGCATCTAGTTTGGTTGTTCTTTTGCGTTTGTTCTTTTTTCCCCTGCGTTGACCGTAATTGTCGTGCAGAGCAGTATGCCTCCTTGCTCTGCTGTGGGGACGGACAATGTGGCCTATTGATTGTTTTAATGTAAGCCACTTTGCTGGCTACATGTATTCTGCTTTTATAAAATGAACCACTTAAACACACTGCTGATTTCTCATATTGGTTGAGTCAGGTGTGCATACTAGGTCTTATATTATTCTTGACCGTTTTTTTGATATTATTTTTTTTGTCATCTATGATCTTCTCTGTACTGATGTGTTTTTTCCAAGTGAGTTTGTTATGTTGGGACTTAGCAGTCCGTTAATCTGCCCCTTTCCATCATGGCCGCTTAGATTATTTCTTCCTACACACTTGACTGATTAGTCCTTTCTCACTTTTTACTTCCCGTGACGTTCTTACCGATATCCCGGAAATTGAATGCAGACGTCCGCTCGGTGTCCCCGCTTCATCATACCTGCCATGTTTATATAAGATGTGCTCCCGTGTGGAATCCTTGTATTTTCACTCTGCCACATATCGGACCTGCGGCCGCAAGACCGACTCTCCGTATGAACCCGCATCTTCAGGATCCTCGGTGAGTCTTTCTGCCATGTGTGTCATAGAACCCTCTATCTGCCGGGCGCTTGGAGGCGCGTTTTAAATCATTGTCGCCTGACTTGTGGACCGCTTTCCCCACGCATTTCACCGTGCTTTGATAAACGTGTTTTCTTGAAATTTTTTGTCCGTTTAACTCTATTTGGATCAGGTTATGATACCCTTGCCACTTAGAACTGGGATTATCATTGAATATATTATCAGTCTGATAACTGGGCTCACTAACATTTCTTCTGCGACATGTCATCTCCGTTGTTACCCAGATTAGTAGTTTGCGCCCATTCCATATATATAAAAAGAATTTTTTTTCTATGGATTGCTGTCCTGATTTTTCCTTATCTGTACCTATTTTTAACCCTTTTTAGAACGTATATGGACCTGTAGGAGTGTATCTCTCCACTTATATCCTTTGAACCCAGACTGGACCTGAACCTTCTATGTCTGGCTGCAATGGCTATGCCTGAAATCTGATGATCCCGTTTTTGTTTATAACTACAGGGTAAGCATCTGTGGTATTTCCAGACATTTTGTATTTGGCATATTTTTATGGTCATATTGCCTGTTATTCTTTTGACCCAGACTGCCCCTAGAGGGATCCTTGATACATCTAGTTTGATGGTCCTCTTTGCATTTTTCTCAGACTCAGAACCTTGAAATTTATTGGAATTCATCGCTAAATCCATCCGTGTTCCGGCTCCTTTGTTTGGAGTTTTTAATATATTGGTATGAGAACTATTTCCTGTTTTTTCGTTCTAAAGTCGGACTTTGACTATACTCACTGGGCATATTCCATGGGGATTGCACTTGCTGTCCGTTCTTACACACATCTATGTGGACAACGTCTTTTTTTGATCTATTTCTTATTCTCCCTATTTCCTCTTGTTGCACACCTTTTTCTGTTTTATTGAATGAACATCACCTTGAATGAATTTATCTACTTATTTGGCTTGCTTGGTTTTTGTCCCAACACATATATAGGATGAATAGTTGAGTTTATATTACTTTTTGTTTTCTTATAGGTATATCCCAAAGTCCCACGTATATACTGGCTGCCCTGATGAAGGTGTGACCCAAATTGGGGTCAGACACCGAAACGCGCGTTGGCGCTGAATGGTCCTGTGCCCCATACCAACCTGTATCTAATCAATCCCCTGTAGGAGGCACTTGCGTGTATATCAATCATTTTTGTATATCTACATAGTAAATTATATTCTTTTGATGTGTGAATTGGTGTGATGACATGTGTGGATTGACTGCATGGGTCTGTATGGTATTGTACGATGTGCGGTATGAATGAGTATATGAATGTGGGACTTGATGTATATATGTATTTGATATGTATTTAAATTATGTCTTGTTGTCTTATATTAGGATGAATCCTTTTTTGATATAAACTTATCATTAAATGAATAAAAAAGTATCAAAACATTTATTTGTTTTTTTGTATGATTATTGTACAATTAATGCGAATGTGTGGGACACATAACTCTGCAAGGCCTACTGACATTATAGCGACTATTGAATAGCGCTGTTTATTATCAATGCGGACAGGTCTACTTTGTGTGGATTATAGTTGTATTATTTACCCCGTTTTGACCTGTCCTAAATCTGTTTTTAGGGGTCCCCCTCCTTCTCAGTGACAATACACAAAGCAGCCAAGGCGAACCTTACCATTTAAAGAAAAAGCTACTTATGTACTGAGTAAGATTTTTCAGATGGTTTGAGCTACAGAGATGACAAAAAAAAGCATGTGGAAACTGTGAAGTGGTTTCCAAGGTGAACTAGGTTTAGCAATGTATTCCACGCCTTCTGTTGTGCCTTGTGTCTCAATTGATATGTATCGCCTAAATAGTGGTAATGATTACCACACACGTTTAGTGCACTCTACCATTTGTTTGGTCTTTAGGCGCTGGTAAGGTGCAGTTCATTTCAGTACTCTGTGGTATTCAAGTAATCGACCTCAGAAGGACAAACGTCTGAGTGGACATGCAGAGATCTTGCCCACGCCCTTCAGATAACTATCAGATCTCTCCAGTAGATCCACTGAACTATCTTACCAACTTGAGCACCGTAAGACGTGTATCATGTTGTGTTGTGTGTAGTGTGAAACAACCCGAGCACAGAACATGACATGTACACCAGAATAAGTGACCTAGAACTTATGGGCCCAGCACTTTCACCATCAATTGAGGAATTTCCAGTTGACCAGTTACTAGGGTTTTTCTGAATCCAGTTGTGGAAAGTGCATTTTGGAATATAACACTACATATGACTATTGGAGGAAAAAAGGGTATTTCTACATGTCAAATGAAAACACCAAACTGAGCATCAATCCTTAAGTTACACAATGAACTAGGAATCAACTGTAATTGAATGAAATACACTTCAACTGATGGTTAAAAAACATTCACCAGTGGTCGGAACCAATAGAAACCATTCACAACTAGCAAACTGGAAATTCCACCAGCCACCAAAAAGGCACTTAAAGCTTTATAACTAAAGATGGTTCGCTTAGTTGCAGGAGTCCTATGGGGGAAAGTCACCACCACAAGGCACTGAGATTGAGCTGGTAGGATATTCCCAGGAGAGTTGGCAGTGCCCAGAATGAACTGTTGACATTGTTGCATAAAATGGTAATAGCTGCAGGAAGAACAGGCAATGGAGTCATAAGAGACGGACGATTGCTGCTTTTTAGTGCCTGCTGCATTGGCTCAGGACAGTGGAGGGCTATAAAGCCTGTCAGGGCTGACTGGGGTTGGGTGCTATCACTGGGGCTGGTAATCACAGTATGTACAGCATCTTCCTGCTAATTAAAGACTGCCCAAAGGTGTGTGATGGGGAACAAAAGGCAGGCATGCTGCAGACATCCTGGGATCAGTCAAATGTACCCCATCCCACCCAGATTACATTGGGGTTCCTGCTGTCTGAGCCCTGGCAGGGTGAAAAGGGACCAGCCCGATAACCCTTCAGACCAAAATCATCTACCCATCCGTAAGTTTGCGTTCCAAGCATGGTATCCCCCATTTAAGCTATATAATAACATACCAAATACAACTCATGCATCACTTTTAACACTGCAAAAATATGACAACAACAGTGGCATTTGTCAGCTTTTAAAATCAAGCAAGTGGGAGGTTTGTGACAAACGCTGCACATTTGAGAAGTCTGTGGTGCGAGCATGATTAAAAAAAGCCATGGAAATACAGAGTGGTCAACATACTCTTCTGATTTTAAAGTAGATTCTGCTTATTGGTGCGCATTTTTAAACAGCTTTCTCCATCGCTTTCAAGAAGGGTAATCCAGCACAAAATTAAAAAGAGGAGATCCAGAAACATTTACAAATTAAGTTCCTGAATGCAAAACAAAGAACATGCAACAACAACTGCCGTATGAGAACTGTAAAAGTGAATTTAGATTCATGTATCGGATTACGCTGTGTTTATTGGCAAAGCTGCCCCGCTCTCCACCGCAGTCCCCTATGCATGCTCTCTGCTGACTAGGCAAAAGTGAGCTCTCGTAAAATAGTACCACAAATGAACCTAAATTATAAAAAAAGGAAGAACACATGTAATAGGGGCAGTCTGCTGGGAGGGTCAGAAACAGCAAAAGGTGGGGCGAATTAAACTTTTTCACCAATCAGAAGCAGCCATTTACAAAGAACATTAACAGGAGCCAATCGAAAACATGGGAGGTGCTTGAAGCCCATGTTCTAGATAAATCATGTCTCAAAGAGACAGCGCATTCAGCACATGCACTGCATAGGCTTTTGCAGGAGATCAGCATCACTGGCAAAGCCCTCAACTGGTTTACATCTTTCCTGTCCAATAGGTCCTTCCAGGTTATTGCTCCTCCCTTCCACTCTCAGACACACCCACTAAGCTGTGGCGTCCCTCAGGGGTCGGCACTGAGCCCGACCCTGTTTAATGTCTATTTTCGGCCGCTGGCTGTGCTGGCCAAAGCTTGTAATATATCTCTGGTGTCATATGCAGATGACATGCAGTTGGTATTATCCTTTACCAAGGACACTAGCAAATTCCAGGAGGACCTGACCGCCATAGCAGCCTGGATGGATGAGAATTGCCTCCATCTGAATTCCTCAAAATTTGAGATCCTCCTACTAGGTAGAGACTCTCATCTCTGGGGAGACAAGTGGTGGCCACCGAAGCTGGACACCCCTCCGGTGCCAAAAACCGTCGTAAAAAATCTCGGCTTTCGGTTCGATAATGCTCTTTCCTTTGAGGACCACGCCAAGTCCATGGCAGGGACCTGCTTCGGCTTACTGCGTGGCCTCAAACCCATACTTGGTATGCTTGACCCCCGCACCCGCCAGCTGGTCGTCCAAGCTACGGTGGTGGTCTGGCTGGACTACTGCAATAGTCTACTGCTCTGCTCTAATAAATCTGTGATCAATAGGTTACAGCGCACCATGAACGCAGCAGCCCGTACACTGTTCACCATGTCTAAGTAAAGTTCAGCCTCTGCTCTGTTGCGATGCCTTCATTGGCTGCCCGTAGAGCAAATAATCCAGTTCAAAGCACTATGCATCACACACAAAATCTTTGCAGACATAGGCCCGGCGATTCTGAGCAATTTGTGTCACCCTTACATCCTGGCCCGCGCTCTTCGCTCTGCCGACCTACATCTGGCACGCGTGCTGCGGTTCCGCAGATCCAGAGCAGGAGGACGCTCATTCAAGGTGCTTGCACCAACTCTCTGGAATTCTCTACCACTTTCTATCAGAAACACTCCTAATCTCCTGTCCTTTAGAAGGGCAGTAAAGACCTGGCTTTTCAAATGATCTGCTTCTCCTCTCTTACCCTCTTACCCAGCATTTTAGCGCTAGGACGTCCCTTTGCTGGGACAGCCATGCACTCTATAAATTATATAACATAAATTATATAACATAACATAGGCGAGACCTAATAAAAATGACTCATGGCCTGGACAGCATGAGAATGACGCCTTTACATCAGACACTACTCAAATACAATGGACAAATATATTAGACAATGTCTTCGACAAAGAAAGCACAAATAGGAAACAATGTTTGTTTTGAAATGTAAGGAGAGTAGTGGGCCAAGGCAAAGCAATATACCGCAAAGGTGTCCTGCAGCACCTGATTCTAACTTATCCAATTTAACTTCCTTCATCAGGCTTTGTTGACACGAGGAAAGCTAAATAAGATGAAAGCCAGAATTAAAGATAAGTGCCCTAGATGCAGCCGAGCCAAACCTGGGTTTTATCAAAAGGCCTGCATTTATCCAGTCCTTTGTGAGGATTGGATAGATGTCACTGACACAATTACTGAATTGATAAATAAGAAAACAGACTTCACTCCAGGTATATGTTTACTGGGTTTATTGCCCGGGCCTTAAAAGATGAATATGCATGTAAATTTGATGACCTTGTCATGATTATGGCGAATGCCATATAGCCATGTCATGAAGCCAAGTCAAGGCACTTGAAGGGGAAATGCGGAAATGAGCAGAGGTGGAACTCACAGTACCGAGATTAGCATCCATGCATTTAAGGAGACTTGAAATATAGGTAGTATGTGACCCCATATTACTAGACCTGGGAGGGTTGCAGGGCCTTATTTACAAAGGCACATTTGCATGTGTAGATCTACTCATGTGTATATCTACTCCTACACCTTAGTGTAAAACCCCACTTTTTTGCTATTAAACATTTCCAAGTAGAGATTTCCATCCAGATATAGAGTTAAAAGTCTTCATGTCAGGTTGATAGATATGGTAAGGCACAAGAGAAGGCATCATGGAAGAAACAGCACAGTGTAACTTACACATAACACTTCCCAGAGGTAGAGATGCAGCCCCAGATATTAGAGGATGAGACAAGCATACACCGAAACACTTTCAGGCCAATAGCAGCAGATAGGGTATTTAGTCTTGGCTCATAATGAGCTAGCTTGTCTGAAAACAGAGGCTGAAATGACTCCTGGCTACTCACATTAGTTCACACCCAGTTTAACTTGTTCCTTCACCTTTGTTGTTTTTCCGCTGATAGTTTACCTCAGTTTCTCTGTACTCTCTATGGTTGTGATTTGTTATCTTACCCTTTCGTTGAGTTTTGATCGTGATCTGTGTTGGGTTCACAGTGCACTGGGGGCTAGGTACAGCATACCATCTGCTTGCACCAGTTAAGTCCCAATCTGTGGTAAGTGTATCTCCTATTTCCCTCCTGCAGAATTACCTTAGTAGTTTGTGTTCTCTCACCTGTAGATGGAGATCTAACCTTGATATGCACGACTTGAGACACTGTGCCTAAGGAATCTAGGGCCAGCTTTATCAAGGTTTTGCGTTGTCCTTGCACCACGCAAGGGAGCACAAGGCCGACGCAAAATTAAGTGAGATTTATCAAGCCATGCAAGGCCACCTTGCATGGCCCTGCATGGCTTGATAAATCTAGAGTAACGTAAGGCACCGCAAATCGCTGCGTTGCATTACTCTGCCCCAAGGGAGACATTCCATGGGTGAGGCGTGGGTGTTCCCAGGGGGCACCCTCTGGTTTCGCCCATACCAAGGAACGTTTTTGAGTTACAGGCTCCATTGAAAATGAATGTTCACACTAGTGGAAGAATCACAGAATATTGGGCTAAGCTAGATATGAAAATCCCTCTAAGAAACCCTTGAAAGATCCTAGGCGATTTTTTTCAAGAGACTGTAAATAAGCTAGCAGGCAAAAGGTTTAGACATTTCCTTTCTTGATGACTGCATTTTCTACACTCTTTTCATCCCCAGCCCTAAAGATATCTTTCAAAATCTAATGCAGAAAATAGGACCAGGGAATGGAGAGCTGTCCACATGAGGAACTATGTAAGTAACCCCAAACAAATATGTTCATAAGCTGTTCTTTTACATTTGTCTTATCTATAAGTATCCAACAGTATTGTTTGCTCATTGCAGAGTCATAGAATATCAAGGACTACATTGCTTAATATCTTTGTGGTGCATCAAGAATGGAGAAGACTCAATAGCTGAGGGTCTACAGACTTTCAATTTGTTCTCTAAGTCAATCAATCAATCAATCACAGAATTTGTAGAGCGCACTACTTACCCGCAAGGGTCTCAAGGCGCTGGGGAGAGGGAAGGGGGGGGGTGCTGCTACTGGTCGAACAGCCAGGTCTTGAGTAGCCTCCTGAAGGTCAGCAGGTCTTGGGTCTGTCGTAGGCTTAGTGGAAGGGTGTTCCAGGTCTTGGCGGCGAGGTGTGAGAAGGATCTGCCGCCGGTGGTTGTTCTTCGAATGCGAGGGACGGTGGCGAGGGAGAGGTCGGCGGAGCGGAGCTGGCGGTTGGGGACGTAGAAGAAGAGTCGTCTGTTGAGGTAGGCTGGGCCAGTTTTGTGGCTGCCTTGTGTGCGTGGATGAGGAGTTTGAAGGTGATCCTCCTGTCGACGGGGAGCCAGTGCAGGTTCCTCAAGTGGGGGGTGATGTGGCTGTGGCGTGGTACGTCGAGGATCAGGCGTGCGGAGGCGTCAGGATATAAGGTGGTTTGGGAAAACAATTGAAAATCGCATCCTAGTGTACGTTTTTCCAGAAGTAGTCTTGTATCCTGATGACCTGGTCTAAGTGTTGTCTTCAACCCTCGAAATAGAAGCAAAGACTGGCATCAGTGCTTCCGTTGGTAAAAAGGGAAACAGCTACGGCTACCAACACCTGAATCCCATTGTAAGGTACTTGCAGCCAGAACAGGCCTTCTCCTAGTGCCCGGGTGCCCAATAGGGCATAACTCAGCAACAGTCCTTCTCTATCCATTGGTGCAGATAATTACTTCTACTACCCCTTTTGGAATTAATTCAAAAGATGTGTGTCACTTCAAATCCATGATGCTTGCCTTAGATCTTGCTTCCTGCCTGAGACCATGGTAAATGAGGACTCCCTGCCTCGTTCTCGGTAGTCACTGGTTTTCTAATATGCCAAACTTGAATATCTGCATTAACGTTTTTCTATCTTGTAAAGCCTCTTCTGCTCCAAACAGTGCTTAATTTGAAGCAGTGGTTTCCGATGCTCGGTACCAGCACTTCGTTGTCAACACCGGCACATATGCCAGTCTTCCACATGGTGGCTCTGTTTGTCTAATTTGGAAATGAGCACAACAATTGAAGTTTATTCAAGTTTCAAGTTTATTGACAGTTTGAAAAATAAATTTTCATCGTCAACGCATATAAAACGAATAAAATCACTATTCTATCATATAAATTCATCATCAGAAAAAGCAGTGCAATAAAAACCTAACATGTACCATAAAATAACGGTTAATAACAATTAGTAGTTGGATTTACTGTTAAGAACACTAAAAACATTGCCAAAATATTTAAAAACAATACTATAGGGCATAAGATCAACCTTCATATCTCAGTTGACTACAGTTGTGGTAACAGTTTTTGTCTGATTGTCCATGCAGAAAATAGGAATTGAGAGACGGCCACCAAAACCACAGAGGAGGAGTCACTTTTGCAAATTCTTAGAGTGCTTACTCGATCCGTAATTAATAAGTTCTGACACAGAGGGGCAACCCACCAACGACTAGGGTTTGCATAATTGGGGCAGAAAAAGAGTAAATGTTCTTCAGTTTCCTCAGTAGAAATGCAGAAATTACAACTCCTTGAGCCTTCATTAGAGGAATCCCATCATGCAGTAAATAACACAACTGGGAGGACTCCATATCAGAACATCAAGAACAGAGTGTGAGCTCGCACTGGGTGAATGTAATCAAGGAATTCCTCTGTTTTGGGCACAGGTTTTGAATAAGGAAACGCCTCGAGAGGCTCCCTCTGTGGCTTGATTGCTGGTTTTGGGTGGATATCCTCGCCCAATACTTATGTTTGACCATTTTGGCTGCATTGGTCTGGATGGACGAGGGGTCCTCTCAAAACTCCCGTAGGCCCAAATCGGTCCATGCTTTTTTCATACAATCTAGCCACTTGATCCTTGAAACAGAGGCTTGAAGGCTCAGGATGTCAGTGAGGTCCGTTCTATAATCTTGGAGGTCACTCTTGGCCCAAATGCGAACCCAATACAGGAGTGTTTTTAGGACAGCCAGCTCTGCAACAAAGTTAATCCCAAGATCTAATGTTAAAGGGCGCAGGAGAGTTCCGTTTCCCAAACCAGTAATGGCTCTGAAGAAATTGCTCTCTTTAACCCTCAGGGCACAGAGATTACAATGTCACCATAATTCTGCACTATACAGTGCAACTCCCCATGCCTGCATTTTATAAATTTTTATAGCAGGGGCAATACAAAACCACCTGGCCTTTTTCAACATCCTGGTAATGGCAAAGTAAAGTGGTAAAGTGTATTAATTCAGCATACTTTAACAATGACTAATACCTGCTGCCCAAGCCATTCTTATAGCTTTGGGGGGCCTGGAATAGTCAGAACTGTCCAGCCGCGGCCTTTCCATTGGTGCTGAGGGGTCACACCCCCTCACCTTTTGCCCCTCAAGAACAGTGTCTGTCAGGCTGAGCAAAGGTCAGCCTGACAGAGACTCTTCATTTTCAGGTCAGGCAGCAAGGTGCTAGACATGCACTAAATACGTAGGCTCCTGGCTGCCTGAGCTGAACTTTGCTAGGCTGAGGATGTCACTGCTCCTTTGGGCATGACCTCCTCAGCTCAGCAAAAGGTCCATGAGGCCCTCCCCCTTGGTGACGAGGGGTAGCGTCACTCGTTGCCTCGGACTTGGGCGCTTCAGTTTTAAGCACTGAAGAACCCAGGACCTTGGGTCAGCCAGTGAGGGAAGGCAGCAGTCCCAACCCCCCTGAGACCTCCGAGGCAGAGCTGCAGGTGTTATTTTTTTCTAAATTGATGTTTGGTGCGTGCGTGTTTGAATATTTGGTAATGAGTGTTGTGAATGGATGTGTGTGTGTGCGCGTGTGTGAATGCATGGGTGTGCATGTGTCCCGTCCGCCCCCCTCCCTCCTAAAATTACCGGCCGCCACTGGAACTGTCACACTTGTAGGAGTGTGATGGTTAGTAGATGTGTTGGTACTGTCTTTGGCAGCGCTGACAGAGGCAATGCAAGCTGCAGTGGCCTCCTGACGAGGCTTCTGGCACTTGTTTTTATGCAAATTAAGCACTGGCTCCAATTCTCATCTCTGCTCCCTCTGCTCGTTGTTTGGCTTTTTACTCTTCTCATCTGTACCTCTCCTTCACACTCCTGTGCTGCTTGGCCCTCTACCTTGCTGATCTACTCCAACACTGCTCTATCGTCCCATTCCGCGGCGCTCCACTCTACCCTTCACTTCACGGTTCTCCTCCCACTTCTCTCTGTCCACTACCTCGCTGTTCTCACTCATCTTCTTCTTCCTCCTGTACTCCTTTCTTTCCCAAAACATGCCTCACTTCCCCAAACCATACCGCACTCTCACTCGTCTTTCATCCTGTGGAAATCAGATGTTCCTCCCCCACACACCGGGAGACACTGTGTACAGCTAGGTGACCCGGAAGCGATGAAAACGGGCAGCTCTGTCTCCATCTTGCAGACCGGTACTAGTTGTAGATTGTCATCCAAACACCAAAAGTATTCCTGTTTGACAACGCTACAACCAGGACAGGCAGACCCGTTATATTCACTTTACATATGAATGATTTTGAAACTATGGCTTACCCTTATATCACCCTCCGTTACCCTCTGCCTGTTATTTCTTATGGCCTACCCATTTTCTTCTTTGTCCCTTTCTTTTCATAGGCCTGAATGGCCTAAGACAAGGGGGTAATACGCCAGGAGCTTTAAGGACCCACATCATTGATATATGTTGGTCCTACCAGCCACTGTTGTTCACAGGCCTTTACAAACCTGAGGCAGGCATGTGTTAGTTTCTGAGCGTCTACATATGTTTGAATATGTTTGTAGCTTTAGAGTATTAAAATATTTTAGCACTATCGCCCTGTCGGACATTTCAGTTTTTGTGACACCCGAAAATATGTTTCCTATAAAGAAATGGTAGCTCAGCATTCTGTAGGCAGGGCTAGAGCCAGGTGTACTGCACAGATGTATGCGCCCTCATACACAGCCACAATAAATGCACTCTCACAGTGAAGACATTGGGCTGATCACGAGTAAACATTTAATGGCTGTGAAAGTCCTATACATGGCCTCTATTCACTGCCAAGATGGAAGACAGCCCAAAGAATTTCCCAGGAATGTTACCAGAGTGGACATGGCCACTCCACAGCAACATTTGCATACACACTCAAAGCTCACAGGCACACCTGCCCTATTGGGGATATTGCGGCCCCACTTTGAGCCTCCAGCATTACAAAGTAGGAAGGCAGAGCAGGTGCGCATCAATTGTTTTGCAAAGGATTGATGACCCACCTTTGGTCAGAAAGGTTATTAAAACCTTGTGACGTAACTGCCCATCACAGGTATGATGCATATGAAGGAAGGATCTCATGAACTGCATCCTGCTAAAAGCCAGGTGCCCTGGCATTACTTAAACTAATGGTCTTGTGTGACTGGAAATGAGTGGAGATTGAGAATACCCACAAATGTGTTTACGCGTATGCAGATGATTACTGGGCATCCTCACATTGTGACACTCACTCTTCTCTCACCCCCCTCGCCGGATACCGATTTACTCTTGCTAATGTCTTTGCATGCATAAATCCGTATGTGACTGATGTAGCGCAAAATCCATTTTCATTTGTAGGGGTGCATTAAACTCACACATGTAGACCGCGTCCACATATAATCTTTTGTCGTGTTAACCTAAGTGTTAGGATCTTGTAACGTAATAACATGAATGTGATATATTTAGCCCAAAATGTAGAATATGTGAAGAATTAATGTGGAAAATCAAATGTAACCAGCAGAAAACATTAACTGAAATGCTTGTGTTGTGCAACTGACATTCATTTATTATTGAATGTGCTTATTAATCTTGTTGTTTTATAGGTAGATGGAAATATTAACCAAATGTGCCTTAATTTCTATATAAGTTCGTAAAGCTCATGTTCCATTCCTCTTATGTTAACTGAATCGGGTAGGCCTGAAATGCATTTTCCCTGGAAGCTCTCGTATTAGAATTAATAGTTGAATTTCATGTGTATGTTGGATTCTGCTGTTTCTCACATTTGTGTTGCAGGTGGAAGAACTGCCCTTGTTAGTTAAAATAATGTCTTTGTTTTAGGAGGTAGGCAAGGAGAGAAGAGGATACCTTGGGAGTTAATGCTGATAAGGAGAACTGTTCTATTTTCTCACTCAAAAAGGCCTGGGAATCAAGGTCATCTTGTTACTGTTCGGGAGCATCACCATCCTGTGGAAAATTACCTATGAGAATGTGGCCTGATCAGATGGCATGACCCGAAAGGAATCCTGGGTAAACACCTGTGATGTTGGAGCATTGTAAGTAGGGAGAGAGCCCCACTTCTTCTCTGCCTTTGGAGAGAGAGCATCTCAGAACGAGCTCTGTCTCAGCAGCTTTATGCTACCCGACCCATTGAAGTGGAGAAACTTCTAAGGAAGACTCCACACGCTGACACCTTAACCTATCCTGTCCCGAAGAATGCTTAAATAGGGATGTAATGCTAGTGCTAGTGTAGGGACAGATTAATACTCTATTTTCATCAAACCTCAATGCGGGCAATTTGAACTCATGTATCTTAATCTTTTGCATCCTAATTCTTGAATTAAATGTCTTGTGCATGTTGCATCATCTCAACCTTTTTCACAGATTTGGCTTTATGCTGGTTCCAATGTATTTCTAGACCCTCATCTTGAGGTGTCTGTATGTCCAGTTAATCTTGGCTTTGTAATAAATCAACTAACCTTGTTTAGCAGTCTGTGGTTATTATGGGTCTAGAGAACTGTAATTGAATTGATTGACATTGTTAATGATTTCTCTCCCCTCCACGCTCTCATGCTGAGAAAAAGTACCATCGACTTGAGGTTCTAGAGCAGATCTAGAACATAAGGGCCCGGCTCCTTCAGTTGGTAGCAGTGTAGGATGGTTCTCACATGAAGCATGGGGAGAGTAGAAATTCTAGAAAAGAGACCTAGAACCCCAAAACCCCAAAAATAGAGCCCAATGATTGAGAACAGAGAGCGACAGATTTTGGCGGAGACCGACGGAGCTTGGCGGTGCGGCGAGAACAGTGGCGAACGGAGGAGGGAGTATCAGTAGGGATGCGTTGTGTGATAGATTGCAGGAATTAAGTGATTGTGTGATGTCTGGCGGAGTTTGTATGAGAATCAAGAGAATATGGTTTCGGGTTGGATGTGGTCCAAGGATTTAGATTTGAGTTCCCGAAGTGGTCCAAAATCCTGGGATATATTAAATGGTGTAGAAGACACAGAGTTATTGTGATTGTCTGACCGAAGATTTGAGGAGTTGTCATGAGATGTCATCGACAGTTCCACCTAAGACAGAGAACTTTGTGTGAATGGGACGTATGGGAATTGTTTGGTAAACCTTGTGTACAGAGGTGAACTATACTGATTTGGATGACCAGCGCAGGTCGAGGATTCCCATGTGTGAATGTTCTTGGATGATTGAATTCTATTAATCTTGTAGATGGCAGACAGTTATGGAATTTAAGATGACTGTCTGAGTGAATGTGTATGGAGAAGTTGTGAAGGAGGGTGAGCCACTTTGAGGAGAAAAGGTGACGTCAGAGTGTACCGTGCTGCGATAGATCGGTTCGAGCAACATCGCACTGGGATTGGTTGGTAGCCATCTGGAAGTTGTGGTTAAGAAAATCTTGTTTGTCGTAAAATTTGAATAACTTGTGAATAAATCATGCAATGTTTTAGGGTGTTGCGGGATTCGTTCAGGGGTGATCAGGGAGTTGTTACTCGAGTGGGCGAAGAAGCGCCACCCGAGGATACTCCAGCACATTATATGGCGACAAAGTTAGGACTCCATACTATAATATGGCTTCAAAATTGGAACAAAATCACTGAGAAAGAAGGGGAATTGGCATTTCTACGCTATGGTTCATTTCAATTGAAGGTGTTGCATCAGTTGAGAGGAGTGATGTTTCCACTGCAGCCTTTGCCAAGACCGACACAGTTTGAGGCGCTGGACGCATGGATGTGAGCAGCACATGCAAAGAACAGGGAAAGATTCCAAGGAAAGGTGAAGAAAGCTTTGAGGGCATGTCAGGAAGCAAGATGGGACACACAGCTTAAGAGATGGAGAATAGACACCATTGAAGGAGAAAGGTTGTATCCAATGCTAATGAGAGAAGGAGATTCTCAGATTAGGAACGGAGGGGAAAATGGAAATGATGGGAGTGATACGGACAACAGCTGATTGGATAGGTTGTTATCAGAGCATCCTCCACCTTACAATCCACACTCAGAGGAGGGAAGGTGAGAGTTGGCGAATACAGGGAACATGGAGAGTGTGTCAGCATCTCAGACAGGTCCTAGTGCAGGAGTAGTGAGAATTATTTCCGCAGGCATAAGGGGGGCAGGAGTGTCCGCTTTGGGAGGTGCGGAACCAAGTGGAGTCAACGCTGCTTCATGGTTACCGGAAGCTCTTACAGTACCAGTCACCGTTAGCCCTGTTGTCTCTGTGTATGACCCAAGTTCATTGGGAAACCTTAGTCAGAGACAGTCGGTACTGGTGGAGGGAATTGGAATGGGAGGAACAGAGAACACGAACGGAAATGGTCCGCCCTTAGTGCCTGTAGAGTCCAGTATCCCTTTACCAGCTACTGCTGATCCTTCAAGAATACACATTGGTTCAAGTACTATACGATCTATAACCATGATGAACACAAGCTCACACTTAAGGATGTGTGAAACTCCAGTGAGGGGACCAGTAGGTGTGACATCAGAAGCAAGTGCAAGTCAGAGAATCACCGGAAATCAACATGTCCTAGAAGCTACAGATATAGAGACTTGGCTGAGGGATCATAATAACAGTAAGGAAGGACAAAACAGTACATCAAGTCAGGGAATGATCAAGGCTGCAGTAAAGGCGAAATTATTGGATGTGATGACATTGAAGGCTGAGGTAGACAAAATAATCAGTGGGAATTTGCTTTGGAAAGAATAGAGACCTATGAGCCAGATGAACTGTTACTTGTAGTGAAGGATGTCACCCGCAAAACGAGACGAGCACATGAGAAGTTGTCAGAATTGGCTCAGAGATATGATGTAGACCCGTCTCAAACGAAAATGCTGCAGGGAAATCATAGACTTAACTACAGCGATCAGGAGCTAGAGGAGAAGAGAGTAACAGGATTGAAAACACACATCCAGGAACTGATTATAAGAATACGGGCTTGGAGTATGTTTGATAAGTGGGAGGAAAGATGGTTGAAAAAGAAAAGTCACAGGGGAAACGCCACCTCCAGGAGGGGGAACACCGCGAGTTGAAGCTTATCCACTATGAGAAGTGCCTAGTGGAGGGTATGTGTATGTTCCTTGGAGTAGAGGTTATTTAGCTGCATTCACAAATGATTTTCCTAGGTTAAGGGAGAAGCCTGCAAGTCGATGGCTTTGTTAAAATCTCAATAGTGTTGTGGATTGACCTGAATAGGCTGTTTGGAATTGTGGTTCCTAGTGATCTATGGTCTGCATGTAAAATTGCTATTAATTGGCCTGGTGTTGAGCCAGAGAGGGATCCTGTAACTCATGGTCCTTCGCCCTTGGTCGTGAAAAAGTACGAACAGGTGGTCACATGGTTGCAGTCCAAAATAGCCCCACAAGACACTGATTGGGTTGAGATGGATCGAACGACACAGGAGCCTAAAGAGTCAGTGCATGCCTATTATGAAAGGCTTTTGCAAGCCTTCAAGCAATACAGTGGGTTCGATACACATGACCCCAAAGACATGGGTCAATATGCCTCAAAGGTTAAGACAGGATTGAGACCGGAGATTAGCCTCATGATCAACAACATTTGATCTGCTGGCAAAATAAGTCCATGGATGAAATTCTACGGTATGCCAGATATTGCAGGACTGAAGTGGATTCCAAGCCTAGGAGGATAAAGGACAAGTTAATGTTGGTTCAAATGCGGAACGCACAGAGGGTAGATCAGGGGCAGACAAATGGAGGAACAGTAGGTCGAAACCAAGGGAATGCTCAAGGAGGTATTCAGAACACTCCGGGTGCAGCTGGACAGGAAAGAGGGAAAGGTGTCCCTATAGACCCCAAAACAGGAATAGATATTGCCACACAAAGACAACCGCTTGTCATTTTTGTCACAAAATCAGGCATTGGAAGCGCGAGTGTGGCTTGCATCCAGCAAATCAGATGCAAGAGGGAGACCTCGTGCAAGTGCCAAATGTAGTAAATACCGTAACAAGGCCGAGATCTTACAGTGGGGGAAATCAAAATCAGCTAGTGCAAGTGCCACAGCCTCCGAGAATTTCACAGAATAATCGAACATACCATCAGATGCCCTTTATGGAAGTGCTAGATGGAGTCGATCAGGACCTGTCCCAATGACGGTGCCTGAGGGGGGAGGAGGACTGTACTCTTGGAGTAGTCTTAGAAGTATACCCGATTGGACCATATGTGGAGGCAGACGTAAGTGGTCATCCCATTACATTCTTTATTGATACTGGTGCTACCCGTTTTACTGTGAGATCCGCAGTAGTCCCAAACCTACCCCTCTCAGGAAAGTCAATCCGAGTCATAGGAGTTGCCAACAAAAGAATGACAAACCTTTTGACAGAAGAGTTGTCGGTGAAAATCAGAACATTCAGGATCCTCACCAGTTTGTGGTGTGTGATTAGAGTCCAGTCTGTTTATTAGGGCGTGATCTTTTGTGCAAATTGAATTGTATCATCTATTGTAAACAAAGGGAATTGAGTTGCAGACTAATGATGATGACATCGCTTTCAAACTAGCGAATCCGAACCATTGCATAGACATGTCCTTTACTGACAGTGGAACACATGCTGCTGGACTTGAGAGACACTGTCTCTCCAGTGGTGTGGGACTTCACAGGGGAAGAGATAGGACTGATTCTAGGAGTCAAGCCAGTCCACATACAGATCAAGCCCAATGCAGCATTTCCGAGAACACCACGGTACAACAAGACCACGGAAACCTGTGATTGAGTCTGACTGCGCGGGCGTACTGAGGGAGATCATAGGAAATCCATGCAATTCGCCCATCATGGGATTGCAGAAGCCAAGTGGAAAGTATCGCATAGCTCAGGATCATAGGAAAATAAATGCCTTTGTGATTCCATGTTGTCCTGTGGTATAAAATCTATCTGTGATCCTGTTTCAGATTCCTTGCAAGGCTGTTTGGTTCACTGTAATTGATGTGTGTCAAGCATTCTTATTCATTCCATTGCATGAGAAAAGCCAATTTTTATTTGCTTTCTGTCTGGAGAACCATGTCTTAACGTGGTGTCGTATCCCTCAAGGGTATACTGAATGTCCATGTATCTTTAATCAAGTTTTGAAGAAGAACCTCAAGAATTTAATTTTGCCCCAAAACTCTGTGGTAGTTCAATATAACGATGACCTCTTAATTGCATCTGAGACATGAGAGGCTTGCAGGGACAATACTATTGCCTTGCTGAATCACCTTGTTGACAATGGACACAAGGTGTCGCTGAACAAACTTCAGTACTGTTTGATGGAAGTTCAGTACTTGGGTCATCCTATTGAGAAAGGCAAGAGGAAGGTGTCACTAGAATGAGTGGAGGCGATCATGAAAATAAATCTGCCTACTACACAGAAGGAGGTCAGAATGTTTCTGGGAATGGTTGGCTACTGCTGACAATGGATCTTAAACTTCTCCTTGATGGCGAAGCCTTTACAGATGCTAACCCACAAAGATGTAAGTGATCCGGTACCCTGGGATAACGACTGTTTGATTGCCTTCTTGGAGCTGAGAGGGGGCTTTTTCGCGCTTAGGCTTTAGGAAGGCCTGATTACAACAAAGCGTTTTCGCAGTTCTGTTGCAATAGGGGAGGTTGTGCTTTTTCTGTATATACCCAGACACATGGGGGTGTCAAGACCTGTGGCCTATTTCTCAGCTACATTAAATTCTGTAGCTTCAGCATTGCTCGGATGTCTCAAATCCGTTGCTGCAACAGGTGTCAACATTGAAAGATGCGAGATTATTGTGATGGGTCATCGAACTTCTGATGACTAGAACCAAAACACAGCATTTGACTAATAACAGGCTGACAAGGCATGAGCAGATTCTGCTTGCAGCAGAAGACGTGACCTTAAAGCGATGTTCTGTGTTAATATCCTGCTATCTTATTACCTGTTCTAAATGTTGATGGGGAAGATTGTGAAGACCATGACTGTCTGGATGTTACTGAGCTTTGCACCAAACCGAGACCTGACATTGTCTATGTGCCATTGTCTGATCCCGACTAAGTCCTTTTTTGATGGTTCATGTTTAAGGGACAATGAAGGTAATTTGAGAGCAGCATTTGCTGTCCGTACCATTTCTGGAGTTGTGGAAGCTGCTTGTTTACAGGTAGTATGCTCTGCACAAGTATTTGAGATCATTACCTTGACCCGTGCATGCCTTGTCTCTGGGCAAATCCGAGTCACCATCTATACCGATAGCCAGTATGGTTTTGGGGTAGACTTTGGACAGCTATGGTCGCAGAGAGGGTGCTTGATGTCATCAGGATCTCCCATAAGGAACGGGGAATATGTGAGACAATTGTTGGAAGCCTTACAACTACCAAAGGAAGTGGCAGTTGTGAAATGTGTCGCTCATGGAAGGGGGGACAATTTTGTCACTGACGGAAAGTGCTATGCAGACGAAGTTGTTCATTATTGTGCCACATATGTATGCATCTTTAATGGGGAAAATGTTGGCTAGAGCACAGAGAAGACTGAACTCAGCATGATGCTAGCTATTGCAGATACTTGGGATGAAATTAGGCGGTTACAACTGGAAGCAACAGATCAGGAACAAGCCAGTTGGTATAGAGCAGGTTGTGAAAAGGAGGAAGATGACATTTGGATTTCAACTGATGGTAGAGCAGTGCTGCCGGACTGTTTGCTGAGTCCAATGGCGAGACAGATTCATGGAGCAGCTCATATAGGGAGAGACGCAATGGTGAGATTGTTCAGACAGACTTGGTTCAACCCGAGATTCCATTTGATTGCTGACGCAGTGTGTCATCGGTCTGTCACATGTCAACAAATGAATGCTGGAAAGAAAACTGTGGTTGGCTTGAGTCACATTGGGAGGTCGGGGGTCCTTTCAACTAGATTCAGTTGGACTTTGTTGAAATGCCTGTGTGTAATGGATTGCGATATGTTCTGGTTGTTGTGTGCATTTTTTCACGGTGGGTGGAAGCTTATCTGACTAGAAGGTGTGATAGCCTCACAGCAGTAAAGTTGTTGTTGAGGGAGCTTATTCCGCGCTTCGGATTTCCAACTACATTGGAGTCGGATAGAGGAAGGCATTTCCACAATGAGATCATGAAGCTGTTGTGAACTGCTTTAAATGTGGATCAGAGACTACACTGTAGCTACAGGCTAGAGGCATCAGGCATTGTGGAGCAGATTAATGGGACGCTAAAGGCGAGACTAGCAAAAGTGTGTGCTTTGACATCCTTAAAACGGCCTGATGCATTGCCTTTGGTTCTAATGAGTTTGTGGAGCATTCCTGATACACAAACTGGGTTATCCTCACATGAAATCCAAATGGGGAGATCAATGCACTTACTTGCAGCGCTGTCCACAGCACTAATAAATATCACAGATGATTTGGTCCTTGATTACTGCAAAGGATTGGCTGATGTGGTTTGTTCTGTGTCTCACCAGGTTGAAGCTGCGACTGCACCGACATTGAAAGACCTCTGTCACGACCTAAGCTCCAGAGATAGGGTGCTAGTCTGAAAGCACGTAAGAAAGAACTGTCTTGACTCACAGTGGCATGGACCGTACCAGGTGATCTTGGTGACGAATCCTGCTGTGAAGTGTGGAGGCCTGCCGAACTGGATACATGCCTCACACACCCGACAAGTCTCAAGGCCCTCAGAAGAAACAGCTCCTCTCCCAGAAGCGATTCCAGCCTTGGTCGCAAGATCAACAGAGAGGGCAATTCAAGCTGTCGGGGCTCCTGAAGAGGCTGGATACCCACCAGATCGAGCTGAGGGGGTCAAGCTACACAAGGCCCAGGTATAGACTCTGAGGGAGATTGTAAGATTGCGAGTGGTATAGAGTCTGACTCAGCAGAAGAGACTGGTGCGGAGATTGGTCATGTACAGTCAAGGAAAAAAAGGGTTGCAAATGAATCATGGCCTGTGAGACAGAAAAGACGAAACGTGAGATTTGCATCAGAGAAAGATCTTGCACCAATAACTGAATCATCTGAATCTGATCAGAGTGAGTCTGAACAAGCTCAAGGGAGCGTGAGGAGATTGAGGAGAGCAAGAGCGCCGTGTCAGAGATACTCCTCTTCGAGTGGACTTATCTAGCTACAAATGCCGGGGAGAGTGATGTCCGAGACTTCGATACTGATTGTCGAGATCCTGCTGAGAGTTCCTAGAATAGAGGCTAATGCAATTTTGTCATTGACTGTGCCTTATCCAGCAAGGTTGAGTGACTTACGTACTCTGATTTTGGAAGACATTGAATTCCCGAGCTTTGGAAATCAACCACCGCCTCAGAAGATTGCCACATTCCGAGCTGAACTGTTACAGCGAGTCATCGATGAAATTGGCTCTGATCTCATAAGGGATGTAAATTGAACTGTAAATAAAAACTTACTTGAAAGAAGATTACCTAGGCCCTAGTGGAAGAAGAATAAACATAGGGATTTTTCTTTTAGAAGAAGAAAGAGGAATAGGGAAGTCTTCGAAACTGTGTAAATATTGTGCTGGAAACTGTTAAAAGAACTTTCCAAGACCTCAAAGAAAGCTGTTCAAAGACTTTGTTGTACCGAATTAAGATGCGAAAGAGACTTTGCGTTGATTCTGTTACAGCTACAATCCGAGCCAACTTGAAAATGAAGTCTGGAAATTCGAAACATAGGCACAAATGTATAATAGGTACACTTATTGTAGGAGTAATCATAGTGATAGATGTAGTCATTACAGAGTCCATTATAAGTGCACATAAAGCTGAGGTACAGGGAGTGGGGGTACATGGGGCATCCACACCTACCACTACCGCCTCAAAAAAGGTACATTAGGATCTGATAGAGGCTTAATAGAGCAAAATATGCGAAACTGTTGTATGAGTATGTGGATACTATGGATGTGAGAGACTGTTATGTGTGTATGCAATTGACTGCTTTGGTCGAGGAGAGTATAAGATATCATCACCTGCCCTTGACGTATGGTATTAGTTGCAGTCCGCTTCTTAGTATGTTTTATGGAAAGGGTCACTACGAGTACTATTTCTCAAATTATGATTTGGTGCTTTCAGAAGTTCCAGTCTACAAACATCTGAACAAATATGATTATTACAATCAAGAAGAGAGAGTGGGAAAGTATTTTGTACCCACAGTCACACTAGATAGTGATTATGTGCATAGACACAATTTAACTTGCACACTAACAGACATAGAGAAGAAATTTGTAGATCAAGTAGAAGATAGACATAGGGGATTAACAGTTACGCTTAATAGTAGGGAAGAAACTTTTAAGTGGACCAAGGAGGAACTAGCTCACAAGGCTAAAGGAAGTTATGGTCCTATAGCTCTAGATTGGGAACAATGAGGCAAGCTTTGCATTCGACAGGTACGGAAACATTATGACACCATTTTTGTAGGACAGAGTGATTGCGAACACACATTTCTGATTGATGCTTCTTCGAAGAAATTCTTGCAAGAAGCTGTTCAAGTGGTGCCAAGTGTGTACTTGTGTGTGGGAAAAATGCACATGTTTGGCTTCCGAACAAATGGTATGGTACCTGTTACGTGGCTGTTGGATTCCCAAAACTATACTATGTGGAATATTTGGGGAGTTTGGAAGGAAAGTCGGCCCATAGAGAGAAACATGGAGCAAGTGCTGTTGAAATCAAGGGCGATATATTTGGAGCAATGATCTCTAGTTTGGGAGTGGTATTGAATGGCATCAAGATTAGAAGGTTGTCAACTATCGCAGATAAGTTGTCGGTTAATACAGCTCAGTCACTGTTACTCGTAGAGGGAGAGATGGTTTTGATAAGAGCTATGAGGATGCAATACCGTTTTGCTTTAGATGTGTTATTAGCAGAAGAGGGCAGAGTCTGTAAAATGCTGGAGGGCCAACAGTGTTGTACTGACATACCAGATAACAGGAAGGATCTGAGGAAATATATAAGCAACATCACTGAGATACATCATGAGATACATGATTTGGCAACTGAGGGAATTTGCAATAAGATTGAGGAAGTATTTTGAAAGGTTGGAAGTTGGTTTGCAAACCTCGGAAAAGGAATTCTTGGATATATCCTGAAGCCAATAGTAATCGTTGTGGTCTGTGTTATCATCTTGGTGGGGCATGGAAAGGGCATATAAATGGCACAAGTCGAGGCAATTGGTGAATTCCATTAGTGAGAGAGAGAGAAAGGAGATTGGATAGACTGCAGGACAGTCACTATAAGAATCTTAAGCGATTGGAAGAATTCAGACAGAGGAGACTAGCTACAACATCAGTTTAGATCTGTCTACTCTACAGGGGGTCAGAGTATTGTGATGATACAGGTCATCAGAGGGGGACTCATATAGCGCAAAATCTATTTTCATTTGTAGGAGTGCATTATACTCACACCTGTAGACCGCATCCACGTATAATCTTTTGTTGTGTTAACCTAAGTGTTAGGATCTTGTAACGTAATAAAAGAATGTGATGTGTTTAGGCCAAAATGTTGAATATGGGAAGAATTAATGTGGAAAATCAAATGTAACCAGCAGAAAACATTAACTGAAATGCTTGTGTTGTGCAACTGACAATCATTTATTATTGAATGTGCTTCTTAATCTTGTTGTTTTATAGGTAGATGGAAATATTAACCGAATGTGCCTTAATTTCTATATAAATTCGTAAAGTTCATGTTCCATTCCTCTTATATTAGCTGAATTGGTTAGGCCTTAAATGCATTTTCCCTGGAAGCTCTCGTATTAGAATTAATAGTTGAATTTCATGTGTATGTTCGATTCTGCTCTTTCTCACGTTTGTGTTGCAGGTGGAAGAAGCGCCCTTGTTAGTTAGAATAATGTCTTTGTTTTTTTGAAGTTTGGCAAGGAGAGAAGAGGATACATTAGGAGTTAAAGCCTGTAAGGAGAACTGTTGTATTTTCTCACCGGAGAAGGCCTGGGAATCAAGGCCATCTTGTTACGGTACGGGAGCATCGCCGTCCTGTAGAAAATTATCTATGAAAATGTGGCCTGATCAAATGGCGTGACCCGAAAGGACTCCTGGGTAGATACATATGATATTGGAGCATCGTAAGTAGGGAGAGAGCCCCACTTCTTCTCTGCCTTTGGAGAGAGAACATCTCAGAATGAGCTCTGTCTCAGTAGCTTCATGCTACCCGGCCCATTGAAGTGAAGAGACTTCTAAGGAAGACGCCACACGTTGACACCTTAACCTATCCTGCCCCGAAGAATGCTTAAATAGGGATGCCATGTTAGTGCTAGTGTAGGGACAGATTAATGCTCTATTTTCATCAAACCTCAATGCAGGGGAATTTTGACTCATGTTTCTTGATCTTTTGCATCCTAATTCCTGAATTAATTGTTTTGTTCATGTTGCACCATCTCAACCTTATTCGTAAATTTGGCTTTATGTTGGTTCCAATGTATTTCTACACCCTCATCTTGAGGTGTCTGTATGTCCAGTTATTCTTGGCTTTGTTATAAATCAACTAACCTTATTTAGTAGTCTGTAGTTATTATGGGTCTAGACAACTGTAATTGAATTGATTGACATTATTAATGACTTCTCTCCCCTCCATGCTCTCATACTGAGAAAAAGTACCATCGACTCGAGGTTCTAGAGCAGATCTAGAACATAAGGGCCTGGCTCCTTCCAATGTGAAAAATGCATTTTAGGCAAATGACATAAATGACTTTGCACTCATAAATTTGTGTATTTGCATGTAGAAGCTAATGGACGCATAGCTTTGAATTTAGGGCCAACTTTATTTGTATAAATGGATTGGTGTAAACGATGCCTGGGTAAGCACGCAAGTAGGTTCAAAAGCATAACATCAATTCTCAAACAACGTTACTGACTTTCTTTAGCACAGAGATAAGACTAGTAATTCCTTCCCCAAACAAAAATATCAGATTATCCAATTATTATTTTCCTAATGCTCTGACTTTTCAAAACTGCTTTGTTAGGTATGGGCTCTTGTCTAAGCATATAGAACAATCGGTTTCTGGGCTGTTACACTGGAGCAGTTCCTGCATCATTTGAGATATAAAACATATAGAACCTAGAAATATATCAATTTCCACTAATGTATGTTTCTAACTGCAAAAAGTTATCTTAAATATTTCAATAACTCCTCCTTCACATCCAATTGTGACGCTGGTATGTTATATTGATTTCTATAGTGCACTAATCACCTGAGAGGGTATCCAGGCACTTGGATAGGTGTGTAGGCTTGTGGTCCCCAAGGTGCTTATACGTAGAGCCAGATCTTAAGCTTCTTGCCAAACTCAAGAAGTGACAAGGAGGCTCTGATGTGTTAAGGGAGGTCGTTCCTTGTCTTGGGTGCGATGTAGGAGAATGAACGACCTCCAGTTTTGCTTTTGCAGATGTGAGGAATGTGTGTGAGTAAGAGTGAGGCAGAGCATAGGTGTCTGATGGGTTGGTGCAGCTGTTCGAGTATTCTGGTCCTGTGTTGTGTAGGACTTTGTGTGTGTGTGTGAGAAGTTTGAATTGGCGGCGCTAGTGAATGGGGAGCCAGGGAAGCTTCCTGAGGTGCGGTGTGATGTGGCATGGGAGGTCGAGTGTGAGTGTTGCAGTGGTATTCTGGATGGTCTGGAGTCTGCTTAGGATTTGTTTGGAGATTCTGCAATAGAAAATGTTTCAGTAGTCCAGCCTGCTGGTGATGAGTGCTTTTGTGACCATCCGTCTGGTGTTCTGAGGCAAGCATTTGAAGATTTTTCGCAGCATGCGTTGTTATGTCCCGTATAGAGGCCCTAATGTAGACCCGTTCATACATGCCCTAAAATGGATGTATTCGTATTCGCCCCAATACGGTCATATTCGTACTTGCCCTATTATAGTCAAAGCCGCATATGCCCTATTACGGTCATAACTGTACATGTCCTATTATAGTCATGATTCCTTATATAGGCATGATCTTTCACCTACATTGGTCCTCACTAGTACATAATGTGCTCTGAGAGCTGAACGTTATCTATTCTGTGGTTTTGAATACAGCAGGGTTTTTCCCAAACACAGGCCCACACTGTACTCATCAATTATGCATGGCTCTCTAGGAATACACCACCTGCATAATATGTATGTACAAAGTTCACCCTGACATCTTCCTCAAGTCTAACATGGCCAATACAAACCATACGAAGCAACTAGAGTCTTCAGGGTATAAATACACCACATCTTACCCCGGTAAGACAGAGGGAACCGAGACTTCCATGCTGACACACTGACCAGATATGCTGAGGCTCCTGCATGCAGTCGCTCCAGCTGACAGCGGTCTAACACAGCCCTTGCGGGGTGTCCAAATCGAGACAAGGACGGGGTCCCACACTCTCTCTATTCAGGTATGGGGGTTCGACTGAATCCTAGAAGGATTCTTGGCTCTTAGGCTTTTAGACCTACACACATATGCTAGGTACACTCAGGTACATCTAGTTAGGCATCGTAGGAGTACGCGCACTTTGCATAATGCTTTTAATATTCATGTATTTATTCATGACTATTGCAATATGGTAGAACTGTTCTATCCCTTTGCTTTCATCGTACTGCTGATAATATATCTTTGCTATTGTCTGCTGGTTTCTGCAGCACATATATTTTACACTAGAATAACAACTGTTCAATAAATACTTATTGAAACGCCCAGACTGTTTATTCTGTGTAACTCTCGGAGACAAACCAAATAAGTAAGCACAAGTGACTGAGCGAAAGGTAGTACATTGTTTCCACGATTCTGAGGAATTTGGGTTGTCATGATCTAAGGTTGCCAGAAACTAATCTCTCCCCGATAAGAGGAGATTCTAGTGGCACTGAGAGCTAGCTAATGCAAATCAGGCTAACATACGCGGTGGGGGTGCACAGAGCCAGTCTATCACCAAGCCCACGGTTTATGTTATCCAAACGCGCAGGTCCTGCATGGGTACTATAGGAACTACAAGACATGGCGCCACCAACGTTGGTTTGGTACTTATTTAACAGTAGAATCTGAGTAGTTCAGTCATGCTATTCTCAGAGAACCTACCTACATCTGGAGTGGGTGGGCACAAACTCCGCCACAGATGAGTAGTACGAAAATACTATTTATTGGCTGTTGGTTAAATCAAGCTTGAAAGGACATTTAGTTCCTAAATTGTGCATAACACCTCACCTTAGTTCCCTTTGAACACTTCTTCCTCTAAAGATGCCTGATTCAGGGGATGAGAGAGTTGACCTGGGAGGAGAAGATCCTGAGGATGCAATACAAATTGCTCCAAAATTCAGAAGGACAGTCACCATAAGACTACTAGAAAATGGCTTACAAGCCAAGGGTGGCCTTGTGGTTTTCGTGATTGAGGCACACAAATCAAACAAAACAGAGGTGTTCTATTCATGGGTTACATTCCCAGCAGCAAATGCAATAACAAATACATTTCACTACTATTTAGAAGGAAATGCACCACGGGAATATTGTCCGTTTGAGGACAGAGATTCCACTCACTTACCACGAACATCATTACTGGTTTAATGGCGCCCTACCCCACGTACGACAAAGAGTAAGATTAGGCCCGCTCGGAGGAGACGGGGCCACATGGCCAATACTAGCGGCTTACACATCGCATCCTGACATTAACACAATGCCACAGCCAGACTTACTAGTACAACACAAAGATTTAATTAAAATCTACAGAAACCTGACACAATTTGTCATGAGGACTTTAACAATCCAACCTGCACCAGCAGGTGCAGCAAACAGTACTCCAGCTCAGGGTACAGGAAATAAAATTACTCCTCAAACATTACACGCGGTAATGGGCAAAATGCCCGCAAAACGCGAACAAATCCTATTCTGGATAGCTCAGAAAATAACTCAGCTTGAGGCGGTATTCCCGAATACTACCACCTATGAAAAACACAGAATTCTAACAATCTGCTTGCCCATGTGGATCACACCACAAGTAGAGGACTGCACCTCTTGGGGTTCAGTCTTTGCTGCCATATATACCAGAACACATGGTATCCCGTCCTTAGCAGTAGTACCTGACGTATTGAGACAGATACAAAATGAGTACGGAGCAGAGCCTGCCCTTAACTTAGGGATGAAGTTACTGAATAACTTTGACCAGGTATCAGCCATAATACTAGCTAATATTAAAGGGGAGGCAGCTTCAGTGGCGATCCACCAACGCCTAAGGGAGTTCAGTCCAGAGGATCATCAACACGAACTACCCAAAATAATTGAAACTGCATATGCAGAACTAGGCAGAGACAGTTTAGGTGGGAAAGCATTAAAACCACAACTAGTGGGCAGTCCTGAAAAGGACACTACAAAGCAGACACCTACTTCTTCTAAAAAGAAGTGGGAAAATAAAAAACAACAAAAGTCTAAAGACAACAGATCTCAATCCAGAGGTAGGTCTCCTCAACAGGAGCCCTCTGAAAGGAGGTATAACCTCAGGAATAGGGATAATATTAAAAAACCTGACAGGTATCAGGATACTGATACTCATTCCTCTCGTTCCTTTCAGGGTTCATCAAAAAACTCTGAGAGGGAAGGACAGTCAGAGGCGCGTACAAAGTCCAGAGAAACGCAATGCGCTGTGGACTACGCACCTAAAAAAGAAGATAAACAAAAATCAAAACCTCAGTTCAAAAAGAAGAAGGTAGCAGGTTTCAAGATCAGACATGCCCAGAATTCTGAGGACACAGCTTCTGAACGGGGAGTGGTCTCTGACGATGCTAGACAGCGCTGCAGCAGTAACGATAGCTCGCCAGAACCTGAAGGAATTTCTGGTGAAAGCGGAGTTGAGTGAGTATATCACGGTGGAAACACCTGATACTCGGGTAAGTGTCCCACATAAGTTACATGAGATAACACTCCGGATGGAGGGGGACAAGCCCAGAAAAATTAAAGGTCTCTTTTGGAAAAATCTGTCATCTAGTTATGACATTCTATTAGCAGAACAAGACTGGCCGCCAGCATTCGTCATGGAGTGCCCTAGGGGAGAAACTGTAATTTTTCCAGCATTTTCCGACCTTGTTCCCATTCACCTAAAACATGCATATGCGCAGGAGTGGGCGGTTGCCCTAGCTCCAGCATTGTATAAAAATCATGTTGGTTGGAATGAGGATTCAACCCACCACCTGATCCCATTAAAAGTTTCCCCAAATGCTCAAATGCAATACCCTATAAAGCAGGAAGCTAAAAAACAAGTCAGGGAGATTCTAGACCAACTAGAATACCAGGGGGTGATTTAAAATTGCACTTCACCTATGAACAATCCTTTGTTTCCCGTAATAAAACCTGACAACACATATCGTTTAGTTTTGGATTACAGACATTTAAACACTTGCACAAAGACATTTGCAGTTCAAAATGCACACAGTGCCGCATTAATGAATAACATTGTGCGGAAAAAATACAAAACAACACTTGATATCTCAAATGGATTTTTCTGCCAAAATATAGCCTGAAAGCAGGTATCTGACAGCATTCAGTGTGTTAGGGTCCCAGCGACAATTTTGTCGACTAGCCCAAGGGTATAAAAACAGCCCGGGGGTATTTTCAGCAAGAGTAACAGAGTTACTCCAAAATTTGGATGAAGAAGCATTGTCCTATGTGGATGATATTTATCTGACGGACGATGACTTACCGAGGCACTTGACCAGGGTGAGCACCATTATTATGGGATTCGCCTCTGAGGGCTATAAATTTAATTTCAAGAAATCAAAAATTGCCCACCTCAGTGTCCCACTTTTAGGATACGAGCTGTCAAGTGAAGGAAAAATCTTAGCAGCTAACTTTTTAGAAAAGTGTGCGCTGCTCCAACCTCCAAAATCATTAAAGAATTTACAATCAATTCTGGGATTTCTAAATTTTGGTCGAACATACATTTTGGATTACGCAGAAAAAGTAAAACCTTTCTACGACTTAATAAAACCTGATTTTTCAGTCAGACAATGGGCACAGGAACATACAAATATCATGCGTTCTCTACAGGAAGACCTGATAGCTTCTAAACATTTACAGACACACGTAAACATACACAACTTAGTGATCCGAGTAATAGCGGGCCAATGCGGGTACACTTATTTGACTTTTAACGAAGGCGAAACGGTACCGATCGCATACAAATCACAACTGTACACAAACGCAGAGATGCGTTTCACTTCAACAGAAAAAATCCTGACAGCAGTTTAGACCGCTGTAGCAAGAGAAAGAGGTCTGGCTCAGGGTAAACGCATAATTGTCGTGACCCCAGTACCAGCCTTAGAGGCTGTTACAAAAGCTAGCATTCCAAATGCGAAAGCCTTACATCCGAGATGGATACAATGGGCTAATTCTCTTACTGCAACGGATGTTGAATACAGATTTGATCCAAGTTTAAAAACACAAGCATTTCTGCAATACGAACAAGAATATCCTTTACCAAATAAAATTTTGCCTCTAGATCAGTATGAATATATTATTTACACTGACGGATCTGCTCAACTGGCCATAGGGAGTAAGCAAGCTTACAGCGCGGCGTGTGCGATTGTTAAAGGTCACATGCACGATGGAAAGTTCCATCCGAGTTGCACTAAAACGCAATCTCTAGGAGACTGCACGGCTCCGTTGGCAGAGTTAAAAGTACTTATACTGGCACTCGTGAATACGGAACACGAATTCCCCACACTGATTGTGTGTGATTCCTTTTACTGTGTACAGTCGTACAATGAATACTTACATCATTGGGAACAAAACTGGTTTAAAGACGCAAAAGGTGGCACAATTAAGCATACAATGCTATGGGAACAGTTAGTGGAGTTGAGAAACGAACTACCAAGGGCTCACGTGATACATACAAGTCATCAGCGTGATGGCGTTCACGTTGAAGGGAATTCATTGGCTGATGAAGCTGCAAAGGAGGCTGTAAGCACAGCTGCCGTAGCTGCAATCACTCGTTCAAAAACGAGAATAGACGGCGAGATTATGGTAGCTGTCAATGGACAGATAATAACTTTATTGTTTGGTTTAAAAAAAAAAAAAACATTACAATTTAAAACACAACTAATTCGTACAGTAAAAATGGGAACAATGAGCATTGGATACAGAAGTTATAAGTTACTTAAAACCTAGAGAGCGTTATGAGCTAATAATGTTCAACTGGAGAGCCTTGGTCTAATTTACTGTTGTTACAGTCTATAGTACGATTGTTTAGCCTGTTGACTCGCTGCTGCCATGCTAAGGTGAAGAAGGTTTGGCGGCAGTAGTGGCTTCCAGTAGTTTTGACACTTTATAAACAAATTTAGTAAGCCCAATGTTCAGCTTGATGTTATCTGGGTTTAAAGCAGCCATTATTGCCTGACGGCAAGATCGAACTCCCAACCTAATCCATTGTTCCCGCAATAATGACCGTCTGACTGTGAGCATTGCGGGGCATACACAGACGATGTGTTCCATTGCTTCGGAGTGATAGCCACACAACCTACATTTAATACTACTGCCAGGACGGGACCATTCAGGAAGGTTCTTTAAAAAAGGCCAGTCGCCCATCCTCAGAGCTAAAAACTTTTGTTTCCAGTAAAGTGCAAATGTGCTTGATAAGTAAGGCAGCTCGACTCCTAGTTTAAAATTAGAGATTACAGCCCAAGCGTGTTTCCTTTTTGACAGTATTGCCCTGCCTGAATGAAAGGACCACAATCTAACAGTCTTTTTAATGGCGACCTTTAACACCAGGTAGGTGGAGTTTGTTCCCCAGAGATCTTTTACTCCTAGTAACTGTAAGCTGCGATCCAGGTGTTGCCGATGCTTTTGGCTAGTCTGGTTTTTCAGTATTTCCTGCCATAATCGGGCCTCCAAGGATCCCTCCTGAGCACGGCGCAGTCTGTGACAAAGCTTTATGAACGCGCCGGCCTCTACGCCATGATGATCTAGTAGGCCCAGTTCAAGTCTAACTTGGGCCGGCGAAGCAATTTTTGACAACCGAAAAGCTTGTTTAAAAATTTTGATTGTTAATTTGTTTATTAAAGTGCTGGTTGTGCCCTTCGTGATCTCGTGCCCGTACATCAGAGAATTAATTACCTTCGCCTTCATAGCTTTCAGCATAGGGGTTAGGCTCGGGCCAAGTAGCTGTTTTGACAGTTTTGCGGCGGCAGCCTCTAACGACAGGGCTTTGATCTTTAATGCTTCTTTGTGCTTGGCGAATGTACATCTGGTGTCGAGAAAGATGCCCAAGTATTTATAACTAGATGTTGATTCGAGCTTTGCATTGTTAAAGTACCACCTTTCTTGTGACCTCTTTTGCTTCCCGAAAGATATTGTTTTGGTTTTTGACAAGTTCAGTTCTAAACAGTTTCTTGTAGTGTAGGGAAGCAGTTCGTCTAATACCCTCTGGAGACCCACTTTTGTATGACTTAACAGCACCAAGTCATCGGCATACAGCAAATTGCTGATGCGGGTTCCATCTAGTTGAGGAGGATGGCAGTTAACACTATCAAGTGCTGGGGATAGATCTGATATAAACAGATTAAAGAGAAGTTGGGCCAACACAAAGCCTTGTTTGACACCGGCTTCGGTTCCAATCTTCCCGGAAACGTGAGAGCCTTCACCCAGCTTGATTCTGATCCATGTTTCCGTGTGGAGTTGGACAATAGCATGTAGAAGAGTTGGGGGTATGCCCCAGGATTCTAGTTTCTGCCATAACAGGCCCCTGGGCACGCGGTCGAAGGCCGCTTTAAAGTCTACGAAGCAACAGTGCAGCTGGATTTGTTGGACTGTCGCTTTCTCCATCAGGACTGTTAATGTTAGCAAGTTGGTTGTAGTGCCAGAGTTAGCCACGAAGCCCATCTGGTTGAAAGGAAGGTGTGCGGTTGTTTCGACCCAGGCCTGCAGCTCTTCCAGTAAGATGCTTGCGTAATACTTGGACTCAACGTCGAGAAGTGCTATCATTCGGTAATTTTTGGGCTCATTTCTCTTCCCACTTTTATAGATTGGGTGAATGATAGCACCTCTCCAGGACTCTGGAACTGTTTTATTTAGTCTACAGTAAAGAAACAGGGGGGTCAGGTATGCTGACCATAAGTTGACGTCGGATTTAAACTTGGCCTGGGGGAGACCATTTGGTCCTGGGGCTCCTTCAGCTCTGGCTTTCCTTATGAAGCGCGAGATCTTGTTTTTTAAGTCGTCTGATGTCACCATGGTCTTTAACGTTATGTCGTTCTTTTTCGCTGGGTCCTTGTGTGTTAGTTCTTCTGTCACTTTATTAGCGAGGTGACTGAGATCAAATCGTCTTGGGCTCTCCAGTTCCGGAGGTGGAATCGTGAAATTGACCGGACTAAGAGGATTAGGGTAAACATCTTTTTTGTTGTGGTCCCCAAAATGAAGTGATAAAAACGTACTCCATTCGTCTCTGCTGGTGTTTGCGCTGCCATGACCACTTCTAATTTGTAAGCCCCTATTTACAAGGGACCAGAATTGCTTCGAATTAGGATTTTTGCTTTCGTGAATAAGCTTCAGCCAGAATTGATCCGAAGCCGCTTATTTTTCCCTTCGTATTGCGATCTTAAAAGCTGCTTGGGCTTGCTTATAGTTATTAAGTTTGTTTTTGTTACTGGGGTTCTTCCTCGACAGACGAAGTGCTCGATTTCTATGAGCTTTTAATTTCTTTGTGGCTTTTGAAATACGAAATTGAAAGATTTGTTGCCTAGGGCTCCTCCTAGATGGCAATTCTTCGAATAATTGGTTTATGAGGGAGGTCCAGCCACTGACAACGGGGGTGTTTGACTCTAAAGATTGATGTAATAAAGCTCTACTTTTTTCCACCAAGGGAAGAGCCGCAGCGTCCGACCACTTTAACCACTTTAAATTCTTTGTGTAGCAGCCTGAGTGGGTATGGGCGAGTTCCTGGTAGCGTGGAGTGGGAGCGAATAATGTTGTAATTTGTGCCCGATGATCGCTCTCACCTTGTGGTGCGATGTGATAATTCTCGATCAAAGGCAATATTTCTCTGCTCCCTAGGGTGAAGTCCAAAAAGGAGTGGGTTCGGCCATCTGAACGGGTCCAGGCACGAGGAGTATCCGTGGGAAAACGCCCATTCAGTATGGTGAATCCTACGCTGCTAAGCTGCATTACTACGTACTCGCCCAATATCGAAGGTTTGTTTCCTGCAGGAATCAACTGTGGAACAAAATGTAAAGGAACCTTTGGAGGATCAAGCCCAATGTCCTCAGCGGAATTATGGTAGAGGTTGGTGTTAAAATCTCCTGAAATAATGCTGGGTATGCTGCCGTGCTCGCTAAGTAAATTACAAATGATGTTAATCAAACAGTCCATTTTAGATTTTTTCTTGGTGGTACAAGGGGAGATATAGACATTGAGGAGGAGCAGCTGGGTATCCGTGGATGAGCTTCCCAACTTAATTCCAGAGAGCCATTCCTCTTCGAATTTAATCTGTTTGATGCGTTGGGATAATTTTGTTGATGCATATATCGAAAGGCCGCCACTCGGCCTACCAAACTTGGACTGTCTTAAGGCGAATGTCGTGAATTCCAAGTAGCCTACTATGGGGATACTTTCTACTGCCCAAGTTTCCTGTAAGAGAAGGATGTCATATTCTTTTAAAAAGCCTAGAGTGGCAGCAGATTGTTTTTCCTGCCCAAATCCATTAATGTTCCAGGAGCATATTGTTAGACCGTGATTGGAGATGGGTCAATCGTTCTGGTTTCTCGATAAGGCCCCTGGTAACCATAACCAATCTGCACCCTCGGGGTTTCGCTGGTTAGTTGTAGACTCTGGGGTTTCTGTTGGCGAGCGGACTTCTCACGGACTTCAACACTGAAAAGGGAGCCAGGATGGTGCTTGGGATAGAGCCTGATTGCTTTCTGTATTGAAGGGTAGCGAGGAGCGCTTGGCATTGTGGTTGTTATATCCCAGGATTTAAATTGATCAGTTTTTGTCAGAACCAGATCCCGGATTGCCGGGGATGCCAGTGTTACTTGCGTTGCTTCACCCGTTTTGGATCCTGTGATTGGGATGAATTCAATGGCGATTATGTCTTTCGATTGCAAGTTACTTAAATCTGGAAGTGATTTGAAAAGTCTAAGTATATTCCCTCGATTAAGGATGTCGTGGGAGCCTCTAGAAGTGTATTCTGGGGTTAGCAGCAGTTTGGTACCTTGGCTGTTAATTGGATACTTAGGAACCTCGTTAGTCATTGCCAGCTTTATTTGCTTTGGTGTTTCTTCACGAGGCGGCTTCGATGTAAGTGTGGCGAACGATGGAAGAGACGATTCACTGTGGTAAGTAATTAAGGGTAAGGCGAAGGATCTTTGCTTGTGGCCACCAACTGTTGACAGCTTGATCAAATTCGTGGGATTCAAGCTACCAAACTCCGTAACTATGCGCTGTGGACGCGGGTTGATGTCCTCTACTATAGAAGGGCAAATGAGGCTAGCATCTGAAGCTGACGCCTGAAAGGTTACGGGTCCCTGTTGCCCTTCTTCGAGTGCTGACCGCGCTATTGGAAGTTGATTGGGGCCGGGTTTTGCTTGAGTTGGTAACTGCAAAGGGAGCCCCGAATCTTGAGGTGGCCCTGACGGTTGACTGATCTGGTGTGAAGATTCTGTCTGTGAGACCGGTTGATGCGGTATTAATTGCAGGCTCGGCTGTTCTCCTGTCATTGCTGGCATCAGTGGCTCTTCCCCTGAAATCTCTGTGTTGGTCGTTAGAGTATTACTGGCACTTGAGATTTTAGTTTCTGTTATTTGTTTGTCCCGACTCTTCCGCTGTTTTTTTTTTTTCCGTTTCGACAGCCGGTGCGTGTTATAATGGTTAGATGGTTCAATGGGAATTGCCTTGCGGTCCACTGGCTCCGTAGAGTGCAGGGAAAAAGATCGAAGTTGAACTTCCGGGGGGATTGGACCCTGTACCCAGCATGGAGCCTGGGGTAGAGGGTCCAGTGACCCCGGCGTTGGAAGCTTCTTTATTTCCGTTAGGACTGCAGAAAGAAATTGAGGCAAGGATGATAAGGAGTCAATTATGGGGGAGCAGCAGCATGTTGATTGGACCAGCTGGGTTTGGGATTGGGCTTTTATTATGAGTGAATTAAGTGCCTCCAATTTTTGGTCGATCCCGGCGGTATACACCGCGAGTGTGTTTAAAAGATGCACCTGCAGGTCCATCTTACCCGAGTGGTATGTTAGTGCTGCTGCCGTTGTTTGGAGAGTTTGCAATAATTGGGACCATAAATCTTTGAGGTTAGTTGATGGAGATTTTTCCTGCACTACGGACTTATTGGGATCGGTGATAAAGAACGATAGATCTAAGGAAGTGTAGATTGCGTTCTCGTTAGACCCATCTAAGTTAACCATTGGATCACCTTGGTCCCCTTGATCGGCTTTTGCTAGAGAACTTTCCGGCACTGACTGATCTAAGTTACTGGAAGGGGTTCGTGGATAGGTCATGACCTGTGGTAACAGAACTTTGGGGCTCTTTGTTTGATAGTCAGATTTAGATACAATTGAGGAATTTAATGCAGGTGGAGAAAACGGGCTGGGGTTCGAAGCAAGCTGAAAAGTTGGCAGATGGACATCTTTGGAAATGGTTACATGGGGAGAAGCTTGTTCAATTTGAGCTATATGCTGGGCTGGCAATTGGTAAAAAGCCTGGTGCGATCGACTATCATCTAGAGCTTCTAGGGCTTCTTTGCAAAGGGATTCTGTTATTACTGGAGAACTTGTTAGAATCGAATTATCGAGCCCACCAGCCGCCCAGTGGATCTGGGGCTGAACCATAATTTGATGTGGCAATACCACTGTGTTCACTGTGTTCGCTAAGGAAGGTGCCTGCAACTTGTCCAAAGGGCTGGTTTCTTTCCTCCGGGCTATTGCCGGTACTGGAGTCCTGAAATAGTCCCTTAATGAAACCTTTTTATTGTGGGTTTTGTTGGTTCTGTTGGGCCAAGCTTTGACTCTTCGGTGGTCAAATGTACATGTACGTGCCCTGAGTCAGAAACTGATTTTAAATTTGCGAGTGATTGAGGCTGCGTGGGCACCACTGGGAATATTGCCGGGTGTTCACAAGGATCCTTCATCCTTGCGCTTTTTTGGTGGGCCTTGTTGGAGCTTTCCTTACTCGTACCGATCTCATCCTAAGAATCTTTACTAGTGGGGGGGCTACGCGTCTTTCTGATAATTGGTTAGATGATTGGCAAAGTTGGTTGGTTGGATGGTTGGTGGGGTTAATGAAATTGGATGATAGGTTAGTTGATAAGAGTCGTTAGACTTAAGCTCTTGCTGTAATTATTAATTGTTTAATTGTTTAACGGGTTTTCACTGATTAGTTGTTGATTGTGGGCCTGCTGATACCTGAAGACGCTTGAGTAGCCAAGTTGCTGGAACCGCTGGACAATCAGGACAACTATAAACTTCCAAAAAAACAGCCTGGCATTGGCGACACCTGCCCATTCCGTATCTGCCTTGTCCTTCCTATATATTAGTCGTAGTGCTGATAAATGATGGCCGTTGGCTATAAGCTGTGCAGCAAAGAGATTAAATGAGGCTGTGGTTTATCCGTGGCATATTGGGGGCACTGCAAAACCGACCAACGTTGTAGCTATGGCCAGGATGATGCGTAGATGATGCGTGGGTTTTATGCAGGTGGTTGGAGTGAGCAAAGGGAGGGGGCTGAAGTGGAGGGAGGGGCAAGCGGGGCACTCAGGGCTGGGTTGCAGGCTGCACCTGTACTAGTCAGGCCGCCTCTGCAAGACGCCAAGGGCACACACTCGCTGCGGACGCCTGCTAAAGGGCAGCCGTGCTTGCCACGAACCGTCAGCAACAGGCTCAGTCCCCTCTGTCTCCCAATCCCCTGCTGTCTCCCTGTCTACGGTCCTGCGGTCCTGCGGGGATCTTTTCCGGCGGAGGACCAACTGGTGTAGGTGGTGAAAATCTGGCGGTCCGGCGGTTTGAGCAGGTTTGAGTTTGAGTTTTCGGGTTCTTTCTGACAGAGTTGGATGGGGTCAGGCCGGGAGGCGGGAGGCGGGGGAGGGGCGGTCGACACCGACACCAACACTACAAGTTCTTCCCGGCTCTATCCCGATCACGCTCACCCGAGCTCCCGAACTCCCAGACTCCCAAACACCCGGACTCCCGGACTCCCGCTCACCGCTGTCTCCCGCCGGATGTCACGGACCCACCGCTTCTCTATGTCAGAACCGCGCCCCTCGACTTCTGGGTTCTTAGTGCCCGCAGCTCCTCCACTCCTCCGCGCCACCGCCCTGCTGCTCGCAACACCGCAGCTCCGCCCACAACCGCATCGCACGAGGGGCCTTTGCTCATTCGCTCAGAAATTTCTTGCTAATTGCAAACATTGACAGTAGCTGTCAATGCTTCACGCAAAGGCAGCACAGCAGTACCTAAAAAATTTCCACTCAAGTACTCCTACAAGTTAGATGCACAAAATATTCCATATGCTCAGATTCCTGGAGTGGGGGATAGAGTATATATGGATCGTAAGCAAGGTTTAATTGTGGCAGCACACGAAGGGACAGGTTTTGTACATTCGGGACTTAGGGCGACTGTTTCTTTATTGAAGCAACGCTACTGGTGGCCTGTAATGAGGAGGCAGATAAGAGACTGTGTCTGGAACTGCAACATCTGCAAGCAGATGAAAGGGTCCACCACAACACGTCCAGTACAGATACCATTATTAGACAGCATCAGGTTGTCTGCCCGTGTGCGTCCAGCTCAGGTGTCCTCAAGGTCTGGCTTCAGCGCTCAGCTGACGCTTGAACTGTTATAAGAGATTTACGAGTCTTTATCGGCACATACGCAGTTGGCACGTTACATTCTGACCGTGGCCCGGCGTTTAGCTCTCGGGCTTACAAAGAGGCCATGGAAGGAATGGGCGTAGCATTGCGGTACTCCTCTCCGTACCATCTTGAGGGTAATTCGGTCGTGGAGAGGAAAAACCGTGACTTAAAGCAATCTTTAACAGCTAAGGTATTAGGCAAGGGCGGTAGATGGGTCAATCACCTTTATGGGGTACAACGAGTAATAAACAATCAGCCAAGAAGCTCTCTAGGGGGTGTCACTCCTTACGAGGTCCTATTTGGGACAAGAATGTGGGTACCTGATCTTGATTGTGAAGGCACAGTGGCGGATGAAAAACCATTTGATATCCATGATCGTTTGGCTGTTTGACAGGATCTAAATAAATCCAGAACACAAATAAGTAACGTGCTCCAGAAACAGACCGCCACTAAGGAAGTCAAGGCAGTAACGTCAAGACCTGTCTGGATCCCAAAAGTCGGTGATCTGGTCAGAGAAAAGATTGCAGACAAGAAAGAATTTGGGCCATCCTACAGAAAGCCTGTACCGGTCCTAGCAATCCAAGGCACAAGAATTGTACTTCTGCCGCCTCTTGCCGGAAAAAAGGAGAATAGATTTGCCTCAATCGACTTAATCAAACCACACTATGTGGCCAATACTAAACAGTAGGCCGCATGGACTCCACAGTAGCAGACGCCCTACTCTCGCTACAATCCAAGAAGTTCAAACAGATAGACTCATCACGTTTGAAGAGCCACCTGTACGGAATGAAGGACTAAGCAACAATGCTATGGAACTCGTTCCACTTCAACAAGAAAAAAATCAGCTTAACAACCAAGTTGCAATAAGACCGACTACAGACATCTACGTCAACATGCCTCGTCATGAGGAAAATCCGATTTCAACAAATCCCGATGCAATTCCAACAATTGATCGAACTGCTTCTGGCTATTTCATGAACTTTGATACGTTTTCACTGGATCCAAGCAAGTCGGAAACGACGCCAGCCAAAAAATCACACAAACAGAAACTCACTGACTTTTTGAACTTTTTTAGAAAGACTTACCTGGTGTCACCTTGGATAGAACTCTGGTATATCACTGGGATTTTATTTTTTATTTTCTGGCTAGGTTTAATTATAACTTTTAGTATGCTTATTAATGGACGATATCTTCAGCAGAGCTCTACAGCCCAAAGAGTCAATTTGATTTTAAAACCACACCAGTCTTCACATCGTGAACCAAGAGACTTGTCTTCAGTGAACATCACAGCAGTTCCTATACCAGACGGTATAGTATGGGACAAGATTGATTATGATATATTCGGTCCGACTGAACTTTTAAAGCTTAAACATTTATTTAAAATTTCTTTAAGTGATATAATTACCTCCAGTACATTTTCTGATGATTGGGACACTGAAACTGTAAACAATATGATGTCTGATTTAGAAAAAACTGCTGCATTTCCGAACAACGAAATGTTAGAAGGTACTTCAGACTATGATACATTGTACTGTTACCAACATTATGGTCATCATTTCTTGCATAAATCTATAACACCTAGAAATTTATTTGAATACCACCAGTGGGAACACTGCCCAACACCTCCAAAAGGTAGTTCGCAAACTTTTGCACAGAAATTCACATACTTCTCAGGGTTTAATACATCTGACCCGAAGCCATTTTATTACAAAGTGGCAAAAACATCAGCACAGAAAATTATGTTGACTAACACCAAACAGATTTACTCTGCTTCCTTTATGGCCCAGTTGTCTACACAGGGTTTCGACCTATGGAAGGACACTATAGATTTAAAATCAATCTGGGGTTCTAGGGACTGGCAAGTCCAGGGAACAGAAGCGCTTTTTAGAGCATGCCTCATTCCACAGCAGATGATATTTCTGAATGAAACTGTGCAATGGACATCCTGTCTTGGACTAGCCAAAACAAGGAACTGAACTCACCCGGGTTTCCTACACCATCACAGATGGGTGGGGGGCAGAATTCAACTACACAAGGGGTAGGATTAGATGACATTCTCAAGTACAACAGATCAGATCCTGATTGGATGAAATGGAGAATTGGCCCATTGACACAAACACCTGTCAACAGTGATTTATGAATACAACCGAAGGGTTTAGTATCCATAGGCCAGATACACGCTATGTACAGAGACAACTCCCAGGGGTAGTGACATCGTACAGTGTTGGGAAGTTGTGCCTTGAATGGCTAGAAACCTCAACACTCACAGAAGTAAAACATCACTTAACCTTACTCACACCTGATGTCGACCTTAGTGATTTCTTGCTAGGCCCAAGGAAAACACGTCAGAAACGTTTCATATATGCCGGCATTTATGCCTATTATAATAAGAACTGGAAAATATCCCAACAAGAGGCCGCAGAAAGAATACGGGAAATAGACCGTATTAATTTAGAAAAGGCATTAGCTGTAGTGGATAATGGGTTAACAACTTTGACCTCCAGGATTTACTCCTTAGGCAACATTGTGTCTTCGGCAATAGACATATTAGAACAAGATCTGGCCTTGTTACAACACGGGCAATCTCAGCTACGTTCTATTATGATGCTAAGCTGGACGCTACAATCTTTGCGTGCAGGCTATGTGCCCTGGCGTTTTATAAACACCACGTCTCTGTTTTCAGAATACAATCTGACTGATAAACAGAAAGAAATGGCACAAAGGGGAGCCAAATATACAATGCTGCGTATTGAGAAACTGGAAAGGTTACCATTCACTGTAGCCGAATCACCGTCAACTGAATGGCTAATTCATGGCCAAATCACTCTGCCGGTCACTACGTTTCAATTTCAATATTGCCTTGAGCAAAGGCAGGCAGGCAGGCAAATATGAAAAAATGGGTAAGGGTTACATTAAGGAAACTTGCGAGTTACCATATAGATACCGATGCCGGAATGGGGATCGAGAAGTATTTCTGAGCAGTGCAAACTGCAAGAACGCTTTAAGCGGTTCTCTCTTGTGTCAGGATATTTCACTACACGGAGTCTGTAGCGTTTCAGTAGCAAACCTATTGTGTCACATGACAGGGACCCCAGCGGCCATGATCACACCGTTTTTCCAGCTGCTCTTGAATGGGAGTTACTTGATGCTAAATGATCAAGGTTGCTGCGGGATGCTTCCGGCAATCGCTTATCTGGTCACTGTTAACTCCAGGGTTACTTGCTGTATGCAAGTGTTGTTTCCGCCACTGAACACAGTCAGGGAGGCGCCGTTATGGCCTTCACTGAACGTTTCTTTCATACAATTTGATACTCTGAGCAGACTGCAAGCCATGCTTTTACAGCAACCCGTGACCTTAACTTCCGCTCGGGAAACCTTTGAACTTCAAGTTGCAAGGACCTCGACTGAGATATAGGCGCTTATACGTACAAACTGCCCCTTTCATTTCGTAGAAATGGTGGGACGTCTCTTTAATATGTCAAATACGAGCGGAATTGTACACCTATTTAAGACCATAGGGTCAGGACTGTTAAGCACCTTTCAGACAGTCCTCGGAGTAATCCCAAATTTTATACACTCCGTATTGGGAAGCGCATTTGGAGGACTCCCGCTTATCCTATTGCTGATTGCTGGGGTCCTATTCATAATACTACTGCTACGAAATGGACGGCCCAATTCCCGAGGGAATGGCGAACATGCTCCTGGAGCGGAAATACTGTGAACGCATGGTACAACTTCTGGGCATTTCTTGCCTGCGAGAACTCAATGCCTCCTGGTTTCTATCCTTTCGACCAGTCTGGGTAGACTGCATCTTACCTGTTCTTCGATGCCTGTTTTGCGGAGAAGAATGCACGTTGGATCTTTGTCTAACATTTCCATCAGATGCGCCTCCGGACACGGATGCAATGCTGGACCCCATAAAGGCCCATGCTCTGCGTTGTCCCCAGAGGCTTCAATTCTGATGAATGCATTCCTGGAGAATCCACAGGTGCCGTTTGCTCCTGCTGGGTTAGGTGACTCCTCCACAGGCACCCAGGTAACAACTGCCGCACAAGCTGCCACAGGATCGACTGTTGGCAGTGCTACATTCCATCTATGTGCGATTGACGTTCTCTGTGAGGCGTTGGATTTGTCGTCTGCAGTGGCTCACACAGATAATGTTGTGCTTCCCAGCCAGGACACTTAATCTCGATTTGGCTCATTGCGTCCTGGGAAAGAATTCGGCTTCTCCACTCGTTTTCATAATAAGCGAGCAAATTTGGAACATTTCCTAAATTGACACTTTCGCTTGGAAAAAGCATGGCCTTCTTCCGCTTTAAGTGAAGCAACTTATATAGAGAAACAAAATAGACATTTTTTTTTTTTAGTGGCAATTGGAAATAGCTGAATTGTAACATTTTTTGGGGGAGTTTTTTTAACAATTTTAAAACCATGTTTTTACTTGCTTTTAAAATGTTTTTAAATTGTCCAGATTTTAAATATGGTCATTATCATCCTGTTCGGAAGAGGAGTGGGTGTTATGTCCCGTATAGAGGCCCTATGTAGACCCGTTCATACATGCCCTAAAATGGACGTATTCGTATTTGCCCAAATACGGTCATATTCGTACTTGCCCTATTATGGTCAAAGCCGCATATGCCCTATTACGGTCATAACTGTACATGTCCTATTATAGTCATGATTCCTTATATAGGCATGATCTTTCACCTACATTGGTCCACACTAGTACACAACGTGCTCTGAGGGCTGAACGTTATCTATTCTGTGGTTTTTAATACAGCAGGGTTTTTTCCAAACACAGGCCCACACTGTACTCATCAATTATGCATGACTCTCTAGGAATACACCACCTGCATAATATGTATGTACAAAGTTCACCCCTGACGTCTTCCTCAAGTCTAACATGGCCAATACAAACCATACGAAGCAACTAGAGTCTTCAGGGTATAAATACACCACATCTTACCCCGGTAAGACAGAGGGAACCGAGACTTCCATGCTGACACACTGACCAGAGACGCTGAGGCTGCTGCATGCAGTCGCTCCAGCTGACAGCGGTCTAACACAGCCCTTGCGGGGTGTCCAACTCGAGACCAGGATGGGGTCCCACACTCTCTCTATTCAGGTATGGGGGTTCGACTAAATCCTAGAAGGATTCTTGGCTCTTAGGCTTTTAGACCTACACACATATGTTAGGTACACTCAGGTACATCTACTTAGGCATCGTAGGAGTACGCGCACTTTGCATAATGCTTTTTATATTCATGTATGTATTCATGACTATTACAATATGGTAGAACTGTTCTATCCCTTTGCTTTCATCGTACTGCTGATAATATATCTTTGCTATTGTCTGCTGGTTTCTGCAGCACATATATTTTACACTAGAATAACAACTGTTCAATAAATACTTATTGAAATGCCCAGACTGTTTAATCTGTGTAACTCTCTGAGACAAACCGAATAAGTAAGCACGAGTGACTGAGCAAAAGGTAGTACATTGTTTCCACGATTCTGAGGAATTTGGGTTGTCATGATCTAAGGTTGCCAAAAACTAATCTCTCCCCGATAAGAGGAGATTCTAGTGGCACTGTGAGCTAGCTAATGCAAATCAGGCTAACATACGCGGTGGGGGTGCACAGAGCCAGTCTATCAACAAGCCCACGGTTTATGTTATCCAAACGCGCAGGTCCTGCATGGGTACTATAGGAACTACACGACAGTGTAGGATGTGTAAGGAGAAGCTTCACAATGGGTTGATTTGGGCTGTCATGTTGAGTTCGTCATCTAGGATGATCCCTAGATTTCATACGTTGTCTGTGAGTGTGAGTGTGGGTGCTGGTCCTGCCTCCGACGGCCACCAGGCTGAGTCCCAATAATAGTTAATCAAAAGTAAACCATTCCCTTTGTATATGTTTGAATAAACCGATATCAGATCATGCACCATTCATCCCAGGCATACCAATATCACCAAAGACTACTAACTGTTTTCAAAAGCCAATGTATGAATATTTATTCTAAAAAAATAAGATTAAAAAGTTGTATAAAAAATACATATAAAAAAACATGGATTTCTTCCAAGCAGAATAACTCTCTATGTAGAGAGCCACATCAAAGTTTTTAACCAAATCGTGCACATTAATAAAAAAGAATCACAGTGAACACATATAGTAACAAGCATTTGCAATGCAATAGGTCTCGCAGTTGTTAGAGTTTGAGCTATTGGCATTGTAAATGGCAATGCCTTTTATTTACGTGTTGGTTTTTAAAACATAAATAAAAGTTATTTACAATGCCAATAGCTTAAACTCTCACAAATGCGAGACCTATTGCATTGCAAATGCTATGCAATAGGTCTCTGGACTACACAGCATTTGAGCCCTGTGACCCCTATCTGCCCTGAGACTACCAAACAGGTTCCCACAGTTACAGACTGTATTCTATCATTTCAAGTAGGGACGCATTTTAAATGACAGTGTAAAACCCTCATGCGGGGATCCGATGAAACTTTTTTTGATTGAGTAGGGTACCAAATATCAAATGCTTAGATGTAATTCAAACAGGGAGAAAATATGATTTTATTTTTGTCATGAAAATGCTTTGTTTCAGTATTCATGCAAATTAATTTTTACATCATGAGCGATATTCTTAAAGCAGCAGGCATTTCCAGAAGGATGTGTTAAATCTATTTTAAAGTTCAATGTCTGGAATCCTTAAGTGCCTCCTAGTAAAACACACAGGTGCGTGATTCAGCGGATGGGTTACTCCGGCGTCACTGCTGTCCGTCGTAATACAAGTACCACTGAATGTAATGCACTTGTAATACGGCGGACGGGATGGCCTTCACTTTGTGACGAAGTAACCCACCTGTCGAACTCTAAATCAGGTCAGGCGCGCAACGCCATTTGGGCTGAAAGGGCTTCAGCGCCGCCCCCCTTTGTGTGTGGCATCCCGGGCTGAGACAGCTTCCCGGGCGCGCACACAGGCGCACCGAGTACTTCACAGGTCTTCAAAAGACCATTTACTTGCTAACGAGGCTTTGTTTTTTTTTTCACCCCTTCTTAAAGCCCCTGCATCCCCACTCTGACTATCACTGGAAGAATTAGCCCCCCCACCCCGAAATTTTTTGTAGACCCCCGCCCCCTGAAATGTGGCTCTATTTGCGCCTCTGAATCAGGCCCATACATAACAAATACTTGACGTACATTACTTTGCTGTAGGGCTGTTAATGAAAGTATGCCCTTGTCCTTCCATACAAGAGACAGTTAAATGTTGGTGAGTGATATTTTGAATAGAGTGTACAATACTTTCTAAAGAAATCGGCGTTTTTTTGGCACGGAGATCTCATTTGTAGCGGTGTGTGAAAAAAAAGTAAAATAGCTTCAGAACATCGCCCCAGGCAATGTTGTATAATTTGCCTTTAATTACATGCTACATAATTCGTTTTTCCATGCCGTATAATTTGTTGCAAGATTGCCGCACTATCCCTTTGGTCCTGCCTATAATCTAGAGCGGGAGGAGTTGGGAATTTTACTAATTCAACCTAAATCAGCAAAAACGCTGCTTTCGTTGTCCCTTGGCAGTGATTTGTATGTCTCTAGCGCTGAGAGGCCATCTGGAAAGCATGCGAGCGCTAAAGCTGATAAAAAAAATAAACAATTAAAAGACTTACGGTTAGGCGAATGAAGACGACGAACCCTGGTGGTAGGTTTGCCACCACCATAAACCTACCCCTAGGTTGACCTACAATTTTTCTCCCCCCTGCCCAAATATATACCTAGCCAACAGGTAGGGCTGCGAGACAGACATCAGCTCCTGCGCCAGGTGGAGGGGGCTACCGAGCGCAAGGGGAGGAGAGATGAACCAGCAAGATAAGAACAAGAGAGGGGGTCAGGCAGGAGAGGAGAGATGGATACGAGGGGAAGAAAGAGAGAGATGGGGGTCAGGCAGGAGAAGATAGACACGAGGAGAAAGAGGAAGAGAGTCAGTTAAGAGGAGAAGGAGGAAGATGGAGGGATAGGAGGAAAAAGAAGATGCTGGAAAGGCAGGGGACAAAGAGATGGCCAGGTATGAGAAGGAGAGAAGGGGCAGCCAAGGAGAAAGCGAAAGATGGACTTAGAGAAACGAAAGCGTGATTGGCAGACACGGAAAGAAACAAGCAAAAGGGAAAGCGAAAGCGCGCCATGAGACAGCAGCGAGCAGACGAGGAGTCCGGGTGGGCGGGGCCTTTGGGAGACAGGGCGGGCACCAACACCACTTCCAAGAAGCCCGGACAGTAACATAGCGACAATAGATCTCGCCAGAGCGCGAGCAGCGCGTTCGCGCTGCCAACGCTAGGCGAGACCTAAAAACGGTGGGAGTGTGTGAGGCAGAGGAAACGCCATGCACGTGCACATCACCTGACCGTGCGCGCACAGGGTTTGTCTCCCTTCGCTAGCAAAACCGACATCAATAGTCTCACCAAGCGAGCAGCGCATGCGCTGCGTTCGCTAGGCGAGACCTAAAAATGGGAGAGTATCATAGACATTAGTTTTTGTCATTGCTACACACTAATCAAACAGAAATTCATTGGTCAAACCACTATTGTGAGCAGTCTCTTGTTTGGCCAAGATAAAGTTAATTTAGTGCTTTTGTTGAACCAGCGCGACGCTTTTCGGTGGGTTAAAATGATCCGACCACCTTCTTCAGGAAAAAAGACTTGGTGTCTCCAACAACTTCAGATCAGAATAGGTGATGTAGTGTCATTCAGTAATAGCTCTTGGAAACTAGCTCCTCAAGATCAAATGCCACCCATCTGTTTCTAAGGTGTGCCCATCAATATGAGGCTCTCTCTGTGAGCCTTGAATATTGTTTTAATGTGTTCGATGTTCTCTGTCACTCGAGTTATGGGATTAAACAATCTCCAATTTTTACTCCTCCTTACTGTGGTTACATATATCGACCACTTCAATTTAAAATCAGTGCCAGGACATTCATGCCCCCCAGCCTCACTTCGGTCATCTTTCGGTTGTTGTGTATGCTATGTAATTAATTTCAGAAGTCAAAGCAAAGTGATAGATGATATGTGTAAACTTATCTTAACCACTGGTAATTCCTGTTAGGTGCATTCCATTCTATTGTTTTGTTGCTCACAGTGCCTTTACAGACAAGGATCAACCATATAGAAGTCACTTATTGCCCCCTCCCAAAGAGATTCTCATGAGTAAACAGCTCAGCACAGTTTCCCCTGATCAGAAAACCGAGGGGCAGATTTAATAACATTTTGCATTACAAACACGAATCAAATCAGCACAAAATGTTTATTATGCATTTACTTTCTAGCGCAAAACATGTTTTGCTCTGAAAATTTGTCTGAAAGTGACACAAAGAATTGCTTTGCACTACTAGCCAAAGCTTTGCATCAGGTGAACGTCCCATGGGAGGTAGATGGCAGTGGCGGCTGGTAGGGATTGTGGCGGGGGGATTTAAAATAAACAAATAAAGAAATAGTTAAGAAAACGAACTTGCTGGTCACGTCTCCAGCCACCGCCTCTCCTTGTCGCAGGAAACACCCAGGCTTCCTATGCCAATGACAACACTGCAATGCAGCATTGTGATTGGTTCCCCTAAGGTCCCCTAAGCCAACCACAACGCTGCATTGCAGTGTTGTGATTGGTCTGAGCACCGTGGTTCGGCGCTCAGAAGGGGACAGGGAGCTAGTGCATGTTTCCCAACAGGCTGTGTTTAATGCAGCCTTGAGGGTAACATGCAAAGTGCGCATGAATGTTTGGTCGGCCCAAGACTGCCGGTCAAGCATTCATGCGCACTTTGAGTGAGCTCACCACTCCTGCCCTGGTCCCTGCTTTGGCCAGCCGCACCCTTTCCCGCACCTAGAAATGGAAAAATAAAATGATGATAACGTTTTGTTATTATCATTTTATTTTTCCTCAGCACAGCTCCTAAAGCAGTGGGGCGACGCTCCTCCGCCTTAGCGGAGGAGCCGCCCTGGTGAGATGGGCATTCCAGTGCAACCATTCATGGTTTTTACACAAAACCCTATCTACTAAAAATAGTAGACAGGGCTTTACATAAAAAATAGTGCTTCTTTCGAAAAATTTGAAAAGAAAAAATTCTTTAATTTCTCCAAACTTTTCAGACTTTGAAAGTGTGCTGCACTGTACAGCACACATCCGAAGTTGGAAAACTTTTATAGTTTGTTTAAGCATAGTAACTTGTACTGGAGGTGTACATTTCCAGTATAAAACCAATGGTAGAAATGACAGACACCCTTGCAGTATGGTGCAAAGGTGTGTGATTGGTGCTAGGCAGCCTTAGTGTGTGCCGGAGCCAGGAAGAGAGCAGGAGAGTGCCACATATTTGTAGATGTGGCCCTTTGCTGTTCTCTCCCTCTCGCGCAGTGCAGTGCAACAACTTTGGATGCTTTAAGAGTGCCAGACATGTTTCAGCCTAATTGGGCGTTATCAGCGAAGTGTATCCTGTTTTTCTGTGGCAGTAAGGTACAGGACTAAGGGGTGTGCATTCCAGGGCAAATCAGGAAAATTCACTGACAACACCAAAGTGCTAAAGGTAATTCTTTAATTAATTTTAACCACTTCTACGGTTGCTACCTGACCAGTATTTGCTGGCATGGTCGGCATTTTCAGGCCAAAACAAGTAAAAGAGTAAAAAATTTCAAAATCTGTATTTTCCCCTTAGCAAGACAAAAACATGTGAAAAGTATTTTGAAACTGTCTTGACAACTCCTAGCTGATTTGTAGGTAAAATAGAGGAAGAAATTACTTATTGTCAGTCGCGGCTGCCGCCTGGAAGCAGCAGTGGAGCGGGCGGGGGGAAGTGTAGGGGAGGGGGGTGGGGGATCACTATAAAAAAAAAACACTAAACATCCCGGCCGGCCGGTTTGCCAGCCACCACTGCCTCTTTCTGTGAGAAACAGGAAGCAGGAAGCGCCAGGGCTCCCACTCTCCCACAGCCCCGTTGTGATTGGTCTGAGCGCTGTGACACGGCACTCAGCCAGGGGCTGTGGGGTGGGCATTGTAGTGTTGTGGACCCCAGGCCCACATGCTACATAAATAACGCACACAGACGCATGCTTAGTGTACTGGTAACTGTCCCAGGGCACATGCGCCCGGCCCCATTTATTAGCAGGGTCACCTGATCGGTGACGCCTGTGATGGGTGGGTGTACAGTGTAGGTCAACACCAGGTGAAACACTAGAACGTGTTCAGCAGGACACTACAGGCATATTCTCCACTCACGCTGTAATGCAGCCTGCATGGAGAAGGGGGAAAGTGCGCATGACTGGTTTGGGAGGCCCGAGAGGGCTGACCAAACAGTGATTGCGCACTTAGGAGGGTTGCACCACTCCTCCTCTGCTCTTCAGCCCCGTCCCGCCCCCTCACGCAAGCTGCCGCAGCTGGAGGACAAGATAGAATGATAATAACATTATTTGTTATCATTTTATTTTTTCCTTTCTTGTCCTGATCCGTGGCAGTGGGGCAACGCTCCTACGCCTAAGCAGAGGAGCCGCCACTGCTTTATTGTAAAAGATTGTAGTGGATTATTTATAAACTGCTATTTAAGTACCATCCCCTGGACCTCACAGAACCTTAAAACATACACAAATGCCGTAGTATTTTTCTCTGAGAAATGGTGACGACCGTGAAAATTGGTAAGTTACTGTGAGTAGTCTTCCATTCCATCTTAAGTAATATCAGCGTCCATAAAGTTGCACTCTTACAATAGAATAAGAATAGTAGTGAAGTACGTATTCCCGGTGGCCCCGCCCTCAGCAACTCAAAGTACTCAGGCCATGCATTGCAAAGAGGGCACACATCCTTAATTACATTTTGTGTTATTCCATTTATTTTTTAATGGCCCAGATGTGAAAGACCCGCGAGGCAGGGACCAGTTTATTTCAATCACAACTAAAAACAAAAGGTACTGCCAAAATCAAGGCACAACTGAGATTAGTTTCCCCTCGTGTGTGGGCACAGTGTTTACTGCGGTTCAGCGGCCGTCGATTCGAGCTAAAGCATTCGGCGGGCTGGAGCGCCTGGTGCCCGCCCCAAGCTCAGGCTGCAACCGTTGAACTGCTTGTTTCAAGGGAGCGAGAGGAAAATAAAAGGGTGTCGCCTCATAGTATGATTAAAAAAGCTTTACTGTATGGCGTGAAGGAAAAGGAGGGGCGGGATTTCCTAACGCAGACTTCCACTGACAAGCGAAAAAGACTGGCTTCCCGACTGCATTTTACAATTGCCTTTAGCAACTAGAGCAAATACGTTCACACTGAGAGCCAGTAAAAAGGTGGCTTTTTCTTTTTTTTTTAAACATATTTTGTGTGTTCATTCCAGTGCTAGAGCTTTAGTTGTCAAAGTTTCCAGACCACCCACTGTGGCTGTACAAATAATGTTAATCATGTATTGTGCCCACTATAATACCTCGACCGGAAACAACCGTGTGTAAACTAGCAATAATAACTGCGTAACAACAAAGCCGGCAATTTAAAAATGCATTGAGATGAAGGATTGGTTCTCCAGAGGTCTGCTCTTCAGAACTAATTCGTGAAACCACACTTGATTAAAAAAAAAAAAAAGCATTATAAACTGTACAATTTCTCAAATGTGTGTTGAAATATTTCATGGACAAGACCAAGAGTTGGCTATAAACCCCGTTTGGAGATTCCTTGGCTACAATTAACAATTACAGCGGTCTCTTCCCCATGATATTCAGTCCATTGCGAGTTTTAGTCCCAGAATGAGGAATTCATGGGTGAAGAAATGCTGTTTTTTCAAGAATCCGGGGACTATTTCTAGGCCCTCCAAATCACTTGGTGCGACTGGCTGTCACACAATATCAGTTCCCTCTACCTGGCCACCCGATGAGTAGTCGAAATTACACAGTGGCAGATAATAAACATGAAGAGAAAAGGCTGTAAACATTTCCCATCTTCGCTGTCTGTATTCGGAGTGAAAATTATCTCTCACTGTGGTGAAAATTCGGAGTGGAAATTATATTTCAATGTGCTGAAAATCATTTCGCAATTCTTAGAAAAACTTTGCATGAGAAGAGGTACAGTTAAAAGTGGAAACCTCTAAAACGTCGATAATTCCCATTTATTTTGCACTGTTGACATGCATCTGATATTGGATAAGCAACAGCTAAGGAAGTTACCGAAGAGGGTAATTCGTTTTCTGTGTTGCACATCTTCTGATGTCATACAAATGGCCATCAATTTGCCAAATTATGTTTAAAAATCCAGGCATATTTATGTTCTGTTATTTTAATTGGGTCTTGTTAAGCGCCAGCATCTCACCCTATAAGGGACTTATGGCACTGCTGCAATAAATTGCGACATATATTGACAGTGATGTTAAGAGTGATTAGAGCATCCATGTTTTTAGCCCTTTTTTGAATAGTCTGTGGTCGGTACAGGCCCGAAGGTGTGTAGGGGGCCGGTTACAATAATGAGGGGCTAGGTAAGAAAATGATCTACAGCCATTTCTGGCAGGGCAGGATCTATAGGGGAGCAACAAATATTTTTCACTCGACCGAAGATTCCTCATTGGCGCATACCAATTAAGTTTTCTTTGTAAGTACTGTGGCCCGTTTCCATGTAAAGATTTGTGTGTTAGGCAAATAAGTTTGAAATGTGTTAGTTACCTTATTGGTAACCAGTGTAGGCTTTTTAGGATGGGGTCGGACGTGTACGTGGAGGAAGATGAAGTACCAACCATGCTGCAGTGTTTGTACCACCTGGAGCCTGGTATATAGTTCTTCATTCATGGACGCCATTAAGGCGTTTCAATAGTCCAGGCTACTGATTACAAGTACCTGGACTAGGGATTTCCTTGATCCCAGTAGAATCCATTGGAATATTTTTCGTAGGGTGCGCTTGATGCCATAGCAGGTGCCTGATATGTAGTTTACATGGTCCTTCATGGTCAGTTTATTGCCTACTATTATTCCTAGATTCCTTTCTGTTGCTTTTGGGATGGTGTTTAGACTGAGACTTATTGGCCACCAATCATCAGACCAGAATTCATGTGCTTTCCCGAATAGTACCACCTCCGTTTTACTTGCGTTAAGTTGTAGGCAGTTTGTCTGCATCCAGTTGGCAATATGATTCATGCAGGTTCTAAATCTTATTTTGGTGTCTGCAGGCTTGGGTCCCATGGTTGTGAACAGCTGTGTGTCATTTGCATATGAGATGACATCGAATCCATATAATTTGATGACTTTTGCCAGCGGTGCAACATATACATTGAAAAGAGTAGGGGTCAGCGCCGAGCCCTGGGGAACTCACTTGTCAACGGATATTGGGGGATATTCTCAAGAACGTGTGATAATTATAGCAAAATTAGCTTAACGCAACTTTGCACATCGCAGTCCATCGCGGGAAAATAACACTGTGTTAACGTATTCTCAACACGGTGGTACCATGCGATAGTCTCACGCTAACGCGTCAAATGACCGCGATAAAATTACCGTGACGGTAAAAAAACGCGAAACACGAACGTGAAGAAAGTGGCGATGTGACCAACCGCGATAAAAAAATCAGCGATAACCAGCGACAGGCCTGCAATTCCCACGCGTCATGCGGGAAAATGCACTATAAAAGCACCGAAAAACACAAACAAAATAATTAAAACTGCGCAGCACCATGGAGGAAGCCGGAGCAAGTACAGAGGACGACCAGAACCCCACAAGCCCCCAGGAGGACCAGCCTGGGACTTCGGGGTCACGGAAGGGCAAGGAGAAGAAGACGAGGAAGAGGAGGTTCAGTCCGCAGGAAAACAGGATCATCATCACGGAGGTGATAGAACACCACCAACAACTGTTCGTCACCTCCAACGTGTCATTGGCAAATAAAAATGCAGTATGGCAGTCCATCCTGGAGAAGGTGAATGCAGTCGGAGTGAGGAGGACTATTGGAGAGGTCAAGAGGTGCTGGAATGATGCGAAGCTCAAAACCAAGAAGAAACTCGCTGACAACCATCAGGCAGCAATGCAGATTGGAGGTGGCAGTCCAGCGGAACACCAGGAGCTGGATGAGATGGAGGAAATGGTGGCCACAGTCATCAGTGGGGAGACGGTGGCAGGAGTTGGGGGTCCGGACACTGCTCGACATGACCTGACACAACAGCACCAGGGTGAGTCCCGAACAAGGACTGGGGGCGTCGGGGGGAGATGGGCACAATGGCACACATACACAATTAAGTAGAGCACACTGCACACCCACAATGACTCTGGATCATGTCCCCGATCCCCTTGGCACACTGCAGCACACATACAAACAGCAAGTAGGCCCCGTCTACCATGGGCACAAAGAGGTCCCTCCCCACACAGCACCAATCTCACAACCAACCCATGCACACGTGTCAAAACCAGCAAAGCTGCGTGTCTGTGAGCCACACTGACAATGCAAGTGACACTGCATGATGAACAGCATGGCTGCAGTCCAATTATCATGACATGGTGCACGCCACAAAACTGAGGTGGCTGAGTGTGGAACACATCCGTAAAGGAGCAGGTCACACCCTGACACATCCACGTGCACAAACAACCCCTGATGTCAACAACACATCTGCGGATAAACCATGCCCAAGAGTCCAAAATCCAAACCAGAGCCAAAATTAGCCAAGTCTGCAACATCTCAGCACTGTAGAAGCACAGAAGTCAAAGGCACACCGCCTCAAAGGGATAAGGGGCAGCAAAATTACAGCTGCAGGGGCGACTCTCCCACAATGCAGCACACACACATAGCAATAACAGCACATCATTATTGACGACAATGTGGTACAAAGTGCAACACTCTCACTACAGAACAGAGGACACAACTAGTTCCGCTTGTGCGTAGAAACTGGCCAATCACATCTGGCATAGCAGGAAACTGTGAGATGACAATGTACGTGTACAACCTCACATCCGTGATGTAGTTCAAATGTCCACTGTCCCGCATCAAATAGTCAGCTCCTCCCAAACAGTCACAATGTACATTATCATGCAGTCTGTATGTAAACTCGAACAATGCGTCAACATACATGTCAACACAATGTTAAAATGCATCTCCCCTTCACATTGCGGAGGGACAATCAACACCTCCTGCAGAGCAGACCAGACAACTCAGCAGTGATGATGAAGAGGACCTCCACACCTTCAACACCGACGCCCTACAACAGGTCATGGACAGCTACGGCAACCCACCTCCAGGAGCAGTGCAGCCCAGCTGCATCGAGGAGACCCCACCCCCTGCACAGACCACACAGCAGGAAGCACCCACCACCACGGCTGGCTCCCAGCACCTCACCGAAGAACACATCGCATTCCAAGGCCATGTGTTAGACTGCCAGAAGGAGGTGGCTGAACAGGTGCGGGTGGGGTTCGACCTCATGGCAGCCAAACTAGATGACATACGTGGGTGTCTAAGTCCCATCAGGGACCACTTACACTCCCTAACGGACACCCACAGTTCACTCCATGATGTTCAACAATCCATGCCCGACATCGCTGGAGTCATGACTCTGAGAGGAGAACAACTGTCTAGTCAGAGTGGCCTCAGCGATGTCAGCCGAGAGTTGGCACAGATGCTGAGGATAATGGAGAACATGGAGCGGATGCATGCGGAAAGAATGGCTGCCACGGATGCACACCAGCGAAAAGTTGTTGGGATCTTCCATGCCCTGCAGATCCTCATCATCGCATTGCTGCCACTAAGGCAGTTGCTGATGAATGCTCCTGGTACTTCTACACACACATCTCCGGCCCCTGATGTGTCAGTGGCACACAGTGCTGCAGACCAAACATCAGCACCAACATGTCAGACAGATGACATAGAGGTCGAAGATGCGGGTGATTCCACCTTTGTAGTAAGAAGGAGCCAGTAGCATTCTTCTCCACCATATGCCCTGTTTCAGCTTGGTTGTGCCCTCTGCATCATGCCCTGTAACAACACCTCCCACTGTCCCCCGAAACACTCTGCGACACTCACCTTGGACCTCGACATGGACTGCCATATTTTGTTTGCTTACCAATGACACAGCAACCAGACTGCGGACTGTACTCTTCCTCTTCCGATGTACTTGTCAATCCCTAAATGACTCTGGCTGGCCCTCCACTGGGCTACAATGTAATGTGGGGTTTGCATGGCCATGTACTGCTCGAGCTCCGGCACTCCACCGAATGTGAATAAATCATTCAAATTCACACAGATGTGTCATGTCCATAATCGATCAAGTATGAAAGTATGGATAAATGTAAGGACATTGATTGCCCAAAAAGGTACACCCTGGGAAATGAAAGCACTGCGCATGTATGACCGTGACACACATAGGAAGTGAGATGACTGGGAATGTGTGCACTAGCTGTGGCCTCATTGCTCTGAAACAACAATCACGCAATTCCTCAACTTTGCCCCACGCAATGTTAGAAATAGGGCTGGGTATGAAATGTCAAAGTCGTTGGCAGGCCTAAAGTAGTGTCCCCCATCACATTTGACAACAGAACATCTCTTCGCATACCTACTCACACTAAACTGGGTGCACACAGCCTGTAGTGATGGATCACATTAATCCACATGGCAAGAATATGGACACCATACTCACATTGCTGAAGACACGTAAGAGCACAGGTCTATCAGCAACTATCCCAACCACTATGTCTGGCTCACAGAGGTGGAGCTGGCAATTGGGACTCACCCCTAAGTGAAATGCGTCAGTCAGTCCCTCCCTGTGTACAGACAATGCTCATTGAGGCACACGATTTGTCATTCTAATCAACACTCATCACAGTTGAACACTAGTGAAGTTGCGTAGACTTTATTACCATGTGCGTGTCAGTACGGGCAAGACAAGGGCCACAACATGCAGACCAATGCATCAGACACTAACAGGCAGCATTCGGTCACGGTACAGTTCCACGTGACAGGCGTTGTGCATGCGCCCGGGATGTTCTGCCATTTTGTTGGTGGCTCTCGTAGAACCGGCCCTCTTCTGACCTGCGGCAGTTATATGGATGATATGCCACATCTCGGAGCAATGAGAGGTATGTGTGTGCAACGTTTGGACGTATGGGTTGTTGTGTACGTAAGTGTCAAGGGCATTCCAAGCAAGAGTACCTCGAGCAAGGACTTCTGTGTGTGGGGTGTGGATACGTTGGTCTATCATTAGCGCTGTGCGTAGTGTGGGAGTCGTCATCATCTGCTATGGTATCTCTCTCAGGGGGTGCATGCCGCATGCAAGACCAAGGTCGGAGGTGCAGATGTCCTTCCGCCTTATGTATTGAGACAAAGGAGCTTTCATCCCTAATGTTAGTCTGACTACTGCTTGCATTCTGGGAACGTGATGTGGCTTTCGCGCTGCAATTGAGGGTAGGCCTTATGCTTATGGTGCACCAATTGCGATATCCCCACAACAGTTGGCATGCATGAGCCAAGAGCCCGAGCGGCCTTGCGCTCCTTGTACAATCCCTTCGTGCATGGCCGCCCTCCGGGTGCATGCAACATTGCAACATTGTCGATTGCGGGCCGTGTGGCGCAGACACTGCAACAGAGACACACGCATCAGTTGGTTTCCTGTCCAGCACAGAAATGAACCATGCCCAGAGCCCAAGGATAATTATTCACACCCCTACGCTGGCCTGGCGTACGCCGACCCAGCCCACTCGGCTTACGTATAAAGGGGACGACGACGATGCTACATTTCCCAGTTCTTCCCCACTGCCGGAGGTGACATGGCTGCATCCGCCTGGCATATTACGACACGAGACTCAATCATAAAGGGTCCATGACTTGCATTGCACAGAGTTGGTGGCACCGGATACACTGCGGCTGGCACGGGCCTACCGCCACGGGACGGTGACTTTCGGTGCACTGAGGTAGGGGCACCTTAAGTGCTGAGCGGGTGTGCAGCCTGCGATGATGCACCGTCCTGGCGGTCCGGACTGGTAAGGATTTGTATGAGCCCTGCTGGACCGCAGTGTAGGCCTGAGCCAGCGGGCAGCGCAGGCCTACCGCCACGTGGCGTTGCCTCACGGTTCACAGAGTTAGTGGCACCTATAGGGCTGAGCGGGTGTGCAGCCTGCGATGATGCCGTGTGCACTGATATGATCTCTGCCATTGCGAAATCAAGACCCAGAATCACGTGTGTGACCTGGTGGCCCATGGGGCTGCATGATGTGGAGGCTGCCAAGGTCGTGGGCCCCGGGCTTGGAGCTTGCACCGGCACGTGGTGGGCCCTCTTGGAGACACGCTGGTGGCGGAAGGTGAGTAGTGAGGCCTGGGTGCGCAGGGGAGGCCAAACACCGCTGGGTGGCGGGAGGGGCTGTGGTGCAGCAGCCTGTGTGCGCAGGGGCGGCCAAGCGATGATGGCGTGTGCAATGATATGGACTCTTCCATTCATAAATCTGGACTCTGTTTCAGATAAGGGACCTGGTGGACTGCAGTGCATACCGGCACGTGGTTGGAGACACACCGGTGGCAACAGGTGAGCAGTGAGGCCTGGGTCCGCAGTGTCGGCACTCTCTCTCCCTCTCCCTCTCTTCCTTTCACTGTCTCTCTCTCTTCCTCTGTTACTCTCTCTCTCCTTCTCCCTCTCTTCCTTTCACTGTCTCTCTCTCTCTTCCTCTGTTTCTCTCTCTCTCTCCTTCTCCCTCTCTCCCCCTTTCTCTCTCTCTCTTTCTCTCTCTCCCTCTCTTTCACCCTCTCTCTCTCTCTCTCCCTTTCTTTCTCTCTCTCTTTCTCTCTCTGTCCTTTGATGAGTGCATAACACACCTTCTTATCTTGATTTTTGTCTTGCAGGCTGTGTCTTACAGATTGTCCAGAGAAGATCCGCCATGACTCTTCCGAATAGTTGTTTTGAGTTAAATTTTAATAAAATAATTTGTTTGGAAATTCAAAAATGAATGAATGATTCTCCTTTTTCTGACCACACATGAATGTTAATTGCTGTACTTGTGCGACATCAGGCGAATTGTTTTGTTCATGATTTCATAAAGTTGATGTAAAATATCTTTGTCTGGGGTAGGGCCGGGGGGGGGTTCTGGGGGGGGGGTGGCGCTGGGTGTTGTGGCCCTCTTGGGGCTCCGAGCTGCATGATCAGTAGCTCCATGGCATCTGTTGTTCTTCAGGTGTGGCTCTGGTCTGGGCTACCTTTTGTGGTGCAGGTTGTAGTCCAACTTAACACCAGGTAAGAGCAGGTGTTAAACCCTGCTGCTAACGCGCCTTATCGCCTGTTTTGGGATCTTATCGCCGATCTGGCTGGTCGTAGAGAATATTGCGAAGTGGTGTTTTCGCGGCTTTTTGCACAGGAACGCCTACTATGCATCTCATTAGCGTTAGTTGCCGGTGTCATCCGTGGCGATGTTTTTTGTGGCTGCTATCGCAGGAAAACTGGCGATATCGGCTGTTAGCACCAGCTTGTGAATGGTGCGATAAATCTATTGCCACTTTGGCTGCGATAAAGTGCCGCTAACTCGGCTATAAGTCCTTGAGAATATGCCCCTTAGTGCGGGATATATAAGAGTCTAGTTGTACCAAGAGTGTCCTTCCCTTCAGGAAGTTCTATAGGCAGCTGAGGGCTTTCTCTCCGATACCAGTCTCTTCTAACCTTTTGTTAGGATTGTATGGTAGATGGTGTCGAAGGTAGCTGATAGATCTAATAAGACATGCATTGATGGGTGTCCCTCATCTAGAGAGAGTCTTATGTTGTCCGCTACTTCTACTAGTGTTGTTTCGGTGCAGTGTCAAGCTCGAAAACCTGGCTGAGAAGGGTTAAACAATTTACTACTTTCTAAATATGTTGTGAGTTGTTTATTCACTAGTGTTTCCATTATCTTCCCAAAGTACGGAAGTAAGGAAATTGGTCTAAAGTTTTCTAATTCGTTCGGGTTAGCCCTTGGTTTTTTGAGGGTTGGTTTAATCCTTGCTGATTTCCATTTTGCTGCGACTGCTTCCATGTTTAATGACATGTTAAGTAGGTTTTTAAGACTGTTAAGCAAGGCAGGGGATAGAGTGCATTTGGTATAGGGAGGGGCTGGATCTTCTGGTGATCCTGATCTGAACCTATTTACTATGGTCCTAACTTCATCTTGGGTTACTGCAGTAAACTCCTTTAACAGTACCGTATGGGTGATTTCCGTCCCACTGCACTCATAATTTTTGCTTCTGACCTATTGTTTGGAAAGATGTTATAAATGTTGATTATTTTTTCCTCAAAGAAGATGGACAACTTTTCTACCAAGTCCTGTAATGCTGGGATGGAAATTTGACAGGATATGGGATTAATGAATTCCTTTAGGATTCTATATAGTTCCTTGTGTGAATTGTCTGCTTTTTCGATTCTATTGATGATGTGGGTTTTCCTGGTGTACTTAGTGTTGTTTAGATATTATCTGTGGGCCATATTGTAAGATAATCTATCCTCCTTTGTTTTTGTTGCTCTTCATTTACGCTCAGCTTTCCTAGATGCTGCCTTTTCTATTTTCAAAGAATCTGTAAACCATGGTGCTGTCTTACATTTGTGCTTAGCTTTGTTGTTGAATTTTGAGACTGGCACTATTTTATCTGGGGCTTGTGTGATTGATTTTTCAAAGGCGTCAATGGCCGCATCTAGACTTTTAAATCCCTTTAGTTTGGGGGGACAGAAATGTGAGGAGAAGGAGGCTAAATCGGTTTTTCTCCAAGGCCTGCTTGGTTTTTTAATTAATGCCCTGCTTTCCAGGTGAGTTTCTGATTGTACGTAGAATTTAATTAGGCAGTTGTCCGACCAGACTAGTGGGAGAGGTGGGTTCACCCAGGTGCTTGATTCATTGGTGAAGAGGAGATCATGGGTGTGCTCTGCAGTGTACTTGGGTCCTTTCACCTTCTGGTTAAGACCTAGTGCATTTAAGTTAGAGCTCAGCTGCGTTGTGTCTAAGTCGGAAGTTAGTTCTGCATGATAATTAAAATCTCCCATCAATAGGAAATTGTCTACTGCCAAAATATGTGGGGCAATGTATTCCGTCAGTTTGTTACTAAAGTCGGGCGTGGACGTGCACAGACGAGCTTGCCCTTGGTGCGCCGCTGGCGCGCCACTGCGCTCGTCAGCGCCCTTTCCAGCTCTAAATAGGTAATGCCTGATGGAAAGCAGGGAGGGAGGTGGCAGCCTAGTGTGCTAACCTCCCAGCAGAAGTGTCTGAGGATGTGCTTCCCTTCCTGTCACATAGGTAATACTTGGCGATGTCCCTCCGTTCAAACGGCACCAGCCGCGGCGGAACAGGGACTGCGAAGCGTGTCGTTGGTAAGTGTGCAAAATACGCGTTGCTGAGCAGTTGAAAATTCGCTTTTAAAACTATATTAATACTGTTATTGAAATTACCCTTAAATCATAAGTAAAGACCTGTATGCTGAACTTCTGGTCTTAAATTCAGTTTAGGCGATCTGTTCCTTTGCCGTTCTTTCTGTCGGAATACTGTCTGAGACTAGCTGGGGATTTTGCAAAGTCAAACTTGCAGTGGGGAACCCATCACTGCACACAAGCCTGATATGGATGGAAAGCATTCTTTAATGGCTCTTTGCTGAGTTTGCTTGTTTCCCAAGGATTCTTGTAAATGCTGGCACCTCATTCATACTTCCAACATATACAACTCACGGATTGGTATTTGTCTCATGAACTCATCAAACCCTGTGAACAGGGATAGCAATCATTGACGTGTAGTGACCACAATCAAGACAGAGGTTCCTGATGGCCACAGACTATGCAAACAATTCTGAGTTAAACTAATTCTATACAAATATAGATATCTGACAAAATATAGCATGGTTCGGGTTCTCGCGCACCAAAGTCAAATGTCACAGCTTGAAATAGAAAGAAAGCATCATCTTTTGTGGCATAATGCCATCCTCCAGGCTTTCACCTGAAGCTCGTCTCACTATTGAACCTTGAAGATGCCACAGGATGTGAAAGGTAATTATTGTTTGTCCAACGGAAACCGTGTCAGCACCTCACAGCAGTACCACATGAAATATGTTTGCACCTGGGTTCTAATAGGGAAAACCTACTAAAGTTTCACTCACCTGTGTTAGTTCAGGAACCAGGCCCACAGCAGACTGCTTCTTCACTGTGTCTTTTTGTATGGTTTATTTTGTTGAGGGATGATTTGCTTCTGCAGAGATTTGTACCACTTGTCATTAGTTCTAAAATCCAAATAAGGCTGCTCTTGTTGGGCAGCTATCACATTTGAATTGCAACTTTTTTTCTTGCCAGGCTAAAACTTTCCATACACATACAAGGCTTTGCTTTCAATGCCAAACTATGCAGGTGTCACTTGCTCTACATTCATAGCTGGCAAGTTTCTCAGCTAAGGTTTTATCTTTGCACTCTGGGTCTGTGGTACTGTTTTTTTGCTGAGATGAACATGACTGCAAGTCCTAGAGTTTAAAGAGAAAAACAGGATAGGACATCATGCATGGGCCTGGCAAACTTAGCAGCACTGTAAATTTAGGCCCTGGTTCCCAGTTTGTTGGAATAAAGATGAAATTTATCGCACCTGATAAATAACAAAACGGTGTGTTTGGTATTTATAGAGTGTGATAAATACCACCTTCTACCAGTTTTTGAAGAATAATATGCACATTTTGGTGCTTACTGGTAAATACCGTACACTTTTCTGCTGTTGAATTCAGGCAGGCTTAACCTGCCGAAATTTAACAAAGTGTGTGATATTTAATGAGTCCGGTAATTACCGGATGCAGTAAATACCACCCCTCTGCAAACTCCAATCCCACACAAACAGTTTTATCCAGGGGGAGGAAAATTCTGACTGATTTGTAATCAGGGCCTATGTGTTTTTTGGAGTGCACTTTGCTGAAGCAAAATACAAGTGGAGCAAACTGCATTATGCCACTTTTGAGCTTTCCCTCAATTTTCCAAGCTGTGGTCCAACAAAGCAAGATCATCAGCAAATAAGAGAGATCCCATAAAAACGAAGAGGAAAAAATGGCATGTTGTCAACACAGTCAATAGATCAGCTAAAAAGAGACATAATAATGCAGGGGTCAGCTTGGTGCTTGTGAGATGTTGGCCTGGTATATGCTGTTCACTAATTAAAGTGGACACCTTGCACCAGGGCAAATCGACTCTTATGGTAGATAGGTTTAAGACAACCTTTTTAAAGAAAGCTATCCTAGTGGTAGCTGTGGAGAGCAGCCTTCAGGCTAAGTCTTGAAGGAATGTAAAGCAGCTTGTTTTACCATATAATCTCTTGAATCACCAAATGAAAAGACACCACACAGGTATATATATCAAATATATATGTATTTATTTCTAAATAACTCTCTACTAATCTCTTTATGAGATTAGAAGACAAACATATGCACAAATCAACGTTTCACAATAAGTTAAGCACAAAATATGGCTGGGGCCCTAGGGGCGTACCAGACCATATACTAAGTAAGAGACTTAGGGACAACGACTTGCAGGGAGACAAGGCCTAGGGCCTTCAGAAGTGCTGGGGCCTCACGAAACCACCCAAGGCAGGTAAGTAAAGGACCCACGGGGACGCGTGCAGTGTAGATACACAGGCGCAGATCGCCGTTGACTTCAATGGGGCAAGTCGCGGTTGGAAATAAAGAGTTTTAGGATACTTCTATAGAACCTACAAGCAAGTCACTTACAGGGTAAGTCGTTCTAGGGCCCACACCCACAGGAGCACCGTAGTGCTGGAGTTACCTCACCCAGGGAAGCCGGGTGCACAGGTGTCCTTTGGTGTCGGGTCGCGGCGTCGTTTTCAATGGCGAACAAAGAAGACTTGCTGCTTGCGGGAGCTGAAGAAGTGTCCGGTGGAATCCAAGCCTGGATTCTGAAGAAGGATGACCTGAAAGCAGAGGGGACAGTGTTCAAAGTCACTTGGCAGTGACTCGGGGCAAGGAAGATGGATGCCCACCGTCGTCGAGTGATTCAGGTCGGTTGTGGGTGCCTTGACTCTTCAGCCACGTGGTCCAGGAGGCGTCGACGACAACCAGGAGCTGGATTCGGTGTGTCCCTCGACGTCTGCAGCTGACTGCGGTATCGGCAACTCGATCGAAGCCAACAAGCCTTGGCAGCTGCAAGTCTCGGGGAGATAAAGAAAAGTCGATGACGCAGACCAGCAAGGTCTGTGGAACTCACCCAGCGAGGGTAAGTCAGGGCAGGCCTGGAGCAATTAGGGGAGCCCTTTGGTTTCTTTAAGAAGTCTTCTGGGGACCCACAAGCCAGCGGGCAAGGGATCGTGAAGACACCTCGGGCGGAATCACTCAACAGGGGCCCACGGTCACTCGGGACAGTGTAGGCCTCTGATCTTCGGAGGGATTTCTGCTGGAGGTCGGGACCACACGTGGTCCAAAGCACAGGTTCGTAGAACGTTGTGAAAGGGTTGCACTTGACAATAGTGCACGGTACCCAGGGGTCGCGGTTCCTCGTTACTCGTGGGGTCCACTTGCCTCAGCTTCGCTGGGGACTCACGATGGCCTGGGAGAGGTCAGGAAATCTACTTCCTGGGCTGCAGGGACTTCGGACTCCGGCGGGAGCGGCGTAGTTTGCAACCGTCGTTGTCGTTTTTGGTGCCTGCCAAGCAGGGGAGTCACTCCTTGACTCCAAGGGAGATTCTTCTGTCTTCCAAAGGTAGTGGAACGTCGAAGGGCCAGGATTCTTCTGTAGAGCGTCGTCCAGGGGTTATCTGCTTTGCAATGGCAAGGTTCCCCCTCTTATACTAAAAAGAGGGGATGGACTAGCTCTATGACCCCACCTATGGGAGGGTCAAGGGAGGGGGTGGCTAGACCCACTTCCCTTTGTCCAGTTTCGCGCCAGAGCAGGGGCAGGTAGCCCCTGAGCTGGTTTGAACTGGCATATGCACAGAGGAGCCTTTTGCTCCCCAGTGCAGGACTTCAAAGCACTCTAAGAGTGCACCCACCCAGCCCCAATACACATTATCCTGTCTGGGGAGGTGGTCACACCTCCCTGCAACAGGAAACCTATTGTCCAGGCCTCCCCTGCCGGAGTTCCGTCCAGCAGCAGGAGGCCAGACTTGTGTCTGTGGCAGCAGCATCCATTTTGTGATGCCAGGGCTTCAGAAAGAAGTTACCGGGTAAGCCAGAGTTAACATGTCTTTCCCTCTAGAAGGGTGGAATGCTACCCCCGCCACCAGGATTGGCGGGGGGTAGTATTCCAAGATGTTTGACACCAAACACGACATGTTTAGGTGCAGCCATTCCAAAGTTAGCATTTTACCGCGAGGATATAATGCGCTTAAGAGTATATGGTCAGGCTGCACTACAAACAGCATCAGAGATGGTCTCCGAACGCTGCAGAGGGGCCCTGCTCATGCAGGGGCACCCTCTCACATAGGAACCATGCACTCTGCCTTTAGGATTGATAAGGCCTGCCTTAGGAGTGACTTATAGGTTTATATGTGTGTATGTATTTAGTGATATAGGTAACCTATATCACAGTAAGGGGTGCATGCACCACCCTACCCAGGCTGCAGTAGCAGACCTGTGGTGTCAGTTTGGATGGCCTTACAGGGGTGGCATAATACATGCTGCAGCCCCTGGTAGGCCTCTGAGGTACCTATGCCCTTGGTACATAGTATACCATATACTAGGGACTTATAAGGGCACTCCAGATTCCAATCAGAGATGTGCCTAAGGCACATGGAAACCTTTTACAGAGAAAGCAGATAGACTGGGGCCCTGAATAGCAGGATCCCAGTCCAACTAAGTCATAAACCAGCAAAACACCATAAAAAAAGTGGGGGCAACCATATAGTCAGATTCCACCTTCCTACAGTGCTGCACAGAGATGACCTCCACACATTGTTCAGCATCCTGAAGGCATTCCTGGTCTTGTTCAGTTTGCTCTTGATGTCAGTGCCTGCATCTCCATCATGTCTGATAGTTCTGCCTAGGTATGTGAAATCAGTCCTGGCTAGGGCCTCTCCATTCGCCTTCATTGGTTAATGGTTTGAGATGTTGAGTGGCATGACTTCTGATTTTCTCATGTTGATCCTCATGCCCACTTGCTATGCATAGATGTTGAGGTGAGACATCTTTTCCTGTATATGCTGGTGTGTTAGAGAGCAAGGCTAGATTATCTACATAGTCAAGGTCCTCCAATGTAGAGAATAAGGTCCATCTGTTGCCTTTGGCTGGGTCTGCGGTTGTGCTTCACATTACCCATTTGATGACTGGGTTGAAGAACAAAACTGACACCAAGCTGAGGCTTTACCACAGCAGCGTTTTGTCCACACTCTTGTATGGATCAGATTGCTGGTGGATGATAAAAAGCGACATCACCAAAACAAACCAAAAGTAAATAAGTAATGTAGGGGCCAACAAACATCCATGATTTAGGCAATTTTTTGTTGAGATTTTATCAGCTAATTTATTTCCCTTTTACTGAAATTTCAGCCCTAGCCCAACTGTCTGAATGAAGCTGACATATAAATGATAATAACCACAGCAGAATATCACAACATTCAAGTTTAGACAATAGTTGTCAGCACTCTAGCTGAGTGTTCTGGCTTAAAATATACCAAACAGCAAAATAAAGATCTTTTAGCCATAATGAATCTCTGTGTCAAGGCCTATAATACAAAAAAATAACCCTTAATTGATTGCCTATTTTAGAAACCCGCCTGCTCTAAAAGGATCTACCCTATTGTAGTGGATCGGTCATTTCATCTCCCCCAAAGCAAATTTGGTAAAGATTTTCTAGGCCATGTCTATTAAGGAGATGAATTAATAACGTCAGATCACCACTTTGCCTTTTTTAAACAAGGGATTAATTATGACTCCTTTCCAAGAGTGTAGGATCAGATCATTACGCACAATCCACCTGTAATTTGGGCCCAACTGTAATGCCCACCATTCAGAATTTCTCCCATAAACACAAGTAGGTATGCCATTGGGGTCAGCTGTACTACAGAGGTTTATAGACTTAATTGTTTAACCATGGCTTCTACTGTTATCGACTCCAGGAGCACCACATCAACTGAATTAGATATTGAGTACCTATGTAGTTTCAAAGTCCCATAGAAAAATAAAAGGCATTCTGAAAACAATGATTCTAGAATGTTCCATTTTAACCAACAATACATATTTGCTTTATGCAAAAACCAGCAAGTGTCCTAGGACGAGATGATATTTAACCTCTTCCCAATTTTTATAGGAGAAGCCTACCTTTTTTCCTTTAAATATCTGAAAGTAGCACCATTTTATCTACTCAAACAAACTTATATTTACATAAGTTTCAGTTCTTAATAATGGAGAGGATTAATATTTAGCTCTTTTAGAGCTTCAGATTCTTGGCAAACCAGGGAGAAAACCCTTTGCCATACATACCCTTGGAACACTCAGTTAAATCAATCTTAAGATGCATTTGAAAACATTCTGCCATACTTAATATCAAATGTTCATACCAGCAAAGGACATTCACCTCAATGAATGGTTCCGTCTCAATCACGCTCTGCAATGCACAAATTTAGGAAGGTTTCAGTATATGTTTAGGTTAGTCCACTGGCAACTAAAAAATGTATAATTTGTTTGGTACAGAAAACCCCTCAATGAAAGTGAAATCAAGAGGTTGCCATTATCAGAAAAAACACTTAGCAGATAATTTTTACATAAGAGTAAGAGTTCTGGGAAAACAAATATACAATCAATAGTGACCTGAGCTCACAATTTTGAAGGTTTTACCCACAGATACATCAGTGCGGAACAAAATTGAGATCTTGAAAAAAAGACTGCATCTTTTGGACATTTGCCAGTGGCTTCATTGGAAGATATTCCCCCTGAGCGATGGTATATGCTAACATCAGATCTTAAGTGAGATCTTAAATCTCTCGAAGGTTGAATTTAACATTTAACTAAGCCCAGACTCCAATGGGCATTTTGGCATTTATATTTCCACTACAATAAATCAGTCTTCAAATGATCCAATTCCAACTCAAAATTATAATTTTTAGCATTCTGGTAAACATTCAACACAACCATTTGCTTAAATATAATACACACATCTATAAAATCAAGGAAGTTTGCCAGAGTCTACGAGTACTATATTTGGTGAGGACTCATTAATGGTCAGAGTGGGAGCTCTCAGAAGAATGGCAGAGATGAGAGTTTTACTCTTTTAAAATATCTGGAGTCTTGCACCGAGAAGAGGTGGGTGAAGGTTAGATAAGGTGGTAAAGACTGGAGCTAATAAAGGTACATTGTTGTTGTAGTGAGTGCTCATACCTGGATGGGTCCAGGAACTGAGGATGGTAAGAACAAGAGAGCCAAAGGGGTTATCAACCACCTATCGAAAGTGTGTGGAGTATGATGTAAGTGCTCTGGTATTAAGGGAACAAGACATTGGGTGCTCTGGTATTAAGGGAAGGAGACCAGGGGCTTTATTGGATCCAGGAAGACCTCTCTGCCACCAACCCTGTCAAGTCAGAGCTTCGTGTGTATAGCACTACACAAGGCACAAAAATAACCCCAATCATTTCAGTCTGGTGGGTTTTAGGAGACCTGCATTGGAAGGAAACAACTCTTCTGTAAACTAGTCAAATTAGAAAAGGAAATGAATATAGAATTAGGTGGAAAATTCAAAGATTACCGCCAAGTCAGGCAGTCATTTTGCAAAGCAGCTTGCTTATCTGAGCACTATGTCAGATATGTCATTACATCAGGTAGGTTTTACATATATTTGATCTCCAAAGCCCAAAATCAAACTTTGGTGTAGAAGGATATACACTTAAATACTGGTGTGTCTAATATAGTTTTAAAGCATTTTATTTCTAGACAATGCACACATTACAGACTAAAATCAGACAGTAAATAGAGGACAGACTAAGAGCCTGATTTAGATTTCGGTGGACGGATTACTCCGTCGCAACGGTGACGGATATCCCATCCACCGAAATATAAATCTCATAATATCCTATGGTATTTATATTTCGGTGGATGAGATATCCGTCACCATTGTGACGGAGTAATCCGTCAGCCAAAATCTAAATCAGGCGCTAAGTGACTGAATTTTATATAGAACTATAGGTGGATGAATGTGAATAACGGGGATGATTTTAATCGAGGGCTGAAAGGGACATCAAATAGACTATGGGAGTGAAGATCCGGTTGTTTATGATGTCAAGCACAGTCCTGAGGTCAAAACACCCCCCATGCACGTTCATATATGTAGACATTTTGGTTACGAGTCAAACCCCATACCCTTACCCACAGTTGTAGAGAAGTCATGAGGGAACCATGCATGATCTGACATCTTGAATCCAAGCCCACAATCATTAGATTCCCTACCACCACTCCAATATTAAACAAGCATTGGCAAAGCCAATTGGTCTGGCATTTGCCACCAGCCTTTTGGCAATTCTTGTTTTGTTTTTGTCTTGAATGTTGCAAAACTTTATTTTTCAGAAATCTGCCAGACCCTCATCAAACTAAAAAAAATGGCCTAAAGTTGAAAATGTTTTTTGGTTTAAAAAAACTGACATTGGTACATTAGTACTCCCGGACACTGAAGGGAACTACTTTGTGTGTGGATGTGCTCCTTTAGAAAGAGCAGCATGCAGTAACTCATAGGGAAGTCAGTCAATGGCTGAAGTGGGCTGACATATTGCCCTTGATGCATGTTGGAGTGGGTAATGAAAATGACACAACTGCATACTAATGGATTAAGTCTTTCCGAAAATCCCTAAAAGTAACCATGTTAAACACATAATTTTAGTAAACCAAATAGTCTTGGCTGGCACAGAACTAAAAAGCCAATCAGTTTGGCATTGGCTCCCAGCCTCTCGCCTTTGAGAAAGAAAGAAAGAAAGAAAGAAAGCAAGCAATGATCAAAGGAAGAAAGAAAGAAAGCAATGATCAAAGGAAGAAAGAAGAAAAGATAGAAAGACTTAAAAATGAAGGAAAGAAAGAAAGGTCAAACAAAACAGGATTGAAAGAAAGAAAGAGAAGAAAGAGAAATCAAACATAGAAAAAAAGAAAGAAGGTGAGAAGGAAAGAAAGAAAGAAAGAAAAAAAGAAAGAAAGAAAGAAAGAAAGAAAGAAAGAAAAAAAGAAAAAAGAAAAAAAAAGAAAGAAAGGAGACGAGAAAGAAAGAAAGAAAGAAAGAAATTATCAAAGGAAGAAAGACGTAATAATGAAAGAAGGAAAGAAAGGAAGGTCAAACAAAACAGGATTGAAAGAAAGAAAGTAAGAGAAGAACGAGGGATCAAACACAGAAGAAAGGAAAGAAAGAACGCGAGAAGGAAAGAAAGAAAGAAAGAAGAAAGAAAGAAAGGAAGAAAGAAAAAAGAAAGAAGGAAGGAAGGAAGGAAAGAAGTAAAGATAGAAAGGAACACAGACAGACAGAAAGAAAGGAACACAGACAGACAGAGTTAGGGTTGCAAAGATAGATAGAGTACTCATATGAACTTATATACAGAGTTTGTGGGAGCTATTGTTTGAATTACTGTTGTCCTTCAAAAGGATGTGTTCTCCACAACTTCTTCAGATGGAGTTGGTGCACTATTGTTATTGCAGGTGGGGATTTCCATACAGACAATTTATTTCACAGGTATGTTATGACACAAAGAATGCTGGCCATTCATAGAACACACAGAACCAGAAGGACAAATGTTATATTACAGAACGGGATAGCTTACTCAGAATCAACCCACTGAGCTATCTCAGCAACAAGCAAAGGTATCACCGAGTCCACTGTAATGACTGTCTACTTGGAACATGAAGGTATACATAATTACACTCTTAAATAATTATCTCACAACCTTCAAAAGTATCAGTAATTCTATAATAAATTAGCTTTCTTACCGCTGCGTGAAGAGACCTATAATTCCATTTTCAGATACTGAAGCACCATACTTTTCTCGTTTTTTCCAGTCACAGTATAAAATATTGGATACTAAAACCCAAATAACACCCCACCAATGTTTAAATAAAAGTGTCACAAGAATGCAAATTTAATAAAAGAACCATTGATGAAACTGAGTCCAGGATAAACAATTCTACAGAATTGTCCGCTTATGAATTCACATCTTATAATACAGAAGTTTTTGGTTTGTGTATCATATTGGAATAGATAGATATAATTACACAGAACAATTCCAAATGGACACAATCTTGTATGCTGTCATATAGCAGCAGTCTGATAAATCAAGGCCACTTGGAAAGCAATTTATAGCAGCATTGTCAGGAGACATGAAATAATGAGGCTGGAATGTGCCCTGTGCTCACGTCAAAAGCGTCAAAAGGTACTGTTGATAATACCTGCCTGCCAGTGGCGGCTCGCCGAGGTAGTGCTGCGGGGCGGTGGGGCGGGGCGGGGGAGGGGCAGGGTGGGGGGTAGTGGAGTCCGACATACGACGGACGGGAGTAAGGTAAGTAATTAAATAAATAAAACTAATTACCTTGCGCTCGCTGCATCGCCAACTCGGCGATGCAGCGAGCGCAAGGTAAATAGTTTTATTTATTTAATTACTTACCTTACTCCCGTCCGTCGTATGTCGGACTCCACTACACCCCCACCCTGCCCCTCCCCCGCCCCGTCCCACTGCCCCGCAGCACTCCCTCGGCGAGCTGCCACTGCCTGCCTCTCCTCAACCAAATATAAAAACACAAATACCTGGAGTGCTGTCATCCTTTCTATCCATGTCCTGTTTAGCTGTGTGACTATGCACTACTTTGATTCGTTTATACTGGTCATGGGTATGTGTTTTGTTGTCTCCCTGTGTTTCAGCTTTTTTTTTGGTAAGGATTTTGACTTGCAGTTTTCACTTGTTTAATTTTTTTGTAGCATCTTCATGCTATACACTTGGGGGTTGTTGTGCTGTTGTCACACTGGCTATGAGTTATTTGTTGTCCCACAATCTTATTTTTTAGCTCTCTTTTCGGTGCATATCTCCTTGGTGCACATTTCACTGGCTTAATTACGCTTTATGTGATTTTTTTTGCAATTCTAATGAGTGGCCTATGTGTGGTGTGTGACTTATTTCAAGGCTGGGAAGGCAGAGCTTTCCTTGGTTGGTAGGTGCTGTGTCCTTTTTGCGAATGTGGATTTCTTCAGACATACTCATTAGTGGTGTCAGTGTATTTTCACTCCCTTCCAGTACCCCTCTTTCATTTTCCCCACGCCACACTCATTTTTGGGATAGATGATCCCACCACTTGAAAACTCCCATATTTGCCCATGACCTGCCAAAGGATATTGCCGGCTCGAGTGATACTACTACTGCATGTAAGTTTCTGGATTTACTTATGTGAATTTCAAAATATTATGATCGGCATAAAATGAATGCCTTAGCAAAGAAATACCACATTGCCATCGTGTTATTCATTCTTCTAGATGGCTCTAGTTTTATTTAGGCAACTAGTTCCTATAAATATCTCTATCGATTGCATAAGGAGATTCCATTCTAAACATAACTTCTCCTTGCCAGTGCCAACAGTTCTAAACCAAAATAGGTAGGCTCCACCTAGGTGCATCGCTGACATTCTTCACATCACTGCCTGGTGAACACGTGTAAATCAAAAAAAATATGTATGCAATGAGGTCTAGGCAGTTTAGCAACTAATGTATGCCTTGTTGTTGTGGTTGCCCAGTGGAACGATGGGAACCAGTCACATCACCTTAGGCAGTATGAAATCAAATCCACAGCTGCTATAGTGTTATTAGGTATTTTTGAACAAGTGTAAATTACTTTTTCTTTTTTTAGCCAGTCCAGGTTTGAGATAATGTCTGACACGGAATCCATACATACTTCTTTTGTTGCGTAGGTAAAGCCAGGCCTACAGCAACATTCCTGGAAGATCTAAATGTTGAATGTCACCTTCTTTGAGCATGACGTTTCTATTTGCATATAAACACAGTCTGTGTGTACTCAGATATTGTACACAAGCCGAAAGAAACATGTAGCTGCTAAAAGGATGGACCTGGTTTACATAAGTTTTCCTATGTGTCACTAATTTTACTCTGTGTTAAATTGTGTAGAAGTGGTTATTTGTCACCAGTTCGTATTGTTTTACAAAAGGTGCATAATTTGTCGGCGCTACATTGTGGCTACCTATCAGTTGCATGGAACACTTTTGAAAAGTAGCTGCATGTGCAACACTTTGGCCTTGATTACGAGTATAAGAGCTATTTGTCGCACATGATAAAAAACAATACAACGGGGTGAGTTATTTATTGGTTGGATAAATAACTCCTATTAGGAGTTTGTGTGGAATAACATGCATATTTTGCCGTTTAACATAACAAAAGCTGCATGATGCGGTAAATACTGTATGCCTTCCCCCCTTTAAATTTCGGCATGTTTGAGCTGTCGAAATTCATTGAAAGTTGAGGTACTTAACGTATTCGATGTTTATGGGGTACGAAAATACCTACCAACTTGTAATTCTGACTCGTGTGTAAACAAACCCCTGTTTATACACGGGTCCGAAGACACCAACCAACTCGTAATCAGGCCCTTTGGGGGCAGATTTACAACCCCCTTGCAACACTTTTGTGCCGCCGTTACATCACTTTTTGTGATGCAGCGGCAGAGCAAACAATGCGCCACATTGCGGCCCATTTACAACATGACGCATCTAGGTAGATGCGTCACGTTGTAAAGCCCTGAGTCACATTATACCTGCGTCAGGTATAATGTATGCAGGGTGGGCGTTCACATGCAAAAAGCCATGTAGAACTGACGCAGTGAAATTTACATTTCACTGCGTCACTCTACGCCTTCACTGCGCCAAAATCCCTACGCCTGCTCAGACCAGGCGAAAGGAATATCGCAAGGCTTTTTAAATGGGACTCACCTATCTGTTGTGGCGCATTGTTGAAGTTGCGTCACTTTCATGAGCAACTCCAGCAATGCGTAACTTTTGGGTCAACAGATGCATCAGAACTTCTGACGCATCTGTCAATCGTTGCACCTTGGTGCTCCGTATTGTAAATACAGCACATCCATGGTGGTGCAAGGGTTTCATATGGCGGCGCAGGGAAACTGACGCATCTGTACAGAAACATCATTTTTTTTGTATATCTGCCCCTGCATTTTTAAATGTCTTATTTATAAAAACATGCACCAGCAAACTTGTGGTTCCTCTGCCCCATTCAAAAATGGGTGAACTGCTGGATTTCCAAATGCAAACCTTTGACCTGGTGGCCTGTCCACCACTGTTCCACCGGATTGTAGAAACCCTGCTTAGTGTGGAATGACTGTCACTAGATTTCCCAGCCTAGCACCATTATGCAATTCATGGATACCATGGCCAAGGAAAGCATTCAGTGGTCCCATGTGTAGTGAGAAAAATTCTGTGCATCACAGCCAATAGTTTTTTGCTTTTCTCAAAGAAACACCGATTCACAGGTTTTATTCTGAAAAATAAAACTCTTTGGCGACATGAGTGCAAAGAACACAGCGCCACATACATTACATTAACTATCCCACTGGCGATGCAGTGAAGGCATTAAAGATCCCTGCCAGGAAGGAGGGGAACTCAAAATAGGCTGGGTGGACCAATGCCAGGATACCAAGGGCCCTAAGCCACATTTATGAGGCCCTACCAGCACTTTTGCTCTGCTGGAATGTCACTTTTTTACGTTCCGGTAGTGCAGTGTGCCACTGGCATATTTATAAGGTCACATAAAGCCACCTTACGTGGCTTTTCATGGCCTTATAAATATGTGCCCCTTTCACGCAGAAAACTGTGTCAAAGGGGCAATCCATAGGTGTTGCTGGGGGTGTTTCCAGCAACATCCATGGCTTTTCAACACTGCCCCAGATTTACGAGAAATCGTAATACTGAGGCAGCACCAAAAACGTACGCCTCCCCTGGCACAACGAGGAGAAATATCCTTATTTCTCCTCGTTTTTCTACTTTCTATGTGTGCTGCATTGTGCAGCACACATAGAAAGAGGAAAAAGCCTCTTGTGATTGTTTTTGTGCAGGAAGGTTTCACTTTCTGTACAAAAATATTCATCCCCGCAACGCAGGCACCTTTGCACCATGGCGTTGGCGCATGGTAGCCCATTGTGCGCAAGCACAAGGGAAAAAGACAAGAATGCGCCATATCTAATAGATACAGTGCATTCCTGCCCTTTTCTTTTGCCATAGGGCAGCGCAGCAGCAAAAAAACACATAAATGAGGCCCCAAGTCCACAGCCACCATTGACCTGGAAGGTTGGTTCTCAGCAGCTAACCTCTCAGTGAATGATTCTAATAGATTGCAGAGTACAGTCACAAATGAAAAGCAGTAGGTGCACAGAATGCCACCTCTTTCAAGTTTGCATCTTACGTCCTAAAATCTAAGCTGTGATTGCATAAGATAGTCCTTCTGTTATATTTGTGATGCCATTAACTTACCAGAAGAACTAACTCTTGCATTCCTTTATTACTTTAGCATTGATAGAAGAGAGGGGTGTCATGGTATCTGAATTCTCGGGTAGCAAATGAGTCCCTGTTCGATAAAAGAGCTGGACACTACAAAGAATGTAAGTGGATGTGCTACTGAACTGGTAACCAGTGGAGTTTGCAACGGGTTTGTGAAACATGCTGAAAGTTCTTAAGGCCACCAATCAAATACACCGCTGCATTCTGATTCAGCTTTAGTTTGTTGATTTCTCTGTTGGAGTTTGTTGATTTCTCTTTTTGAATTACACACATAAAATGTCATCATCGTCATCAACCGACTGTATTTTGCATTGAGACATTGCATAAAAGTATACAATAAAAAAGAGCATTTTATTGCAATTAAAATTACATTTAAACTCCATTTAAAAAGATCCAATTAAATGATGAATACAGTACAAGAGCCAGTGGGTTTAAAAACATCAGATTAAAACAAAGATATAACAGCAGTCTCGTGTTCGAGCAGGTACATCAATAAAACAACAGACTTAAGAAGTGACAGATGTTGTACTATGCACCTTACGGGTTCTCAGGGGGGCTAGAAAAAAGGAAGCAAGAACGTAACAAACTAATGGCGTTTCTAATCGACAAAATGTGGACAGGGATAAGCCTGATGTGCGCAGTGAGAATTTCTTTAAAAGTGGGATAATAAAAATCTTCCTCTCTAGAGCGTACAGGGGGCAGAAGAATAAGAAGTGAAAGGTTGATTGGGGCGCCATGTTGTTACACAGACAAGGCGGTAAATTGCTTACAGAAAATGTATTATTTGGGTGACCCAGCATTAATGGAATTAAATTCAGTCGAAATCTTGACAAAATAAAACGATGCTGGTTGTTCTCAACAAACCCTAAATAAGAGAGAGAATAATTTAATATCTGCGGTATATTATCATAAAATTTTACAGAGTATTTCTCACTATGACCTTTCCACCTATCTCGAATCGCTTTATTTAGGTAAATGTCCTTTAATCTAGATTAAGAAAAATGTTCACAGAGGGTCGGTGTGTTGTATAAAAAGGCCAGTCCATTGATGGTTAAATTTTCCTGACATACGCTCGCCAAGGAATTTTATTAACGTGGTCCAGGTTCAGGATATCAATCAGGATTTTCTGGTTTAGACCCACTGTGCACCTCTTCCATACTGAAAGCCAAAGGGAAAGAGGCGCAAATTTGATGGCATAAGTAATGAATGGCAAACCAATTTCTTTATGTGCAACGAAATTATTACAAGAAGGTGGGACTGACAGCAACCTTTTGATAAATTTGTCCTCAATGACTTAAAGTGAAGTCACGTCAGTTATTCCCCAAATTGCTGCCCCATATGTAGCAATTGAATGTGTTTTTGCCTGATATATTTTTAGCATTTCTACAACTGGCTTGCAGCCCAATGTTTGGGAGAATCTAAAAATTGCCGTGATGCTTTGGGCCATTAGGTTTGCACGACAATCCAGCATCGCCTTCCAATTTTGTTTTATATCAAAAACTATCCCCAAATAATTGAAATGTTCCACCTGTTCAATCTTTTCAACCTCTGAGTAATATCTCATTGTCTTCTTTCTGGCCCCGCCCATTGCCATGATAAACGTTTTGGCTTTATTTACATGTAGGTCCAAATTACGCATAAAGACTGTATATTGTCCGATCAGATTTTGAAGGGCCATGGGAGTCCTAGCCAATAAGACCGCATAGTCTGCGTAAAGGAGGATAGGGAGTGGAGACAAATGGGCCTGTGGAGTGTCTTTCGAGCTTTTAATCAAGGCATCATTTAGGTTGTTGGTATATAGAGCAAACAGAAAGGGGGCCAGAACACATCCTTGTCTGACACCCCTTTCAATTTTAAAGGGTTTAGTGCATTCACCATGCAAACCAAAGCGCAATGAAGCGGTGGCATCCCTATAAAGCTCTCTTATAAAGTTAATGATGGCGTTGTCTATTCCCATATCCATAAAAATGGGCCAGAGTTTGTTATGCACCACGCAGTCAAAGGCCTTTGACAGGCCCATGAAAGCCATATAAAGACTGGCATTCTTTACCGTAGTATATTTGCTTGCGATAAGTGACAAATTAAGGCACTGATCAACGGTGCCCCTCCCCTGGCGAAACCCGTACTGCACTTCTGTAAGGATGTTCTTTTCCTTTGCCCATGCTTCTAGTTTATTTAATAGAATCCTGCCCATACGTTTAGCTGTACTTTCGAGCAAGGAGATGGGACGATAGTTTGCTGGCATAGAGGTGTCCCCTTTTTTATAAATTGGGATTAGGACAGAGTTTTTCCAAGATGGAGGGGGACCTGTCTTGGCTATCGCATTCAATGCCACTGTTAAAAGAGGGGACCAGAAGGGAATATCAGCCAGAAAGATATCCAAGGGGACCCCATTCGGCCCCGGAGCCTTCCTAAAGGAAGATTGTAGCAGTGCCAATTCGATTTCCTCTAGCTCGAAAGAAAGGCAATTAGAAGCCTCTGTACCGGGGGTAACATCAACACTAACAAGATCTCCTCTGTTCTTAAAAATTTCTTGAAAATATCTAACCCAGGAGTCTTCATCAATATGGACCTCGAGGGAGGGTCCGTCGTTATCTTTCAGAAAAGGTGCATTAATAACCTTCCAGAAAGTGGTGCTGCCTCGGAGGGCTGAGGCTTGTTTTTAATTATCCCAGGCCTCTGATTTAAGGTGCCTCCTAGTTAATTTGTATATTTTCCTTGAAAGTGCGAACCTCCTCTTGGTTTCTAGGAGAGGTTTGGAGTGCCTTGCGTAAGTTTGCGGAGGCCAGGGAACAATTCTTATCAAACCACCTATACGGTGCACTATCTCTAGCTGGTATCGAACGAAAAAGCTGTGATTTAAAGTAATACAGTAATTTACAAAATACTTCAGTTACCAGTGCTTGATTTGAGAAAGGGTCCAAGCAGGTGTTAATATCCTCCCGGTTGGACGCTATAAAATTAGCTGCATCGACCTTGTCCCATTTTAGTATAAAACCATTATTTCTAGCTAAGATCGGTTTAGGGATTCTAGTTTTATTACGGATTTTAGAATCCTGCCACGTAATAGCACAGGGAAGCATGGCATGGTCACTAAATTCGGTAAAATATGGCTGTGACTTAGTTAAGTATGAACTAAAAAAACTCAGAGGAAATAATAAAGTCCAACGTGGACAAATATTCGGCTCTATAAAAAGTAGGGGAAAAGTTCCCTGTGTGTGGGTCTATTGCATTTTGTAAGTTTAGTTGCCACTTCATTAGGATACTATTTAGCACGTTGCCCTGTGCATCGTGATAAAAATGGTGAATGGAGACATCTCTATGATCTACGATCCCACATAGATCCATTGGATCCTGGGTGCATATTTTGATATTAAAATCACCTAGCCAAATAATACAGAAGGGTTTAGGGT